>JANXJC010000031.1:25960256-25985123 GCA_027564655.1 Leptodon cayanensis
TTGTTTATTCTGTTCAAGGTCTTCTAAAGGCGCCTGCAATGCTCTTGTGACCGGCGTTAGCTAAATATGCATCCACATATGAATGTCACTTGGAGGAGGAGTAAAGATATTTTGAGAGCCTCTTGTATTTTTCTACTGTAACATGAAGCATATAAGATGCTCATAAATCTGCAATCAACTATCAAGTGCATAGACTCTGGAAATGTCAACTGCTTATACTGATCACTTTAGAAAGAGCTGGAATTTTGGTGTTGGTATTTAATCACTATAACAATTCTGTTGACAGGAAGTATTAACCCATGTTACACTAGCTAAAGAGTACAGGGAAATCTAGTAGTGCTGTGCAAGGTGATAGAGATAAGGACAAATTCTGGTTTTGTTCATTTTTGAAATATACTACTTGACTGGCCTCTCACTGAGGTTAGAAATATTGGCATTATGCACTGAAAATAGGCTTGAGCTTTAGTGTGCATAGTGTATGCTCTCAGGTTCTTGCTTATCTCCTAGTACCAGCTATGTCATTACCAAAACTTCTCCTAGTTTTAAATATTCCACACTGTAGTGTAGCATGATACAAATACAATTACAAATATAGTTTTCTTTTTCAGAAAGTGGAGATCATATCTATTTAAACAATAAATGTTTGAACAGGACCAGTAGGGTTGTCTGTCATCCTTTTGACATGTGGCACAGCTTTGCTGTGCGCAACATTACATGGAAGAACGTATTATTGTCTTTTTTCTTCTTCCTTTTTCATGGTGATGTTAACAAATATTCATTGCCTTTGGAAACTTCTCTAATGCTACCTGGCTTTAATTTCAAAAACGTTTTCTCACAAGTTAAGAAGTTAAAAATTCTTAGAAAAATGTCAATAGAGAAAAAAAGGTCTAGGTTTTGTATGGAACACAGTTCTGATGGTAGCTTTTTACAAAAGAAAAGTTTTGCTTCAATGTTTTTCTTAAATCACATAAAATGGTGTAACTTGATATTATCATAACAAGAAAACTTTGAGATACTTCATTTTGTACTATTATTTTGATTCATTTGGTTGCCCTTATGTTTCATTGACACGTTCCACAATATAGGTGGAAAAAATAATGTATAATCATGTCATATGATACAAGAACTACTGCCCAAAACTAATGGGAGCATAGGAGAAAAGTCTTTCTAATCAACCTGGTAAATCCCATTCCTTTAACACGCTGTCAAGAGGAAGGATTGCATTGTGTCTGATCCATTTGACTAGAGACTCGAAGTCTGAACAGCAAGGATCATAAGACAAAACTGATTATTCAAGAGTTTTGTTTAACAGAAGGTTACTATATCAAGAATTCACCTTTTCACATGCATTTCATATGCAGTGTTACATTCCCCAATGATTGAAATTTAAAGATGAAATATAGATAAGTTAATGTCATTTTGATATAGTTCATTTCACTTAGAACAATATGCAGTTCACTTATTAAGAATTTTATTTCAGTAAGTGTTCGTTGGCACAATTTTTCACCAGTGCCAAAGGTAAGTAAGAAACACAGAAATCTTCTACAATACAAGTTTTAAAACATCAATGTGGGATAATTCTGTTTGTATCTTCATCCTAATTTTCATACTTCCATTCTATGTTTGTATACTCTTTCTGGTGGTGACACAAAGTAGAATTGTCATGTCAATTACTTCCAGTTCAGTGAAACTTGGTGACAGTCTTGCACTGAGATTTAAGTGGGGTTTTTTGTTGTTTTTTTGGGTTTTTTTTTCCCCTTCTGCATTGCAGTTAATGTTTGTGAGTGCATGTAAAAAAAAGCAGTAATACCAAAGAGGGGACAGGGTGCAACGTGCACCACTTGGTTGGTGGGCAGTGCAGCTAGATTCCTCCGGGGGTGTGGAGGCTGTCTGCAGTCACCCGAGCTCCACACGCCCACAAAGAACTGCTTGCTCTCCAGCTGCGAGCTAAAATCTCTGCTACTCTCTTACATCAATTAGATGACCTCATAAAATTAATGAGACATGTTTTTACAACCTTGTCTCAGATGAGGCAATAGCAATCACTGTATTTTATATGATAGTGTGTTTAAACTGTCAGCATGGGAAAAAAATCATACAAATCCAGTCTAAATACTTCAAGTTGCATAAAGTAATTATTAATCTTTAAAAACCATCAAATATGCACAGTTAGCTAATAAATGACAAATGAATAATTCATTCAACATAAAAGAGAAGGGAAGACAGGTATTAACATTTTACCCACAGTTACTCTTTTTCTTTGACAAGCTATTACTGAACCACTAGATTTTTAGTTCTACCATGTTTATTCAAAGCCTTGCAGCAATATGGAGATGTGTAATGATTTTGAAGGACATATGTGAATGTGTATTTGTCTGTATATGGGTGTTTCATATAAATACAAAATATATAGAGAGAGACTTTTTGTACCAGTTTTCAATCATTCACATTGACAGTAGCTGGAGGAAGTTAGTGGGGCTGTAAAGTAACACATAGATTTCCTAAAGAAACATATTTCATGAACTACTACTTTTTTTCTTACCTCAAAATACCACGATGTTTGTGCACAAGTACAAGGTAGTCACTTGTGAAATAACCAGAATTTATATTTCTGATAAATTTTTAACAAGGTTGAAAAGATCTTGATGTAGTTCGTCAAATAGTGGTTTACTTTTTGGAGGTCAGACAGCTCAGTTCATAATAAATAATGAACACCTAGTATTAGCTATAATATAACATTAAATGTTTGTGAGAATGTATGTTAATGAACCATGAATATTAATTTGTCAGTAATCCAGAGTTGCCAACACCCAGCATGCAAAATTCATGCATCAGTCGTTAAAAAAAAGTAAAAAAAAAAAAAGAAAAATATTCAAATTAGATAAGATTACTTTTTAATGATTAATTGTAGGTTCTTTGTACCTGCCTTCTGGTTTTCAGCCTTTAGAGTCAATGTTTTCTTTGAAACCCAGAGGAATAGAAAATAATGAAATCTAGAATTCATATTACCATGTGACCTCAGGGAATTGAAGTTTTAAGAAAAATACCAATTACAATAAGTCTTGTGGTAAAGCCACTGGAACAGTGTATCACATTGTTTTGTGCATCTTAGTTCTTAAAATATTTTCCCTTTTATTTTTATTCCTCACTTTTTAATATTTTTTAATATTATGTTTTAATATTATGTTTCATACTATGTTTTGCTTAGGTAGGCATTCATTGGGAAACACACTCATGTTCATTTTGAGTTCTTTCAATTATATATTCTTAAAATAACCACTGTTTAAAAATTTATCTCCTAGGCAGGTTAAATCTGTCGTCAATTCTCTTTGGATGAGTAGATTTTTCAGATTATTTTAAGATGGAAGGACTGGTTGACATCTTCAAGACATAGAAATTTCACCCTTATTCTTTGTACAGAAATAAAATGGCAACCTTCACCTGCCTAAAGAATAACTGTCTTTTTTTTTTCCTCTCTCATTGGTCAGATAATAGAATGCACAAGATGATTAGAGACACAAAAAGTGATCATCAGGACTAGAAATGCTGAATGAGTTTTACTTTTTTCCCCTGATTCTCTCCCCCATCCCACTGTGAGGGAGGTGAGTGAGTGGCTGCATGGTGCTTAGTTGCCAGATGGGGTTAAACAATGACAATCTCCAACCAGTTCCATCTTACATCACCACCGCTTTGTTTTATCTTCTGAGTGGGTTTTGTGATCTGAAGCTTGTTGAAGCAAGTCAAGTCTCCCATTAAAATCTCCTGCTTTTTTAGGTACTGGCAGAGATGGATTAAAAAATATAAAAGTATTTCCATACTCTTTACCACCGATAACTGAGCAATGATTTTGAAACGTATGCAGAAGAGAATTTGAGACAAAAAACTTGGAATAACTTTCTTTCAGTATCATCAGTAAACCCTCCAAGATGCTATTGATATTATTTAGACCACATCTGTGCCATGTGATTATAGAATGGAATAAATAAGCACGTACAGATGCAAGTTGAATTAATGACAGCCTGTGTATCCCACAGTGTGATAAATTATGGTTTGCTGCTGGCAGCAGGAACTATTCAAACAAATATTCCTGACTTATGACAATTTTTTAGAGCTTCTATAGAATTCATGTATACTAGGAGAACTGCCTACAGGGAAGATTATTAGGAAACTTAGAAAAAGATTTTCATTTTGTGATTTCAGCAATTTCTGTAATTATCAACATAGCCTATCATTTACTAAGTGGTTAGTTGTACGTGAGAGACATTTATCTTGTATGTAGAAACAATATACTTGTTCTGAGTGACTGCCCATAAGTGGGTGCTTAAACGTCATTAAAGCTGTTTTGGAATATATCTATTTATGAATAAAAATTTTCAGTTTTTCTTTTAGAAAATTTTACTGAATGGCCCTTAGAAACAGATGTCAAATAAGAAATTTCTGTGTAACAGCAACATTAGTTTAAAGCACGTCTTGCTAAGCACATTAGAAGACCTGCTGATAAGGAGATTTTAAACTTAACCCTATTTTTTTCACTATCTTTTATACCATGTCTCTTTCAAAGCCCCTTTCTGCTCACTGCATTTTGTTATTATCTATTGTCCTCATATTTTCTTTTTGTTTGTTTGAATTTGGAGAGGAGTTTGGTTGTGTTTACGCTAATTGCTTTTTGTCAGGAAAGCACTACAAATTTTGTTCTAATATGAATGTGGACAATCCTAGGACTTTAACTGAATGCCTATCAACTCAATATTTTGAGTTAGTAAGCACACCAAGATTATCATTTAGAACTTAGTAGGAAAGGCCTGGAAACTTGAAACAGAGCTTTGATTTGATTTGGAGCTTGAATTACCAGAAAATTATACAAGTGGGCTCTATCTAGTAAAGAGGGAATTTAATTGCAGCCACCCCTGACCTTCAAAGAGTGATGTAATATTACTTTAAAACTTTGATTAAAAATGCTGGTATGGATCTGCCAACACTTTCCTATGTCAGGCTTTGCAAACAAACAAGACAAACCTACCACTACTTTAAAATATGATAATTAATACCAGATGCCATTGATCAAAGAAACTTCTCTAAATTAATGTCCTTGATACAATTATCTTTTACCCGGAACTGTTATGTTCATCTGTTTTATATATTTGTCTGTTAAGTTACAGATACATTAGCATCTTCTATTATTTTAGTATAATTGTCATAATTTTCACAGATAGAGGATTTTAATGGAGGAGGTTATGATCTGTCCCCATTTCTTCTCCTGGATGTTCTCTATATTTGGTATGGGAAAGGGGAAGGCAGCTAACAGCCAGTGGTTCCTTTGCTCCTACAAGCTTTACACCTGGATCTGTTGATCAGCTGAAAGGGCAGACTGGCTCTCTGCTGGACAGCTGCAAACTAGGGTATAAATATTTCAGGTATTTCATGTTGTGTCAATAGTGCTAAGTGTCCAGAGTAAACTGATAAATCCAGTCAAAACTTTTTTTCAAGGAGTGAATCCTGAGTTGGATTATCTTTCTTAAAGGAAGATTTATTTGCTTGATCTAGTATAATATTCCAGGTTTGCTGTAGACCACATCTGATACTCTTCCCCAGAGTGATTAATGAAATGTTCCCACAGTGATTAATATTATGTGGAGAAATGGATTGTTGGTGCAAGTAAAATGGCTGAATCCAGCTTTCTGTTTCCTAAGTGATCTGCAAGAGGATATAAAAATCAGTGAGACAGCAAATGTGGTTTATTAAGTTTACAGATTTGAAAAAACAAAACAAAACAAATTTGCCCTGTTTTTTTTTCTGAAGAAAGTATCTCTATTTAAACTTGACTATTTCCAGTACTTAATTTCATTACAACTTTGCCAGCCATTCACCAGGAGTGTCAGCTCCAGTATTTACCGATAGACTATGAAGCAAAACTCTCCTAGCCCGTTATTAGTATCTATCTGCAAGTGTATAGATACATGCATTTCTGTGTATGTATATGTGTATGTGTATATATATATATACACAAAAATCTTGAAAATATATATGTATAAAGACAAAAATAACAGTTGGCTGTGAAGTGAATAGCTGTTCTTGACTTCCTTGTGTGTCAGAATGCAATGTTGAGAGATAATTACACAAGGAACACATTAAGAACTTTGTAAACATTTAGTGTACATAAATGTCACTTTTAGTCAAACATTATTTTGTGTTTGGCAGGCATAATCTGTGAAACAAAATACCACTTGCTTTTCTTTTCTTTTTTTTTTTTTTTTTTAATTTTAATTTTTTTATGTTCATGGATTTCCTAAAAGAAAAATCTGGAAGAGCTCCATAGTTGCCGCAACAAAACTAGCTGTCACTTTTGCTCTTGGGCAGGCTGGTCTACCCAACTTGCATTCCTCTCAGCTAATTCTGGTGGTTAAATTTTTCCACGAAAATTGATTTATGTGTTTGTAATATCATTCACATGAATAATCAAAAGAAGCAAAAGGTGTATACTGTACCCAGTAGTTAGATATGCCCCGAAGATGTTGAAAAGATACTTTAAACCATGTCTATATTAAAAAAACGGGGATTGTGGGAGACAGTAATATATGCCCATGTAGTTCTAGTTTTGCTTGGCTTCTAAAAACAATACAGCTCCGTGCACAAGCTGATAAGTGTTTCTTACCTGGCAGATAGATGAACTTCAAGTGCAGCATCTCATGGATATATCTGTGACCTCCTGCAGCATATCACAAATACTGGGGTATCTCTGTAACATGCTGCATTTTGTAGCTGCTAATGCGACTACTCTGAAGAACTTTGTAAGGCGATCACTATGGGGTGAAACAGATGGTAATTCATTATTTAATGGGAGGTAGCAATAACACAATTTATTAAAGATATGCAGAGTAATTCAGTATTTGACCACTGGTAGCAGTGACCAAACAAGGAAAACCTTGCCCAAACCCAGGGCTTGTACACAGGTTCTAGCCTACTTAGCTTATATAAGAACACATTTTAGTGGTCTCATATTAAGAGTTTGAGGGGTTTTAAATTTAATTTTATAAAATGTATTCTTAAGTCAGAGTATTTTACAGTCCATTAGAAATAAAATCCCAAAATTCCAAAGGTATTATCTGTAGTATACTATTTTTAAAGATGGTAAGTTAGAATTTAGGAACAATGTTATAGCTACATTAAAGTATCCAGAGTGATTCTGGTTTTTAAGGAACTTGATTTTTTTTTTTTCCTCACAAATGAGACTTATGAGAGATGGCTATACTTGTAGGATAGTTATTGCTGCTACATAGAGTGGAAGCATCTGTTCTTTGCTGAAAATTGTCACCCCAAGTCATGGGGGGTTAATCACGCATGAATTCAGATTTTCTTGATATTTATTTTAGTGTTTGTAGTTGATCAATGCTATTATTATTAACTGTAGCTGGACTGTAGCTGAAGCAAAGATTTTAAATAACAGAGAACAATATGTTTCAGTTTATTATGTTGGACCTGTGTTTCTTGAACAGCACTATGCTTGTCTTTGTGAGTATCTGAAAAAATGGGTAAAGAAAATGCAAACTCAATTTTTTGCTGTTACCAGAATGCAGTTTGCCATGATATGGGACTCAACTTTGAGAGCAATATCCATTTTAAGAGAAAGTTGTCAGAAGACGTAGGTGCTCTAGATAATTTTTAGCCTTTCAATTAATGAAGAAAAAGAGATTTAAAGAAGAATTAATTTATTTTTTATGCTTTTCCATTGCGCAGACGAATAACGCTTCTCTCACTTTCATTGGCTAAACCTTCAATAAGCTTAATGTATTATTTTTCCAAGAGTCTTCCTGTAGCTATTCAGATATCCATTGTGAATCTGGCTGTTTCTTTCCTTTTAATAAACAAGTTGCCCCCAGATACCTAGCTGTTCCCAGATTTGACTGTGTTATGTGCTTTGGGCTGCAGGGGCAGGAGAGGGAGAACAGGATGGAAAGAACAAACTCAGGGCTGTCCTCAAACGGCAGGTGATGCCCAATGTTATGTGTGCTGCCCCACTCCCCAGGCTGTGACAAGGGCAGGGGTCCCCCTGGCCCCGATCCTGATTCTGCGGTGCCACTTCATTGGAGCCTAGGAAGCAATGCAAGTAGAGAACTGGCATGTGGCGTGTCTCCAACACCACATCTCCACCAGGCATCTTGGTGACTTTTTGGTTCCAACTTATTGAGTATTTAAATACTTGAAAACTGCAATAAAAGGGGACTGAGACTGTTCCATGTTCTGAAATCAGAGTACGCTCTTTTGGAAGAGGGTGTTTCTGTGTAAACTGTAGATTTCAGTCTTCTCAAACAGATAATGGAGCCAAAACTTGGATCTGCCATGCACTTGGTAAATCGATCCAATTTATGTGCTATTAAAGAAAAAGTGATGGAAAGGTGGGGTTACTGGTGGAATCTCCTTGTTTTGCAGTTTTGAGAAACCAGGCTTTCATTTTCTTTGTTTTTATGATAAATGTTTGAAAATAAAAATTTGTATTGTGGGTGAAAAGGAGTATTACTTTGTTGAACAATGGTAAATGAAATTTTCATCTTTTTATTTTTTTAATTGAAAACGAACAAAATATACTCAATTCATTACTGTCTCCTAAAAAATCCTTCAGTAGCTGGTTACTCATTCTTAAAATAACATAAAAACAAGGATTCTTTCTGAGGTTGTTAAAATTCCTGAAATACATAAAACAGGACAGTGGATTTTGAAAGTTTTGACCTTTTCTCTTTAAGCTTCAATATTTTGTTGTTTTGCCTGCTGGCCAGCACCTTTCTTCCTATATTTTAGTAAGGCTGTAAACTGTGTGGAAGGGAAAGGCAGGGCAACCAACATTCAGAATATTGAAAAGGTTGAGGTAATAAAGCACCTGTTATAGATTGTATGAGATATTAAAATTCTGATACTTAATTTCAGTGACCATGGTTTCAAAGGAAAGAAGACAATGATACAATATAAACTTAGTCTCCTGAAAAATATTACAGTGAGAGCAGATGTGGTAAAAACTTGAACGATTCTTACTGCAATTTCAAATTGTCAATTTCATGGTTTTCAGAGGGGTTTGAATGCTATATAAAAGAAATGCAGGCAAACAGAATGCAAAATTCAGCTCATTAAAATACGTGTGGAGTAAGTCAAGACTGTTATAGCTTTCTCATTACATAAGGTTATATTTTAGTCTCTCCTTACTTCAGAGAAAGAAATGAGATGAAAGAAGTAATTCACATCACCAGGATGAATTAAGTTTTATTGTCTTTGTTGTTGCAAAGTGTGTGAGCTCTGAATAAAGCCTTTTCTGGGATTGAGCCACTTGTAGTATCACTTTCCTTGGTGATTCTCTGGACTCTGATAATGCTTGAACTCATTACTCAGCACTACGCACAGTGTGCCCTCCTTCCCCTACCTGGCTGCCCCTTTTCACTGCCTTTGTAGAAACATAACAGAAATTTATCATTCAACCAGGCTGAAATTAGCTAGCAAGTTGAAAATGTTATGGTGTGCATAGGCACAGAAGGGGATTGCATATGTTCTGCTGGAGGAGGAGACTCAGCAGAGAGACAGAATGATGGAAACTTCAGGGAGAAGAGAAAGACAGAAAGGTTATAATTAGGGGAAAGGAAAAAGAAGATTAAGAGTGTTTATCAAGATAAGGAGTGCAATAGTGTTTGACATGCCAGAAAGAAGGAGAGGAAAGCTCTTGCATTCAACAATATTTTGTGTGCTTGCACATTTCTGAATTTACAATAGATTTCACACTTTTCTCTAGTGGATGCTTACACCTTCCATATGCAGGTTGGTTTCCACCTCTGAGTTCCAATTCTTCTAAAAAGCAATTCTTCTTCCCCCACATACTTTCACCAAATGGAATATATATATATATATATATACATATATATTTTTAAGGACTTTTCTTATGTTTGTTTTTTTTGTTTTTCATTGGAGGATACCCTTTGGACTGAGAATACCCCAGGAAAAGTGTAAAAAAGGGAAAATACACGAAGAGAATTTATAAAGATAAATCCAATCAGACCCCAGGACTGAGGAGGAAGAGACCTCAATACTACCATCACAGCTGTCCCAGTGAGACCTGGGGACACTAGTGACGCACTGTGGCACCCCCAGACTCTCATCTTGCCACCCAGAGGGGCTTGGGGAAGGTAAGCGTAACATCAGAGGAAAGGGATAAGTTTTCCTAAGTTTTCTTGAATAACAATTTTAAAGGTATTACTAATTATGCTTTCTTGTATTCCTTTGAACTATTATGCTTTAATGATAATTATTAGTCTAGTTAAATTATATTTATTGTTAAAATTTTAAATAGGTTTCCAAGAAGTTCTTGGCTCCATGTGTATCATTAGTTGCCCTTTTCCCTCAACAAATACTAAAAGGAACTGTATGAAGGTGAGGACTTGAGACCACAGCCTATAACCCAGGAAAGGATGTCTTTGTCATTTGGCTTTTGTGTATTTCTGCATGAAGTTACTGTCAGTTTTTCTCTTGTATACTTGTTTATTTTGGATTAGGAATTTGAAAAGGACTCTCCATCATCAAAGGTGAGCAGAGACCTAAGTCTTGCATACTTTCTTTCTATATCTTTTTCTCCCCATCACAATTTATATTTAATTACTTACTTAAAATATAACAGCTTAAAAAGCATAGATTAGTGAATGGCCTAATAGATGGGACTTTCTCTTCCTATCCCAGTATCTGCTTATAAGTTACTTTGGTGCCATTTCAGTCTAGTTCTCCAGTCTCTAGTGAATACTAGGGGTGAAGGAGTTTGTGTACTTAAGGATTGGGTCCATCAATCCATGAGAAGAACCAAAGGTGATGTTAACAACTTCATTCTAGGAGAATTTTTGCTTGAGAAGAAGCCCTAGTAGGGGTGCTCACCTTCCCATCTGCTTCTTGGCTCTAATAGCATGTGTAAAAGCAAAAATTCATGTTTGACCTTTGTGTCACCTTGTTCTGCTGAGTTTTAGCACTATAATTTCCTTTGCGTTTGCTTTCATCTGCAGATCCATGAGCTTTTTCACTCGTGCAACTTATCTGTTCTGACAGGTTTGTTAGCCCCAAGCTGTTCTCTCTCATACTGTACCTCACACTAACTTCTGAGTAGTTTCATCTTTTCCCTGAGTTAATTTGGCATCTTACTGGTGAGAAGGTTTCTGATCAATACTTTCCATCAACTCAAACTCTCCTGTTGAGCCGTGTCGTGGTTTCAGCCCAGCCGGTAACAAAGGACCACTCAGCCGCTCACTCACTCCCCCCCCCGCCCTCCGGTAGGATAGGGAGGAGAATCAGAGGAGAGAAAAAGAAGAAAAAACGGAACCTCGAGGGTTGAGATAAGGACAGTTTACTGGGACAACACAAAAAGAGAAGTTACAACAACAACAACGGTACTAATAAAAGAATATACAAAAGGAGTGATGCACAGTGCAACTGCTCACCACCTGGAACCCAACGCTCCACCACTTCCCCCACCGAAAAGTCAAGAGCCCTCCCCCCAGCCCGCTCCCCATTTATATACTGAGCATGATGTCACATGGTATGGGATAGCTCCTTGGCTAGTTCAGGTCAGCTGCCCTGGCTGTGCCCCCTCATCTCCCAGGTTCCTGTAAAAATTAACTCTATGCCAGCTGAACCCAGGACAAGCAGCAAAACTGAAAACCATTGAGATTGCCAGTTTAGACCTCTTAATTCAGAGCAATAGCTTGCACAGCCATCTTTCCCTTCCCCTTTCTTTCTGGTGTTTTGCTGAGGTTTTTTGTTTAGGTTTGGTGTTTTTTGTTTTGGTTTGGTTTGGTTTTTTTTTCCTTTTTAGTTTATAGCAGATTTCACTTACATGCTGATGTATTGCCAAGGGCAGAGAGAGAGACAAGGAAGAAAAGTGTTTTCTTGAATTTTCTTTTTTCTCCTCTGGGTAAATAGTTGGCCAGACTTGACCTGCACAGCTGTTTTTTTGAACTCCAGCTTTCTTAGTGATGTTCTAAGAACGATTGTATTGCAACGCAAGCTATATTTTCAAATAATTTTGCCCCCTTTTCACATTTTTGCCCTTCACTTTGCTGAACAGATAAGATACTTCATAAATAACTGTTGTTCAATAATTATAGAGTCAATTTTTGATCACTAAATGCAAACTGTAGACAGATTAAGGCATCTTATCCATCAGTGCACTTGTCACTATTTTCTGTAAGTTTTATCTTCAACTGTCCTTAAAACGCAGTGTGGTCTGGTGATGTGGCTTGGGGAAATGGAAGGACTAGGGCTCATCTTAGTGATGTCCTTGATTTGCTTTACGAATGTGACCGAGTTTATATCACTATAGCTTGCCTCTGTTCTTGTAAAAATGAGGATGCTGCCTCCTGCAGGCCTCTGTGTTTCTCTGATAAAATGTGCAAAGTAAAATCCCAACTCCATAGTCTTTATTCGTATAACTTAAACCTTTGACTAAACAAGTTAAGGAATTATACACTATTCCTCTGCTCCTTACATATGTGGGGCTCAAAGTACATAGCAGTATTGTCCTTCCTCCCAAACCAATTTAAATTATATATTGAAAAAAAGGTCTTGTCTTACTTTACCAAGAATTCCAACCACTCATGTTGTCATACTGATACTTCAAAATGCCTAGTTGTAATACAGATTTTTAGTAGTTGGATAGGATGCTGTACTGGGTAATTTCCATGAAGCTGCTTCTATTTACATTAATTTGTATCATGAATTGAACTAACGTAAGTGTCAATATTCTCTGGTGTAAAAGAGAAACATTTTTTGTTCTTAGACCTACATGATCCTCAAGCAAGGACAGTAGTCAAGGAGCTTCTAAGCATCATTCCAAAAGCTATCACTTTTTACTCTCTGCTTAGAATTACTGTTTGTCTTATCACCTTAAGGACCTCATTCAATTGTAAGTAATGTGAAATGGAATCTTTTGAAGGGCATCAGTAACTGTTTGCAGATTTTAATTAAACAGGGTTAGAAATACTGTCAGCTTACTCATCCTCTGTTGATATACAGTATTCATAGCGTATTATGCCTTACAGAGTTCTCTGTTTTTTTTAGCCCTTTTAGAAATGTATAATGTTTGAAGTACATCATAAAAGCAATTGGTTAATTTTTAATTGTACATATTTCAATCCAATTTATAACTATTTTGTTGCTTCTTCACCTTCTTAATTCTCTTTAATTTACTAAACTCTATCTCCCATGAATTTTCCTTACTGAAATCAAGAAAGATTTCTTCCCATCTCTAACTAACTTCTTTCACTATATCAGTACCTTCCTGTCTCAGTACCAGAAAAATTATTTTATTTTCCCTTCAGTTTATGTTCTTGAGAATAAGGAATATGCTTGTTACTGAAGTTTTTGTCATACTTTCAAAAGCAGAGAATTAAATGAATGTAGATAAATGTTTATGTTTATTGACCAGTTTCAGGATGTTTTATCTCAGAGTAATAGTGGTATGGCTCACAGGGAATAATTTTAATAAATTGTTAATATCTGGTTCACATTTATTTGAAAAGAACATTGATTGTCATCTTTTTGTCTGCATTCCTGCTACCTACAATGCCTAGAATACCCTGTAATCTAATGACAATGAATGATGCAGTTACACTGATACATAATTTGAACTTGAATACCCACAACTCTTTCTACAAATAAATTGTTTTCTTTTTGATTTCTTGGGTATATCTTATGAAGCCTGTTTAGTTCATTCTTTAAGTAGTCATTTTCATTTTGTATTAAAGGTGAGGTACATTTCAAATAACTGAGCTTATATTTGTTTGAAGTAGTCTTCCATCCAGTGCAAATGCAGTGGAACAGCAAACACAGTATCAAATACTGCAAAGCACTGGCAATTTTTTATGCTTTAGGCCAACACTTACCTTTTTATAAGGTGAATACCAAAGTTTCTCTTAACTTCAGTGCAAACCAGAATGTCATATTTGATACTTGACTACAGGAGCAGGCTTCAAGTCTGGGGAGAAATATATCTAGAAAGGGTAAGCAAGTAAAGATAATAATAATAATAAAAAATGTTGTCCTTCACTGTAGCATTTACCTGGGTAAATAAAATCTGTAGAATTTTGAAGAAAATATTAGGAATTTTTTTTTCATTTGACACACAGCACCCCATCAAGCCTGTGAGAGACTGTCTTTAACATGATGATTTTGGCTTTGTTCTTAAGGGTGTCATTTGTAGTGGACAGGACCTTAGGGAATCTGCAGGAAATGATCCATTCATTGCAGCATTTTTGGCTGGATTCCTTCATTGTATTTGACCCCACCATTTTGAGTGCCTAAGCACTTAAAACCAATCTTTACAAGACAGCCCAAGAGAACACTGTGATGACTCTCTAGGTACAAATTACACAATATTGAGCATTCTGCCATTTTAGTATTCACACATTATTTTTGTGTAATGTTCTATCACACAGATTTTCAGATAGAAAATCTCCCACTGAATGATAGGGTAGTAATTTAACATTAAGGGCTCCTTTTGTCTGTTCTGATTAGCAGTAACACTTCTCTAGTTAAAAGCATGGCTTGCCATGACAGTTGCATGTGATGAACAGTCTTGGTTTTTGCAAAGTCTCAGGACATCACACCATTCATGCATTTTAAATAGGAGTTTATTTAGCATTGTTCGTGTAGAAATTCATGTCTCTTTCAAATACAAGTCTCTTTGCTAGCCATCTGAGTCCTAATATCTTTTTCTCTGCATAGCAGAGAAGGCAAAGTAAACATTTTGCTCAGATCAACCTTGCCTCAAGATCAGAGGAGAGAATGAAAACAAAATTTAAGTACCCACTTTGGGTGACTTGGTTTGTTATGAACCCGGTAAGAAAAACATTCAGGTTCTCTGAAAGATAATTTTAAAAGCTATGTATTAGAGCTAAAAAAAAAAATAATAGTGTAGATAATCCTATGTCCCTTCACATGCTGGGGCCCTGAGCTGTGCAGCACTGAAGGAGCCTCTGGTCAGGGCACAGGACCCTGTGCAGACCCCATCCCTGGAAATGTCTACCTCATTTGCTCCTATGAGCTCTTATGGGATTTTCTTACAAGGAAACCAGCAATCTTCATAATTTCTAGGATTCAACAAAAGAATGTTCCCATGGGAACTTGTTGCTGTAGCTCTCGGTGAAGGCAAGGACATGCAGGTAGTTTACTTGCTGGTACCAAGTAGGAGCTGCCTGCAGTCTCCTTTGTTACAATCAACTGGCAAAGTTTGTCCTGTGTCCAAGTGATATGCATAGCACAGAGCAGCCTGAAGGCCAGGGTGTCCTCTCCATGCAGCATAGCACAGCATAGGCTTGGACCAGCTCAAGTTAACCGTGCTGTGAATCACTAACTCCTGGGTGTACAGTGGTCGCACAATCAGGATCACTACACTCCCTTGCCCTTCGGCACTGTGTAATTCTCTTACATGGTGTGCTCTGCTCAATGTGAGCAGTGTGACAAGCCTAGGAGATATCATTGAAGGGTAAATGTGTGGTTTTAGCAGGTTTCTTTTTGAATTATAAGGGACAAGAGCATTTTAAAAACACTGGTCCTGCTTAGGCTTACACTGCAGCAGCTACTACAGTCAAAATCCTCTTTTTTTTTGCCAGAGTAAAGTTGCAGAAAAACAGTGGTTAATCAGACTCAGATTTCTCTCAAAACATATTTCTCATTTGGCAGTGCTGTTAAAAACACCTGAGAACCCTCAGCATGAAATTTGTTTTCATATCAGATTTGTCCATCTTTAGTTTTACAGCTTGTCCTAGTCTACTAATTGCTATGTAAATTGAGAGAGTTTGTCATGCTCTGTACTTGCACCAGCAAGGGACCGCATCTCACTCAGGCAAACTGAGAGTTTTCCTTTAGTCACGTTGTGCACTGGCTGCAAGGAGATTCTGTGTTAAACCACAGGAACGTGACTTAATCTTTTTGACATATTCTGCATTGGGGAGCTCAGTACTTTGAGGTAGTTTTGCTAGAAAGCCTCCAGCTTATTTTGTCAGAGTTTTACCAACAGCAGCAGCTTCTGTTCAAACAGGAGGAGGGAGCAGACCAGGCATGCACTCCGACAGGCCAGATTCTTCAAGGATGCCTACTGGCAGATGTTTCAAGATATCTAAATCTAAATCGACTTTGTCCCTGTTCATGTAGCCTAAACAAGATACCAAATGTAGCATAGTTTCACCCGGGAATTAAGAAGACTTGAATAGTCTTTTTAATGTAGGACAGATTCCTATCCCAGCAAGTTAAGCTGTTTGTTTTATGTAAGGTTTGTTGACTCAAAGTTTAAGCTAGTATAATAATTCAGTATAATAAACCTTCTAAGGAAATTTTATTATTGAATGAGAAGGTATTCGTCAATTCCAGCTGCCAGTGTGAGTCTCTACGCCCCCAGTGCTTGGGCATTATAAGATGCCTTTCAGTATGCAGCAGCCTGCTCAGGCACTGTTTAAAAGAAAAAAAAGAAATCTAAGCAAAGAAATAATTGGACACATTCATCCTGTGATTTGCAGAGCTGTTTGTGGTTTGTTACTGGCCAGAGAATGGTCAGGACTGTTCTTAGCATTTTATCTAAAATCTATACCATCATGATGTTCCTTTGATTAGAATGGCTCTGGGTCTTCTGTACACGCATGGGCTGGGTGATGTGTAGCAAATAGTCAACAATACAAAGCTCCTCAGTAGCCCGTTCTGCCAGTTTAACGTTCTTTAAGTGTTGTTCTCTCTTGCTGTGTTATACAAGAGAGTTGATAAAATAGAGACTTCATTAGTCAATTCAAAAATGATGGGGAAGTGTCTTTTGTAGAGCAGGCCCACCTGGAACATCTCAGGGGCAGTGTCGATAAGCTATCAAAGTACATGAGATGTGGAAATTCAAGCTCCTAACCTCAAAAGCTAAAGAGTCATCTAGTTTCTGTGTTACTACTCGATGTTACAAAGTGCCTAGAATTGAGTTGTGGTGCACTGAGCTGATTGTTTCAAATTTCCCTCCCCTGTGTCTAAAACAGAGCTTTTCTTAGCAACTCAGATTTTAAACAGCTTTATTAAGAATTAACAAACATTAACTATTGTCTTCTCTGTAGTTTATGTGACTAAACTAGGACAACAACAACAGCAACAACAAAAATTAAGTCAATTCCAGTGTCTTGGAGGTTCCCAGGCTTGGTCTGGTTTGGTCTCATTTTTCCTTTTTTATTCACATAGGCTGAAGACACCTCAAAAAGTGCCTGGATTAATAGAATAATAAATGTAAACTACTGTGATTGATGTTTTCTTAATTTGTAATGATGGGTCCAGACCACTTCTCATAGTTTTTTATTTTTCTTGTAAAAAAAAATTAAGTAATTTCTTCTTTCTTTCCCTCTAGTATCTTCTACTGCAGCTGTTCACTGGTTTGTATTTCTGAATTTATTACCATTTTTTAAGTCCCAAAATAGTTTCATAGTTTAGATGTGATATTTTATGGTACAGTAATTAGTATCAGCACATGCTTATGGTCAGTATTCAATTTATAACTTTAAAAAAAAAATTGAATTCAACCTCTTTTGGGGTTTCCCTTCTGAATCTGCTCCTCCATGCAATCCTGTAAGCTAAGGGCAATCAACTGGCATGGCAACACTATGTAAAAATATAGCCCTGGTTCTGGAGGGTGTCTTCATTGCATGCATGATTTGAATACACAGACTTTGGCATTCCTATCTGGTAAGCTTAAAAATATTAAAAATTCCTAAATTTCCCATATTTTCTCAGATAAAACTTCTATAAATTCCGGCTGGGAACTTCTGTATTAAACTAGGCTATTCAGATTTCATATGAACTGCTGTAAGAGGGTCCCTGTCCAGGTCAGTGAGCTGAGTCAATCCTGAACAGAAGCCATCTGACTAACAAACTTCCAGGGTAATATCTCAGATCTGAGTTAGAATATAAAATCCATTCATGGTGACTGAAAAGTTTGTGACCCCTTCCTACTATGTACAAAAAGGGGCATCTCTATTTAAACAAATTTCCTTAACTTTAAATAAAATTTAGAAGGCCATTCTAATGAATGAGAAGTAGTTTCACAATTGGGTGCATAAATGTAAATCTCCACCATGAAAAATGATACATTTACATCACTTTCAGGCAGTTCTCCTTTGACCAAGTATATAAAATAAAATTGTGAGTACATGAAAGGAAAGTAACAGAGAACAAAAGTCAGATTTTCCAATGTGTCTTTTAAGTTTTGTTGTTCAGAGAAGCACTTGGCAGAGTTAAAAATGAAAACACATTTCAAGCACTTGGAAGCCTTATTTGTGTTGAGAATAATTTCTTTCAGAAGAGTTATGTGTCTCTTGAAGAGACGAAATGTATCTAAATCCAAAGCCCACTGAAAACAGAAAGCACTGCTGTACAGATGAAATATCCCTTATTAAGACAGACTTGCAGCTCCAAGAGTAAGGTTTTGTTGTTACAGGTACAAGAAGCATTTCTCCTCCAAGCAGCCTGTGCTGTCTTAACTAATGGATGTTTGATTTTAATGTGTAGTGATAAAAACTTGCTGACGATCTTTTTAAGGGAACCATTAAATCCCACCAAATACAGTTGGACAAACAATAATAGCTAAATAATGGGGTCTGCTCTCCTGTTTCATTTTCAGATTGGTCCTGGATGAACACCGGTTGTTAGATTAGCAATTTGAAGGCCTGTGTGCCAGCAGCCTTGATGGAAAGGATGTGTCTAAAGTGGGAGCAAAAGAAGTCCTGTGGTCCCTGTTAAAGGTATTTCACTCTCATTTTCATGTGTTTTTTTCCTCACCTCTTCTTACTGGAGTATAGTGTTTTGAACTGAGGAAAATGTGATGTCCACACTGAAGTCCCTATGCCAGCCATGGTATATCTTTATTCAAGCCTAGTGATGTATGGAAAAATAACTGACAAGTACCTATTAACCTGTTACAGAAGAGAAAGAAATTAAGATTGAGTAACCACATAAAAGAGTCCCAGACTTCAGAAGACTTGACATTGATCAGGCAGGCATAATAATTTCCGCCCCCCCAGTCCTTATATAGGGGGAAATTATTAGAGTCAGGTAATACTCTTTAATTGCTGATAACGTGGCAGACAGAAAATAATGGAGAAATAATTTCTAAATAGTTCCATGCTGTGTTTACTTTAAGTCACCTTACTGGTGTCTTGTCTTCCTCATGTGTAAATCTCATTTATCTAAATGTTAATATTTAAGATCAAATTCATCAAGTTGCAGAAGTTGCAATTCACTTCATTGAATTCAATTTTGTGAAGTGTTTCACATAAGTAAATCATATCAAATGCTACCTTTGTCCCTTGAGTGTCAGAAGATGTCAAATGGAAGTCATTAAATGGGGTTACAGTTTAATTACCTTCTTATCCTTTTGAAAAGTGGACAAATACTACACTGCTAGTTTGTTTTCATATTTGCAGTCATGTATATTTTTTTTATTGTCTGCGCTGGTTTCCTTTAAAAAGTCATTTCAGTCCAAACCTGAAATATCTAACAGAAGTGGTAAAACCTGGAAATTGGGATAAACTGGTTATCAGCAATGATCTCTCAACTCTTCAAATGACAGAGCTCTTCAGAAGTTATCTAGAAGTGCATTTCTCAGAAAGCAGGTATCACTGTTCAGATAAACTGGTTTTACTCAGTTCCTTGCTGAAGAATGCAGGTGGTGTTGGGCACCATATCAATGGGCAATACAGGGGCTCCTTGGCCTGTTCAGGAGTGTTTGTCCATCTATCCCTGAATCCCAATCTCTCTTTATTAATCAGAATAAAGATTTCTGATGAGTGTCCTCTCTATAACTAGTAGTGGCAGCAAAAATTGAACTGTTTCAGGAAGAATAAATTTGCTTTTGAACAACAGTTTGTCAGTCCCTGAGAATGAATGCAGCTGTCAAGTATTTATATGCAATGTTATATTTCATATATATTGAATGTTCCTTACCTTTTTTGTGTCTTTATCTGTTTGGTATGACTGAGAAACCACTTATATTCTTATATAGAAATATGGAGAGCTTCTTCTAAACAGCAAGATACTGATCTTGTTCTTGTATACTTAGGAGATTTTTGGAAATGGTTATACTGAAGTCATTAGGATCATGTATGAGGTAACAAGTTATTCAACATGAGAAAGGATATCAGAAGCTAGGTCACAATGTGACTAATATGATTCAAAATTTCGGATCATAGTGTTTACACCTGAAATCATCCATTGAGTCTTCTGGTAGTTTGGTAATTAATTCAAAATCAATATAGTTTCTACTTCAAGGAGCTGAAAGGAGAATAAAGTACTAAAGCATCAGGGAACAGAGTTATGCAAAGTGATCTATTGGACATTATATTCTGAATTCAGAAAATGTCATCCATAATTTTTCAAGTGTGTTCAGAGTAGGCAATTTAGATAACTAAGTGCATATCATTTCATAGGCAGTTATTTAATTTCTACCTCTCTAATAAAAAACAAAGTTTTCATTGAAGCTGAAGTCTAACAGTACATGAGCATATCTTTGTCTTCATAACTCTGTGAAAAAGTAATGTGTATTTTCCACATTTTGAGCATAAGGAGTATCAAAAAACTCTAGCAAGCTGTAACAGGAATGCAGAACCAAACCAAAACAAAAACTAGCAAGCAACAAAGAACTCATCATAAAAGAAGATAATGTCTTGCTTAAATATTAACTTCATTTCATTATTCAACCTCTGACTTTATTTCTATGCATCAATAACACTTTCTATATTTGTATAATAAAGGAATGAGAAAACAAAACTGCAACATACTGAAGGTTCCACCCATTATTTTGATTAATATCACACTTTAAGTATTTAATGAATGTTGTAAAAGAAATAAAATCACACAATAGATAATTTCTTATTCATTATAAGTTCTACCTTGTAATAGTAACTGGGAAAGACTAAGACTAGAAAAGAAATTCTGCATTTAGAAGATATGAGTCATTGCTATTCCTTTTTCACTTTACAAGGTTAATTTCCTTTCTTCCTTATGTGCAAGAGTAGGCAGACTTCCTAAGAAGCAAAGCAACGCCAGGAAAATGTAATTAAAAAACCATAAATAGTAGCATGACAAAATAATACTTTCAGATGTAAACCCCAAATTAACCTAAAAGCAGAATTACTTAGATTTAAAATCAATTAAGTTCCTTTATTTTTTAACTTTTTGGCTTACATTAAAATTTTGTCATTTGAATATTCTATTAATCCAAAAGGGCTGTCTGCTTGCTTACTCTGCTTTTAGCAAAATGTGTGCTTATTTTTGTCTATGTTGCTCAAAGCAACAGCATCTGGTCCTAAAACTTCTCCTTTGTTAGTAGTGATCTAATGTTAAACCAAAAAAAAAACCCAAAACAGTGCTCTTGTTTAGTTTATATGAGAGTTAAATGCACTCTCATTGCTCAAATGAGACAATGGATACCCTATGTAAAAATGTACCATGCAATAGTACTGTGTAATAGACACTGTGTAATAGCAAGTCCAGGTACTCCTCCCTTTTTTTATAAAATGCACGCCAGAAGAATCCAACTTCTTTTCCACCTAGGTGAAAGGAGGTCTGTAGGATCTGTGGACTGAACTGAACAAAATTAATATTTTGCAGGTCAGGTCTTCAGTAACATTCTTAGTCATCTGTGGGTTCTGGGAGAATCTTTATTCCTTGACAGATATATGGCCTATCTGGTGCCTTCTTGCTACTGAGAATCCCTGTCAGAGAACTGATCCATTATGAAAAGAATATATAAGTATTACACTTTGTTATTTCTTTGACACATAGTTCTCCGAGTAATACCACATTCAGGAGTATGTCAGAAAAGACAGAAAAGACTAGATTCCCCCCAATATATTAAAAATTAGGCTAATGATGCTGATTTATAATCGAAGGTACAGAAAGCCAACAAAATTAAATACAACTTGTTGCCAAAAATATGGGCCTATATGGTGCTTTCATGAAGGATTAGTGAACCACAGTGGAATAAGCAAGGGGCAGTAAATCAAGAACTGGAGTTTATTCCTGATTCTGCCAGTAAGTCATTGTATGCTTTTGGGCAAAACATATGCAGTTAGATTTTAAAAATCAACTGCTACTTTCTGGAGGAGCTGTGAGGCCCTGAAAACCTCTGAAAAACCTTATGATTGACTCAACTGGAGACCAAACTTTTTATTGGTTTCATGCAGTGAAGCAGTGCTGTACTTAGTGAAGGCTGAAATAAATTTGTTCTCAGAAGTATGTTTCTCCGATGGCACAACTCTGGTAGTGCTTAACAGCATCACACCACTGAAGAAGTGGTGGTGATGTGACTCGTCCACTGATGTTTGGACATCATTCTTTAGTTTTGAAGGAAATACTTAGGAGGTCAAGATTGCTGTGTTAACAGCTACTGGCAGTTCTACAAGAATGCTATAGCCGACCTTTCAGTGAGATTTTTGACTAAATATATAAGCCTCAGGCCAACATCCCTTTAGGTGCCATTTAGGAGAGCCCTGTTCAATGTCAGGTACTTGACTTACAGTGAGTGCTGCTTTCACACAAACAGTTTAGAGCTCTCAGGGCTGGAGTTTTTTGTGCTTTTTCCTTTTCCTAACTGGGATGTTAAGAAATACTTAAAAAACTATTTTTTAATTCTACCAAAATTTCATACAATGATATCCAATCATTATTAGAGAAGTTGGATTGCTTTCCTTGCATTTAAATTTGCAGCTATAAGTGCAGAAGCGTGGCAACAATATAATGGAATTTCTTAAAACTTTGAAAATAAATTAAACTCTCAGCTTAGACATTACAGCAACGATCACCACAGTACCGTAGGAATTAAAAACATGTCATTACTTATGGAATTGTAGAACATCATTGCAAACTTCAATTTTTCTTCTTCCAAAATAGATGACAAACAAAATTGTTGATCACCCATTTTTCATACAGTCTAGAAGAAATATTGCAGCTATGTATTTCAGAAATCTCTCATAGTATGACATGCACTTAAATTCAAGTAATTGTTACAAGTTTTGAAGTCATGAGAACAAGATTGCTGTTAATGACAGAAAAATGAAGATTATAAGCATGTGTGATTCAACGACTTTTTTTTTTTTCTAGTCTCTTAAAAGTGATATTCTCTCTGTCTTACATGAGCTCAGAATACAAATCTTTGCAAAGAAACATTATTGATCTAGCAGGAAAGACAGTTCTCAATGGGAATTTCATTTTCTTTACAGGAAGCATTGAGGCTATATGAGGTAGTGGCTGCAGCTGTCTTTCTATGTATGCAGAGTTATTTCTAGCCTGCAGTAACTTCCTGTGTATACCACTTTGACAACTTTCAAAGCCTTTACAGAGATCTTTTCCTCAAGATTGGAGAAGAGTCTACACTATAAAATTTCAAAATGAAAACATAACTTTGAAATTTTAGGTTAGCATTTTAGCAAATCTGGTACACACGCAGATCTGTTGCATGTGTGACTCACTGAAGTAGTCTCTTAAAGTGAAACAGTAAAATCATAAAAGTAATCACATCAAACTAAATTTGAACAAATACATTTTCTCTTTCCAGCTAGTGATATGACACCAGGCAGTAGCATAATTTAAAAATTATGACTGGGAAAGTCTCTGTTTTCTATGTAATGCAGAAAACAATTGTCTAATTTGTATTTAAAAACTGATTTTCGTCAAAGAGATAGTATCAACATTTATCTGATATCTAAAAGTGGGTTATCTTTGCATATAGTAAGACATTTCTACTTAAGTAAGAGCTTATGGATGACTGCAACAGGCTAGGGAAGAATGAATAAAATATTTTAAAGTGTGTGAACTTTCTGGCATTTCAGCTGTTGATGAATGCTGAATCTGCTGATGGATACTGTCCCAAAAATGCCCTGTGTGTAGGAACTATGTAAAATACGTTACAAGGAGAAATGGAAAAGAAGATTGTTAAAAGTGCATGAAAAGCATGCTTCTGAAAATAAATAAGTAAAGAAACAAGGTTCATCCACAAATGGAATAATATATCCCAGTTTCTGTTAACAGCTGTTTAATATGCATATATTATTATTTTTTTAGAATATCTCCTCTGTTCAGACCTGTCTAAACCTGCAAAGTTTTGAAATGCAACTACAAGCATGAACTGAGGAGAAAACTCCTCTCTAAAACACCAATACTTAAATTGTGGGGAAAATTCTCCTTCATTCTTTATTATTGTTCATTTTTTTCTAATATAATACTGCTTTGATTTTCATATTTCATAGCAGCTTACGTGGAATGCTTTGCAAATGAAATTAAGTAATTACAGAATTAAAGTGAGCATCTAACAATAGGGCAAATTTGAGAAGGGTTTGAAAAGGTACTCTTTTCCATAGAGATTCCAATTGAGATTGAGAACTTAAGAAGTGAATAGTCATTGAAGGGTTGTTTTAGATATCAAGAGCTGCAAATAAGAAGAAATTCATATACTACTACTACTAATTCAGTGATAGAATAAAATAAGTGAATAAACATTTGCTAGATTGCCTTGGAAAGTAAAAAGATGTAAAGATCTAGGAATAGTCTGGAACAAAATCATTATTTTAATAAACAAAACAAAACAAAACAAAAAAACACCAAACCTTGTGAACAACAAAAGAAGCTTAATTTTTTTTTAATATTCATAGAATCATAGAATCATTTAGGTTGGAAAAGACCTTTAAGATCTTTGAGTCCAACCATCAGTCATGCCCACTAAACCATGTCCTGAAGTGCCTTGACTACATGCTCTTTGAATATCTCTAGGGATGGTGACTCAACCACTTCCCTGGGCAGCCTGTTCCAATGCCTGACAACCCTTTCAGTGAAGAAATTTTTCCT
>JANXJC010000031.1:25988858-25999536 GCA_027564655.1 Leptodon cayanensis
ACGACAATTACCCTCCTTTTTCTTTTTTCAGAGGCTGTGAGAATGCGTGGGGCTGCCCGACTGAGCCTAGGCACCTCTCTAGAGAGGGTTTCATCTGCACCCTGATCTTCATTGACCTGGTCCTCAAGTTCCAGAGCCCCATACCTGTTTGTAGGGGCAGCTGGGAAGGTGAGGTTGACCGGGAGGGTATACGCCTGCCTCCCCAAGGAGGGACCTGTATCCATTCCCCTCCATCACTTAGGTCCCCTCCTGCCTGGTAGCAAGAGGGTAGGGGAACCTCTGCTTCTTGCAGAGCCTCCATCTGCTGCCTCTGCCTCAGGGATGACAGGGTGTGCGTCCACCAATCTATCTCCCTCTCACACTCCCTGATACTCCTCAACTTTCCCACTTCCTCCTTCAGCTCTGCCACCAGGCTGAGCAGATCATCCACCTGGTCACACTACACACAGGGGTCGTCCCTGCTGCTCTCCATCATCAGTGATAGGCTGAGGAACTCCCTGCAGCTGGAGACCTGGAGAGCTGCACGTTTGCTTGGGAGCTCTTTGTCACCACATTTTTCCTGGCAATGCCTTTCACCCAAGTGGCAACCATAGCTGGGTCTCCTGAAAGGATAATACCCACTGCTTCAGTAGCCTTCTCAAGCTGGGAAGGGAGCTGAGCCCTCCCTGCACACCCTGCCTGCGTGAACTGCCATACAAACTGCTGTGCCATGCCCTTTCTGACATGCCATGCCCTGTTTGCCCACCATGCCACACTCTTTCTGATGCACCATGCCGTTTGCTCACTACGCCACGCCATTTCTGACTCACCACGCCCTCTTTGCCCACCCTGTTCACTGTGCTCCTGGTTGCTGGCACTCCTTAGGGCTGTTTAAATCTCCCACGGTTACCCCTGGTAATTCCCACGCCACGTCAGCCTCTCTTGCGAGAGCTGCCAGCTCTGAGCAGGTCTCTGCTCTTCCTTGGGGTTCCTGGCTCTGGGAACCTCCTGGGAAACCTCCTTGTCTGCCTCAATCTAGTGCTTAGCCAGCGAACTTACCATTGCAGCTTCTGGTCTCGTTGCTCTTTCTTCCTTCCTTCCTTCCTTCCTTCCTTCCATCCTTCCTCCCTTCCTTCCTTCCTTCCCTCCTTCCCTCCTTCCTTCCATTTTGAGGAGAACTAGTTTATTTGTGACTGTAGTCTTTGTCTTCTTTTTGTCAACTCTGCAACAACTAAGCCAACCTCGCTGGTGATTGTGTAAGGAGGTAGGGAGCAGCATATTTGCAGATGGAGATTTAGCCTCAGAGGAGAAGACAGAGAAGACATGACACTTAAGAATTATTTGCCTGAGACTGTCTTTGCAGGCTGGCCTCTTACAAGAGTGTCTTCTCTACATGTATGCACCATGGAAGAAAGTCTGAAAGAAAATAAAAATCAGCAATAAGAATCAGGAGTAAATTGAAATAAATGAGTTTTCTCATGCAGAATCCTGCTTTCTTAGTCTGAAAGTGACTGGAAATCTGGCAGCGGTTAAGTTTCTTCTCTGACTTAGTGAAGGTCCAGCAGTCTTGAGAGAGGCTAGTCCAGGGCAGGGTAGCACTGTAATAGATGATGATGTGAAGACACATAATATCAACCTCCACTGAAATTGGTTTCTGAGCCCTTAAACCATTTCCATTCACAATTCATAATGAGGAGTGTACCATCTTCTCTCCCCTGCAAGTGAATGCTGTCCTTCACTGCAACTAGGACACAGTTGTCTGCAGTGGCAAAACAGATATATAATTTAGACCTCTCAGTTTCAACTTCAGCTGTATGCTGACAAAAGTGCTGAAATCCACTCCTTGCATATGAAATTTCACTTTTTGATGTGTTTGCTC
Organism: Leptodon cayanensis; assembly: GCA_027564655.1. Classification (NCBI taxonomy): domain Eukaryota; kingdom Metazoa; phylum Chordata; class Aves; order Accipitriformes; family Accipitridae; genus Leptodon; species Leptodon cayanensis. The sequence goes on from JANXJC010000031.1 coordinate 25,990,717, forward strand.
AGAGCATGTCTGTTTGCATTTCATCAGTTCTGCCCATATCATATCGAGATGGAGAAAAGAGGCTAAATTAATTATGAAAGGTATTTGTGTGATTTATGCATTATGCAAACATTCTTACTACAGTTACTGACGGATGTGCTGTACTGTGGCAGCATTGTTTTTAATTTTGCATTGTTATTTTATATAGGTTTACAACTGATATTAATACAAAACTCCCTAGTTTGCATATAGCCAGGAAAAAATCATATTTTATTTGTAAGAACATGCCATCCCACTAACTTAAAAAAATTATAAGCTATTTAAATTCTTGAATTAATATCATTGCAAGAAAAAGACCTTCAGTATGGAACTTATTTCTGTAATTATTTTTTAAAAAATAATAATACTTTCTTTGGGGAAAAAAAAAAAAAGCCATAAACCCAGAATAATTAAGCCAGGAAGAGACCTCTGGAAGTCTCTAGTCCAATATCCTGCTCTAAGCAAGGTCATGTATAGGATGGAGTTTGTCCAGTTGGGTCTTGGAAACCTCCAAAGATGGAGCCTATACAAATTCTCTGGGCTTTCCCTCATGTGGAAAAATTTTCTCCTTATATCCAGCCTGAACCTTTCTTGGCTCAGTTTATGCCAGTTGTCTCTACCTGTATGCACCACTGCCTCCATCTTCTCAATGACCTCCTCAAAGGTACAGGTAGGCAAGCACTAAGTGTCTCCTGCCATTGTTTCTTCTCCAGGCTGAAAAAACACCAGCCCCTCCTCACAGGGCAAGTACGTTAGCCCCCAACAGGCTTGGTGGTCCTCCCTGGACTTTGTTCCACTTCCTCAGTGTCTTTCTTGTAGTGGGGATCCAAAACTGGACACAGTATCTAGCAGTAGTCAAACCAGTGCTGATTAAAGAGGGATAATCCCTTCTCTTGACAACGTGAGTTGTGCCCATGTTAATAACAACCCAGGGTATTGCTGGCCATCTTCACTTCCAGGACAGGCTGCTGGCTCATGCTCAACCTGCTGCTGGCCCAGACACCTGCAGCCTTTTCTGCAAAGCTGCTTCCCAACCAGTCAGTTCCCAGACTATAGGGCTGCCAGAGGTTCCCCCTTCCAGGGGTATAGATATGCATGTGTTATTGAATTTCATTAGGTTCCTGTCAACCCTTTCCTACAGCCATCTAGATCCCTCTGGATAGCAGCCCTGCCTTCAATGACATCAAATAGTCCTCTCAATTAGGCAACATTTGCAGGTTTGATGAGAGTGTGCTCTATTACCTGAAGATGTTAGGCAGGACAAGTCCCAGGACAGACCCTTGTGGTACTGTACTTATTAGTGTTCTCTGGGTAGAGTATTGCCCATTAATGACTATTCTGAACATAACCATCCATGCCAATTCATCTAGCTGTTCATCCATCCAGATCATAACATCCCAGCTTGGATACAAAAGCATTGTGGGGGATGTTGTCTAACACCTTACTACAGAAGTTGAGGTAAATGACATCTACTGCTCTCCTCTCATCCACAAAGCTAGGCATTTTACTACAGATGGCAATGAATTTGGTCAGCCATTCATTACAGTAAAAAGCATACCCAGAAGTATTGCTCAGATAAGTGAGGTCTTGACTACATCTGGCCAGTTCTAACTCAGTAATCTGGAATGTTTTGGGGAAGCAAACCATGAAAAGATAATGTTTGAATGGGAGGCATATCCAAAAGCACTGGAGTACAGATGTAGTCTGCCCTGCTCTAAGGGTTTAGATATGCACAGAAAAACATAAAGAAGCACACATGAACTCTTAGTTTTATATCTTTTCACATTTGGAGATGGAGTCCAGAAGGTGATAGTAATCCAAGTAACAACAGCTAATTATCTTTAGATACAGAGAAAGTGGAAAAGACATTTGCCTGGCCTGATGTGACCTGTGAGGGCGTTGGCAACTTTTGTACATCATCTAAATTGGGAAGCAATAAAAAGTGAAAACAATAGCCCCTGACAGCAGAACACATCTATGGACAGCCAACACCATGTGGAAGGCCGAGCTCAAGGTAGAACCACTAAGTGTAAATGCCAGGCTGCAAGACAGGACTGGACACCTTGCCCAGCACAAATGAGTGTCTTGTTCCTGTGCATCAGTGGGAAATGGAAGCCTTTGGGGAGGGGGGAGTGGTGAGGGTGAGCAGAATAGGAATTGCTAACTCCCTGCTATACCCATCCCATTTAGTAAACAAAATCTAAAATTTATGTTCTTGAGTGGTGAGGTTCTGTCCTTATGGCTGTGACATTTGGTGGAGAATGAGGTTAAGGGTGCATGTGTGTTACAGAGCAGCCATGTGCTTTTGTCAGCAATACTAAGCACTCCTTTTATGTGCCAGGTGTCATTCCTTGGGCAGAATCACCTTCTTGGTGTACCGAGGGTATGAATTTTGTCTTTGTGTACTGGGTTCATTGGTCTGGGCAAGACCACAGGCCTTAGTCCATTGCATTTGTTGGTCTGAGTGGGTTTTTGCCCCTTAAACTGCAGGGTGCATCAGTCCAGGTGGCACTGTGCCCTTGGCATGCTTGTGCCATACCTGTCCCGAAGGTGCGCTGAGTGGCTGGTTGGTGCAGAAGTTTGTCTATTTGGGGAGGGGATGTCTTAGGAACAAGCATTTCTGTGAGCTGCTTCTGTGTATACTGGATGTGGTTGTTTATTCTCCTGGGTGCCCAGAAGTGTGTGGTGTCTCTGTAACAGATGCCAGTGTTTGCCATGGAGATGGATGTCAGCATGACATCTGCTAGCATGCATCGAGCCTGATTAGCCTGCGTGTAAGAAGAGGATCAGGCCATTTGTATTGTTCTTGTTTATGCACGTGCTGTTTGTGTAGATGCAATGCCTATAAAAGCACAGTTCTCCTGCCTTTGTACTGGCTGTGTCTGTTCCTGCTTTTCGGAAATAAAAGCTCAGCCCTAGCAGGCTGTGAGAGGAGATGTACTGTGGAGTCCCGGAGCCCTCCGGATTCATTAACTCCTTAACATGCTGTAAGCATTCCTGAGATGGCAGGTGTAGGACCCCAGTGTGAGGAGTGGACTAGTCCTTTTGCAAATATGCCCAAAGTGCTAGAATTTGTGACCAAACAGTATAACATTCATTTAAAGGAATATACTTAGCATCTCTAGAAAACAACAGAATACCACATGAAAACATCAAATTGTGTTGGCTATAGAGCGAGCAGAGACCCAAGGGAAATAATCTAAAGCTGAACTCTCTACAAACTCTTCCTTGGACAGGTCCCAAAATTAAAAAAAAAAATATTTAAAAAATAATAATAAAAAGATAATCACATAAACAGTTCAGGCTATGGTAACAGATTCATGTAATACTGTGTAAATGAAGACATGGTTTTATCAATAACATTTAAATCTTTGGAAAAATGCTCCAAAAATATACTAATTCAATGGCCTTAATAGGTGTGTTTTAGTTTGTTTTACAGGATAATTCTCTGAAGAACAACAACCTGAAGAGATGGAACCAATGGATAATAACACAGATGGATGACTGCTGGAAAGTTGCTTAAGAATAATGGCTAATGAATTGGAAAAAAATAGAGAAACAAAATGGCTTAACACCTTAATATCAACAGAGACTTCTACTGATGGAGTTGTTCCAGGTTGGATAACTAAGATAATTACTATTAATTATGATCCTTTGTTATTTTTGTCTTCCATAGATAGCACAGAAGAACAAGTAGTTCCTTCCAGTCCCGTAGGTACTGTTAATGTTAAGTTGCTTACCTTTGCTTTTGCTACTTTTATTATTTATTTCACTTTATTATCATATCTGGGCAGGTACAGTTTTATCTTTCTTTGTCAAATTTGTCTTCAACACTTATAATTCAAATGGGCATTTAACATCAAACTTCAATGCTCATAGGCCTTTTCAGGTCTGTGAAAGGTCTTAGACCTTTTCAGGTCTTCTTTCAGTCAGAATCAGACTCCTGAATATGTAGTTATAAGTACAATGCTTTGAGTTGTGTCTTAGTGTCTTTATAGTCTCCTGGATCTTCTTCTAATTTCTATTGAAATATTAAAATATTTAAATGATTGTAGGCCAAAAAATAAACTGTCTACGGAAAGTAAATTATATATCTAACTATTACACTGAGCCCTAAGTCTGTAACAAGACTGTACAGTAGTGCTGTGAGGAGTAAACAGCCTCATTGGTCTCTGTGAGGTCCCCACAGTCAGCACTGGCCATTTGAGTAAACAATGCAAACATCTTCATTGAATAAAGAGGAAGAAAACTAAAAAACTGTGCTAATTATCATGAAGTGAATACTTCATACCCAGTCACAAAAGGGCAATGAAAAAGTAGCATAGAGAAGAAAAAAATGTTTAAAGAGACTAGTGGAAATGAAATCATTTTGATTACATGCATAGCCTATTCTGAGCAAAATGTTTTTGTCAGATCATAGGGTTGTATCTTCTTTTATGTGCTGTTTGGAAAAAAATCTGCTCTGCCACGCTGATTGTTCTGTCTCATGCATGACCATGTCTCTAGACTTGCCTCCCACAACAGCCTCTCTACCCACCAGCACCCTTATTTTTTTATAAAAAGTCTCAGTTAGATTAAGTCTGTAGGGCAGGCACAAAAGCAACAGCATAGAGATACCCAACTGGATCTGTAATAGCTAGCTTGCCTGCTAGTGGGATCCTGGTCTTGACAATAGAGCACAGATTCATGTAACCTGCAGCTTAGCTGGGTTTTGCAGCCTGTGCTGCACTTCTTGCCACCACAGCCAAATTGGTACTGATATTTAAAGTAGGCTTTGCAATGTATCTAAGTCAGTTTTATACTAACTGCAGTCACTGCTATGACCTCAGAATTTATGTACCCTCATTTACAGCCTACCTATTCAGTCACCACCCCATTTACTTGTACTTCTGCTAGGCTTTTTGTTTTTCTTTCACATACCAAATAAATTGTATGTTTTCTTTTACACTTGCAATTAGTTTTTCCTGTTTGGCTTCCCTATTTCTGTATCATCGACTCCATGCTGCAGAACATTGCCAGCCCCCTACTGCTGTAAAAGCATCAAGGGTCCTTGTTTCCATTATCACCTCCTAGTACTTAAGAAGATGGTAGAGATTATATTTAGAACCCTTACTAGAGTATCTTAATCCCTAAAAACGTTTGGAGTCTCTCACTCTTTTTTTTCCCCATCTTTACGCCTGGACCAATAAATATTGTATTTGGGTGAATACTAGAAGCCTAGGGAAATGAGTTAGAGAGAAAAATGTACTAAATACATTTTCAGATAACCAAGCAAGAAAGAAAAGAACAGGATCAGTCAAGAGAGTAGAAGCATGTAAAGGTTGCCTTGCCCTCTCTAAATGCATGGGAGAACTGTTACATACGGAAATGGAGAAGTCAGTGCATTTCATTAAGTTTATTGGATTCAACTGCTCCTGTACTAGCTGTTGTTTGAACCCTCAGAATGGGGTGAAATTGAAAAGCAAAGCAGCATAATCTTTCATGACAAGTCTATAATAGTATAGAAACCGTAATTTCTTGAGTAGTGCTGAAAATTTTTACTTCTAAAGATAATGATTATTTATTTTTCCAGGATGAGTTCACTGTGACATTCAAAAGCAAACAAAATGCAAAGGGGCAAGAAAGCAGGTGGGTTATAACACTATGATTCAGTTTGTTAGGAGATTCAAGTACATGCACGAGAAAACCTGTTCAAGAAAAAAAGTGCTGTGAAATTATAATACAGAATCATCATTTTCATCATGACAAAAATATCACAAGGACTATAAAGTACTCAAGGTAACAAATCTAAATAGGTACATAGATAAGGTACTAGATGGGAGAGTAAAATGGGGTAAAGTTTACACTTCTAAATGTCTCCAGATATCTTCAAAGGAACAAGTAAACTCCATGAAGCTCATTTAGAAGATATTTTTCTTGAAAGTTTACTTCCCCAGGAAGTTGAGTATGCCTCACAAATACTCCAGATTTCCCAAGTTCAATACAGAACACAAGGATAGTGAGTCCAAGGATAAATGCGAGGAATTAGGCTTTAAAACATAACCACTTCTGTAGCTGTATATCCTTTAGCAGACTGGATCCATTGGATTCAGCTCTTAGGAAATATAATAATTTATTCAAAGGTTGTGTTAAATATTAAAATTGCCTGTGTTTGCAGTGAGTCCTGGAATTGTCTCTCTACTATCTTCTTTCTCCCAAGTCACAAATTCATGATCGTTTGTGACCACAGAAACCCATTTTATGGGGCAATGGAAGAGAATAGAAGTGGTGTTAAAATCAATTCCCTGCACTTGTAGGTGGTGATGGTATAAAAGTAAATTATAAACAGAAAATAAAATATATGAAGATCCAATGGAACTACTATTGTCCTTAAATACCACAGAATCATTCATGTTAACATATAATAACTTAAGGCGATAGTACAGAATACTGAAACTAATTTTAAAACATCTCTAGTATTTAACCAGGAAAGGCCCAGGACATCAGCAGTGGCTGGGTTCTCTGCAGAGGTAAGAAATGGAGTAAATGAGCAAAAGATCCAAAGCAGGGGACAGTACACCACAGGAGATAAAACCAGCCAAACCACCTTAATAGTTCCTGCCTATATTTGCTAACCTAACAGCAAGTTTATTCTGGACCACAAGGAAAATGCACTGGGTAACAGAGGTTTTTCTCTATATGTAGGAGCCATAATACGTCCTACCTGTGCCTGTTGTTCCACATGCTTGAGTTACAGGGTAAGTATTTTATCCTTTTCATTGTATAAGTATCAGTTCATAAACTTAAGAGTTCAGCAACTAAACCCTGCAAATAAAATTGTGAGGAAATGAATAAAACAAGTGTAGATCTCAATTTTCAGATCTGTGGTTTCTTCACTGCTGCTTCTACGTTGCTTAATGTGCTGTATTTGAACTTTAAGAGGTTGCCTTGTACAATTGGTATAATATGAAAAGTACACTTGCACTAACTCTGTTTTTTTCTGAAATAATGGAAATGTAAACAAAAGTAGAACAGAGATAGCCAGGGAAAATAAATAGCTAATTAAAAGCTCTAGGGGTTTAAAATATAATGTGTCTGAATTACAATGTAGATTTTGACTTTTTGCTAAGATCTGGCTTGGCAATCTATCTATTAAATTGTTACCAGGAGACTAGTCAGTCAGAGCCAGAGAAGAATAAAAGATATGTGCACACAAAATTACAGCCTTGCAATTGATAGGTAATTTAATACTGTTATATTTCAGTTTTTCAGAAAAGCTTAAAAAATGTTCCATCATACCAAAAATTATTATACAGATATGGTTTTCTTTAATGGAGACCTTGAGGTCCTAAAATTGTATTCTCTTGTCCTCAACATGAACAATATAATTTCTTATTTAAAAATATGAGATCATAAAAGAACTCTGTTTGATATTCAGAGAATACTTCGTTAACACACACATGCCTACATATCTGTGCACAGGCATACAAAGTGTGCTGACCTTTCTTATCCATATATTGTGTTCATCACAGGTGATTTCCAATACATGGAGTTATCTGTATAATTATTAATAGCCTGACATTTACAGGTAAGTAAATCTGAAAAACCTTTTTAATACATACCCAATGGATGACACCAATTATGCAGCTAAGTAATCCAAATAAGGGTTTATTGAGCAATGGAAAGGAAACATGAACCAGCACATTTATGTTACCTGTTACTCACTCTTTGTCAGCCAACTTCATAACTAACCAAACTAACATATCTACCAAATAGTTAACAGTAAAATCTGACTTTTCTCACTTCATTATAGATCATGATTTTCTATATAAACATACTGCAAGTTCTTTTAATGTTAGACCAGGATGCTTAGAAAACTCCACACTTGGTTTAGATAAATACGGTTTCTTTTCTCACCAAGATAATGAAACTTGATGCTGCATCCAAGCATAGAATCATAGAATCATAGAATCATTTAGGTTGGAAAAGACCTTTAAGATCATCGAGTCCAACAATCAACCATGCCCACTAAACCATGTCCTGAAGTCCCTTGTCAATGTTCTTTTTAAATACTCCAGGGATGGTGACTCAACCACTTCCCTGGGCAGCCTGTTCCAATGCCTGATGACCCTTTCAATAAAGAAATTTTTTCCTAATATCCAATCTAAACCTCCCTTGGTGCAACTTGAGGCCATTTCCTCTCATCCTATCACTAGTTACTTGATAGAAGAGATGAGCACTCACCTCACTACAACCTCCTTTTAGGTAGTTGTAGAGAGCGATAAGGTCTCCCCTCACCCTCCTTTTCTCCAGAAAAAAAACAAATATTAAGCAAAGCAAATACTTAGCAAAAGTCTAAGCAAACATTAAAAACCTTTGCTAATGACTTTAATTTACCATTTGTACTGGTGATCTGTATTATTACAACCTGTTTCCATTGTCATAAGACTTTGTATTTAGTAAGTTGGAAATGGCCAGAATACACAAGCAGTATCTGCTTACAAACTGTATTATTTGTGAACCATAGAAAGAGACTTGTGTAGTATTTGGTACTTATTTTAATATTTTTTTATTTATTTATTTATAAACAAAGCACATTGTTTCAGTCAGTAAAGGTCTAGGCAGTGCTGACTAAAGATTTGTCCTGGTTTCAGCTGGGATAAAGTTAATTGTCTTCCTCGTAGCTGGTACGGTGCTATGTTTTGAGTTCAGTATGAGAAGAATCTTGATAACACTGATGTTTTCCGTTGCTGCTAAGTACTGTTTGGTCTAAAATCAAGGACTTTTCAGCTCCTCAAGCCCAGCCAGTGAGAAAGCTGGAGA
>JANXJC010000031.1:26010430-26021529 GCA_027564655.1 Leptodon cayanensis
AATACCCCTTTGGCCAGTTTGGGTCAGCTGTCCTGGCTGTGTCCCCTCCCAACTTCTTGTGCCCCTCCAGCTTTCTCACTGGCTGGCCATGAGAAGCTGAAAAATCCTTGACTTTAGACTAAATATTACTTAGCAACAACTGAAAACATTAGTATTATCAACATTCTTCTCATACCTAACTCAATTGGAGTAATGTTTTGTATTTTGAATCATATTGTAAGTGATGTCTTGGTTACTTATTTAGAATGGAGGAAGTGATGTAGTGTTTACAGTCTTACAATATGTATCACACATTTCTGGATTGCAGCATGGTCTTAATAAGAAACATGTATTTGAAGCTGATGGTGTCTTATAGGTATAGAAGAAACCAAGTACTACATGAACAGAACCTATTAAAATATCATCTGCAAGACACTTGCAAGGTAAAAGACAAGTGATTTATTTTTTTATATTGTATTATACATATATATTTTTAATATGCTACTGATTTATTTCTGTTTCAGTGGCAGACTATAAATCACTGGATAATTCCAATGCATCCCTATCCTCTCCTATCAGACCTGTCCAAAGCAGATCCTATAGATGCTTTCTTCTTATAGGGAATCTTTTATATTTTTTTCCTACAGAGTATCATAAATACTGTATATATAACAGTTTTATACTTAATTACAAATCAGCCTGGTTGTGGAAACAAGCTCTAATCTCTTCCTTTAATTTAAGTTAAATAAAACCGTACACAGCAGCAGCCAGATAGCTTCATTTGCCTAATGCAGAGAGTAAACAACAACAGAGTTACATCAGAATTCAGGTCTTCTGGCCTCAATCCTCAGAAGCTGTTTTAGTAAAAAATAATATTAATAATAAATATGAAAATTTAAGCATAAAGTGCTTGTTGTGTGGGTCGGATATAAATCAAGATTTTGTGTGTTTTGGTGAAACCTTTACAAAAATAGCAGTCTTGTGATGCTCATATTTATTTAAGTGTTCCAAAAAATTCACTCATAAATAACTGTATTAAGTATGCATATATTCTCAAAGATCCCTTTCGTGGTTAAAATCATACAAAAGTCTTATTTAAATACCATTTTCACTTTGCGAAGAAACCCTGTTAAAAGACTGATCTGTTAAACATAATGTCAGTTGTGAGAAAAGTGAGGCACTCTGAACTGAAGAATGATAGACTGTCATAATCATGACAGGGTTTTGCTGATTTTTTTTAGAGCATATATTTGATTAAGCTCTGAGAAAAAGAAAATGTCATGCTTTTTTATCTGTCAATATAAGAAGACATCTTTATTAATGCTGTATCTAAGAGCAGATTGCTGAAGAGGAAAGAAAGGTAGATTTTATATTTTCCACATAACTCAAATATCAGAATGTTTTACTTGTGGTACTCAAGTACTCTTTTATCAGAATTCACATCAGAACTGTAGTGTTAGTATTCTAAATCTGGATCTTTCTGTTTCATCACTTCAATTGTTGTCCCAATTTGTCTAATTCTAAAGATTTGAGGTTAATGATTAAATATCAGCCAAGTAATTCAAACTATTTTGCAAATATTATGTAATGAAATACTGCAGTTAAAATTTTATGTACTGTAACTGTGTATTTTGTTTTAACTGGCATATTTTACAGTAAGATATAATTCTTGCACAGTGTTTGATCTGAAGAATGGATGTTTAGAGGCTGCTCATTTCCAAGTCAATAAAATTTGGTTCCATTCAAACATAGATAATGGCTGAGCTGTTGATAAATGTCATCAGCATATCAACATGCCTTACACAATCATGCATATGGCAACAGAATAGTTTGGGTATCAAAGACAAAACAGAACTGTTGCAGAGTACGTAGCAAAACCTGAAACCAGTGAACTTCACTGCATATAAGGATTTATTCCAAATATAAAACTTTAACTACATTTCCTGAAAAACTTCTCAGGTTTCAATTCTTTCCATTTTGGCATTCTGGCTGTCAAGACAGTGTGTTCTGGCTTATTATTTGGAATTTTGTAGGATTCAGAGACCTGCCTGCTTTAATTACAAATCAGGAAATCACTCAACACTTTTACTGACTTTCATGTCTGGCTTCAGAGTATGGCTGTGTTCTTTTGGCTATTCCAATGTGAGATTTGAGAGGCAGCTATTACTCTGGCAAGTATGAAAAAAAAAAATGCTTCTGAGAGAGAAGTGGGAGAAGCTGTGACTTTGAATCTCTTAAAAGAATATTTCCTTTGCCGTGGTGGAATAGGAACACTGCTGGACGAAGAGCATATTCTCACGCACTGATACAATTATGTTATGCTCAGTTCCCTGAAAAGGAATCTTTGTTATCCTAAAATACAGAAATAATTTCACTAATAAGTAATCCATTTTATATCTTCTCGTGACAACATTTTTTTCTGGATGGAACAGGTTTCATTTTTTAATCAGTTCTCCATACTCCCCTGGTGCCCTTGAAATAGCAGAAACACATTCCAATATGTGCTAGCAAGAAAAAAAAAAGTGACACTTTGAAATCTTTTAAAATTAATTATGAATTCTTTTCACTTTCCTCATAGCTCTTAGCCCTTGCAGCATAATTGAATACTTTGAAAGTTCATTTTTTTTAAACACGTAGTGTAAAGATGGAACTAATCATTTGACTAACTTCAGTGACACTATAAGCAAATAAATACCATGGAATTCAGTAAAACAATTAAAAAAGCACAGAAAGAGAAAAGAAACTTAAAAAAAAAAAAAGTTTCATAGCCAGTTTCTAGTGCTCCAGCAGTGCCTTTAGCAGAGACACTGAAGAATAGACTGAGGTCCTGTCTACATTAAGGCCAAATCCAGATGCAATGTTTAAGTATGTAGGCTCACACATCCCTCTAGTGCCTCCCCCTCTAATACATTTTGTGACTGGAGACACAAGGTTTGCAAATATGGTATTTAACCATTAAACTCCCTTTGGTAAATGTACACTTGATCTGCATTATAAAGCATAGTTGGTAGACTTGTGTGGTACGAGTGTGATTTAATCTTGTATAAAAAGAAAAAAATCTTTATACTAGTAACAGCCTTAAGTTAAAAAAAAAAAAAAAAGAGAGATCTGTTTTAATACAGCTCACCTCAGTATATTTTTCTTTCCAATACAGGAGCTACGATGTAATGTAAAAAATTACCATTATAGCTGTATCAATACTAAGATACTTAACAGGAAAAAACATGCTTAACAGGGAGGAAAAAAAAAGTGAGCTGAATTATGTAAAGAAGCACAAGACATTAAAAAGTTGTTTTGTTTTGATTTTGTTCTTATTGTGGAGCAGTGGTGCGCAGGGATGAAGAATAACTGCTTAGATGAGAAATTCTTTGTTCATTTATTTTCAGTCTCCAAGATCCTTTTTAATAATGACAAATCCTATACACGGAAGAAAATACAAAATCAACAGTCCTTTCCACTACTTTTTTGATGTTGTATTCTTTGTGAGGAGGTATTCACTGACAGTATCTATATTAGTCTGGTTTTTTTTTATTTTTTTTTTAATTTTTAACAGCAATACTTCAATTTTTAAGCAAATTTCTTGGTTATTTTTACTTAATGCACCTTATCTTGCTTCACATTGTAGTAATTTTGGTGTGTGCCAACTGGATTCCTTCTGGAGCAAGTTAAACCAGAGACTCCTTCAGAGAACATCAAATGTTCTCAAGCCTGTGAGGAAACATAAAGGTCTGAAATAATGACTGGTCCTTCAAGCGGTTGCAAGCCACATGCCTGGTGAGGTGTTTGATGTTGGGAAAAAACCCAACTCTATTTCTGAACGTAAACCCTCATACAGTATGTAACATAGATACAGGGACCTTTGTACCAACTGTTTCCAAATCCTGATTTGATCATATTGCTCTGAATTTCTTGTTCACACAATCAAAGAATGATTGAGGCTGGAAGGAACCTCTGGAGGTCATCTTGTACAACACCTCTGCTCAAGCAGGGCCACCTAGTGCCTAGAGTTGCCCAAGACAACATTCAGATGGCTTTTGAATATCTCCAAGGATGGAGACTCCACAACCTCCCTGGGCAGCCTGTGCCACTGCTCATTCACCCTCACAGTAAAAACATTTCTCCTTACATTAGACAGAACCTCCTGTGTTTCAGTTTCTTCCCATTGTCTTTTGTCCTGGCACTGGGCACCACCAAAAAGAGCCTGGCTCCATCCTCTTTGCACCCTTCCTTCAGGTATATGTACACAATGATGAGATCCTTCTGAGCCTTCTCTTCTCTAGGGTAAATAGTCCAGCTCTTGCAGCCTTCCCCAGAGGAGAGATGCTCCAGTACCTTAGTCATCTTAGTGGTGGCCCTTCACTGGACTGTCTCCAGTAGCTCCATATTTCCTTTGTACTGGGGAACCCAGAGCCGAACCCAGAGATCCAGATGTGGCCTCACCAGTGCTGAAAAGAGTGGAAGAATCACCTCCCTCAACCTGCTGGCAACACTCCTAATGCAGCCCAGGAAACCATTTGCCTCTGCAGCAAGGGCACGTTGCTGGCTCATGTTCAACCTGGTGTCCATCAGGTTCCCCAGGCCCTTGTCTGCAAAGCTGCTTTTGAGCTGAGCAGCTCCCACCATATACTGGTGCCTGGGGTTGTTCCTCCCCAGAGGCAGGACTTCACACATCCCCTTGTTGAACTTAATGAGGTTCCTGTCAGCCCATTTCTCCAGCCTGTCGAGGTCCCTCTGGATAGTAGCATGACCCACTGGTGTATCAGCCACACCTCTGAGATTTCTTTCATCAGCAAAGTCACTGAGGGTACGCTCTGCCCCATCATCTAGATCATTGATAAAGATATTAAACAGGATGGGACCCAGTATTGCCCCCTGGGATACACTGCTACTGCCACTGATCACCACCCACTGGGCCTGGATTTCAGGCGGTTTTCAATCCACCTCACAGTTTATTGAGCTGGTACTTCAGCAGCTTCTCTGCAAGGATCTTACAGGAAACAGTGTTGACACAGTCCCCCACAACATTCTTGTCTCTAAATTGGAGAGATGGATGGATAAGGATTTGGCTGGATGGTTGCATACAAAGTGTTACAGTCAAGGGTTAATGTCCAAGTGGAAACCCACAATGTGTGGGTGCCCCTCAAGGGTCTGTGCTGGGACAAATACTATTTAATACCTTAATTAATAACATAGATAATGGGATTGAATACACCCTCAGCAAGTTTGCTGATGACATCAAGCTGTGTAGTGCAGTTGACAGACTGGAGGGAAGGGATGCCATCCAGAGGGACCTTGACAGGCTTGAAAAGTGGGCATGTGTGAAACTCATGAAGATCAACAAGGCCAAATGCAAGGTCCTGCACCTCGGTCATGGCAATCCCCAATATCAATACAGACTGGGTGATGAATGGATTGAGAGTAGCCCTGTAGAAAAGGACCTGGGGATACTGGTGAACATAAAAATTGGTTATGAGCTGGCAATGTGTTCTTGCAGCCCAGAAAGCCAACCATATCCTGGGCTGCATCAAAAGAAGCGTGGCCAGAAGATAAAGGGAGGTGATTCTCCCCCTCTACTCCACTCTCGTGAGACCCCACCTGGAGTATTGTATCCAGTGCTGGGGTCCCCAGCACAAGCAAGACGTGGACCTGTTAGAGTGGGTTCAGAGGGGGGGCTACGAAAATGGTCAGAGGGATGGAACATGCCTCCTTTGAAAGAAAGGCTGAGACAGCTGGGGTTGTTTACCCTGGAGAAGAGAAGGCTCCAAGGAGACCTTATTGCAGCTTTTAATATAAAAAGGGGGCTTATAAGAAAGACAGACAGAGACTTTTTACCAGGGCCTGTAGTGGCAGGACAAGGGTCAATAGTTTTAAACTGGAAGAGACTAGGTTTAGATTGGACATTAAGAAGAAATTTTTTGCAATGAAAGTGGTGAGATAGTGGAACAGGTTACCCTGAGAAGTTGTGGATGCCTCCTCCCTGGAAGTGTTCAACATCGAGTCAGATAGGAGTTTGAACAAACTGATCTACTGAAAGATGTCCCTGCCCGTGGAAGGGAAGTTGGAATTATATGATCTTTAAAGGTCCCTTCCAACCCAAACCATTTTATAAAAACCTTGCTGAAGTCAAGGTAAAAAATATCCACTTTTCTCCCCTCATCTACTAGGCCAGTCATTTCATCATTGAAGTTTATCAAGTTGGTCAAGCATGACTTTCCTTTTGTAAATCCTTGCTGACTACTACTGAGGACTTTCCTGTCCTTCACGTGGCTGGAAATGGTTTCCAAAATTAGTTGTTCTGTGCACCTTTCAGGGATTGAGGTGAGGCTGACAGGTCTGTAGTTAGTCCACTGGGCACTCCTTCCTGTCCTGCTTGAAGATAGGACAAGCATTTGCTTTCCCCGGTCTTCAGGTACCTATCCCAATTGCCATGATCATTTATAGATAATAGTGAGTGTCTTTGCAATGACAGCTGCCAGCTCCCTCAGTACTCATGGGTGCATCCATCCAATCAGAGCCCATAGTCTTGCTAATATAGCTCTAGCCTTAGCACATTCAACTGTTATCTTTGGGGTTTTTTTGAGATGATTTGAAAATGTGCATCTTGACAGTGAGTTCATGCATTAAACCTATTGTGAATTATTGTGAATTATTTTGTTGATATCATCCTCTACAACCTACCCTTCTAGTAGAAATCTAGTTTTGTTAATTAAGAAATTGTTAACTGTACATATAAAAGTATTCAGTGCTATGATTTTCCATACATGTTTACAGACTGAAGGTTGGATTTCAGTTAAACTGAGGCACAACATGAATGGGACAATACAAATTAAGAAAATGTCAAGTGTCTCATGAAAGTCAGAGAGTCTATTAAAAAATAAAATAAAGCAAAGTAGTTTACAGTGACTTTATACTTTGTGTGAAAGATTTATTATTATTATGTATAGCCCAAAGTGTACAGCCCACTAACAATTTGATTGCATTTCTCTTTCCTGCCAAAAGATCCTGATTAAACAATATGTACATGAACTCTAAAGCAGATTCACATTTTCTTTTTTTTCCCCTGAAGAACCAGAGGTGTTAATTAAAAGCATTATGGTGAAATGAGTAATCTTCTGCAAAACAAGCTCTATCATCAGTCTGAAGACTGTTACCAAATAAATTTTCCTTTATCAGACCAAAGGAATTTTTAAGTGGAAAGTGAGGAGAGACAGAAAGCTGGACGATAAAAAATAACTGTAAGAAAACCGATTTCAAAACTTATCTTTTACAACCCTTTATGAAAGAATGCCCCCAAAACGATCCTGTTCAGTGACTTACTGCATCCACTTAGTGCATTGGAAGTGCATATGCAAAAGAGATTGATTCATACATAATAATCACCACTCATTAGTAAAGACGAGTAGGTAAAAGAAATTAACCAAACGCATATTAACACTAAAATAATTCACCAGTAATAATTTAAATATTTAGTAGTGCCTATATTAATTAATTTCAGTGAAGATTAAGACAAAAATCCTAATGTCTTTTCTATCATTTTCCATGGCCTGAGATGAACATGCCTTCCAAAGATGGAAAAGCTAAGCTATGTGATGCAGTGGATGCATTTTGAGATTGGTGAGAGAGAATCAAAGCATATTGAGCTTGTGGCTGCACAGTGTGCTAGTTTGTACACTTTTCCATATAATCATATTTGACTCAATGTAGCTAAGTGAGACTCATGCTGCAGTCTTGCTAAGCAAATCTCTATTAGGATTCTTTTTCCTCTTTTTAAATACTTCTGATCTAAGTGTCTTTATTCCACCACCAACCTGAGTACTTTGCTTATTTCTCAGAAGACACATTCCATCCCTCTTTACCCTATTCTACAAGAGAAGTATTCTTTCATTTCTGTGTTTGCCTATGTAGTATTAATGTGAGAATAAGGCCAATAGGATTGATATTTATTTCTCACTTTTCCTGGAGCTGGAGGGGTCACCCTAATAAACTGCTGTTACTACTTAGCTGTGGTCCCTTTCTAAGGGTGGTGTCGAACCACAAGAAAACTTTTAGTAGGCATGAAGTGGTTCTCTAAAGCTGTTTACATCTTCAGCCACAATTTGCAAGATCAAGTGTTTTATATGTATGAAATAATTCAATCACTCCATAGTTATCACAGTTGCTGACTTTTGGTCATTATATTTATATTACACTATTGGATTTTTAAAGGTGACACTTTTTAACAAGTGAAAGATTGTAAGTTGCATATGTTACTGACTGTAACTATTTAAAAAGTCACTTACATGCCCATGTTGCCTATAAACATTGCTGCTATAATCTTTTCTTTATATGGGAATGTTATTGAACAATTTTTTGTTCCTTTTAATTAACCCTCACTTCCCCACCAAGCCAAAGCTCCAACAAAATGCTATCTTTTGCACACTAAAGAACAAGTATATATGTGATTTTTAAGTACATATGCGATTTTACTTAGAAGTATACCGACAACAATATCCTAAATAGTCCTTTACAGTGATGCAACAGCTGCACCATAAATATTTTAACAAGTTAGTTGATCCAAATTTTGAATTCCTGCACCATACTTCTATTTTTTTTTCTCAGTTTTGATACAGGGTCTACTTAGCATTGGGAATATGTTTTACTATCTGAAACTAGAGAAGTCAAGACCACTTAGCAAACTTGCTTTCCAAGTCGTGAGGGGTGCATAGTAGGTAGGCATGTGTCTCCTACTTTCAGTCATACCACTGCACACAATAGAAAGTAAAAATAGTCCTATGGTGTGTATCCTGTGCTATGAAAAATACAAAAATTCTAAATTTAGGAAAAAAATATTCAGCTTCTGAAGAAATGGGCTCATCTGAAGTTAGTGATCGTGGAAGAAAATCCATTTAGAAAAACAGCTTTCTGGAAAATAGAACAAACATGAACATGAATTATTGCTCCTTCAGTATAACTTGTGTCTACCAGCTGAAGGTAATAATGTCCAAATACTAAGCATTCCTTCATCTCTATTTTCTTCACTGGAAGGGAGACAAGAAAACAAAAATCTGGGCTGCTGAACATCTCCCTCCTCTGTCCATAAAGATTTCCTGAAAGGCACCTCTCCATCCTGTTGAGCAATGAGCCAGTGTCAGAATTTCCCTTTGACTATCCTGCATGTGACCAGAACTCTTCATTTCTGCAACATTTTGGACAGAATATTATTTTTTTCATTTGTTTATAATATAATCTCTCACCCTGTAGCCTGTCAGATTATGTGCCGTTACTAATATGTCAAAAGCCAATGTAAAACAGTAATGAAAAAAGCAAATGTAAATTCTTTCTTAGAATGTATATTGGATTTTTTTTTTTTTTCTGAAATATCTTTTTCATTTTGGGGAAATCTTCCTGTGTGGAATATATTTGTTCAGCAAATCCACCAAAAAGTGTTTCTCTGAACAAGTGTTTTCTATCATAAATTTGTTTTGACTAATACATTGCAGCAATATTTTTCAACAAATACACTGAAAGAATGTTAAATTTACAAATTCAAGTACAGCAGGTTTAGAGAAATCCAATTCCCACACTTTGTCTAAATATCATAACTCAATAAATTACCCACAAATTATTTTCTTTGTAACTCTGTCCTCATTCACTTGATACAATGGCCTTTCCCTTTGTTGCCTACAAATTCCACAGAGCAACCAGGCCATTTTCCATTATGGCATCTGGTGTCTTAAACTTGGCAAAGGCTGCTTTTCAAAATCTCTCTTCTATATCTAAATTGGAGTTTATCAAGGTGAAGTGTAAAAACATTACTTAGTATGTTTCTTTTTTACCACCCTGTTCCAGTCTATAGGAGGTCGTGCTTTGGGGAGTAAATTAACCTCATCTCTTCATGTTATCCGGAAGTCAACTGACAAGACTCAGATAGGAGCATGTAGGCACTGGAAGTGTCTGAAGTCATGTCTCCTCATGATCCATCTTTTAAATTATGGACAGTATGGTAATTTAAGATATTTCAAAGAGATAAGTATATTTCTTTTAAATATATATATCTTTTGGTATACTTGATGAAAAATATTGCTGCAAAATATTAATCAAAACAGTTTTATAATAGAAAATACTAGTTCAGCAAAATACTTTGTTTCACATTCTCTTTGGCATGGGGAGCCAAAAAAATCTTCCTGTGTTACAGGCATTCTCAAGACCCATGGAATAGCAGTTTTTACATTAAACCTATATACATTCTCTATTAACTCTTAACATCTCTCAAACACAACCTAAATTCAAAGTTTATTAATGTAGTTGTATGCTTTGACACAGAATTTTCTTGATAATTTTCCATGGACAGAAAGCCTAGGTTCTCTATCCTGGTCTTGACAAGACTACGTATTGCCTTCCTGCTCTTTATCCCTATTCTGGTTGCTTTCTGACATCTGAGACATGCCTGCTTCTGACTCATCTGAAGATCCACTTCTATGAGAAGGACGTCAAAATACTCAAAAGTCTCCACCAGGGTATCATAACAAACGAGGTGAGGTCTCAGCAGGACCTGAGCTTTGTCTCTTAGGTTCTCCAAAGCACCTGTGGGGTTGGTAACCTGTTCATGACAGAACAAGCAGCTGCCCCTAACTCTCTTTGTGCCAATCATGAGGCTGAAGCTGCTTGAATATTTTTTTTTCCCAACACTGCCACCAGCGGCTCTTGGAGAGCAGTGCATATGCAAACACTGTAATGGCAAGGGCCTGGTAGGCTTAGAATCATGAAAGCTTGCCAGCGTGCATCTGCTACCACATACACATGCATGCAGAAAATGCTGATTTTTCCCTTTAGAGTTGGGCAGGGGAGAAGCAATGGGGAAAGAGGAGGAGATGCTGTGAGCGATGGCTATCCCACAGGTCAAGAGATGTACTGCTCCCACAGGCTATGCATCTGGTACGGAGTGCAAATGAAACAGTAACCCAGGGACAGTGTTTCTGACTTAGCGATGTGGTTTAACCCCAGTCAGCAACTACGAACCACGCAGCCGCTCACTCACTCCCTCCGCTCCACCCAGTGGGATGAGGGAGAAAATCGGGAAAAGAAGTAAAACTCATGGGTTGAGATAAGAATGGTTTAATAGAACAGAAAAGAAGAAACTA
>JANXJC010000031.1:26025887-26036937 GCA_027564655.1 Leptodon cayanensis
ATGAGGTCCCCCCTCAGCCTCCTTTTCTCTAGACTAAAGAGCCCCAGCTCCCTCAGCTGCTCCTCATAAGACTTGTGAGTATTTAGAGTATTTGCTTAGTTCAAGTCAGTAAATAAGTATTTTGTACTGATGAGATTTAGCATGGAATTATGAGAGTACAGAGATTTCATAAACCAGCTAAGTTGGTTGTCAGACATCTATGTAATAAAGGATTTGGGGGATGAAATGGTGGTTAATGGCATTTTGTAAACAAAAAAACATTGGAGTGGTTATATTCCACCTGTGTAACTTGCTACCACTTTTTCAATCCTCAGCTGGCAATGTATTTTTGACTTTTGAAGTGCAATGATTGCTCTAAAAAGACTTTAGTAGAAAAAAATTCAGAGAACAGGACTGAAGCACGCTTTATGTTAGGTTGAGCTATGTTTGTCTACCTGCCTGTACAAAGAAAAGATGTGATGAGATTAGTCATATGCATAACATCTACCACAAGAGAAGTAGTGGCAGGCGTATTGAACTGTGAGGCTTAATCTGTATGGGATTCAATGCTTGCTCAAACTGAGCATTTTCTGCTCCTAGGATGCCAGTTTAACTGTTTCATGGGAGGTTTTCTGACACTCTGTAGACAATTTTGCATGCATAAACTGTTTAGAGAGTGCCTGTTCACCTTCTAGAACATGACAGAAGTATTTTATTTTACTTTGTTGTCTATTTGAAATTGGCAGGGCTGTCCGGGATACAAAATACAGCATATTTTATACATTTAATCTCTGGCAATACTTTTGACAAGGAAAATACATAACGTGCATTTTATGTAAGTATGTGAACAGTTTAATATAAGCACTGGTATTTACTTATTAACTGTTATCTTTATATAGCAATATATTTTTTTTTAATATCACCTGTAAATGTTGTGAGTATCTAAAACATACATGGGATGAAAAGTATTGGAGATCTAAACTGCTAAGAGTGAAAAATCAGAATCTCCTAAGCAACTCATTTCATGTAACATGAAGCTGAAGAGCATTTCTTTTAGTGGTAATATGTTGACATAATTCACTTATCAATCACATAATACGTCTGTATCATCTGGAGTTACTTCCGTTAAGTCACAAAACACAGCAGTCACTACAAATAATAAACCTAGTGCATATTACATTGTAAAATAAGCTCTCTGTGAAAACAAATCAATCTTATGGGTGTGTGTTGTTGCCATAATAGATGCTCTAAGTCACATGGTTTAGATAAAAAATGAAAATAGTAACTCAAACTAAGTATTTTACTTAGAAATAAGTTAAACTCCTTGCATGATTATCGTTCCTATTCTGCATGTGTCAGCAAATAGGAAAGAACATGTGGAAAAGAGATTGAATTCAAACATATGGATTACTTAAAAATTGCAACAAAGCAGCAGAATGACAGTAATTAGCCCAAACAGGGAAGACAACTGGTTCAGGTATATACTTGCAATGAAAAACAAAGCCAGAGTCAAAGAAACATTGAGTAGATGACATATAATAATTATAGTCCTCAAATTTGTCATGTTTGGTTCTGTTTCAAGGACAGGACTACTAACCTAGAGCTTAATAGTATTTAGTTGTTCATTTTGCACATGGGCTTATATGCCTGGCATATTTTTGCATATATTTTGTGGCAGTAAATTCCTTGTCAAAACATTAATCTCAGAGGTCTGACGGGCACAGAGGATTTGCTTTGATTCCAACTGCCACTGCCCAACTATTTATTTGGCTTCATAAAATTGAACCCTTAGCACAGACTAATAAAGACGAGCTCTATAGAGCAATTTTTTCCAAATTTCAAGAAAATTGTTCTAGTGAAATTTCAGCTTAGTATTTTTAAGCTCAAACATATGGCTAGGTGGAATTGAAAGAAATTTTCCTGCTATGGAAATGATTTCTATGATTTCTAAAGCTTAAATACTCAGTCAGGGCATGCCGTAACAGAAAAAGGAGACTAGACCATTTGTTAATATGGA
Source organism: Leptodon cayanensis (assembly GCA_027564655.1). NCBI lineage: Eukaryota > Metazoa > Chordata > Aves > Accipitriformes > Accipitridae > Leptodon > Leptodon cayanensis. The sequence goes on from JANXJC010000031.1 coordinate 26,027,884, forward strand.
TACAATCTGAGCTGATTGAAACAGGAAACTCAGAACAGCAGCAGTGCAAGAATATGCTGTGAAAAACTCCTTCTTAAGTTCAAAAATAAGCTGTAATAATCCATTGTGGCAATAGAGCATCTCCCTTCTGATTTCCTCAAAGCATTTCTGAATCATTAAGGAACTCCAAGGCACTCCTTTGCAAAGCATGACGATTTGTGGTCCTCTCACAGAGGTCCAAGCATGTGTGGTTCTGGATAGGCACAGTAGCTTAATTTGCCAAAGCTGTACAACTGCAGTTGCACGGCCTGATGGTTAGCTGGGTGTCCCAGCAGAGATAATTAGCTCCACACTGGTATGACTCTGCTCTACTTATTGTCATCAGCACTTTGTTCAGCACCATCTCAGAGTTCTCCTCAGTTGTCCACTTTATGACACAGAACCTACTCTTAATTTCTATAGTCTCCAGACAAAACATGTGCCGTAATAATTGGGAAGCCAAGACACAGGAGTAGGAAGGATTGCACTGAGGACAAGCAACAAAGGCAAGTCACTAAAACTGTAAGAGTTTTAGTGAGTTCTGTGACTTGTAGATAAGTCTACATTTCAAGTCTGTCCTGACAGTGGTCTTGGTACTGTAGCTATGTTTGTATGCTTGTGGAAACTAAGTTAAAAAGACCAGTACACTAATTGATGAGAGAAGCAGAAAATGGAAGGCTACTTTTTTGTGAACTGATGTTCAGGGAACCAGGAGTTGTTGTTTGTAATACACACAGGCTATTAACTGTGATATGCTAATAGCTTCCTAGCAAAGAGGTGTTTCTGGGGAGGTAAACCAATATGATGATGTAAGTTTTAGATCAGTTTCTTAAATCTTTAACAATTTCACAGCTTCTTAAGGGATTTTCTCATATTTGGAAAAAAGTGTGCCTGTCTTCTATTTGAAAAATATCTTCATTCACTGAGCTGCAGTGTCAAAATCATTGCAGCCATCAATATACATTCAATATAATGTCTAGATAGAAAATGGCATAAAAACATTTTGAGTAAGATGCTTATTAGTTTTCCTGTACTTTTTTTTTTATTGTACTAACCTTTATTTATAAATGCATAATGCTATGTAGTTGTTGATGACTCATCTTTTCTAGATAGTGGTCAATGTTATCTGATATAAAGAATATTCTGGGCTGCATTAGGAGGAGTGCTGCCAGGAGAGTGAGGGCGGTGACCCTTCCCCTCTGCTGAGAACTGGTGAGAGACTTCTGGAGTGCTGGGTCCAGTGCTGGGGTCCCCAGTACAACAGAGATATGGAGCTACTGGAGAGAGGCTCTGTTATGCAGGCTTTCCTGCCTAGTGGGAAATAAAGGTTTTAGGCTTGTTTCATCCTGCCCGCTATTTAAGTTCATGTTCTTGAGAAAAAAATTGCAGTATGAATTTCCCCATTAAAAGATACTTAATGAGGGATTTTTTTTGTGGTTTTAGTTGTTTTTTCTTTAATATTGGAGCACTGAGAGGCACTGATTCTTTACACCTCTTTTACTGTGTGTTCACACTCATTACATGCATATAACCAAATTTCTGTAGTGCAAACAACAGATAAAGATAACAGTTAATAAGTAAATACCAGTGCTTATATTAAACTGTTCACATACTTACATAAAATGCACATTATGTATTTTCCTTGTCAAAAGTATTGCCAGAGATTAATGTTTTCATTTTCTGTAAATGTATATCAAAATAATTATGTAGGATTTACAGGAAAGATTTGTTATTGGTCTAATTGAAAAAAATGAAGCAGGTTATCTTTGGCCTAGGTTCATATTAAATATTATCTCTTCATAAAAACCTCTCCTATCCTTTAATTGTCACACTGACTGCTATTTAAAAACTCGAAAACCTATAAATATGCCAGATGAGATGTGCAAGATTTCATTTGTGTACTTAATTTTAATCATTATGCAGTTCTGTTTTGCTATTGAATGATGAATGATAATACTTTGAACATCTTGGATAAATAAAGTTGTAAAAGTAGAAAATGGTTAACTAATATTTACTCCTTATGCTTTGCTGCACTTTCAGGTAGGTAGGAAACAGAACATTGGGAGATTTTTTTTTTTTCTCATTTAAATTAGGAAAGATACTTCTTAAATTTGAAGTGCTGATTTAGGTACCGTTTTGAAAATCTCCGACTTGAATGGTGTAGTGACATGATTTTGAAAAATTCAAGAGTGTTTTAAAACAATGTATCATGGAACTAAATAAATACGTGAAAAGTTATGTCCTGTTATTAAATGTTGTTACTTTACTAAACGTGCTCCTCAGATGCTGATGACTGTAGCATGCCATTAAGATAACAGTTGTATGTATATGGCTGTAGGGAGAGTAGTGTTACCAAAAAAGCCAGTCAAAGAAACTCTCTAAGACTCGATTTTGGAGTTTTAGAAAGCAGGCATTCTTTATTGTAGCGCTGGGTGCACAGGGGATAGCTCCACCTACCGTGCACACCATTACCTACAACAAGCAGAAATTTGTATTATTCCAGTCATACATATCCATATTATCATTTACATAGTGTCCACTCTTTGGTCACACGCAGTGTGGGTCATCTCTTTCTCCTAGTTAACTGGTCTTGGCAATTTTTAATTACAAAACCTCAGCAGAACGCAAAGCTTACCATCAAGGCCCAAGACTTCTTTTCTGTTGAGGCACATCAGGCCCAAGGCCTCCTGTCTATTGGCACCTCCAACAGATACCACTGACAAAGCTCAAGGTTTTTCTTATCTAATTAGTACATACCAAAATTTTTAAGTTTTCAAGCTAGCAAAAGTACAGCGATACAGTAAAAAGGGCATCAGTAGTTTCTTACTTTTCCATTGAAAAAGGATTAGTTCTATGTGGTGACAGCTAGGCTGGCAGAAATGAACTCTCAATGACTGCAGGGCACCTTACTGTTTCTCCCTACATGCCTTCCGTCTTTTATGTCCTAGACTGTCAGTGGATATTGTGTTATGCTACTGCAAGTCACAGTAACACTTAAAACACTGAGTTTCTTTCTAGTTCAAGGAGTTCATAAACTAAACCTTAGATCTAGATAGTAATTCTGACTAGGAAAAGTAGGGAGAGTTTGTTAGTACAGCAGAGGAGAAATTATACAGAATAAAGCTTTGATGCAAAATATGACATTTGGAAAATGAATATATTTTTTGACATTTCAGAAACTATCAAATGTAAGGGGTCAGCAAGAGTCCGAGAAGGCTAAAATAAGAAGAAAATTATGGAAGAGTAGAAAGAAATAAGGAGATATATATAGCACATCAAGCTCAACAATACTTGCATCAGCACCTTGGACTCTTGAATAGCCCATTTAATCCCTTGGCTTTCCAGTGATTATGCCAGGGAGTCTGAAAATACAGGGAAGTTAGTTACCTGTGTTCATATTCATCAGGAGTCAATGGCACTCAAATATCCTGAGGCTTTCTGAAACTCTTTTAAAAGAACATTTAGAGTAAAATTGCATTCAGCTACTAGAAATCAGTGTGAAACAGATATTTTTGAGAGGTTGATGCTAAATTTTGAAATTAATTTGATTCAATGTATAATGAATTAACAAGTGTCTGTTCTGTGGAATAAAAATGCTTAGAGAACCACATTTTACTCACTAGTTTATAGTGGACAGATGCTTGCTAGATGCTTTACACAGAATATCAAGTTTGTTATCTCTCCCCAAGGAGTTTAAAACTCTCATTTTAGAAGCAACATGGTGAAAAATATTAATTACTAGTAGACATGATTAGATAAAGCTATAAAAAGTTTACAGTAAAAAAACAAACATGGAATTGTTAATTCAGCATGCATAGAACAAATTTTGTTTGAGAGATTGAGATACGGGGCCATGCAATAAACCCATAATGCTCTTTGTGAGTATCTAGTTACATTTCTAGCTTTTTCCTCTTCTCACCCAAATATTCTATTTTCTCTGATTCCTCTAGCTTTGAGGAGAATATGGTACTAAATATACAGGTTTATTCAACATCTTACCTTAATTTTATAAAACCAGAGTGTACCATATGATTAACTCTGTTGGTTACAACTGTTCTTTTAAAAAAGTCATTAGCACCTCACAGTGATCAGAACATGAAATCTCTAATTATTTCAAATGTGAAGAGGAGGGAATGATTACGATCCAATTAGTACATTTGAATATCTTATGAAACATTCTGATGTGAATTCTTACACTTATTTATGCACAGTGTTTGTATATATATGTGTACATATATATATGTTTTATAAACTAAGTAGGGAGATCACGCACTTTGAAGCTGGAAAACTGTAGAATTAAGGTCATTTATATAACTGCAATTCAAACCCTTCCATTCCACACTTTAAAGGAAGAGAGAAGAAGTAATGTGACCTTACGTTGTTTCTGTTATGAGACTGGTTTAAGTGCTTGCCATTTTCTCCCCATGTACATTTATGTCATAAAAAGTAGAGCTTACAGCTTGGTATAATGCCTTCATTGTTATACCAATAGCTAAAAGAGTTGTTAATGAGCAGTAACAACTGATTGAACAATTAGTGAAAACTAGAGCATGGGTATAAAAAGGTGTGCAAGGGCAAGCAGAACTCTTGGGCAAAGATCAGACAGAACTGCTGCTTTTCTTCACTAATTGGTACCTGCTGATGTGAGTGCTTATCTACTGTACCTTTGTAGAACATATCCTTAGTTCCGTTTCAAATATGGTTCAAGAGGGCTTTACTGAGCTCTTAATTTTCCTCCCTTTTTTCTCTCATCTCTTTGCACAGCTCAGATCTTAACAGAGCTCTTGATAACACCTTTAGATCAAAATGGACAATAATTGATTGCAAAGTATTCTAGCCAAGAATCATCCAGTTCTTCAAGTCACCAAAAATCTACCACCAGATATACTGTATGTTTTTCAAGAATAGCATAAACCCTGGCTGCAAGCCCTCATCTTCTCAAATTATGCACACAGACATCCAGAGGATTACACCAGCATTTTGAGTTCTCCACTTAGGTACAAAGAAAGAATTTCTTCTGGCTTTTATCTTCTGTAAAAAATGATGTAATTAGTTTTACTTGTAGACATCTGGCTCACACTAGGTAGCTAAACTTATGCCTCATTTGTGCTCTCTTAATGATAAGGACCTTGCATTGTTCACAGATTTTAGGATGATATCCTTCCAGTTCTCTGGAGACATTTGCTGGTCATTGTTCTTTGCTGTATATTGCCAATATCATCAGGTGTGTGTCTAGAACAATTTGTACATAAGATAGCTATCATGTTCAGTCACACAGACACACACACGGATGCTGTAGGGGATGTCATGGAAGAAGGTTTTGGTTTTGTTTTTCTGGGAACATTTTGCTCAACTCGTCAGAAAACTGCTGTAGGTGTTATTTCAAGGAGGCAGCTATTTTCAATATTTTCCTATCAGTGAAGAGCCCTGTTTTTTACAATACTAAATACATAAAAGTACCCATTTACCCTGCCTTTACCCAAGTAGCACTACATATACAGCATTAGGATGGGAAAATAGAAGTTTATTTCTATTGCTGTATATGTTGTTAAATGTTCTCATAGAAGTTATTTTCCTTTCCCTTTAAAACATAATTTGTTAGTTAATTTCTTTTATTCTGACTTTGAGCAGATCAGGATGAACACTGTTCAAATGTTTAGCAAGTTTAAAGCCACAGTGCTGGGCAAATCTGAATTCTAGAGACTCTAGTAATCTCTCACCTATCAAATGCATGTATTGACTGCAGGCTACATTATTCTGTAAGTTTTAAACATGTCACACCAAATACTGGAAATAAAAGATGGCACTCTGTACAAAGTACTATCCCTACAAGGAGGGCAAAAGCTAAGGTGCCAAAAATTAGGAGGAAAAAGTAATTCAAGAAGGATATCTCAGGCTCTTCTCTTAAAGAAGAATTCATTGTTTCAGATTATATAGAGGGAACTCATACAACTGGTAATTGCATATTGCTGATATCAGATTGTTACAGGAATACTTTAAGCAATTGCCTTTTAAGCTTTTTTATTAAGACTAGTGATATAGCAATGTCAATATGCTGTTCCTTGTATACTAGCAGCACTGAATCTTCATCTTGCCTACACCAGTTGTGTCAATGATATATGTGTACTATATGGTGGTACATGAGCATTACATCCAAGTAATAGTCGAAATATGCCAGAATAGGGTGGTACACCATAGCAACACTTCAGAAAGGGATCCTGGCATGCTAGGCAAAGAGAGCTTCGTGTGAAATTAGGACATACTCATATGTTTCTCTTTTTCCTCCCAAACCAGTACTGCTAGATTTTCAAAAGTCCTATTTGATTCTTGCTGTGGATATGCAGATACTTATAGACAAATACACACATACATCTATCAGTGTAAATTTATAACAGAGAATTTGGAGTAAAACTTGATATACTTTGCAATTACATGCTTTTCACTAGCACAGCAACATTAATCTGCACTAGCAAATTGATTAAGCTGATCAAATGAGGTGGTTTGAAAGCTCTCACTAGGCCATTATGATGGATCATAGTTTGACAAATGATGAATAATGCATAAGGTCCAATATGCTGACACGTTACCCAATTACATTGTTAATGCAACCATGATAAAAGAATTCCAGAAGACAAAGATGGACATGTCTGAAACAGCACGATGATTATCTTATTCCATATGGCAAAAATGTCAAAGACTGAATAACAATCAGAGTGTGATACAAATAGTAAAACTAATGAATGGCACACATAGTGTGGAAAAGATAAGGGAAAATGGTAAAGATAAACATGATGATGTATTTGACAAAATATTAACCAAAGAGTACTGAGACTGTGGTATGATTGTCTCAGTGCTCCCCTCTTAATCACTCACAATCTGCTGTGAAGGGCTTGGGTAAATTAACATGCATAGGAATGAACAAAAATATTCAGGAATACAGTGAGCAAAGTAGCATGGCATTAATTAAGATTGATTTTTGTAGTGACAATACTAGTACCTGACAGACACATCCTCTTATAAACTTGAAGTTCTTCCTAAAGTTTTCAGTATGTTTTCAATGAACGTACATTATATTTTGCCACCTAAACTTCAGGAACTTATCTTAATACCTGCTGGGGAAGCCAGATCACAACACAGCTATATTATAAATTAAATATAAAGAGAGATGGTTTAATAAAATAGGGACTGTCACTGTTCCTAATAGAGAAGCAGTATGTGATCACTGAAGGCTTCACTATAGTAAATAATCTCCTACTAACCACACTAACAATATTCTAGTGAGTCTTTTGGTAAACCCCTAGAATCAAGAGTAAGCTCTCCTCCATACATATGAACCTGGCTGTGTTCATGGTACAATCAAAATAGGTCATCTCAGTTTTTTCCCTTTCAGGGGCAAGGTTTGTCAGTTTTGTTTGAACTCGAGTTCAAATGTTTCCATTATCTAGCAGAAGGTCTTACTGATTTCCATCAGTAATGACAAATGTTAATATACATATTGTATCTTGTGTTACTTGTGAAAATCTATTTTAATTTTGATTGGCAAAATTATTTACCAAAGTTAAAGTGTAAAAAGTTATGTAGCTAATTTATAACTATTTCTTTTATCTGACTATGAAAAACAATTTATTGTTAATATTAAGTGTTTATTTTGTTCATATGGATCTTTGATGTTCTAAATTCTATATCAAAATAACATTTTTGGAAAAGGACAAAAATATATTAGATTTCCACTGGAGCTCAAGCAGACCTACTAATATAAAAACCTTGTGTGTTTTTAAAGTAGATTTTGAAGTCCAGATTGTGCCAGTTTTCACTGGATAAGCTTATGAAAGACCTGGCATTTCAGCACTTATGTGATCAACATACTCAATAGTTTATTTCTCTGCAACACCCACATTAGATATTGTGATATTTAACTGCCCATTGGTCTTGGGTAAACAGGATACTACCACGGAGAAAAACCAGACTTCTAGTAGAAAAGAATGAAATGCATTACAGTAGGTGAAAAGGAAAGTTTCAATGAAAATAAGCAACTCGGAGTTAAATCTACTTTCATTTTTTTGTAGAAAACAAAAAATATAATCTGGATGTAAACTAGAAAGTGCTGGAAATAAGAGAAGGCACAAAGGTGTCAAAAAAGCAAGAGATTGAATAATAATAAGGGAGATGATCTAGAAAGACATAAAGCAATCTGTGAGGCTGAGTTAATGATAGACAGTGAAGGTAAGAACGAAATTAAATGGATTAAATGCCAGAAAATCATTACTTTCAGGGGCAAAAGCTAAAATGAGGAATAAGGAGAAATGAAGGGAGAGGAGAATTATTTTCTGTAGCAAACCCATGAACTCTCAAGGAAGGCAGCTGAGAAGAGGGCTAAAGAATTGGTGCATTTTCAGCATGACAGTGTGGGCAAGGGTGCACTTCTGAAGAGACGTGAAATAGCATAATGTAGGAATTTACAGGCCAAACAGTGCTGAATCATAGACTTTGGTGAATGAAAGAGTTACTGAATATATTACCCCAAGAGTAAGTTAACTCCTAAAAAAGTTATATTGTGATCTGTGTTACCTGATTAACATAAAAAATCCCATGGTTAGAGTTTTCAAAATGTGGTAATGGAGTTATCTATGTAATATAGAAAGTGATATATTAGGTTACATTAAAATGGTGTAAGGTGTGGATTCATGACTGTTAAAATGGTAGTAACAACCTCTTTTTTATTTTTACACATTCCTTCTTGCCTTCACTGGTTTGAACTGTTTGCATGCTTAACATCTGCAGTAACCAGCTTCCCCCAAAGGCACAAGCTGAGCTGTGACCTGTTCTACCTCTGTGCCTTTAACTGATCACACTGTTTACTTCTCACCACAAAATCTGTGTACTAGATGTGGTGGGTTGACCCTTGGCTAGATGCCAGGTGCCCACCAAAGCCGTTCTATCACTCCTCCCTCCTCAGCAACACAGGGGAGAGAAAATATAACAAAGGGCTTGTGAGTCAAGATAAGGACAGGAGAGATCTTACTAATTACCGTCACA
>JANXJC010000031.1:26066317-26078832 GCA_027564655.1 Leptodon cayanensis
GAGAGGGGGGGGGGGGAACAGAGGCTGCAACCTGTAAGGTTTGAGCATTCGGGAGGAAATACGAATAGAAACCATTACAAACATTTTTATTCACTTTCTCTTTTGTTTAGAAAAGATCTTTGTTCTTGAGTGAGATTTTTAGCTGCTTTTCTAAAAAAGACAGCATAAGCAATGGAGACGAAGAACCATTTCAGTATCTTTGTGCTTCACTAAATCTAGGCTATTGCAGAAATAGTTCAGTGCCTAATGTGAATTAGATCACTCAGGAGCTCCTCGATTTTCTTCCAGCTCTCCAAACACATCCCTCTCTTTTTTGAATGTAAATTCCCGGATTCAGAGTATGAAACTGATTTATTCAGAGATAAATAATATAAACTAATGTTTGCAAGATATAGAGGAAGACAGCCAGTAGGACCAGTAAAGTTCTGGATATGGTATTTAAAAATGTTTTTGAGCCTGAAATCAGAAGTGGCATGTATGGAAGTTACTAGCAGAAAAAGATAATAGAGCCATGAGCGCCTACAGAAAAGAATAGAGAGCACAGAAATTGCAGACTACAAGAGAAAATAAATCTATCTGTAGAAGCAGTGTAAGAAAAAAATCTTCTTAAACTAGTGAGCAGAGTCTGTTAAAACAGAATTTGGTTGACATTGGGTCAATTCCATAAAAAACATTTTTAATAAAATCCCATGTAGTGGGTCCATTTAAACGAGGCACATTTAACATTACATGTTTTCAAAAGGCTATAGTTGCACATACTTGACAAAAAGCTTGGATTGTACTCATTCTCCTGAAAACAACAACAAATAAAACTATTCATAAGCCTGCCCACTGTAACCACATTGTATCGGGACTATAGAGTATCCACATAGTCCTTGGTTGCTATAACTGCAGAATATGCATCATTTGCTTTCACTGCTTTTAGTGTGCTTTTGATTATGCTTGTTATGTCACCGAATCACTGCGTTCTGCAGTAATGGGCTCAGTTCAAATTACAAAGATAAAGTCTACTTAGTAATTTAATGCACCTGCTGCGTGAATTAAACTACATTGTGTTTAGTTGAGTTTAGCTGCAATCCACAGGCATTTGGAAGTATAACTTTTCCTACAGAAGGAATCTAATATTTTTTTGAATTAATTTAACAGGAACGCATTGAGAATTACAAAGAAGGAATATTAAGTAACTATAAAGAATATAGAGTATTGTGTTTGTGTTTCTTTAGTTTATTTCAAAATGTTTATGATTCCAAAGTAGAATAATATTCTTGTAATTTTGAGGTATTTTTATTATAATAGATGAATAAATATTATTCTGTACAGTAAAATACATTTGATTGTACCACAAATTATTTTGTACTTGCTTTTGTGTTCAACTTGGTAAATACAGATGTCAGCAACAGTATGTTGCTAGACACTGACAGGGAACAGGAGGGATGGGGGCTGCCCCAAGGTGGGAGCCAGCAGCTGCAGCAACCCAAGCACTAGCAGGGACCTGCCTTCACCCTCCAGCCCCTGACTGATTTTCAATTAACCTTGTCAGCACTGGGAAATTGAGGTATAAATATTATCAGCAATGTTTCACTCGCAGCCTTTTCAAAACTTTGTTGACTTAACAAGATTTAAAATTATGCCAACACAGATGATGTTTCTGATTAATTTCCCATGGATATTTTGTTCTTCTTTCTTTACATATTCTGTTAGAAGGTTGAAAAATGATGGTAAAAATACTAGGGTAGCAATGTAGAATATTGCAGCTGTGACGACCGTATAGACACTGAGTAAATACATTTTCATGCTCTCTTTAAAACATAAGCAGCACATTGTACCAGTTGTAAGACAGATGTTTGACGATATACAAGTAGGAGAGCTTCTGAATTTTTCAAGTAGCTGTAATCACAAAGTTTAACAGAAGCATTTAAAACATTGAAAAATATATAGTACTTTCATGTATTTTAGCTGTTGATGCACACATGCATCACAAAGATTCACCCTAGTTCAGTTTGATATTAACATTTCAGTTGTCTCAAAAGGAGCTATATCTTTCTGCATTTTTTTCAACAGATTTAAAAGTGCTAAAAATGCATACATTACTGAAAATACACTTAATTTTACAAAATATAGTCTGTAGAATGGTAGCTGGTTTTCCAACATAGTTTTGTTGATTTTTCATACTAAGTCAGTCATATGAAACCACATCCAAAACTAGAAGGATAGGAAGACGTCTTTTCCCTCTGTAGGGTCTTTCCAATAGCATGCTAACCAGTGAAGTTAGTAGAAAAGTAGAAATCAACATGTTAGACTCCCAGCCAAATGGAGATGATTGGCTTCTTTCCAAACATGTAAATAGATAGGAACATTTAAATAGGTTTGTTTTATTTAAACCTAGGTTTGTAAAGAATTAAAACAAGAGGAACTAAAGGTGCCAAAGAACTTTCAAAACCCAAGTAAATTCTTGATTTCACATTTAGGAACTGAAATCCCTTATAAAAGTATGGCTCATCAAAGTAGGAGCTGTTTTTGAAAATCAGGAACCTGAAATGCTTTGTACTGTTGAGTTCTAAAGGGCTGTCAAAGCAGAAAGTTGACCTAGTGATTCCTTACATTTTAGGAATCAGTTAGTAATGAAGTAAAGAAATGGAACATATTTGCCTAGTTGGAAACTACATTTTGTCAAAGAATCTCATCTCCTGACTGATAAATGTTGCTGAGCTGATGTCTAAACAAAAAAAAATGTCATTAGAGCCCATGTTTATTGAATCAAGTATTAAAAACTTACAGATCTCATGATGCAATTCTCAATGTGAATACATTGTCAAATACAAGAGACTTTGTTGTAGGATTTTAGATAAAATAAAAAGTTATACACTATGAACAAGATATGAGGACTATCCTTATAAAACAAAAGCACATCATAGAAGTCAGTATTTCTGGAAATGATTTCTGAATACAGTGAATATAATAAATATAAATATGAATATAAGTTTTTACTGTGAAACTGCTATAAAAAGTTGTTTATGACATTTGTTTATACAATGGAAAAGAGGAATTAACTAGACAAGACCAATCAGTTTACTTCATAATAGTGTTTGGCTGAGATGAGAATAAAATATGTGGGTTTGGTGTCTGTAAATTTGAGAAGGGACTAAAAATCATGATGGATGCTAAAAGAACTACACAAGTTATTTGAAATCTGGGGGGGAGGGGGGAAATCTCTAGAGATTTTTCAATGAACTTGGCATAACCAAAAGAAGATTGAGAAGTGATTTGGTCTGAGTACCAAAATATCTTCCAGAGAAAAACATAGAGCAATTTTGCTGAAGTTCAAGAGAGATACATTTAAATAGATGAAGGGGAAAAAAAAAAAAGCTATTTTAAAATCAAGAGGAATAGAGAAATTAACTACTGGAAAAGTCTATATATCTTTGATATCCTCAGATCAAGACATAAAACATTCCTACAAGATTGTTTCAACCTGGCACAATTTTTTTAAGACAAATATACCAGGCTCAACGCAGGAGTAACTGTATGAAAACCAACATCCTGTAGACTGCAGGAAGCAAAGCTAGACACTCATAATTGTCTTGTCAGTCTTTAGTTCTGTAGTAGATCAATTATTTCCTGATAACTCTCTTTCATCTTTGAAGTGTTTTAGTTGTGCAATGAAACAGATCTTGGCACTTCAGCCCCTAATGGCCTCCTGAAAGCTCTTTTAACTACAGCACAAGTAAGGATTCCCAAATCAGCTGCCAGTTTCTGTACGCCTCAGAAGATAAGCAGAGTAAGATTTCCAAATGACAAAAAGAGATGTAAAAATATGTCAGTGTACGAAAGGCACATATCTGTGCTTGCACAAAGTATCTGCTTTCCATACTTATGAAACTCTGATCCATTTGGCTGTGAGCTTGTCACGTCTGCCAGAAATCCCGAACAGACAACACAGGGAAAAGAGTTAAAAACATGTAATAGCAGGTCATAGAGGAAATCCTACTGGGCCAAGGTAGTTGCTGAAAGGCAATTTGTAGGATAAAATTAAGTTTTCCAGAAAATAAATGGGAAATCAATTCTGCTGGTGTAAGAGGATCTGATTGTTTATTTTTTACCCCCCTCTTTTGGGTCACCCTGTGTAGTCTGAATAACTTTAGTCATACAGGTTCCATATAAAGTAAGAGAAAAAGAAAAAGGACATTTTTTTTCTTTTGTGTCTGTGTTGCAATGTTCCTCTGCAGTTACTAATTAGCAATATGTTCTGTTTAGAGCACAGGCTGGCCACCTAAGCCTTATGAGACATGAGAATTAATAGATTTCTTCAAAATAGAGACTACTAAATTTTAAGGGCCCAGAGGAAATTATGAAAACTGTTTAAAGAGGTACCTAAAACCTAACCCTCTCGATAAGCCTTTGACTCATTTATGTCTGGGCCATGATCTTGACAGTAATCTTTGTACATTTAAAAATTGCCCACAGGAGTAATGTGACTCACACTATATGTATATATATATATATAGGAGTTCAGCTTTGTAGTGGAATAGGGGATTAGATTTCCTTCTGAGAATTGTTACATTAATTTTAGATGGTTGTGTTTGAAAAAAGAAACTGGGCTCCAGTTCTGCTTTCAGTCTTGTAGTTTCTGGTACCACCAGGATTCAGGAACTGCAAAGAAAGAGGCACAAAGGTGAAACATAATAAAATAAACAAACCAGAGGGATCTCAAGAATTTTTTAACATAAATGAGGTTGATTTTCAGCCAGAAACACTGTATGATGAGTGACTCTTCATGGTTTTGTGGGATTCTTTTCCCACCTCAAAACACTCTCATTATTGTAACTAGTTGTACCAAACTCTTGGATAATTAGGAACTGTATAGTTATTTAGAAAACTCAGATTTTTCCCTAAGGAACACAGCTTTCAAAGACTGGTTAAATTGAACATTATCAAATCACAAAGAAATCAAAAATCTTGCATTCTAGTAGTTGCGAAAGGCATCTTGTGAACACCTACTATAGCTATAAAATGTACTCATATTCTAAGAGATTTTTTCAGCACCCAAATCAAGCTCCCTTTGCACGTACTATAGATTTTTTTTTTCTCATTCTTTGGTTAACGCACTTTTGGTACAAAATGGAGAGTTATGGAGAAAGAAAGTAAGTATGTCCCAACCTAAACTGGGTTATTATCCAAGGAATTTATCTGTGGTGAGATACTAGTTTTGAGTCTCTGACCCCATCAGTTAAAACAAGAACTTGAACCAAATTCTCTTACATCAAAGTGAGTACTACAAAGACCAAAGCACTTGTTAGTATAGACTGGATGAGGAATGGCTTTAAGTAGCTGAAGGAAACATAAAGCAAGTAAAAAAATACAGTTATACAATGTAACCTGTCAGTTACAGAAGCATTTCAGTGAGTGCAAGAATGAATGTTAGTTGGATCAATTTCTCATGCAGCTAATTCTTTTAAAATCCAGAAACCTGTCAAAACAAGGCTTTAAAAATAAATGAGGTTTCCAAATGAACAGCAACATGGAGGATTCTAAAGACAAGTGGTGTAATTTGAAAGGTATGTCAAAGGTGAGCAACTGTTAAAAAAGAAAGGAAGTAAACAGATCTATAGTAGTTACCATTTAGATACACAGGAGAAAAACAATACTGAAGTGCATGTCTCATTAATTCAGTCTGCCTCAAATCCAGATGAGAAGGCTATCTTTCACAAATAAATGAATGTATTTTCGGTAATTATTTATTTATTATTTGTCCAAAGGAGGACAAGGGATGGTGAACACAGAGAAACAGAAGCAGTGCATTCCAGAACTATGGTATTCTAAGCAAAATAATCTAAAGTTTAGTAATATTCAGAAGGTACCATGGTACCTAAAGTTACTACTGATTAAATAATCCAGAACAACTTGACCAACAAAGTGCACTGAGGGGAACAAGTTCACTGGAAGACAATACAAAATTGAAAAATATTATAATGCATCTCAACTTAATGTGATAATATTTCCAGATGACTAATTCATGGTCTGGAGGCATGGACATGTGGAACCAGCAGCCCTTTGCTAATAGTAATAATAATAATAAACATCATTACCATCATCATCATCATCAACTGAATTTTGAAGGGAATAATGAAACTTTATCGGTTCAGGATCTGTCCCCTTCATCAGCAGAGTTCCGCTGACTTCAGATTCATCTTCTTTAACAAAGTCCCTATGGTAAGATGCCATTTCTTCTTATATCGGACTCAGTATCCAAATGTTTCTAATTTTCTTATTTTTTCATTTGAGTGCCCTTTGTTTGGAGATGTAAATTACCTACTACGCTTTCTGGTGACCCTCTGTATCCATATTTGTTTCTTTTGGTTCCGTAGCTTTGTATGCATATCTGGAAAATCTGCCTCTGAAGTGTGAGTTGGTAACTCATTCATATGCCTAACTTTCAGCACATTGTCATGAGCATGTTTTTAAAGCTTCTACATAAGCAGCAGACTTTTGAAAATAAAACCATAAACCAAGCCAATTTAAATTAGCCTAGTCTAAAATAAGTACCTTGGAGCAAAGCTAAATTAAATGAGTATCAGTAAGACGGTAAAAAAAATCTTACAAATTCAAGCAGTGAAATATAATTCTAAAACCACATTGAAACCCATCAGAAGCATTGAAATACAGAAGCATTGAAATACCTAAGCTATTCTTTCTTATTTCATTTGGGCTTCAGAAGTCATTTGGTCAATGAGACTTGACAACATCCTTTTGGAAGAAAAACATA
The DNA here is from genome assembly GCA_027564655.1 of Leptodon cayanensis. Lineage (NCBI taxonomy): Eukaryota > Metazoa > Chordata > Aves > Accipitriformes > Accipitridae > Leptodon > Leptodon cayanensis. The sequence goes on from JANXJC010000031.1 coordinate 26,073,081, forward strand.
CAATTGCTTTTTTCAGAATCAATTTTCAATCTACAAGGAAATGCAACATGTAAGCCTCTTTCAGTTAAAGTGGATTTTTTTGTTTTAAAACTCTTTCCTGAATCCCTTTAATATTTCTATTTTTAAAAAATAACAGTCATTAATGTTGGTTTACTATCTTTGCTGATGACCAAGTAATTTTTCTGTAGCTTTGAACATGGAATAGAATCTAGACTATCAGGTTTGAGTCTAGACTTTGATTTCTTATTTTTTAATGTCTAGTGCTTTAGTTTTGAAGATTTGAGTATGCAAAAATCGAGGTCAAACCCAGATCGAGGTATGCATATAGGTTAGGATACTAAAGACAAAGCCAATGATGAATGTGCTAAAGAGATATTTCTTAGTTTATCTCTGAGGATGGAATTTCTCAAAAATTTGTACGAAATGCAACTGCTGAACAAGAACAAAAGGGATCAGATTTTCTTTTTCTTGAGGTGTTGTGTTATTGCTATGTATAGTTGCTATTACTGTTAAGTTTAAAGCAGTATTAGAGTGAAACTCATTAGAAACAGCTGGTATGTTGTTAAAGCTCCATCCCCTTCCAGAGTACTTATGAAATTTACCTGAAATAATTAATAAATAAATTTCACAAATTTGCCATCAGCTCCTAACTAAATCAACAGTATGTCTTTATAATCAGAGAAGGTGGGGCTAATTTGGCTAAAATTAAACATCTATATCTCAAGTCCTCAGTCTAAGATGTACTTACAGTCAGTGTAGACTAATGCACAATTCTTATCTTAACGTAAACAGCTAAAAGAAATCAGATCTTATTTTGAAGAGCCATTTATTCCCATTGACTATAAAATGAAAGTAAACACACTAAGCAGTATACAACTATGAAGGGTACACCTAAAGTTATCTTAATTTTAAAAACAGTAGAGTCATAGAAAAATCGATTAAATGCTCCTTATGGAGGTCATCTACCCAAACCTCCTGTTCAAATCAGGTCTATTGCCAACACTAGATCAAGTCAGCTGCAGTTTTGTCTAGTGAGCCTTGAAAGCTTCCAGAGATGGAGGTTCCTCACCCCCTCTGCATGATCAGTTCCGCTCATTCTGCTGATAAAAAAGCTTTTCTCATGCCCAGTCTGAACTTACAAAGTCACAATGTGCAACTACTGCCCCTTGCCACTGCCATTTTGCCATGGATTTCTTTTAGCTTTTATTTTTTATTATAAAACTGATTCTAATCTTCATATATGCAAAGCTCTTCTTCCAGAGATGTTCCCAATATAAGTGATTCAGAGCTGTATCCCTGAATGTTACAAACAAAGAGCTCTTTTGCAGAGTATTTATTTTTCTCAGACAAAGAAGTGTTTTGAAGTGACAGGCAATTTCTAAACCTGGGTAATTCTGTTATCAAATCTATACTGAGCATCATTTTTTAAAACTTAATGGGCCAGATCCTTCAAAGGCTGCACTGAACAAGCATGACATTTGACAGGATCTTCATTCTGAAAATATTGTTCCTTTCTGCTTACAAGTAAAGTCTACTTTTTGCTTTCTTGTCACTCTATTATGTTTTTCCAGTGGTACAGGAATTAACAAGAAGTAGTAATAATATACAGTAAATGCTTTAGTATGGAGGTGCCTATATCATAGGCAAGTAACAAAGGTATCACATTTGACTGGTATGAGAAGGAAAATATTTGGAAAGTCGTTAGTTACTCCATCTTCAAGTCATAAATTTATCCCTTAGAGTTTTGTAATGTGTAAGGAAGAATAATTACTGTCTGCAATTCTAGATATATTCTGTCTTCCATTCATTCAGAACCAGAGGTAGCACTGGCTTTTCAGCCAAATAGCATGTATGTTATTTACACAGAAAAATACTTCATTATGGTAGCAATTTGTAGGCAGGTCTGTAGGATAATTTCATTGACCTCTTTTTCTTCAGCTTGCATGAATTTCTGCTATGCAATATATGTGCTTTAACTCTTTTTTTCAATATAAATGTGAGGTACAAGGAAAGAATAAACGTGTCTATTAGATATTAGAGAAATCAAATATAGATAACATAATTCTATCAGAATATTAACCATGGAAAAATTTCTGACTTAAACCATGCAGGAAAAAAAAAATGGGAATTAATGTAAAATACATGCCCAGGAAATAATTCATAAAAAGTCATGATAATTCTGGTTTGGTTTTGTCCAGATGCTACACCAATGACCTCCAGGATCCTAGATTCAGTAGTTACTTCTGTCTATGATCATAAGTTGAAACTGGGGTTTGTCTAATGTATGCACTTTTAACTTCAGCTTGTAGTTAGTGGTGACCTTATTTTGACCTAAAGTTTAAATAAATGCACAGTGAACTCTAAAACTGAGACTATAGAAAGTTTAGTGTCAAGAAAAATGATTCAAATAGTTGTAAAAAATAACTGAAGTTGAGTGCCATGCTAATTAACTTCTCAAGTACTCACTAAGTATATTGTGTCAAATATGTGACTAGATTACTGGTACATGGCTTCTATAGTTTGTTAGTACAGATTATGATGAAATTTATCAATAAGAATTACAGTATCTTGAACAACATTTAATTTTGATTCTTTAACACCTAACAGACATCTGTGTTTTTAATTTCCTTCCGGATTGTGCTAAAATGTATTTATTTAAAACCTTATTAAATATCACCACCAACAACAACTAAAAAGTTAAAATTAGATTTGAAAACTGTAAATGCCAGAAAATGCATCATTAGCAGTGTATACAGAGGGGTTAAAAGATGGAATTTTGGTCCGTGGATGAACACCGGGGAAGAAGTAGATAGCTGAGAAAAATGCAGTCAGCACAGAAAACGGATGGTTTGTTGCCCGTTGCTTGGAATGCAAACCACAGAGATAAGAGAGCTGAGCAATACTGGGGGAGGACGGGCAGCAGACTGTTGCACAGCACAGCTGTGAGCATGGTTGGCGCGTGACTGCTGGATTATGACAATATGCCACATGTACAAAGCCCGTGAACCAATAGACAGGGTGGCTATGGCTCATGCAGCGTGCCTGACCAGAGAGCGCATGTGTCATAGGCTCCCTATGTTGTAACTGAGGCGTGTTTTAGCACCCGCTGGCCACGTGTGCCGAAACCCATTCCTCTGCAAATGTATATATACCGGGATTTTTCTGAAGAGCATCGGGCTGGTGTTTGGCAAGGCCACCATTGCCTTCATGGGGACGCCCACGTAAAGCTGGCACCTACCAATTGCTGGCCTGAGCTCGCGGCGCAAGACAGCACAAGAATGTATGGATGGTCCATCTTCCTCACGGTCCTTGGGTTGGTATGTTAATTTGCTTTACAAGATACCCTTAGCATAACGCACATCTGCAGTTAATAAATGCTTGCTTTTTTCCCTTATAGTCAGTGTGTGTGTATTTGCCTTCTCAGCAATCCTCGAAACCACCCTAAAACAAGCAAGCTATGTGAATCGTAATGCTATGGTCTGCTATCTTATGATTAAATAAAATTTACCAGTGACAGAGTATATTATAATGTTTCTTTCCTTTTATTTTGTTTTCGTTTCTCTCAGGAGAAGGTATGAAAACCAGTATAGGCACTCTGGCTGAAATATTTTATTTCCTTTCATTTAAAAAAAAAAAAAGAAAAAACTGCTTTCTGACATTCTTGCTTTCTGACATTCTTTTTGTGTGTGTGGGTATAAAGGTGTACTAGTGTATATTATTCAAAACAACAATAAAGAGCAGCAGACATAAATATTCCATCAGAAGGGAGAAATGTTACCAGCAGAGGTGGAGAGTGGATGCTATTTTGGCTGTGTCAACCCACTGGAATGGCCGAAACACTCGAGCTAGAAGAGAAGAGGAAGAAGCATGTGCCAAATTGGCACATAGTCATTCTCCATTTGAGCAAATGAGAAGTAACATCTAGGATGTGGATCCAGGAACACCCTCCACAATAGCTCTCTATTTTCACTTTTGCTCCAGCTGCACAACTCTGTCTACCTCTTTTTGAAGTGGAATCATAGGTATTAATGAAATATTTTTCCCATAGTGAAGAACTTTTGCTTCTGTCCAGTAATTAGGGAACATGGATTGTAGCTGCATCTAGATTCATTATTCAAATTCTTATTTAATAATAACATGAACTTTTCTATGTCACAGATCAACAAAGCACATAGAATAGTATTGTGTAAAATGAAAATTCAAAATTACAGTTCTTCATTTTTTCTAGACCCTTGTAGTGGCATCCAATTCATTTCCTTTGGTATTGGTTATCTCCCTTCTCAGCTGAGGAGATAGCAGTAAACTTAATCTAAGCATTTAAATTTCTTCTTGACTGTTCTTAGGTACTTTTCCTATCACTAGCTAGAATCAGCTTCTAGATAGTGAAAGAATTAAAAAGGATTTATTCCCATATATTTTCTGGGAGAGGTCAGGTTCTCTTTAATCCCTTCCTGATTAAGGAATTGTTGGCACAATTCCTACATTTGTCTTTTTCATTGTTATCTTCATCATATTCAGACTCAAAAGTTGCAGCCCAAAAGATCAAACTTTTGCCATCCCATCCTTTAATGGATGTTCCTCTCCCTTTTCCTCTAAATATTCTAGAACTATGTGCTGTAAGAAAGAAATTACATTTTTTAAAAAAATGCAACTTTATGATCAGTGGTACACTCTGCTACAGTATGGAATGGAAATTTTAAAAAGCTACATAAATAGTCAATGGGTCACATGTAGTTGGCTTTTAAATGAAAATTAAAATCTCTGCATCACAGGGTGTTTTGAGTTTGTGTGGCAAGGTTTTGGTAGTGGGGGAGGGGCCTCAAGGGTAGCTCCTGTGAGCAGCTGGTAGAAGCTTCCCCAGCTCCAATTTGGACCCTACTTTAGCCAAGTCCGACCCAATCAGTGACAGTGGTAGCGCCTCTGGGAGAACAGATTTAAGAGGTGGAAACCTGCAGCAGGGGAGGAGATTGGAATGTGAGAGGAACACCTATGCAGACACTGAGGTCAGTGAAGAAGGCGGGGGAAGAGGAGCAGGGGAGGAGGGGATGTCCCTGCAGCCCATAGTAAGACAGCAGGCTGTCCCCCCTCAGCCCATGCAGAGGAGTGGGGGAGCAGATGCGCACCTGCAGCCTGGGGAGGAGCCCATGCTGGAGCAGGCAGATGCCTCCAAAGATGGCTGTGACTCCCTGGGAAAGCCTGTGCTGCAGTAGTCAGTGCCTGAAGGACTGCAGCCCATGAAAGGGACCCATGCCAGGGAAGTTCACGAAAAGCTGCAGCCCATGGGAAGGACTCATGTTGGAGAAGTTTGTGGAGGACTGTTTCCTGTGGGAGGGACCCCACACTGGAGCAGGGGAAGAGTGAGGAGTCCTCCTCCTGAGGAGAAAGGAGGAGCAGAGACAATGTGTGACAGACTGACCCTGACCCCCATTCCTCATCCCCCTACACTGCTGGGGGGAGGAGGTAGAGAGAACCAGGAGTAGAGTTGAGCCTGGGAAGTGTGGGGGGGAGGTGTTTTAAGATTTGGTTTTACTTCTTAATATCCTTGTTTTGATTTGATTGGTAGTAAATGAAATTGATTTTGTTTTCCACGAGTGTTTTTTTATATTTTCTCCTCCTCATCCAACTGGGGCGGGGGGGGGAGTGAGAAAGTGGCTTTGTGGTGCTTTGTTACCAGCTTGTGAGAGACTGAATTGTTATCTTGAGCTGTTTGTCTCAAAGATTGCCAGGTGTGAGAGACTTCTCAAGCCATTCA
>JANXJC010000031.1:26096404-26112328 GCA_027564655.1 Leptodon cayanensis
TTTCTGTTCTATTAAACCGTTCTTATCTCAACCCACGAGTTTTACTTCTTTTCCTGATTTTCTCCCTCATCCCACTGTGGGGGGGTAAGTGAGTGAGCAGCTGCGTGGTGCTTAATTGCTGGCTGGGGTTAAACCACGACAATGGAAATAAGTACAGACTTGTATACAGAGCAGTGAGACTTTATGAGAATTGCCTGTAAAACAACACTTTTAGAATTGGGATTGACCCATTTGTATAAAGGACGATACTACATATTTATTTGTAGTAAGGGTGGGTGGGGTGGAGGGAGTGGTTTGTGGAGGTGGGATGGCAGGAAATCTATTCCATTTCTACTTTTTTACATCTCATGGAGGAATTTCTGGGTCTGCTTTAACAAGTTGTTGATGTGATAGTAATAAAGAAAAAGGAAACATTTTTCTGAGAGCCCTTTTTGTCTGATAAATTACTGATTTTTTTTTTTGCATCCAAGTTTTGGATACAATCAGGGCATGGGTTAAATAGAGGATCTGTAAGGTGTTAGACAACAAGTATATTTTTAGTCTCTAACAGAAAAAAAACTTCCAAATTATTCACTGTTACTGTAGTAAATTTGGAGACTAGGGAGGGAATAATAGCTGGGTGGCAAGTTGTTCATTTGTTGTGGCCATGTATGGTCCAGTATTATAAACAATTTCCACCATTTCCAGGGAAGAATTCCTGAGGGATAGGAGTGCAGTGAATACACTGTGCAACTCTTCTTCTGTGTCCCTCTGTGGTACAAGTGTGTTTGCCCTTGTGTTTCACCAGACTCACTCTGAAACTCCATGTGGAGGGCGAGTTCCATTCGCTCCCTCAGTTTTTCCCATTTGATTAAAAATATTCATTTATTCGTCTTTTGTTTGTAGGAAATTATATTCATTATATTCAACTGAACTGGCAGAGCTTCATAAATTATTATTTAGTAACTTAGTAGAAATATATTGTTGAATAGATTTTTAAGAGGGATGTTAAATTCTACTGCCATTTCTAAGCTTGATGCTTTTTGGGCAGCCAAAAATTATGATTGATAGGAAATCTGATGCCATCAAAAGTAGTGGTAAACATTAACTTCCTTCAGTAAGAAAAGGTGTGGTCAATTTTTTCAGCATCTTCAATATAACAGTCATATATTAAGAAAGGTATTATTTAAAGCCATTTCTCACCTCCTTTATTATTTTGGCCATCAAAACAAACACTTATGTTTAAGGTGAAAGCAAAGTATGCATCTGTTTAATCATTCTGAAGAGCTTTGTTTTTTAATATTTGGCTTTCAGTTACTGAGTAGAAATATTGAAGTTTCTCAGTGAAACATATGAAAAATTTGGGGGGTTTATATGTTAAACTTCAGGCTTTAACAGCATCCAGCAACCCAAGGCAGTACTAACACCAATGTTTTCTCATATTTTTGCATGCACAATCAATCAGAAGACTTTTAGGTTGCTAGTGATATATACGTAGAGTTTTACATTCCCACAAGGAAAGTCCGGTAGTGAGAAGCCAGGGTTATGAACAAATGACACTAGTGTTTTCAGCTGCATTACTCCCTGAGGCTTTTCCCTGTTCCTCATGTTCAAGGTCAAAAGGCAGAAAATTTTTGACTCTCATTCTGCATACCAAAGATGGAAAAGGAGCTGCAAATGAATTACATGTTAGCATCCTACATTGGGAAGGGCACTAATACAGAGTCCAATTAAATACATAGTTTATCTCATTGCTCTCACATTTAAAGTTAGGCGTATATCTGAATACCTAATAACTAGGACATATGAGAACTGCTTCCTTGTACATTTTAAATTTTAAACTAGATGATTTAGTTTAATGGGAAGCTTATAATCAAGCTAGAACCCACTTGCAATTTCCACGTTATTAAACATCTGATGTCTTTCCCATTAATATCAAAGGTAAATTACCCAGTTACTCTGTGGGAATAATATAACTTCTTTCCTAATGAACATGAGATGAACATAAACAGAATTTCAGTATTAACTAAAATTAATAGAGGAAACATATTCTAAGTAGGTATGTTGAACTAATTCAGAATTATTTTTTTCCTTTTCATTAAGCCTATATGGCTGCCTAAATACATATTTTATGTGATCGACAAACTACTAATCTCACTTAATTTTGCAAAGATTCATGTTGAAGAATCTGTTATCATTCAGCCTGCGATAAGTACCATCAGAATTTATGGGACTTGTAGGTACACATAGTAAAGATAGCAAAATACTTAATATTTCCTTAGTTTTGATCTGTTCAAGTATTGGCCAAGAAACATTGAAAATGTTGTCAGGATTCACTAGTGAAATCACAGAATAAAACATGAATGTAAGATTTTCTGTTACTAGAAGAATCAGTACAATATGTTGGAGTATAAATACATGTCAGTAGTTTTCAGTGAATTTTATCTTATACCCTTACTGAAATAATTTCACTTTCAAGTTCACTAACTGCTGTAAATTCCTCATGGAAAAAAAGTAAGACTTCTCCATCTTTGAAAAAGACAGCAGTGTTAATGTTTATTATGGTGGACAGAGGTTTTAATTCTATATACTTAAAAGTGTAGGAACTGTATTTCTTCAAATACTATGGGATTTTAAACTTTTTTTTTTTTTAACCCCATATGAGAAATAATAAGAAATATGGAAAAATACGATTTTCTGACAACTACTCCCTTAGGTTATCTTTGATGTTAAAATCCTGTTGTGACACAGTGAACTGTAGTCTTGATAACTATTCCTGTCCTCTGAAAATAATTGTTTGAATATAAAACAAATTTACTCACTTTTTTTCATAGAAGTGTTTAAAAATCCTATTTGGCACAAGATAGCAATCTTGACGGAGCTGGCACCCAAAGACTGAACTGAAACTATCCTATAGAATTAATCTGTAAGTGTACTTACTGGCAAAATTTTCCTAATCTTTGTTATAGCTGCCTTGTGCTCTATTCTATTCATGCCTACTACCCAGGATGGGATCCAGTTTTATGATTTTGAAAAAAAGAGAAAAACCAAGCTTGAGTGAATGTAATTTTTAATATAGAGAACACTGAAAATACTACAAAAAATAATTCAGTGCTTCTAAATTGTCTTTAAAAAAAAAACCAAACCTTTAGTGGAACTGATGCTTATAAAACCCTAGGCATCCAGAATTTTTTATGGAAATTCTAATACAATCCTGGCCATAAGAGTAATAATAATGAAGCCTGCATATTTCATTTGTTTGATATATTTGCCTCAGTCCCAGTTAGACTTATATTGTCCTTACCAAAGAAAGAATTTTTCATTTGATAACTTATTTTCTCTTTCAGCAAATATCCTTTAATTATTTTTTTGTTTTCATTTTTTCCTTGACTTATTGTCTCTGTATGTTTAGAACAGCACTATTTCTTAGTGGTAAAACTGCCATTGCTATCATATTATAACTTCTAATAATGAGCAAACTGACTAACTACGCCTGCCCTGACCAACTCAGTTTATCTCTGTATACCTCTCACTTTTCAAGCTCCAAATATGCAAGACATATTTGACAATTAAAAAAAAAAATAAAACGTGACAAACAAGGTAACTGTATTAGTTGATAATGCTTTAATGGAAATGGATTGAAACTGTTACCATAAATAGCAATTTTTAATCCAATGCAGGAAATCAATGTGAGCTTAATTTTAATTGTTCCAACTACTCCACAAGGAATACTAAGTAGCTTTGTTTACATGATTTTAGGATTCTGATATTAAAAATATACAAACTAAGAAAGTGTCAGCAATGTATGGGAAGGTTGTAACTATGGATCTAAACAAAGCATCATTCAAAAGGCTTGTCTTCCTTATGTCCGAGTTGAGCTTGCAGTATTCAGTATTTTTTTCTTCCTTTATGGTGGTGGGAAGGTAAAGAGCAAGGCTACTTTGTTTTCTGGAAAAATGTGCACAATGAATGAATTAATGGGTGACTGTGAAATATTCATTTATACATAAAAATCATTCTAACCTGGAAAAGGTTTAATAACCAGCATCAATGGTAGACCACACATTGAGGAAGTATTTATTTACAACAGCTCCTAGACGGAGCACTGAAGAAAAATGCCCAATGATCGCTGCTGTGCTTGGTAATATGCCGAATGCTTCCTTGATAGGAAATGCACCTTTATTTACTTGACTGTCAGCAGAGCAGAAACCTAAAAGCCTGAACTTGTCACAGCTCAGCTTCCTCTTTAAAGTTTTCAGCTTTTTCAGCCATTCAAATGTCCTTCGGTTCTCTAACACTGGAAGCTGGATGCTGCCCACTTCTCCCTTGGCACCTTTTCCTACCCTTTCCTGTTCATGTTCTAAGGGATCTTATCTTTTGCTGGGACATTTTAAAAGCTTCATCAGCCTACATTTGTTATTGCAGTTGAACGCTCTATCTTTCTGTTGGTACCTGTGAACTATATGCTTTCCTGTTTGGAAATGTTTATTTTATCTTGAGAGTCCCAGAAGACATTTTAATAGTTGACCATTTGGACGTATGTGTGACTCTAGAAGCATATTAATTTTGTTTCCATAGGAGGTCTGTAGTTTTAGCCTCGTGACAGTACCAAAAAGAGGTTAGCTGGTTATAATTAATGTTTCTTTAACTAGGTCATCAGTATAAAATCTAACTTCAATGGTAATTAATTGGCACTTAAGCAAATATTCAACAACTCCCTTGTTAGTTTCATAAAGGCATCAGCTTTGTAATTAGCAAAGCCAGGCTTACTCCACTCTAACAAATTTGGAAAACATAGTGCATGATGTGTATTTCACTATGCTTTTAATTCACTTAATGTAGCACAGAGAAGAAATTCAATATTGGTTTTGATTTTAAAGTATGATTAGTAGAACAAGCTTTATGACTAGCTTCTACTCCAATATTCTACCAATCTCTACTAAAGGCCTAAACACATCATAAATTCTTTAAAACAGAACTCACACGGCTAATATTACAAACATAATTTTAATATATTCTAACTGATTCTTAGGAGACACCAGAGAAATAACCACCCTAGTTATTATTCAGGAGTCATTACATTATGCAAAAACATACAGATGTTATTTTTATTCATAGGACAAGATGTGGGTTTTCTGTTTGGTTTTGCTTTTTTATGCCACTAAAATTGTGAACAGAAACCAGAATTGTATTAACATTATATTATTGTTAATTAATTTACTAGCTACAGTGATGTTGAACTCATTTTTTGCCATTACTAGCAGAAGGCCACAGGCTGTGGGCTGCCCTGTCCATGCAGGTCCCAGGGGGTGGCTGGGCTGCCCTTGGCCTGAGCAGGGTTGAGCTGGGTTTACCAGTGCCCATTGCCCAGCCTGTCTGAGCTCCAGCTCTGTGAGTGCCCCCAGGGAAGGGGCTGACAGCCCCAGGAGGTCCCTGGGGGACAAACGGCCCCCAGGGGCTTTGGAGCACCTTTCACTCCTTCCCTGGGTGCAGGGGAAAGGGAGAAAGTTGGGGTGAGAAAGTACATAAAAATTGTCAAGTGTAGGATGCAGGGGACATTGGAAGGGTGAGCATAATACCACGGAAAATGGGTAGATGCTAGGATGGGCTTTTTTAAAAAAATAATTTAAACTGTAATGTTGTTGAAAATTTTCTATATATCATAATATACACTTTTAGACTGTTAAACCATGAATTTGACTAACAATAAATTCTTGGCTCCACATACATGTGGTGTGTTCCCTTCTGGTCTTGCAAGATACCATACGTAAGAAATGTTATGCACACTTCACTAGGTGGTGGTTTCAGGAAGATGTAGTATTTCTCCACTGCTTATATTATTTAAGATGCTGTTAGCACGTGGTAAATAAATAGTCACAGAGGCACAAGTGCATTGAGAAATCCCACTGAAATATTTGGCAATGTCATTTAAGGAAATGTTTGAATTAAAACAAATTCGTATGGCAAAATGAGGTGATACTCTAGGTTATGTGATAATAGCATGAAGAAAAGGCACAAATACCTCTGTGGAAAAGAACACCCTTATTTCTGGTTGTAAACTTGATTTTTAACCAAGTAGCAGGGATTCAATTGCCATAATGTGGCCACCAAATGTCATTTGAGATTCTGTAATGTATGGTGCCTGGTATCTAGTGGCTGGTACATAAAATCCCAGGTCTGCCATAGGCATGTGTCGTGTGCATACGTCGAAACCCTGGGCCAGCTCACGGGCTATGTGTTCTCGTTTGCTAGCTGAACCCCACAGAGTTTACATTAGGGTAACCAAGACAGCACTTTGCTTAAAATAATAAATGAACATTCCTGAGGACCTCAGGAAAACATCTTACTGGACACATTATTTCTCAGTAAGAGTCATACTCTGTTTTAAAATGTTTGATTAGAAAGAATTCTCATGTGTTCAAATTAGCTAGTCTCTGGAGAGACTAGAAACAATTGTAAAGGGGAAGAGATTGGGCTGAGAAAGTATATCCAAAACAAGAAGAATTAAATGGGTGCTGTCTTTCAATGCTTTTTTACTGTACTGGCCACTTCACATAATTAAATATTCCAGTATTTCTGGTAGGCAGCCAAACACTTCTATTCTTCATAAATTTGCTATGACTCAGGGGCACCCAATGAGGCTTATGGCATGAGAAAATGTGGATGATTGTTTTTTCCAGCTGTGTGACCACACAGTATATTAATACTAATGAAGTCTTTCAGATTCATCCTGCTGATGTAAGTCCAGAGGGTTACAATGCCTTCTTTAAGTCTGCCACCAGTATGAATTTCAGTATTTAATAACTTCAGAACTAGAGTCAATCCCACATATCCTTTCTGGTAGTCACAATTGCAGTGGAGAAGCTGAATTGGTTTTCTGACATTTTAAATGCTTTTGTAAAATGCTTTTGTTTTTTTTATTTATAAAGAAATATTTTAATTTTTGAAAATGTAGTTCTCTGTATAAATGCACATTTTAGTGAATTAATAGGAGCATCCAGTTACCATGAAGCTTACATAGAATCACCTTACTTTCTAAACCTGTTTATCATCTCATTTTGGCTTCTTTAGTGTCCTGTGCAGATTCTTTGGTAAAAGCTGCAGGTAACCAATAGGGAGAAGATTTTACTTAATTTGCTAATTTTATTAGATTACAAAATGGTTTTGGGACACATATCTTTGGTATCATGAATGCCTCCAGGCTTTGTCTGACCAAAATTGACTTTTTCACAGGTATTGAAAAAGAATTTTTTAGGCATAAAGGATCAGATACTTGCATCTAAAAGACAGTTTGTTAGCTGCTAGTTCAACATGCCTGTAAGTCAACAGTTTAATGCTTTTAAGACTCCAGCATATACTTAAAGCTTATCAATTTAGTAGATTATTAGAGTCAGTTAATATCACAGACAAGCTTAGGACAGAACTAAACAGAACAAAAAAAAAAAAAGAAACATGCACTAGGCTTCACTTGCTTCAAAAATATGTACAACTGAGATTTACATTTCAAAATAAGGTCTTGCTTGGCCATACATTTCCATGAAATTTAACATCAAGCTTTTCCATATACATGCACAAGTATATGAGAATTTGGTTTTCGTTTTTTTTTTTTTCCGAAGAAAACTATCCAAGCTTTGAAGTGTAAAAAAATCCCATTTAGCACAGAGAGATGAAAGTATCTATGAATAAGTACACAGAACTTGTAAATCTGACATTCAGACTAAAAATACAATTCACTGTTTTGGCATAAATCAATCAGTGTGCAAGACCTTCCTGGAGGGAAGGAGGGAGGATGGGAGAAAGAACTTTGATAAGTTAAAGAAATTTGCTGTTTTTAAAAGTAAGTTAACAATAAAACAGCATCGAGGATGAAGACAAATGATGTTAAGCCATGTGATGACAGGCAGAACTTTATGTTAATATTTGCTCATATTTAAAACAAACTGTCATTCAAGACATCTGCAGAAAGCACATGTTCAGTTGTCGCTGAGGAGACTTGGTGTTTCAGTCCCATAGGCTCCTTTTCATTCATATAGCCTTACTTACAGCAGTTTGCATTCACATTTACAGTTTACTTGAAGAACAGAAGCTGTGGGGTTTTTCCTTTGTCTTCCTGATTCTTCTGTTTATATAAAACCAGATTGGAGGATTGTTTGAAAATAATGGAAGAGCTGTCTATTTATTTTACAGTCAGTCTCTGGTTTGTACTAGCTCTATGTCCTTAGGTCATACTCTTGTTTTCTAGAAGCTATGCATTATAGAGTTCTTTACTTATGAATAGAAATGATGAGAAAACAAATACATTTTCAGTCACTAGACATGTTCTTTTCTTTCTTTTTGAAATATTTACGTGAACACAACTTTGTTGTAAATATATTTGTAACTTCTATTACAGGAAGGGTTAATATCTGCATAACACCAAAAGTCACTTTGGGGATAAGATGACTAGTGTTACAAATTTTCTTTTTAAAAATTAATTTTTTATATAGATGAAAACAGGCTTTGAATATGCTGGAGTTTATTTCTTCTGACAGAATTACTTTGATATAGGTATTTCTAATAATCTACTGCTTTGAAAACACCAGATAATCTTAACTCGTTGTTATGGACACTGTCTATGCACTTACATTTTGTTGCTACCTTAACTTTTTTGCTACAGGTTTGTACTTTGTGATTTTGAAGGATGTTAAGGTGTTATTAGAGATAATATCTTAGCAATAAAAGCAAGCTAAATAAAATTATTTAAAGTACAGAAAACCCTTACTTCTAAGATAGATAACATTACACTACTACTCTGACTTTGATTTCAGTAGAGGAGCATGTAGGGTACATGCTCAAATTTGTGATTAGTAAAACCTGAGTTTTATCATCAACCTTCAACACCCCATTATTTTCTCTAATAATGACTGTAAATCATTTGGATTGTTCACAAGTGTAGTCATATATATTTAAATGTGTCTACACTGAGGACTACATTTACTGTAGAGATATGTGGATTAGATTTACTTAGGTAGCCAGAAGCAATCCAACTCTGATAGCCTGGAGCTCAGAGTGGTTTCATTTACACAGTTCTCTGACAGATTGAATCAACCCGCAGGAAGGTGCATTGTCTATCCTGCTTTACATATAGCATGCATAAAGTAGTATACAGTGTAGGTTAATGATAGTTTAGGATATACGTACATGAAGAAGTTAATTAACATTTTAAAGACAAAGAAACAGAGAAGCAAAATGGATGAGGAAAGGATGGGAATAGGATTCAGTCTCTTACAGGGGATGTCCTTCAACCCTTTAAAAAGACCTAGAGCAAGTCTGATGCCATATGTTCCAGTTTAAGAAAGCTTCTAATATTGTATCTATTTCGTGCAGTCCCTCTGGGACAATGGTGAGTTTCACACTGTATAATTTATTTATTTAAAGCAGCACTAGCCTTAAATAAAAGGAAAGGGATAGCAATGGAAGAATGTTCATAATTTATTTCTCTTTCAGTAAGGTATTGAGCTTCATGGAAATATGTGGTGTGAAATATATATACATCTGCATTTTCAATGTGACTTCTCAGAGAAGGCAGTTTCTTAACATTTTCTATTCTTTCACTCTTTTATACTTTTTATTGTCATTCTAATATTGGAATTTCTCTTAATCAGTTGAAGTACAATCATTAATAAGCTGTTTTGTGTATATATAAAGGCTATATACATAGACATATATATAGCATAAATTCATGGCACATATATAGCTTGTATACACCAAGCTAAATAGATACTGAAAATTTGTTTAGCCGTTTCATTCTTCTGACTTGAAATAAAAACAGATCATGAAGGTCCATTTTCTGGTGTGATGACCTGTTCTGTTAGAATGGCCTGAATTAAAAACAAAACAAAACAAAACACAGACAAAAAAACATCACTAATACCTAACTTCTGTGTGAATTCACACCCCCTAGTTATATAGGAAGGAAACGTAAATTTATGCTCTCAATCTATTCTAAATTTATCTGCTCAACCCAGCGTGTCATGTCCCAGTTTCTCAGGATGATGACTCAGGTTTGCTGATTCCCAGGTCAGGATTAAGGTGAAACAACACCAGGGATCCTTTAACTCACAAAACTCAATTTTTATTTGCTCACAAGAATTGGTATGCTCACAACAAGAATTAGCATGAAACTATGTCAGTAAACTGTGTAACATGTGCTAACCATGCATCACCAAACATATACTATAGGCCTTGCTTATCTGGCAATCATTTCAGGGCAGACAATAAGGAGGTCCCTCCCATTGGGTCAGGAGGTTCAGAGGAGACTCCCTTGCTTTCTAGACTCCTTCTCAGAGGGGAGCCCAGGGGTGGCTGGATCCACTCCTAGTCTCAAACTTGGTCAATGGTTTTATGTCTTAAAGGGGTGAGGTGTAGGGATTATGGAAAAGGAAAAGAAAGAGAGAAACAACATGGAGAGAGGAGAGAGATTTCACTGGTCCCGGGTTCAGTATTGGTCCAGTCAGCCAAGGAGTCCAGTTCCCATGGGCTTGTGCACCCAGGGCTTTGGTTTGTGTCCTTTTATCATCCTTGCCCCTCCTTTGGGCAGGCACTCAAACTCATTAGGCTAATTAGGTAGTCTTTGGGCTTTTGGGCTTGGGGGGCGTTGGTGTTTGGGGAGTAGCTTCCCCCTCCCTGCAGACATGATCTTTCACCATGCATGGTAAGCTGCCCTGCTCAGCACATCAGAACAGGGAGCTGTGCACCCTCCAGCACACCCTTCCCCTCCTGATGCTGATGGGCTTCTCTTCACCTGGGGTTCTTTGCTAGGCAGAGTTCCTTGTTATGCAGAGTTCGTCCTTAAGCAGAACTTGCCCCACCACAATGTTTAAGACATTAACTCCTTCAGTGTCTTACACAGTGCTAAAGAAAACTACCAGTATGAAGCTCAGGCTTTCTGAAACTAAAATTAAAGCTGACTTCCTTTTGAATTCAGGGTGAACACTCATGTCTCCCTGCCTCTATTCTCACCATTGGTTCAGTCTTCCTGTTCTGTATCATCACTGGACTATTTCATTTTCACTCTCATTCGTCTCCCCGCCTTGAGAAGTATGCCTGGAATTACCCGTGGGGAGATGAGTCTCTTGAGCAGTCAATTCCATGGCAATTGCTTATAGGATGGTGTGAATAAATTCTGAACAATACCTATGGGCTCTGGCTGCGGCATGAAGACTGACAAAACCACCACAGTTGCTGTAATAATATAGAAATGTTGTAGTACCATTAGCAGTGTTGCCATTGTCACAGATTTAACACTGGGCTAAATTGTTATCTTTTACAAATGAACTGTGTAAATGCTAATGGCCATATCTTCAACAAATGTAATTGTAAAGGAATTGACTGTATCTATCATTGCTTTGGGGAGATGCTTTGTCAGGTGGGAATTTGGCAGCCCTTTATGATTTCTCAGAATCACATGTAGGTATCTGAAAACCTCTGAAGACATTCTTTATATTTCACTGTTGGGCCCTAAATGAGCAAGATGTTTATACAGATATTTAATCTGAAGCATCTTTAGAATGCCACTAGCTTCACTGGGATTTCTCATTTGCTTGCCGTTTAGGTATGAATTTGAATAGCTAAATGAAGGATTGATTGAAAAACAGCTTTAAAATACGGTTCATTAATAGATAAAACTTTGCAGGAGCAGAATCCTGTAGATCCCATCCAAAAAACATAACTGTAGTTTTGTGGGAAGTCCTGTGCAAGGAAATATTTTTAAGGATGAAGTTTACTGAATCTCCTCTATCCATATTATTATCACTGACAAATGATTTTAGTGTAATGTTTGTAATGGATGATATTGTCTTAAAACATCTCATTCTATATACTTTCACGTGGGAGAGCTAAACTTTGTTCCTAAAACAAGACAGCTTTTGTAATTTTCATATGGAAGCTGTCCTTGTTACACCTTCCACTTGTCCCTCAATGAAAGGAATATTTCATATATTTCCATATTATATACTGACACAGTACCTAAACCCCTTATAAGCCTGGAAAAACTCTCCTAGGTCTTTAGAGCTGTGTTAAATCTCAGCACATACAACTGAGTACCACAGAAGAGGATGGTGATCCCTTGAGAAAAATCTGTGGCAAAAAGGGGGAAAGTGTACGGCAAAAGAAAGTGGCCTCTGTAGTGAGATATTATTGAAGCTGTTAAATTATTCTTTTGCTTTTGATGAGGGATATAGTGAAGAAACCTAACTGAACCACTGTGGGAAATAAGACAGGTCTAACGAAGGACCAAGGAACCATATTTGTTAACAGTTACTATTTAAATTAGTTTTATTATTTTGAAATAGCAAAAATAACATGTGACTTGATGAGAATGTAGAAACAATACTGTAGCAGACATAGATATGCTGTATTGTGTGAGGAAAGGGTGATCTCTGTATGATATGCATTTTATTCTGATAATATTAAAAAAGGAACAGTTGCCGGTTTTGAAAAGGTTTCCCAGACTTGAGAAAGTCTCTCCTTACTAAACTCGTTAGAATGTTTAACTTTTATAATTTAACTTCTTAGAGTTTTAAAAGACATGTGTAAAGAAAAGGAAGCACAGGAAAGATGTGAGAAGGCAAAAACTATACCGATAGTGGTCACATATTATTTGAAATCAATCACCTTAAATATGGTTTTGGTAATGTATAACAAACAAAATCAATGTTTGCTTGGAATTCCTAACATGAACTCCATTGACCACACCCAGACTAGGAAAGCTGTTTAATTTTGGGAGTCTAGATGCAGAAACCTGGCTAATATCCTGTCTCTAAGTCACAGTGAGACCACAGCACACTTGACCCCTGCCAGTTCTTTTATTTCTGTGCAAAAGCAAGCCAGGGAATAGTTCAAGCAGGGTTCAGTTGTGCTCCAGCAAGAATGTTTTAAATAGTGATTTCAAAAAAACAAATTCATCCTTAAATAAAGCAACTGAAAGCACTGCTAGATGTCAGTCAGCTGGTGACAAAGAATAAAGGCTGGCAATATTCAAATCAGTGAGAGCAGATATCTGTGTGGTTTTGAAGATACTTTAAATAAGAGGCACTGATTCAATGCTTGTTCCCTGAAGATGTGCAAAGCTCCACTTTAACAAACTCTATTTTTGCTAGGAACCCCATATTAGTCTATTCAGAGGCAGAAGGGATTAAATCAAAAACAGACAGAACCCATCAGTTGTCAAGCAGGGCTATAAATGGCATCCTTAATTTTCTGACTGCATAACTTTAAAGACAGGCAATCTATTTTACTAGGAGACAAGAAAGAGAGAGAGAGGTGTAACTCAGGACACTGGCTGGCAGGAACACCTTGTAATTTTCCCAATATTTTTCTGTCCCTTTTATGACAGCATAGATCTACTTTCAGTGCACTTATTAAACTGCTGTATATTAGATATCTCACATATACTAATATTACATATCATCATATACACCAATTTCATTTCATCATATACACCAATTTCATTGACCTTTAGTTTTTATACAAAGCTTTAAAGATTGAAACACTCATGAGCTGAAGAAAAAAGAAACTTAAATACAAAATTATGTAAAGTAAGCTTGGTGTTAAAATACTATTGTCATGTTATTAAAATAGCATATACTGTTTGTCATATAAATGATAACACACTTGTGTGGTATAGGCTTCATTTCAGAGGTATAGTGATAGATTTATTGAACCAGGACCATTTTTGGGGGGACATTCATGACGATCGGTGTTTTGATAGTTCTGACTGACAACAGTATTGTGCAAAAGTTTAGGAGCCTTTATCAAAAAACTTTTTTATTAGGCAAATACAGATAAAGTTTACCTTGTATATAGGCTATAGCCATTTATGTGACTATAAACTGCTTTATTTTCCCAACATATTAAAAATCCTTGCCCTTCCATGTTTCTGATGCTCTCACTTACTGTACCTAGCAGCTGATTAAGTATATAACAGACTTTCTTCTCTTTATCTCAAGACACATCATATACTGCTGAATAGTGATTAAAACAACACTTTCAAAGGTCATATTGCATAATTCATAATTTCCCATGGCTAACTTCTCACAAATTAAGAACAAAAACTAGCCAGTGTTTAAAAAGTACATTTTTTACCTTCTTTTGCTGTCAAGTCAGCTTGTGGCATGTCAGTTTTGTTAATAACTTCAGTATTCTGATGAATTAAATGGCTGGTTCATCACTCTGCAAAGCAGGCTACTCAATTTATGTACCCTTCAAACATAGAAGGGTTTCTTCCTTTGACTTTGGTGTATTTTGTATCAGACCTTTGTCTTTTTTAGACTATTATTTATCACTTTTATGAGCATGATTTCTCTGTTCCTACAGAAGACAGTATAAGATAAAAATACCATTTCTGAAAGAAATTAAATTGTCTTTGTTTCTTCATAATGAGAAGTATAACTAAGACTGGTCTTACAGGTAAAGACCTAAAAGAATGTATCCTACATAGTTTTTGACATGCTTTTTCACTGCCTCAAATATTTCCAAAATAGTCCTTTGCTAAAAAAAAAATCCACCCTACTTCGAATTTAAATACCTATGTTTTTGAAAGAAATAATCTGATTAACTGTTAGATATATTGACAGTAATAATGGATAGAAATAAGAAAACACTGTTAATATTATTAAAAAGAGGACTATTCATCTTCATTTTGAAAGTGAGAGCTTTTAATAGTATAATAGTTGATTTATTTCTTTTAATAAAAGTAGCATTAGTATTTCTGAAAGTTAACTGCTTTTGTGTATTGTTGGCAAAGTGTATGTGCATAATTCTTATTGTATTGGCTTTGGCTAGGATAGAGTTAAATTTCTTCGTAGTAGCTTTTATGGTGTTATGTTTTGGATTTGTGATGAAACAGTGTTGATAACACATTGAAATTGTAGTTATTGCTTACACAGAGTCAAGGCCTTTTCTGCTTCTCGCCCCACCCCACCAGCGAGTAGGCTGGGGGTGCACAAGGAGTTGGGAGGGGACATGGCTGGGACAGCTGACCCCAACTGACCAAAGGGATATTCCAGACCATATGAAGTCATGCTCAGCAATAAAAGCTGGGGGAAAAAGAAGCAGGGGGTGGGGGAGACAGATGGACATTCAGAGTTATGCTGTTTGTCTTCTCTATTGTCAGTTTGCTAGATTGTAATTTCACTGACCAATTTGACTATGACATGGACCAAGCTTTTCAGAGCTGTTGTATGTCTCATATTGATCTAAAGTTATTTTACTTCTGGCAACTTTGAGGGAACAAAAAAAAAAAGTATTGTGGTTTAAAGTGTGGAGGCCTTTAAAGGCAAACACAAAAAGATTTCTAAATATGCCAAGGCTTAGATCCCACAACAAAAGAAAAGATATGGAAATACTTTGACCAAGATTAATATGAAAAAAATTATGTCGTTTTTTGCCTAGAAATCGAAACCAAAGTTTGTATCCTCAGTTTCAACAAAAATAAATATTTTATTGAGAGATTTATTCCCTACCAACAATCCTATCTTTTTTTTTTAAATAATATAAAAGAGAAATAAATGGTGAATAGATTTCCCTTCAGTGCTACAATGGTGAAACACTCATCACTCTTGATGTTAAACTTAGGAACATGCATATCACCATTTCTTAAATATCTACTATATGATAGAATTTGCCAAAGTTTGAAATCAAACTCTGTGGTATCTGTGTTTTGAGTCAAGGATATTCCCTGTATTCCGTGAAAGAAGTGTGGTCTCAGTTAGCTAACTCATTTTGGAACATGTACATAAATGATGTGATCACTTCCATGGTATTCTTTGACGAGAAGGAAAAGAAACGGAACACCAACAATCCAATATGAATCATGACATAGTGCCCCTTTATTGTTAGAATACACACATATTTATAGTTATATTTCTGCAAAGTCATTGTCCACGCACACAAGCATATATTATG
>JANXJC010000031.1:26112428-26127941 GCA_027564655.1 Leptodon cayanensis
CCACGTGAGCATCATTCTGTTGGCCCACCAGCTGCATATAATCCGAATGACCCCTTTCTGCAAGCCATTCCCCGACAATTCTTCATTCCTTCAGCAGTTGCTTCATTACCTTTAGTAACAAGCTAAACCAATTGAGCAGCTTGGATTCTTCTCCCATCATAAATCTATGGTTGCTGTAATTTTTGCATTGGTTTGTTAACTGCAAAGAAGAAGAGCCCATCAAGATACACTCTTCAGAGGATTCCCTCCACGGTCAAAAGCAGTTATATGGGTTTTGCAACAGAGGCAGCAGGGGTGAATGCTGAAGACAGGTAATACTGAAAGAACTATACATTTCTGGAGTTCTCCAAGATCTAAATTTATTTCACAGGGGGATGAAGAGGGCAATCTCATCTGAAAAGCTTTGGCAGTCTTTAATTTCATAGATTAAAAGTGTAGGGTGTTACCTTTGTTTTTCTTCCTCTCTCCACATCCTTACCCGCTCTTGAATATTTAGCAAAAATGGTCTTGTTATTAGTTTGCCAGCTCTCCAGATTTTGAAATCATACACTTATATAAAAAACAAACACTCATCCAGCTAGTTTCACAAGTGAAACAAGGAGGGTTGTTTTAAGAGAAGTTGAATATATAAGATAATAAAAAAATGTGTAACCATTTCTGTAATTTATCTACTCCAGTAATTCAATGTTGAGTTAATTATCTTACCTCTACCTTGTTTCATGTGTCAGCTGCAAGGCTTTCAAACAACATTCTTCCCTACACTATTTTCAAAATGTTTAGTTTTTCCTGATCAGCTAACTAGCTCAGTGTTATGGAAATCGTGCAGTATTCTCTTTAGTGACAACATGCTCAATTTTTTAAAATGAAGCTTAATTAAGTGCTTATATTTATATATTTCCACAGAATGTGAAGCAACATCAGAAAAGCAGGTGGGCGAGCAAAGCAGCACATACTTATACGCTGATGATCATTTGATAATAAACCACTTGGGCTGGAATGTTAAAATGTGCATAGTGGAATTAGGCACCTAAATTTCAAGGAGAATATTTTTCAAGAGGAATTATGACTTGATCTAAAAATAATTTAATGAACTTAAAGGAGACAGTAGTCAGATCTCCAGCATTTAAATTGAAAACTGTAAAATTTCTCTGTACAGTGACAGCCTTTCCTGAGTCATATCTGAACTCTTTTGGAACCTATGCTTTTGGCTTAAAATTTCTCTAATTACCTACACAATTTATAGGCACTTGTACAGATAGTTTTGCTGACTGATTTTCTTTTATCGTGAAATTTAGTGAACATTGACTAGCTTTACGTGATTCTTGGACACAATATATAGCAGCTATATACAAGCTAGAGGTACTATTATATAAGAGATCAAAATACACAGTGTGTAGCTCAAATTATTTTTCATTCTGAACTACAGAAGTATTTGGAGTGTTTTGGCTTGGTGAAGTTTATTATGAAGCTTTCCTATTTGTAATAAAATAGTCATAAATACTGCGAATGGGAGTTAGTTTAACCTCAGCATACAGAGTGCTCAAAATCCTATCAAATGTAACAACCTTAGGAAGTTTTTTGGATTATACATGAAACGTTTGTAGCTGCCTGGAAGCTAGCAGGTTTCTAATGTTGCATCCAGAGCCTTTAGGGAAGAAAGACATAAAGGGAAAAAAATAATTTCTGCAAGACTACGAAATATTTTCTTTGTTCTGTATTGGTCAGGAAGATATAGAAGTATCTTGGCAGAGGAAGAATAGAAAATCACACATCTGGTAAAAAAACAAACCAAACCAAACCAAAAACAACAAAAAAAAAACCACCCCAAATTAAAAAACCCAGACAAACACCCAACTAAATCCAAGAACTCTCATTAACTAATGTGACAAATTTCATATTGATTTCACCCAGATGTCATGAAGATGCACCATTGTTTTGCTAACAGTCCTACTAGAGAATTCAGTCACACAGGGAGAGAATGGAGGTCTGTAATAGTTTTACCTGTTCCTTTACACACTGGAAATACTGTTCATCTTTTTATTTGTTTTGTATAGCAAGTTGCTGTCTTTGTCATGGGTGAGTGAGTCACTAATTACATACAGGACCAGATCATCAGCCAGCAACTAACCTTGCTCATGAAATCACTAGACCAGTGAAGGATCTGGTACATTATTATTATTATGCAGTGCTACTGTATTATCTCTAGTTACTGTAATAAACAGATTGGGAGGATGTTTTACCCCTTGGTTGTATTACCCATATATTCAGTCCAGCTCTTGGTAGTTGAAAAGATTAGGGAAAAAAAGTATGTAATGACTTGACTGATGAGTATGTGCATTGAAGCATGTAAGTGAAAGTGCCTGACTTACACCTGGAAAGAATTAATCAACCAAGAGCAATGCCAGGTAGGATATTATATGTTTGCAAAGTACATACTCAAAATGTAGTGAATGTTTTATTAGGAGGTTATGATTCAAATATTTAGTTTGAACCCTCATTATTGCTGCTCACACCAATTTTTTTCCCTTCACTTAATCTCTTCTTCCTGAAATCCACCTATTATTAGGCCATAATTCTTGCTTCTGATTGTATTCTAAAGAATATTGGTTCATTTTAGTCCTTGTGTTGGTGACTTTGCATGCTCCTATTGCTA
Source organism: Leptodon cayanensis (assembly GCA_027564655.1). Taxonomy (NCBI): domain Eukaryota; kingdom Metazoa; phylum Chordata; class Aves; order Accipitriformes; family Accipitridae; genus Leptodon; species Leptodon cayanensis. The sequence goes on from JANXJC010000031.1 coordinate 26,115,082, forward strand.
ATGTGGGTTAATAGTCCAATGCATTTAATGATGTTTCACTGAACTCTACCTGTACAGCTATGCAGCATAGTAGAAACTTTAGAATTAAGTGAATATTGACCAAATACATGCATTCTTTTTTAATTACATTTTCGAGATGGAAAAAAAAACTTACAACAAGAACATGAACGTGTCAGAAGTTAGGAGCAGAACAATCTGAGCTGAAAGAGGAGAGGAAATGGTGGGGAATGAAGAGTTCTGGGGAAGAACCAGGAGATGTAAGGGAGGATGCAACAATTATTGAGGGCTGCAAGGGAGATACAAGTGGATGAAACAATCATAGCAGGGAGGAGAAAGAACAGTCTGGCTCCAGAGCAGCAATGGTTCAAGGCTCGAGAGAAAGAAAGGAAGATTAATATTTGTGAACTAGGGGAGAAGAAGAAGAAAAGGAAGAGCAGGGGGAAAAGAATGGTTATATCTGAAAATTGAGATATTTGTAATTGTGCAACTTATTACTATTGTTTTAGTAGCACTATTGATAAAATAACCTGACAAAATAAATGAGCTTCATTCTTGGACTGGATGGATGTTAAGTACTATTGATATTACCATATAACAGGATAACAAATAAGAGTACACACATTCAGTTGAAATTTCTTTCTCAGGAAAAATGATGATTACTCAATCACTTAAAATGTAAACCACTCAAATCCAGGTATTAAAATGAACATCATGCGTCAAGTTGGCAATACTGCTTATAGTTAACTCTATCTGTGAAATAATTTTGACACTGCACTGTATTCTCTTGTGGAAAGTTCATTTAGCCCTAGTTTAAACTATTTGGTCAGGCAACAGCAGAAAAGTCAAATTACAAAACCCACAAATTACAGAAAGGATTACTCACACTATCTTTAAAATCCCAGATTTGCAAAAGGATTTGGAATCATAAATTCCTCTGTAACCAAGGGGAATTAGTTGCATAGCTGCTGTTGTTAATCTGTGCCTTTATAAATTATCTAAGCAAGACATTTGATGAAAAATTCAAGGAAAAGAACAAGCTTATAAAAATAACAATCTAATCTTTTTTTTAATGAATAAAAAATTTCACTCACAGAGGAAGTGACTCACTTTCTTGGGATAATAACAATGGCTTTTTACAAGGTTTTGATTTCTTTAAGGTCATGCTTTCTTCCTTTGCCATTGCTGCTCGTTACTCAACACTTATGACCTTGTTTACCGACAGATACTATACCCATTAAATCCTGTTATTACAGTCTTTATTCAGCCTCATCAACTCCAAATGGAGTTGAGAGAACAGGAAAGGGGAGAAATATGAAAGTAGATTTAATAGGAATAGATAGTGATTCATAGTGTTTCACAGATACCATTAAGATAACAAACAGTGTATTCTTGATGAATAAATAGGGTTTTATAAAAGTCTTCCAGCTTACTTCTGGTGATAGCTTTTAAAGTATAAAGAACTAAAGCATACATTTTCTTCAGTCAAGGTTGTACTACACAGTCATGGGGACATTAATGTTAAGGGGCTCATCGAATGAATGTCAGTCTTCTTTTATACTCAGTGAATATATCTTTCTTGGTTCATGAATTGAGAATAGATTATGATTTTTATGAACTTGTTCTGTTTGGTATAGTTCACTGGATGTTTTTGTGTGACCCTGCTGACTCCAACAAACACCAGTCATGGTAGGATTGTGTGGGCATAACTGAGAGAAAGTTGGCATAACAAGTCAAATACAATTGATGTTAGTTAAATGAATGAAAAATTGTTGTCCCTTTTGATACCTGAGATGTATTCCAGTTGCATTGCAACCAGTACAGTAACTCTGTTCTACTTTTGTAGTGCTCATATGCTTGAAACTACGTAGACCCCCATCCCAGTCGAAATGGGTCTTCATAATCCCTTTCAATAGCAGAAGATTCAGAAATGTAAAAGTTATGTGGGAATTCTATCATGTGTGTTCAAAAATCTCCGTCTTGTACCTACCTCACTTCTGTGTTTAGACATCTTACCAATGAGTAGACTAAGGAATAGCTACACCATCTGCATAAACATCTGATGCGGATGCTCTGACTTCTTTTCCACTCTATTCCCTCTGATCCTCTTTGTGTTATGAAGTCACTACCTCTCTCTTGACAATATCATCTTTCTATTGACTATGTAAGCTTCTTCAGTCTTCTCAGTGATCTTAAAACAATATGTAGGTTTGGGGGCTAAGATTATTAGCCCCCAAATTATTACAATAGGTTTCATGTAGGATTAAAGAAAAAATTACCATTTCAATTATATCTGTGATTAAGCATGCAGATGCCTTGCTAAATACATTTGTGCAATAAAAGATGCTTTATGAATTCCTGTATTTAACCTATTTTCCCCCTATTTTTTTCTGAGTTTCTGGAATCAGACATTGGAGAGAATTCTTTCCTTTGTAGACTCTGAGAGACATTATTATTCATAGATGATACAGTACTTTAAAGTGGTTTTTTATTGCAAAATAAACACTTGAAATACACTGCTGGATATGAGGAATGGTCTGGATGGCAATGGTTTATAGTGACAGTGTAATCAATTGTAGGTATTAGTTTTCAGTATAGAAACAATTTATGAGTCTCTTTGTCAAAATGAAGTTTGACTTATCTTTCTGATCAGCAGGACTAGGAATACCAAGATCAGAGAAGACTGAAATAATTTGGAAAATGTCTGGGTTTGGTATTTCTTTGTTTGTTTCTCTCCAAATTTAGATTCCTAATGCTTTGTATAATCCTGTGTGTTAAAACTTGCTTGAAAATTAGTTCAGCTGATTCATTTTAGAGAAACCTAATGAGAATAATTTTAATTGTTTTGTATAGGATATATTTGAACCTTTCCAAAGTCTACTTAAATCACTTTGCAAGCCCATGTTTTAAAAGCCATACATTGCAGTTTGAAAGAAAAATATCAGAACAAAGTGGTTATGTTCTCTTACAAAACAGGTACAGTGCTGGTACAGTGCTATGTTTTGAGCTCAGTATGCAAAGAATGTTGGTAACACTGATGTATTCAGTTGTTGCTAAGTACTGTTTAGTCTAAAGTCAAGGACTTTTCAGCTTCTCATGGCCAGCCAGTGAGAAAGCTGGAGGGGCACAAGAAGTTGGCATAGGACACAGCCAGGGCAGCTGACCCAAAGTGGCCAACGGGGTATTCCATACCATGTTACATCACATAAACTGGGGGGAGTGGGGGCAAGGGGTTATCGCCACTCGGGGACTAACTGGATGTCGATCGGCAGGTCATGAGCAATTGCACTGCGCATCATTTGTACATTCCAATCCTTTTATTATTATTGTTGCAATTTTATTAGTGTCATCATTATCATTATTTGTTTCTTCATTTCTGTTCTATTAAACTGTTCTTAACCCACAAGTTTTGCTTCTTTTTCTGATTTTCTCCCCCATCCCACTGGGTGGGGGCGGGGAAGTGAGTGAGCAGCTGCGTGGTGCTTAGTTGCTCACTGGGGTTACACCATGACACCTTCATAGCATAAAATGGAAATCCATGTAGAGTTTCATGGATGTGTCAACATGTACAAAACATGGATATTAAAACTATCATCGCATTGATTTTTTTGAAAGGAAATAGTTAATCTAAGGAAAGTAAGTTCTATAAAGCAAAATATCAGAATATTGGTAGACAGCTGGGCATAAAATATCCTAGTAATCTACTAAAAAAATCAGTAATAATATACATTGAAAAGACTTTTGCCCATTCTTGCTAGAGAAGGTTGAATATTTTAAAGAATTCATTGTCACTTTGAAGAATGGATTCTTATCCTACTCTGAGGCAGTATTGAGTGAAAAGTTGAATGTTACATTATGCTTTCTAAGGAACTAATGTGCATTATCTACTTCAGCAATATTTATAATTGGGGACTGTAGCTGGTAGATGATGTGTTAGATTGCAAACAGTGTCAGAAAGTAGAGAGCTCTTTCCATTAGCCAACTAAAATGCTGGACTTCATCTTCCCTCAGATGCAATTTAATTTGTAGTAGCATATGTGATTATGAAGTGCATGTTCATAAATGGTGGCTCTTTTGCTATATGTCTACCATATGCATTAAGTAATCTCTTACAAGGTAAGCTGTACAGCTGTACCATTGTAAGTCCGATTAATGTGGAAAGGCATTAAGAATGTGTGTGAAGGGGTGAACTGATTCTGTCAAGGGTCAAGTGGAATAAAATATGAATAAGAAATACATTATTTTTAAGAATCTTCATCCTTTCACCCTCGCTATCTGACTTTTTACTATTTATTTTCTTTATTTAGGCTTTTTGTTTGTGTCATTTTACAGTTAGGAATAATCAGAGATCAAATGCTACAGCCAATGCTACAGGCAACTATAACATGTTCTGCAGGCCTCAAATTTAAGTACCTGCTCCTCCAGGGAAAATCAAATTACAGTTTGGCATTTAGCAACTTAGGAACACTGCCTCAGTTCACCAAGAAGAATTTGGTGCATAAAAGCGTGATCTAAAAAGCCTGGATGTTAAGTGGAAAGCAGCTGAGACATGACCATTACCAAAGAGATGAGATGTGAATTCCTGCCCCTTTCTAGATGCTAAGTGCTTACATGTTGCAAAGCAGGTACTTCTGTCCACCATCTTGATGGTTCCTTTACAGGTCAGAGTTTTCTAAACTCAGCAGGGGTTTCTGTACACTTAAGCATACTTTTCAAAAGGACTGAAGAGGTCTCACTTTGTTTAAACTGCTCCTATTAACAACTCATTAGATTTGTAGTCTGGACACTCTGAAAGGGAGAAGCACACAAGCTGATTAATGCTCTCAGTATTGGTACTGGATTTTTTACTTAACATCTGTCTTAACTCTTTCTAAATCTTAAAAAATTCCAGTTAAAAGTTTAGATTTAATTTTCACAATGAATATTTATATATTTGAAGCTCCTTTCTAAGGGAATACCTCTGAGATGAAGTCTCACATATCCGTGAAAGAGAGAGAGAATAATTTCCTCTGTCCTTGTCTCATGTGTGCTGCATTGGAACAGAGAAGGAATTCTGCAAGGTATAGCACCCACCTTTGAAAGCCTCATTGTGGTTGTCAGGATTACTGGACAAGGACACCTTCCCAGTCTCCAGGTCTACATGCATATCCTCTTTCTCTACCATAACACCATCATAAGAAAAGACCCAGGTTATTGCTGTTTGTCAGCTACTCCCTCATAGACTTGTTTCACTGCAAACGAAATAAATTGTAGGGTATTTTTTCTGCTGGAGGAGATGAAAAATATTCCAGTACTTTGATCTGAATAATTGGAGAACCAAAATTGCAAGGATCACTGCAAATAATCTCAAGGGAGACCATGTGGGTTCACAAGCAAAGCAGAATTTAGCAATAATGTCAATATTAGAGTGTTTTACTTGTCATTCTCACTCTGAAGTCAAAACACTACTAGAAGCTACTCCAGCCATTAAATTAGAATAATAGCCTCAGAGTAAATTGGCCTTTGGATAAAATAGTTGTGAATGCTCTTTCTCCTTGCTGAAGTCTCTTCCAGTTCTTTTATCAGGATCTGACTACAAGGAGAATTTTGGTTCAGGTATAAAGTACATGTTTGTCTTTTTCAAGGAAGAAAGAAGAATGATTTTTGTTTTCTAATCTAAATTTCTGAAGTTTCCTGCCTTTATTAGATTTTAAAAAAAACAAGCAAGAAATGCCCACAACTCTATCAGTAAATCAGCAGCAACACCCACCATTGTAAAGCAGAAGTAAACTGTAAATATGAAAAGGTAAATCTAAACAAATATATAGTCAGAGGAAACTAGGTCTTAAGCTGGTCAAATTTTCCCTAAATATCAGCTGCCCTATTTTGTTAGTTCAGTTCAAAATAAACTGAACAATCTATGTCTCTGTCTCATTTTGATTTTTTTTTCTTTTAATTTATTTACATTTCTCTATCCTACCTTAAGAAACTACAAGAATGTCTTGGAGATAATAGTTGCATATGAGTGAAGGAAGACTGCACTGTAGTGCTTTTATTGTGTAGTCTTACTCAGAGCTTATAAAGACACAGGGGTGAATCTTTAGGTCTCAGGCAACAAGCAAAAGAAGTAAATTTGTAAGGGAAGGTGAAGCATCTCTTCATCTCAGATTACAAATAATCTAAGCTGAAAAATATTTCATATTAGACTGTGGGATCCAGGGCCAAACTTTGTAAGCAGCCAAGCATCCAGTATGAGGATAAAAAGAGCCTCTACAGTACACTTTTTTATTGGACTCATATTGAGGAAGGGCTGTACATGCATTGTCTAAAGGTTAGATTAGTAACAGATAAAGTGAATGTCAGGTTTTTCCAAGGTTGCGGAAAGCTTTGCAGAATTAAGTGTCATGGCTTAAGACCGACACACCTAGTAGACTGTCCAGAAATACCTGGAATGGCCACATGGACTGGGACACTATGCTAGGACAATGCTCTGAGGTGATGAAATAGAGGAACATAGACTTTGTTGAAAAAATCATATTCTGAACTTTCTTACTTCAGGTTGTATGGTAAAACTTTCTTTGAAAGTGGTTTCCCCTTGTGTTTGTACTTACTGTTTGCCATTTAACTGGAAGGATCATCACTCCATTTTGCCAGAAACCTTATAAATTTCTAATATGTAAGAAAGATTTCCCTCCACAATCCTAACCTTTGCACATGTTGAAGAAAAATCTCGTGTAAAATAAGATTAGCAGGAAGAGAAGACAGGGAAAACAAGGTACAACAGAAATAGCTGATTAGTGCCATAAGCTGCAGAGGCAAAACACGTGGTAGGTAGGCATTCATTCATTTTTAGAGGAAAAGAGCTAATAGATTTATTCTGAGTACTGGATATTTGCTTACATATACATATATACATATATATACATATGTAGGATTTAACAAATTAAAAACTAGGGGTTTTTTAAAATTATTTAATGAAAATAGAATCATTAAGTGTGCAATTTTTACTACACTTTTATAGTATATTTTGGTTTACTTACACATAGCTGGGATGTGTCTTACACATTTTCATGTTTTATGCTCTGTGAGAATTTACTATCCAAAATCCTATGCTTTATAATTCAAAAGTTACCCTGGGGTACTGCTAATAAATGAAGTATAAATGTTATTATTCTTTTATGCAATATTAAACTACTCTTTTCTTGGCCACCACCTGATCAGCTGTGCTTTCTTGTGAAAATTCCTCTTTGTGAATTTCAGAGGTGAGAAATCTCTGTTAATTTCTTTAAGAATATTACCAGTAAGAGAGAGGGGAAAAAAAGAAAAAGAAAAGAGGAAAGCCTCCTCCAGACTTTTATGTTCTGGAATGTAGTGTGTGCTGCTGTGCATTACTAGACTGTACTTCTGCATTGCACATTTTTAATGTATTTCAAAAGTACATTTAGGTGTATTTGAATCACAAAATACAGGATAAATTGTAGAGATTTTCCAGTCAACAAAAAAGATTTGAAACTGTCCATAGGTTTCTTGTCTATTTTTTCTTGTCTATTTAGAAACATAGCAATTCACACTTTGTATGATCCAAATCATACATTTTAATTAAAGATATTTTACCACAAGTATTACACTCAAAGCACAGTTGCTTCTCACTGTGAACCATAGCCTTCTAGCACTTTGGTGGTCACAGTGTAAATACCGCTTGTCTGCCATCAAGTTTGTCAGACAAATCATTGCTCTGAAGCAGAGGTGGTGATTGCTGCAGTAATGAAAATGGAGATAAACTGGAAAACATACATCTTGTGTATGAAACATGTTTTCCATTTCATCAGGATATAGTTAAAATTAATGGGACAGACCTTCAGATTGTTTAAAGAAGTTAAAGTAGTTGTAGGTAAGATGTAATTGCTTGGGAAGCTAAAGTAGTCGTAGGTAAGATATAATTGCTTGGAATATGCTTTCATTTTGAGCCACTTTAATATTTTTCTGGGGTGAATTAAAAAAAAAAAACCAACAAAAAAAACCTGTCTAATTTTCCATTCTGTTTTTACTATTTTGTTATTTCCAAGTTTCAGAAGAGTTTTTCTGAATTTTTTACACTCAATACCTTGTATTGGTAAACACATGATAAACCTAATTGTTGCCTTCAAGAACAGATGTTTAGTTTGAGAACCTGGACACAAGCCTTCAAATAAGGCAAAACTGATTAAAAACTTACATTTTTTACCTTTGTTTTCACCATCATGTTGTTTTTTTGTTCTCCTGGGCTGAGATCTATTGACAAAAGAATAAAAAAAATATTGACACACTACTGGCTAGAGTATTACTAACAAGGAAATAGGAAATCTTAATAAGGCTGGTTTAAGATAACATTAGGAGCACTTTGTGTTGTTGAAATAGAGTTAAAAGTCTGAATTATGATATTTATGTAAATAGTTACTACACTTTTTAAAATTGAGTACTGTGCACAGAAAACATCAGGGTTTAGCTTAGTAATATCTAGAGTAGATTGGATTGTCTCTTTCAAACTATGGTACATTGTTTACTAGGTTGGAAATATAGATTTTTTTTGCTTGGCACTTAAGGGGGTGCAATCTCTAGGATTTGAAACGTTTGGCATGTTTATGGTATTTTACTTTTTTAAAGGACATCCAGTTGGAAAATTTCTCTCTTAAAATGACAAAATCTAGCTCTTAGTGATGTGAGAGAAGAGCCTAGGTAACAAAATATATAATAATTCTTTCTGACTGTGCAAGAAATATTTTATAGTGACAACTGTAAAGCATTTATTTCATTTCAAAATCACTGTACAACAGCAATCACAGTCCATCCAGGATGAAGAATTAGCTGCTAATGTCTCTCTGATCCAAAGGGAGTTAAGCTAAAGCTACTTGTTTTCTAGCTTCCATTTCCACAGTGCATGGATTGGCTATGTTAGAACAGGGCTCAGCATTGCCTGTAAGTCGATGTGGCATGCCAGCACATACACTAGGATGAATTTCTCTTACCCAAGATTTCATAAGTGTCTTCAGGGTTTGCAGTGACTTTTTTAATTGCTGAAATTTCATTCTCTTCATTTCAGAAACAACTTTCTCTGTTTCTCCTCACAAATACATGCTCTTAGAATAATACGAAGTACTGTTGCAAGTTGATTAAAGAAAAAAAGTATAAATAAAATGTGGTTACACAATAGATATACTTTCTCCTACAGACAGCTGCATAAGCTCACCTTTCAAAATTGTATGGAAGTACATAAGAATATTACAGACAGTACAAGTAGGTAGTATATATTAACACTGTCTAGTGCTTTCTCATAGACTATTTTACTGATGTGATTCCTGTATTTGGAGTCATTTTTAGTTCCTCTCCTTTAAATTATGAGACCAGAAAGTTGTCACAATGTCTTTTAGTAGGAAAAAAAAAAAAAAGGCAAAATGTCAAAATCAACTAAATATTTTCTTTTAATGTAGCCACATATTTACTATGAAACAGTGATTCAAAGGTGGTTTCTTTTCCCATACCTTTTTTCAGGAGCTAGTACTTCTCTCAAGAGTAGTCTCATTGTGCTGTATAGGAAACTGCATGTTCTAATGCCTAATTCAATTGTTTGTCCATATCTGGGTTCAGCCTTGTATTGGGTTTGTGTGTCAAGGTTTTGGTAGCGGGGGGCTACAGGGGTGGCTTCCGTGAGAAGCTGCTAGAAGCTTCCCTTATGTCCGACAGAGCAAATCCCAGCGGGCTCTAAGATGGACCCACCACTGGCCAAAGCCGAGGCCATCAGTGATGGTGGTAGCACCTCTGGAAGAAGAGATTTAAGAAGGGGGGAAAAAAACCTGTGCAACAGAAACTGCAGCCAGAGAGAGGAGTGAGAACATGTAAGAGGAACAACCCTGCAGACCCCCAGGTCAGTGAAGAAGGAGGGGGAGAAGGTGCTCCAGGCGCCGGAGCAGAGATTCCCCTGCATCCCATGGGGAAGACCATGGTGAGGCAGACTGTCCCCCTCCAGCTGAGGGAGGTCCACGGTGGAGCAGATATCCACTTGCAGCCCATGGAGGACCCCACGCTGGAGCAGGTGGGTGCCCAAAGGAGGCTGTGACCCTATGGGAAGCCCACAATGGAGCAAGTTCCTGGCAAGACTTGTGGACCCATGGAGAGAGGAGTCCATGCTGGAGCAGGTTTTCTGGCAGGACTTGTGACCCTGTGTGTGACCCACACTGGAGTCTGTGCCTGAGGGACTGCACGCCGTGGAAGGGACCCACGCTGGAGCAGTTCATGAAGACCTGCAGCTCATGGGAAGGACTCACATCAGAGAAGTTTGTGAAGGACTGTCTCCCATGTGAGGGACGCCTCACTGGAGCAGGGTAAGAGCGTGAGGAGTCCTCCTCCTCTGAAGACGAAGGAGCGGCAGAGACAATGTGTGACAGACTGACCGTAACCCCCTTTCCCTGTCCCCCTGTGCCACTGGTGGGGGTAGGTAGAGAATCTGGGAGTGAAGCCATGCCTGGGAAGAAGGGAGGGGTGGGAGGAAGGTGTTTTAAGATTTGGTTTTATTTCTCATTACCCTACTCTGATTTGATTGGTAATAAATGAAACTAATTTCCCCAGTTTGAGTCTGTTTTGCCCATGATGGTAATTGGTTGAGTGATCTCTCCCTGTCCTTAACCCATGAGCCTTTGGTTATATTTTTCTCTCCTCTATCTAGCTGATGACGGGAGTGATAGATCAGCTTTGGTGGTGCTTAGTTTCTGGCTGGGGTTAAACCACAACAAGCCTCAAGGGCTAATCAAACCATTTGGCTCCCATTAACACCATGTCTGCTATTGTGTGGTTTCTATGCCCCATCACATCGATACAGAAGCAGGTTGATGATAATGTTGTTTTCCAGAATCTGTGCAATCAGTATTGGAGCTACTAAATGAAGCAGTTGCCTAGCAAACAATAAAGCAAAATCGATGGAAACCTGTTAAATGTTTTCATGTTACGAATCTGTGCATTTCTCTGAAGAGACATTCTTGAAAAATATTTCAGTCAGTTCTAGTTTTTCAGCATCAGATACTTGGCTTTGATGTCAAATGTCTTAAAAAGACCATCACACAAAGACACCTTACAGTATTGCATTTAAAGAATAGTTGTATTTTTTCATTCTTTATATCTAAATTTAAGCTTCTTGTAATCAAAATGAGATTTTTCTTTTTGATTAAGAGAATTAAGATTTTAGTATTTATAAATTAATTTCAAAAAGGCTTCCTAGAATTCTTTGTTTTAAAAGTGAACTACTTCTCTCTGTAGAAAAGGTAGGAGGTAAACATGTTTGTAGAGGACCACCCAGCTTTTGTATCGTTTGTATCCATACTATTACTTTCAAATACCTTTGGAGAACAGTATCTTCATGTTCTTTAAAAAAGGAGAGTTTCTGCTCTTTGAGAACAAGTTTTTCTTGGGTTTATGTTTTTTTAGGTAATCAGTTCCTTAAATAATAATCTTATTTTGATAATTCTTGTCAGTTGTCAGTTAACAACGCTTACTACATCATGAAGAGAAAACAAACACAATAGTAGGGATCTGGGTCTGACATTCTAATCTAGTATATATTGTAAAAGGAATACAGAAACATTGTAGTAAGGTATCATTATCCATGGTAGTTTTAATAACTGACACTTACAGGAGGAAGGCAAAGGTAATGTAGAAGTTCCATTAATTAGCCTGAGCATCTAATTTAATAAAATCAGCTATGAAAAAGGGATGTGCATATCAGCTATATAGCTCTCAAAGCGTCCTGTATAGCAAAGACAAGTTTATTACAACAGAAGATTACCATGGTAATTTTTTGTGTCAGTGATGAGGTGTATTTTGATTTCCCCTTAAAGGCAGTTGTGAGGTGAAAGTTAATGATATCGTTTTCCCCTTGAGAATATACAGTAATCTGCTTTATTGCCTACTTTACTCTTTCCCTGAAAAGCTGCAAGGTTGCTGCAGCAAACACCATGACTTGAACTGAGAGAGCAGAAACTGTGGCAATCGGCTCCAAATGAGGGATTAGGGTCAAAGACTGCATAGAACCCTCACCAGTACTTCTGATTGCAGATCAGATAGAATTTCCTCTTTTTGAACACAAATCTAGGAAAATAATTACACATGGGAGATGAAGCCAAAAGAAGCCCACATGTGTTGCAGTGCTTTGCTGGATTAGGACCAGAGAGGCTGGCCAACCTTTGCTTGCTACATTCATTTCATGCTAAGTGTCCGTATGTTTATAGAGAGCTCTTCTTCCTGGAATGCCTCAAAACTGTTTTACATTACAAGCTATATAGAAAGAAATTGTTTGAGCCAGTTCTAAAGTACATTTGTGGTGTAGTAAGCTGCAGTGGTTAATAGAGCACAGCCGCACTGTAAAATGGCTTAGGACAAAAGCAGAAGAATGCTGAATCTAATTAAAAATGCAAGGGAAAATGAAGCAGGCAGAGTGTAATTACCTGAGCTGAAATTTAGCCAGGACACCAGAATTAAAAGCTTATTCTTAGGAAGCTTTCTTGATTTTTTTAATAAACATTAGAAGTGCAGGGTATTTCTAAAGTATTTGCCTATACATGTTCACTTGAATTTACATTGAATTCATCCCATTCCCAATGTACATGTTGATAAGCTACAAGTTAAGGGTTATTTAGCTGCATAATCTTTATATGACAAGGAGTTATGCCAGCAGACATGTTATTCACACCTAAAGTACCATATTTCACATAGGGCATAGAATGCAGTTGGAATACATGCTATCCACAGTTATAAGAGTCTTGGCACAGAAATTACGGAAAATAGAATCATAAAATCATAGAATCATTTAGGTTGGAAAAGACCTTCAAGATCATCGAGTCCAACCATCATCCATGCCC
>JANXJC010000031.1:26128041-26142130 GCA_027564655.1 Leptodon cayanensis
TCATCCGGCCGTCAACCAGCACCCCCAGGTCCTTCTCTGCCAGGCAGCTTTCTAGCCACTCTTCCCCAAGCCTGTAGAGCTGCATGGGGTTGTTGTGACCAAAGTGCAGGACCCGGCACTTGCCCTTGTTGAACTTCTTACGATTGGCCTCGGCCCATCGATTCAGCCTGTCCAATGTGAATAAAGATTGTATATACTTTTCAAAAACAATCCAGTGTATGTACCTGTATTTGTATTTTCTGCATGTAGTGGAGACAATGGCTCTGGTCCAGACCATTGAGATTAACAAATCCAATACACTTTGTTAGGGGTGGCTGTTGTGATGTTTCCAGAGTGCCTAATCCTTCCATCCAAGTGGTCCCTTGCTGGCTTCCTCCTGATCGACGAAGCAGATTTTATTTCTGTGTTATGGTCAGAACAATGGGTTTGCTTTATTGTTCTGCACTAGCTGTGCTGACCACATGCTGGGCTTCCTAGCAAGTACATCCCTGCTTATGTCATTTGGTTAACATCCATTTTCCTGTTTTCTGACTCTTCTCTGTGGTACTCTTGTACTTCCCTTTCTCCACCCCAGTGTCCTCCCAGACAACCTGCCCAACCATATTTTCCGCTGTGGTTCTAGTTTTGCTACACCTGTACCCCAATCTCAGCCTTATATAGTACAGATGATATTTAGGCACTGTTGGCCTTGCAAGGTTTTAGTCCCCTAAACATTCTCAAGACTGCCCTCTAAGTGTCTGTGAAGCCTGGCACAGACCGGCTCGCAACTACCTGTGTAACCACCTATGAAATCCAGCCATCCTTCTCGGCACTGTCTTTAACTTCTGTCAGATTCTCACACTGTTACCTGTCAGCTATAGCAATTTCTCATTCTTGTCCAGTAGTCTTCCATGTCCTGTCCAGTTAGCATAACCTTGAGGGTCTAGCCAGCAGCCTAGACAGTAGCCCACAGCCGTAACACACTTTCCATGGGACAAACACTACATGGTTCACTGGAGAAATAAATAGAATTTATAAAGCTGATAGTAAGAGCATCTAGTGCAAGGAGATCATCTGGCAATGATCTAATTCACACTTCAGAAATATGACCACAGATGTGAAGTTCACAATTACTTTGTATGAACAAAAATACTGAATGCAACTTTAATCTGTGTATCTAAATAAATTTAATGTTGCTCTAATGGTAGAGAAAGAAGGCAAAAAAAAATGGGGGGGGGAGGGGAAGAAAAGATCCAACATCTTCAGTAACTATTCATTCATATTCATGAGATCAGTGATAACAGATTTTTGGTGAGTGCCACCTACATCTGAACTTCACCTAAAAACAGTGAGAGTGTGTGTCTTCAGAGAAGTTCAAGGAGAGGTCTCATACAGACAGAGCAACCTGTAGGATGTTTGCAGAGGGTGACAACAGCCAGAGGGTATTCAGAAAATCTGATGGGGTTTAAGTTAGAGACTTGAGGCAAGGAGGACAAAAGTAGATTGAAAATAGCATGAGGTCATGATATGGACTGTGGTCATGAGCTAGGAATTTGGTTTAGAAAGCATTGAAAGGTTCTGGGTAGAAGTTAAAAGCTATGTGTTAATGGCCAGAAGTGGGTTAGTTTTTGAAAGCATGAAGAATTTGGGATTCTTGTACAGCAGATCTTTACTTAGATACCTCTAAATATAGTCCTAGTTTTTAACATTTAGGAGGTCCACACGAGACCATCTCATCCCTTTCTCTCTCTAATACATGGTACCTCTAGGCAGCCTGTTTCTCTTCACTCTCCTCTATACTGTCATGTATGTGGTAATCCTATGTACCCATTGACTTCAGTAGGGGGTAAGCATTTAGATATGTTTGCAAATCTTGAAGCCCCAGAACTAGCTACTGTGACTTTCAAGATAAATGAGAGTTAATGTTATAATAACTCCTGTGACTAACAATAATTAAATGTGAATTTTAAACATCAGATCACAAATACAGCCAATGAGATATTCATAATCAATTTACAGATTAAAAAGAAGAGTTTTCCCTGTTCTAGTTTATAAAAATTAAAAAAGGATTTTTTTCAGGGAACTTGAAGTGAGTGTACAGACTATCCAAAAGGACAGAATGAGTCAGTGATTCATTGTGATTTGTTCTCTTAAGAATTTAATAGAACAGATGAATGTGCTTATTTATATTTCTGTTGTTTGGGGTTTTTTTAAACAAAACTCTGTTTAGCAAACTAATTGTCATTCCACAAGAAAAAAGAGATATTTAAACTTAAAATGTATATTGAATCAGCCAAGAAATGTGTGTTGCTTGTTTGATATGTACAAGATTTACCAGGATTATTTCAATCAGTAAATATTCTCTTAGGCAGAACTATCTCTAGACTTTCATAGCAGATTTTTTTGATAAAAGAAATAGAATGAGTCAAAAGTATCTGAGATACCTAAATTGACTTTTAATGTATTTGGGGTTTTTTTGAGAGTGACTCGTAGAGAAATTTGAAGCTGCTATAAGCCTGTACGTTCATGTTGCTAGCAACGTCTTTAGCCTTTGTTTTACTCTGACAGTCCGTAGCATTGGGAACAGCTGAGCGTTTTGTGATATGAAACTCCCTCCTGTGTCCAGCCAGCAGAAAAGACTAGATCAAACAACTGTGACTTCCATCCACTGCCAAGGTCACTGATTTCAACCAATATGAAGGAGACAAGTAATTATTTTCAAATGTGAGTCTATTGCATACAGAAAGGGTAAACTCACCGAGAGTCAGTAGAGCAGTGCTGTTTCCATTCATACTCCAGCAGCTCGCATATGAGGAACTCAGCAGAAAGATGTTATAAAATTAAAAAAAAACCAAAACAGTATTGCAGTAGAAAAGCAAAGTGATACTCCTTTAGCTACAAGAGAGGGTCACATCGCTGCTTAGTTACATTCACTTGGTTTATGTATTTTTCTTTTATTATGCATTGTTTTGCTTTAGGATTTGTGCAGTTGTAAGTAGAAGAAAAGAGACTGTGGTTCACTCACTGATACTTTATGACAAGTAATTTATTTTCATTAATAGTAAAAGAAAACTTATTGGTTTTATTTACTTTTTAATTAAATTAAATCTTTCATGGGAATATTTTTTAGATTATCCAAATGAGTGTCAGCAAAATAATTTTCTCACTCTATCTGCATGTGTAACCATTTTGTCTTGTTAATGTTCTTGTAAACATTGCAATCATTATTTTGTCTTTTGATTTGTACTTATTAAGTGAACATTTGGATAAGAGCAAATGATTTAAGGAACTTGAATTGCACTTCTTTTTACATATGCAATTTTCCTGTTGATAATCCTTCTAGAAAATATCTTTTTAGATAGTTAATTCAGACTTTGACTTCTACATCCAGCTTATATATTAGCAATTAATATGTCTAGTAATTTGTTGGAAATGTGTGTGGAGCCTTTTTTACTATTTTTTCATCTATGGTGTTCCTATAGTGTATGTAATCTTGTGTCTCTGATTAATACTCTCAAAACAGAAATGTACTCTCTGCAGTAAGAGGTGAATGTAGTGGCAAGTTCATTTCTGAAACTGTGATTTTATTGGAAACGTGGCTTTCCAAGAAAATGGTGAACAGCTATGAAATAAATAGAATTCTTCAAATATTTGATTCCTGGGCTGAGATGCCCGCTGGTTTAAATCAGTGCAGAGCTCCTGACTTGGTTAGAGAGGCAGTGATTTAGATTGATGGTGGGTTGGGATCAATGTCCTTAACTGAGAGAAACATCTATAGGGCAATAATGCTATTAAAGATTTGTTGTAACTAGCACGATGTGAGAAAAGTGTGCAAGCACTGTTCAGAAATAGTCAAGACACTGATGTGTTATCGTGACTGTTTCAGCCACAAATACAAAGCACAGCACCATACAGGCTGCTAGTAAGAAAATTCTCAGCCAGACCTAGTGCAAGGAGATAAGGTCTTACTTCAGGAATAGGAAGAGAGTGAACTGATGCAGAAGTTCTCAAGTTCACCACATTCTGCACAATCAGGCTATTATCTAAAATTCAAGGTCATTTTTCTCTTTCTCTCAGCGTTGTGTTTTAATGGTTGTGATCTGTTCCATTTATTATGGGGCACCACACTAACTTACATGGAGGTCTGATTCTTAAGTGGCTGGAAGTCCACTTTCATCTCTAGCTTTGATTCTGGCATTTAAACTCCACAGAGCACTTGGCTAGCATGAGGCATTTCTTTTTAACTTCCCTCTCGCCCCTCTTCCCCCTTCCCCTTTGCCCCTTTCCCCTTTCCTCCTTTTTTCCAATTTACCCTTTGGGTAAATCCAACTCTGCTTTGGATTCAACATTAGGGCAAAGATACCTCAATCTCTGTTTATGAATTTAGATGGGAGGAGGGCCAACTGCTCAGAAACTGCTTATCTGAAGTTACTTGTGGTCTGACAGTTCATGGCACATATTACAACTTAAGAAAATAAATCAGTTCTATGAGCCAATTATGGATTTTATAAAAGAAAAGCATAAGCAAACAAATACTCGCTTAATGAGACATATTTATAAGCTAATATGCTACAGTTTTATTAGCTAATTAAAGATGAACAGTACAATGATCAAATAATGGGCACATTTAAAATTGAATCAATAAATCAGCTGGTTCCAATTATTCAGTCACTAAGTTACTGCATTGAGTAATCAGCTCAGGTTATGAGTTTGACATGGGAGTGAACTGCTTAGTGTTAGCTTTGTCTTGGGAGAATTTAAGAGGGGTATAGTTTCCTTTCCACCCTAGAACCCATACAAACTATTGTCAATACAATATACGTTCATTGTATCTTCTGGACTTAAACCTTAGATGAGCACCTAAACTGGGACTAAGCAGGAACTTCTTACATTCACAGATGTAATCAAGTAAAACCTTCTGCCAGAGTTCAAGGGGCATCTGGATGATGTTCTTAGTCATATGGTTTAGAGTTAGGCAGTCCTGTGAGGAGCAGGGCATTGTACTCAGTGATCCTTGTGGGTCCCTTCCAACTCAAGATATTCCATGATTCCATGATTCTTTTATCTCCGGTGTGCCTGAAAGTCTGTAGGTAGCTGGTTTTGCCTTGAAAGCCCTATAGAAACACTGAAAACTATTATGTATGCACAAAACGGATGTTCTATGTAGAGGACTGAGCATTTAACATTCCTACCCACATCTAAGTATTCTATAAGATTAGGCTTTCCTATGTCTGTGGAAGAGTTAAATGCATGTCTTGCATCTGCCATGAAAATGCTTTTAGGACTGTTGGGATCTCAACAAGGCAGATACCCTTGCTTCCTGTTTAGGCCATGACGCTGTAAAAAAGAATGCAAAATTCTGGAAGAAAAGAAAAAGTCACAGAACAGTTGATCTGTGTAGCCCTGTAAATATGGGTTTACCATAGCCCAGGACAGGCAGTCCTGTGTTGTGGCAGGCTGCGTTGGGTCCCAAGGGGTGGCTGGGCTGCCTTTGGACTGAGTGGGGCTAAGGTGGGTTTACCAGGCACTCCGTGGCCGAGTGCCCATTGCCCAGCCTGTCTGAGCTCCAGCTCTGTGAGTGCCGCCAGGGAAGGGGCTGACAGCCCCAGGCAGTCCCTGCCAGACAAACAGCTCCTGTGGGCACCAGGGCAGTGGGGTAGCTTTCACCCCTTCCCTGGGAGCAGGCAGAAGGGAACAGATGGGGATGGGAAAACAAACCCTAAATCAGAAGAAGAAGAGACTCCCACTAGGAACACCACACTCTTCCAGTGAATGACTTGGGATGCTCGTGGCTCTCTGTGACACTCCCCACCCCAAAGTCTACTGAAGGAGGTTTTACAGCTGAAGCTGTCGACCTTAAGACCCAGGGTGAGCATAACCACCATAACTACCCCAGAAAGGGAAGGCATTGTGCAACAGGTTTAAGAATATTATCATAGAGGTTTTCTGTATGAGATAATTTGGACTACTGGACTGCTGAAACACTAATTAGACTTCATGATAAATTAATATATATAATATACATAATATCTTCTTTTTTATCCAGAAAAAGTTTTTTGGTGTAACATCAGCAATGAGGGAATGGGCTTTGAGTTCCTGACCTCATTATTGCTCATGCACTTTTGCATTAAGCCATTGTTAAGTGTAGTATAGAAATACCCTCTTTCCTATAAATATTTTGAATAGTATTGCCTTTACCCAAGAGGAATTTAATGATCCATTCAGTGACAGTTTGTTATATAAAAGTGGTAAAAGTGACATTTCTTCCCTCATATGCACATCTCAGGAGACAGTCCTTAATTTTCTTCAACAGGTAGATATTTTAAATAATAAATTCATTCAGAAAATAAACGCAACATTTATTTTTTGTAAACCACAGGAATCTTTCAGACACTTGATTGAAATTGCTGCAAAATTATGACTATGTTGAGGTATAATAGGCATTGTTATATCAGAAAAGTAATTTTCATAGAATCATAGTATCATAGAATCATTTAGGTTGGAGGTTTATTAGTATGTTTTGTTTTTCAGTGAGGGTGCAACGTGATAAGATTATATGCACGTTTAGTACTGTTACAATAGAAAAATAAATGTGTGTGTGTGTGTGCTTAGACCTTAAATAATAACTAAAAATGCTCCTAACCAGAAGGTTAACTGTATGATTGAATTTCATGCTACTATTCCTTTGATGATGGTCTTCATATTAAAATCCAGTTACATTTGCTGTATTGAATTTACACTTCAGTTATTATCATTTACATACTAAACTATGCAGTAAAACAGATCCTTGAAAATTACACTATGCTTTTTATTTTGGTTACTTGTTACTCTCTTATAATTGCTATATAAGTACATCTATGGAAAATGTAAAGTTGAAATTTGTCTCATCTCATGTTCAGTAGAATATTTACCTCTAAACATCTAAGTGATGTGATTTATCTCTTTTTTTCAGAGGCTTTGATTTTTTTCTGATTATATCTGATCCAGCATTTCCCTGGAACAGCATACTATTCCTAGTTTCTTAGGATAGCATGCATGCTGACCATTTAAGGGTCATATCCTTAATCAATGCCTTAAGCAGCACAAAATTTAAAAAATTGTGTTTGGCTCAGGCTCATTTCGTCAAAGTCTTTTGTGTTCTGGGATGTATGACAAGTAGAGACTTTTCAAAACCAGAACAACAGGATTCTGGCTATGGAACCTTTGTGAGTGGAACAAATTGTCATAAGTGTCTTAGATCGTTCAGCTTTCCTGGTATTTCACACCCACCCGTTCATTATCATGCAACACATATTCTGAGGTATATACTCTGTTTTCATACTCTGAGTTTTCCTGATTTTTTTTTTCTCTTTGGATAATTTAATCTATAGAACCATCCAGATTTGTACATGTTTATCCTGACTGCTACACCTTTTTAACTCTGCCAATTAACTTTTAACTAGATAGTGCAAATTTGATGGGAGTACTCTCTTTTAGTCCAATCCAGTGGTAGTCCATTTTGTATAAGAGGATTTAAATGTAGAGAAACCCCACTCAGTGCATTTCTCCTTCTTGTTTGCTTGCTTTCTTCTAGAATTGTTTACAGAGAGAGAATTAGGTTGATTATGAATCACTTAAATGTACTTTAATTCCAGTCCAGAGTGCAACATGAGTCTGTTTCTGTCTTCTCTTAGCTGAAAAATTAATGAAAATGTGAGTGAAAATAATATATTTAATATAGCTAATGTAAATAGACAGTGTCTATATATACATGTGTATAAAATGTGTGTATATAGCTAATATGTTTATAAAGTATTTCAAGATTTCTGTTACATATTTAACTAGAAAACCATTTACAGAATGTGTTTAAGAAGACAGTCCCTCAAGGGGAAAGTTATTTATCAGTATTTTTGGACACTTCCTTTAAAAATCTTCTACTTCCTCCTGTCAGAATTAGGAAGCAACATAATATGGGGAATTGCTGTAATCTAATTCATCAGTTCGTTTCTTGCCACTACCCTGAAATCATCCCAGGTATCTCTGCTAAACCTCATACCAGCTCCAGCAGCCCACCAGTCTCCATAGTCTCTCATGAAACCTGCTGCATATTGTGTATCATTTGGGGAAGACAGCAGATCAGTTTTCATTAGAAAGAGTATCAAAGCATCGGCCAAAACCTGATTAACTAACATTACCCTATATTTTATAGAAACATCATTTTGGGAATAGCTGCCTCCTAAGTGAAATAAAAATTTACTTACTTTTCTGTTGGGATAAATAAGGCCGACTAAAACTTACGCAGTAGAAACTGGTGCTAGCTTGGTGACATACTTCATGCTTTCTGACACTTCCAGTTAGCATGGATAAGTAAAAAGAAAGGTGTAGGATCAGGCAGCTTCCAAAGATGTATTAATGGTTGAAAATTAAATTTTGGTAGGTTTATTCATAAAAGAAATAAAGAGATTCAATGGCAGCTGCCACTTGCAAAAGGACCAATCATTCATGACTCAGCTGAACACATGAGACAGTTTGTGGTACAATTTGTTTGGTGGGAAGTTTATTTATGGATTTTTCATGCTGATCTAATTGATTTGCAGGAAGGCTAACAACCTTATTTCCTGCACCTGGTTTGACAATTGATACCATCTGGTTCATTGGATTAGCAACTGTAGTTCACAACTTCTATCAATTCAGACATGTTTGACAAGAGTTCTGCATCTTTGATCTCTTCCAATTCATTTCCCACTTTATATGCTGAAATCTGCAGAACTTCTTCACTGCAAAGCAAGGTTTTCTTAATTTACAGCGCAGGGATAATAGGATGATGATAATTATTATTCTAGTCTAGTTAGAGCTGAAAAAAGCATGTATTGTGCCTACAGCAAACACAAGGGGACGAATTAACATTGAGGGTCACATCTGCATTTTATTTACTTCAGTGAAGATGGAGGGTGCTCAGTGTCTCAGAGGAATAGAACATTCATCATGAAGAAAGTAAATACAATAATCACATTTTAGAAATTAGTATCAGGTCTACATGATTCCTTGTTCAATGTCTCATCTGCCATAACACAGTGACTCCCTGACAGTTTAATAAATATTTCAGTATGTCTCTCCTAATGTAAGAAACAGGGGTAAATTTAAACCTGTGGTTTCCATCATGTATACAACATTTTAGAAGTAAGAGGAATTGCTTGAGGGACACACTGCCCTGCTCTGGGGACATACCCAACTAGCAGGAGACCTTGCTTTTGTTCTCCATGTGCAAGATTGATGTCAGTTAACTTCTTGTTCTTAGGCTTCCCAACTCCACAGTATGATGAGTTAGAGCCATGAAATGGTGGTCAATTAAATTGTGTTTCTAGAGTAATAAAAATAAACTAATCAAGGGCTTTTTGGTGATTACCATAGAATGGTGCTAATTGTGGTGGATTATTCACCAGCTTAATCTATGGTGAACTATGGCTGATTAACCAAGAATTGGAAAGACCGTAGTGGAGGGCACTATCATTGTAATTGTGCCCTGTTCTCATATCCTCTTTGCTAAATCTTCCACCTTCTCAGTCCCAAGAGAAAAAAAAAAAAGAAAAACAAAACCCCATGAAAAAACAGACTTTTGTTTTAACTAGACTATTTTCACATTCTGATATTAGGCAGATTTTGCCAAAAATCTGTATTTTCACTGGATGAACACCACCACATAGGGCTTTTTTGGTCAACAGACTGCTAAATTTTGTCTCACCTGCCTAGATCCTGCTTCTCTCAGTATATAATTATATAATGGTGATATAAATGCTGATGAACTAGTCCTTTACAAAATGGAGGGGGTTTCTGGCATACTATCCTGCATGAAGATTCCTGAAGAGAGCAAATGAATACACATGAAGGGCATATAGTATGCGTGAACAGGTTGCTATTTCACAACATAGCTTTAACAAAGAAAATGAACCCACATCTTTTTCATATTTATGTCCATGATTTCTCAAATCTTGAAAATATTTCAGCCTATTTTACAAACTTGATATGCTCTTTAGATGTCTCCATCATGATAACATATAACAAGAATTCCACCATTTGGTACCATGTGTACATTTACACAAAATTCCAGTCCTCTAATATAGAAATATGTATTTCTATTTATATATAAATATAGGTATATGGAACCTCTAATGGACATCGCCTTGGGAAGAGGCTAGGCTGAAAATACACCAACAGAAGGTATCATGATTGAGAAAACAATGCGAAAACTGCAATAAATATTTGAACTCTATCCATTTAGCTGGGATTACTATCATCTGTGTGATAATACAAGTGATTAGTTTTCAATGTACAAAATGTAGCTCAAATATTAACCAATTAAAACTACAATGTTTGATCAAAAAATGACTTTGCTAAAGTATAAGGTTTTTTACATGACCCATTAGTTCATTAAAAAAATTTAAATTAAAGTTTTCCAGTCACTGAAGAATAAATTTCTCAGCAGGGAAAGTTGCCAGTGATGAAACCTTTGCAATATATTCTCTCACAAAGAATAAAATATTCAGGTCTTGTGAGTGCAGGTACCTAGCAACCTTTTTCTGCTCTTGCAGCTCACTGTCAACAGTCTGGTTTTTGAAAACATGTTAATTAGTAGTACAGCTATTTCCTGGGAGAGAAGGCTATCTTAACTGCCAGCTACTATCCAGAAAGCCATTGTTTCAGAACTATTTCAATTAGAAAAAATAAGATAAATGGAAACTCAGGTTTTCCCATGGTGTCTAGATATTTTTCTATTGCAGAATTTTATACATTGCAGCAGAAACATCTCTATTACAATTTGCATAGCTTATTAATAGCACTTTCTACAAATGTAGCTGTTTATTTTCCACATATTATAAACCCAATTAGGAGAATGAGTCTACTATTTCAGAGTTATAAGATTGACACATACTAACATTTTTTATATATGTGTGTGCATATATGCATGATATACAAACATTTATTTATACGTATGTATATATATGCCTTTTATGTATACGGAGAAACAAAAGATAATATTTAGCTTTAATTTGTAATGTAATTGGGTAAAAAATAACATCTGCTACCATTTTGATTTTACATTTACTGTATATTTACAGCAAAAATTGACCCACTAGATCTAATGAAGAATTATGAAGGTTTTTCTTAGGAAAAAAAAAAAATTGGTCTAAAGATTAGCATTTAAAATCTCTTTAGCCTTCCTTACTATAATTTTACCTCTACTGTTGCTTCTACATTCATGTTTATCAAAACTGACAATAACAATAAGATGTTCCTGATGTCAATAGGCCCAGAGGAAAAGAAAAATTACTATGAAATCACTATTATTTTAATATATTTTGAAATGCAGAGATGTCTATTCACAAAGAGAGCAGACATTCTGGCATATTTGCACATCCAATGGGATTTCAACAGAACATTGAAATCGAAACTTTCTTCCTCATATGAGATTAAGGATAAAATTTGGTTGACAGTGTTTCTTGCAGGGAAGTACTGTTACTTTCCTCATTCTACACACATGTGTGAAAGTGGCACAGAGGAGTCCAAGATTTGTGCTGAAGTAGGTTATTCAACCTGGGGTTAGTGTCCTAATCAAAATAGAAGGCTTGCTTCCAGTCAGATGCTTGTTACAATCTGTAATTTGAAAGGCACACACCGGTATCCGCCCAGAGTATAAATATACTCGAAGCACACTAGTAGATTAGAATACATGGGAGAAGTCAGTGGAAGAAAAATAGATAGAAAAAAATCAGAATACATAGTTTAGTCAAAGAATTCATAACTGTTGCGAGTGACAGAATTTTAGTGCAATGGGAAATTTTGTGATAAAATTTTCTGGTGTTTTCTGAAAAATCCAACTAGTCTTCCTTTTCATCTGTGAGAATTTCAGTCCTATCAAGTGTATTTTTTGGACTACAGTATATCTGGACTAATTTACAGAAAGCCATTAGACTGTAGGTGGTTCACAGTCCATTGCCAGATACCTGTTTTGACAATGAAAATATATTGTCTAGTTTTGATTGGACACATTTCAATTCCTGGGCTGCAATAATTTAACTTATAGAATCATTTGCCCTATATAAAATCAGAATATATTATCTAAGATTCACTTTACATGCACATTCTGTAATATTAATTTAAAATATATTCTAGCATAAATATTCATTTAAAATATATTCTAACATAAATATTCTTTTCTGAAAACTTAGTGTCCGGTATACTTTCTGAAAATGAATATAAGAATATATGAATAAACAAATTATATCCAGGTGAATTTTCATGTCTTTTTTAAAATCTTCCCCTAGCTCCAGTAATAAATCTCTGTGTATAGTGTCTCACAACTTAATTTGTGCATGGGTTGTTGGTTTGTTTTTTTTTTTTTTAAATTATTAAGACGTTCCTCCTTTTTTTTCAATAAAAAATTTTGGAACATTGCAAGGGAAATGTGCTTTTCTGAAATGTAATTAAAAACATATTAACTTATCAAACTAATAACTAAACTAGCAGAATTGTTTGGGGAGCTGTGGATAAGTGTGCTTATACCCTACTGAAATACACAATACCCTACTGAAATAATTTGAAAACTTTCCATTAAATGAGATTACCAAGAAGCAGTAGTTTCATTTATTGTTTTAAGCCACATTCACATTACTTTTATCGAGTAGTTTTATTTAATTGTGTTCAAGATGCATTCATAGAATTACATTTAAATAGGGGAAATAACTCCACAGAGCTACAAACTATTATTTGTTTTCTACCTCCTTATTCTATCTAGAGGGTAAATTTAGAGAATTGCATAAAATGTTCAGTCAGTAGCTGGACTTTAGGAGAACTCCTGAAAATGGCAATGAAGATTGTAAGGTCAAAATGTTCATGTTTCCTTTAACATTGACAGACCAATTGGAAACAAAAGAATAGGAACATGTTAGGATATAAATTTCTTTAACAATTTCTAAACATTTGTTTTTTAAAGGTTCTGAATGAACATAAAGTTTGGTGTCAAGCTTTCTATGGTCCAATTACACTATAGACAGGATAGATCTGCTGCTACAGTGATTTACTAAGAAAAATTTCTGGGATTGCACAAAGAATGAAATTATAATGCAGTTAGAGGTAGAGACCTGAGCCTCAACAAGTCTCATTTTATGTTACAATAGGGTGAGAGTAATTGTATTAAGTCAGTACCGATCTATGAAAGGAGCAGAGTAGCGCCAATGTTTTATTTCTGGCCTCTTTTCATGTTCTATGATCACAGATGTCAACTAAGTGTTTCCTCTCCTCCCTCCTAACACACATATTTCCCCAGAAAATATTTTTTTTAAAGAAGAGTCCTGTAAAGATGTCAGTCCCCCCAAGCTTCAGCAGAGGATACTGGAGCACATTCTCACCTGCTTCTGTTTCCTTTTCTTTGCTGAAGGATCCAAGCACTTCAGTAGTACAGACACTTGAAAATGCTGCCACGTATATTTTATTGTCACAAGTTGTCCTAGTAAAATCAGTGGAGCTGATTGTGCTGGAAATGTTAAGCAAATGTTTGCTGGATTGGTTCCCTAACAGTGTGGCTGATATTTGTTGTGTAAGGGTCATCTTGTCTAGAGAAAACTGTGTCTGTGTGTGTGCATGCATAAAAGGAGGAAAGAGTGACTGGGAGAGGCAGTGACATAGATACATGCTCAGCACAATCAAAAATGTGCTTTTTGCAGCATTGGACCACTGGGCTTACCAATTTAGATCCTTCAGATTTTATGCTCCCTCTTATAGATATAATATAACTTTAATAGTAATTAGGAACACAAGCTTAAAGGTTTTCTGTGTTTGCAGGGATGTGGATCTCTTAATGAAACAAACTTCAGTTTGGTTTAGGAAACAGCAAATACATATATAATCTGTAAGTATCACACACAGTAGCCTTTTTTCAGGGGTCAGACCTGAGCAATGGACAGAAAAGAAAGTAATCTTCACACCCATTTGAAGACTAAACTAATTTTGATTTGGATATTTTCTGTTTAAAGGGAAAACAGAACAACTGGGGGTAACAACTGTTGACGCGGAAGTCACGGACCCACCTCACGATCAATATGATCAGGTGAAAGCCAGTTTATTGTTAGAATAC
>JANXJC010000031.1:26175198-26191309 GCA_027564655.1 Leptodon cayanensis
GAATGGAAGAAAAGGCAGAAATCAAGCAAGCAGTCGGGATAGAGTTGCAAGGATAGTCACCACCATGGATCCAGTGGTGTCCTGTTGGTCCTCAGCCTTCTATTCTTAGGTGGTGGGTGCACACCATGGCTTGTCTCCACGTTTTTTTATAGGGCATATTTCAATGATGCATGCACATACATACTGTTCATACGCTGTTCACGCGCTGCAGGTTTCATCTGTCACATGAACTTCGTGTGATCAACACCAGAAACCAGTATCTTATCTCAAAGACCACAGTTTTCATGAGAATGGTAGTCTCCACATTCTTGCATGCTTGTTGGCTTTAGCCCCTTTCCTCTCTTGGATGCCCCCGTCCTAGTAATTGTCCTTATGGATGGAGGAATGTCCTGCTTAGACAGGCCATCTCAGAGACAAAGGGCTTGAGATAAGCAGTTCACAATTCTTGAGATGAATGGCTTGAGATGACAGTTCAGCCTCTCACACCTAACAATCTTTGAGACAAACAGCTTGAGATAACAATTCAGTTTCTCACACCCTCTCAAATCTGAAGAACATAAATGGGGGAAATCAGAATCAAATTTTAACAAACAATATGAGCACCAACCATAACAATGTCTGCATTCATGTTTTGGCTCAATGTAAGCCTATTTCTATCTTGTTAATTCAGAGCTAGACATCCAACTCTATAGCCTGTGCAAACTTCAGTAGGACTACCTTTTTGGTCACAGGACTGGTATCGTTGTGAGCAGAACACCTCCAGCTGTCTCATTCAAGGAATGATCTCCTGAATTAGGTGGTTTTAATCCTAAATATAATATGAATAGTCTTATTTTGTCAGACCCACACTAACCATCTACCTTCAACAGAGAAATTCAGCTTTAATGCATTTACATAATTAATGCACCTTCATGACATCAGTATGGAAAGAAAGTGCAATCAACTCTATTGCAGTTTATTAGGTCAATGATCCTTGATCTAAAAAGATTTATGTAGAGTCTGTAATGAAGTAGTAGCAGCTGTGTGGGGTTTTTTTTAGAGTACTTTTTCATCTCCTGTTTTTAGCAGTAAAATATTAAGACCTTGAACTTAATTGAATATAGTCACTGACAAAGCATAATATGCCCAAAGGACTCATCAGAATGTAAGGAGTAAATAATGTGTGTTTGCCAACTATGCATTGATGTAGAATAATGGTTTGACTGAGAACTTCTTTGAGGGCCACAAATATCACAAGAACACGATCCAGTCAAATTTTTTGAATGAGTTATTTTACGTGGTTACTTGTTTAACTGAAAGGCCGAAAGAAACGCCTCATTAGAATTGCACAGGTTTGCTACATTTTAAAGCTCATTACCAAAGATAGAGATCTGCACTGAAAAAGTCCCAAACCCAAAACAGTGAAAGCAGGATAAGAGAAAGGGGATTCTAAATTCCTAGTACTCAAATGAATTTATAATACTAAGGTAGAAGATATACAATTAGGGATGAAGTATAAAACCAACACTTAGCATTATTATCACTAAAGTTTGTAGACTAAGTTTAGAAAGATACATGGTGTCATTTAAAAGAAAATCTAATGTTCTAAAGCTATTAAACATTAACAGTTGACCTTAGCTGCTTCTATCAATTTTAAAAACTATTGCTAAAGAAATTAAAAGATATGAGGAGGGGGGTGTAAATCCAAAAAGCATTGCTAGACTAAGTTTGAGAAAAATTCAGAAAGCTTCAGATTTTTTTTCTTTCCTCAGAGCTGTGACTCTTTGCATGCAGCTCCTGAAATACCTGTGTTACCCTTGGTACTGGACCACTTCTTTATAATGTAGCAAACAAATAGCATAAATATCACCATAAATACTCACCCCCACCTTTTGTAAATAATTATTGCTGCAATGGGAAATGAAAAAAAATCTTCCCTCATATGTGAATTCTAAATAAAGTCAATATGATTCTGCTTATATTTCATTTTAATCTGGCCAGCATTTTGTATCTAATACAGAAAAGAGAGATTCAGCTGTGTGGAATGAAACAGGATAAGCACAAACTCTCAAATATAGCTTGGGAGAAACTTCTTTAGAATTCTATGAAATATCTGAGGTTCTGTAATGGAAATAGGAGACAAAAAGACCTCTTCAAGAGACTAGTTATTGAAACATCAGAGTTAAAGTCAACATGAAATATTGTCAGAGATCAAGTCACTGTCCTTATAAATACATATACATGTATACATGTAAGTATGCCTGTGTGTTTTTCATTTCTGTGTGTGTGCAAGGAGTCTGCCTCACTTACATCATCTCTGTATATGTAGCACAATCCAGGCATACCTTTTTTTCCTCATCCCTGGTTCACCATATGTTTGATATAGAAAAATCAGGTATGACTCATTTGAGAGACACAGAATGTCTGGTGTGTTGCCACTCTGGATAACCAACAGATCAGGACAACAAGAACACTTCTGTGTCACAGCAACACTCTGTGAAAGCCTGGTAATGAACAAGGAAGGAAATAATGTAATTTCAGATGACTGTGATTGTGATTGGAATGAGTATTGCAGGAGAAGGTAAGAAAGTGTAAAGCTGGGCATAAACAAAGCTGGAAGCAGGACAGTGGGGTGGAATGCTCTGTTGAAGCGACCTTTGTGAATACCACTTTTTAATAGCATGCATACAACTCATAGTGCCTATCCCAGAATTTAGAAATACCTGATTTGTCTGTTTTCTTTCCTTTAAGTCTGGAATGTAATAAAACAAAATAGTTGTAATGGTTTTCCCATAACAGTAATGAGAAGTAGTAGTAGTTGTCCCTAAGAATATTGGACTTTAGGACATAAAATACACTCTTATTTGGTGATTATACCAAGACAATAATTAAACCCCACAAAGTGTAGTACGTAATCCTGGGAGTTCCATTCCATTTAAATAGCTTAATGAGTTTAAATGTCAATTGTCTCTTTCAGACCTCACCTATTGTCCTGACTGACAAATTATACAACAAACTTTGCTGAGAAATACAACATTTATTTTTTTTTACAATGCTAAGGAAAGATATAAAACTTAAATTACCTTTTCTTTAAAAGTGCTTCACATTAAACCAATGTTCATAAATTGCACTTCAACAATGTTTTTTGCATTGAGCCTCAGTCCTACAAACTCTTATGCATATGCTTATCTTTATGCACCAGTAGTCAAATCATTGATTTCACTTTTCTAGTTGGGTTGTATTACTACTCCTTGCAGTCTCCAGGCATTCGGTTCAGCTTATACAAATATCCGTATGTACAAAAAATGCAATGTATCTGCAGCACTTAAGATAACACAAGGAATAGAAGAGGGTGAAGTCATTTACCTAAAATGCTTGCTTCCCAATTTGCATAAACCTTGTAATATATAAGTGCTGGCTCAAGAGAATTGAAAAGTCTCTGAAAATATTTTGAATCCTTCTGTGAATGCAAAAATAGCACAGTGAAAATGCAAAGCGTTGGTGCTAGCTAAGGTATTTTAGGGAATGTATTAGATAGGAAGGATGCTAAAGAAATGATCCAAGAGAATATAGATCATTTGCTGGCCTTTACTATGAGGCCAGTAATTCTCCACTGTTGCCTCCACTGCACATTTCTCAGTAATTCTACAACGAATAATTCCAACTTGTAGTGAAGTTCCTCATGAAGACACTTCCAGGTTAGAGCTTGACATTATATAGTCATGAATATCTGAGATATTTAAAATGTGGAGGAAAGGCAGTTGTGTATACATTGTAGAAACATTCAATTAAGGGTCTATACTGAAAGGCTTGTCCTGCTGCTCTCATGTTTGCACTATTTTTATTAAGCAGCGAGTGTAGTAAAGGCTTGAATCAGGTGTCTTCTGTCCTAGGAGAAACCCTGTACCCTAATCATCTGGCCAGATGTTAAAACAACCTTTCTTTGTTTTTTATTATTCCAGGCAAAGTATATCGCTTCTGCAGTACCATTCCTGGAACTCAGTGTTGATTGATGGTTACATCATGCTCCTACAAAAAATGGAGGTCAAGTCCCTGCTATCTTTTGGGTAAAAGTGGGATAAGTTTCTAGCCATGCATACCAGCCTGATCCTTCCTCAGTTCTGGTGGAGTTCAGATGAAGAGACAGTAAGAATTACAGAAGCAAGGGCAAAAGCAGAACTTTGTGTGCTTGTTTCAGTGTCAATAAAGTAAGTATCCTTAGTCTGTAGGTTGATAGTTGAGCAGAGATTGAGTTGTGTGTGGATTTAGCTCTAAGAATATTGAACCTCACTATATTATTAGAATCTGATGGGAGTAATGCAAAGTTCACTGTTTCTCATATGTGATATGCTGTCTGTCTTACATGGAGTTAGGCTTCACACACACAGAGAAGACAAAAAGTTTGCTCCTGTATTCAGATGTTCATGTTGAAGCCTGTATTTTCAGCATCAATCAGGAAACTGCACCTTCAGGAGGATATAAATATAAAATAGTGTTTTAAGAGATCCAGCTTCTACTGCAGCTCTTTCACTGATTCAGTGATAAATCTGTTTATCGCAACCTCCTGACTTCATTGTAAGAATGGAAAGAATTATTGTTCATGACTATCACTGTCAAGTCATACAAAATATTCACTCTCAGTATGTTTTTGTACAAAATATTTACTGCCACTGCATTTCCCAAAATGTCTTTGTTTTGTTATTTGGTTTTTTTTTGTCTGTTTGTTTGTTTAATGAAACAAAATATATGGTAGGTTAGCTACTTATAATAATTTAAAACTTAATATAATGATTTTTTTACTACGTTAATTTTGTAATTAAAAGTGAAAATGGAGATCATGGTTGGCAACATTCACAAGCCAGGCTTCTAATTCCTTGATTAGCTGCTGGCAGGAGAATTAAAAACAATTTTATTTATTTTCCCCATGGGAATGCTGCAGGCATGAACAGGAGTTACTGGGAAAATGAAAATCCAACCCTAAGTGTCCACCTGTGGCCCAAAAATCTAGTTTATAACATAATAGTTCTTGATGTGAATTCTCCAGAATTATTTACCAATAGTGACAAACTTTATAAGAAAAAAACAGGGTTTCTTTTATATATTACATTATTTTATGGGAAACATTAGTGTCTAGACTTCGATGAATAATGTTTGCATGCATTTCTCTGAATATTCTCGGTAATATTTTCTAGGTAAATACAGTGTTTGCACTAGTTTTCATAGAAATCAGTGTTAATGTTGTTTGACTTTGTATGACTCAAGCTCATGTGCAGTTTCAAGATTTAATTTTCCCTGAAATCTTTATCATGCACTCCACAGTTGACTAGATTCTTCACAGTGGAAGGACTTCTTTAGCCTAAAATACGATGGGAGGAGTGGCATCTAAATGAAAAAAAAAATTAAAAAATTATAAAATTATATTCTGATTTCTTTTAGCCCATATAATTTGTTGTTTGGCAAACAAATAGACCTCTGTGATTCATGGGATCAATATCAAATTACAAGATAGAGGGTTGCTTTCTCAAATTTTGAAGATATGACCTTTACAGTTTTCCCACAAAAGGCCTCAATATAACTTCTTGCTTTTATCAAATCCAGCTTCTGTCTGTGCTCAAATGAGATTGCTTGAACCTTGCAACTCAAGGATTTGGAACTGAATATTTTGCCCATTAATAAAAGAAAGTTTGTCTTGCTTAGTATGGGGAAAACTAAGGTAGTTGTAAATTCACAGATGAAGTGCTGTATATATTCTACTACAGTTGAGTCCAGGATAACACAAAATTCAATATTCATTCAGAAAGCACAGCAGTGTTCATATAATACTGTGCTATATACTTCTAAATGTTTAATTTCTGTGGTCCAGAGAGCTACTTTTTTTTATTTTTCTCTGCATACATTTGAAAACTTCATTATTACTTGCGAAGAGAAAGGGGGAAAGGTGTATTACTGTTTGTAGGTATAAATTTTACAACTGTGCCTTGCAAATTATAAATTGTTCACACCAGGGATTGTCTATAGGTCTACACTTATATTACTTAGAATTATGAGAATTCAGTCTTGACAGGTACTTTGACATTGCTGTAGTAAACATGATTTAATAATAATAACAACAGTAGTGTATATAGATATACACTTAAAAAAATCTCCGACTTCTTTCAAAGATAATAGGGCTGTATCCCTTGGGCAAGGATTTTGGAGAATAACCCTTGGGTAAAGTCAGCGATATGGCTGAGAGACAAGGGAAACCGTCAGGTACCTGCCTCCAGATCTTAATCTCCATCTATATGGAAGGCAGACTCAGATACTAGCTGAGTAACTTCTTCAGTGTCCCATTTCTCTGTCTCATGAGGAAAGGAAATGTGAGTCTTTTTTATCCTGCCTGATCCATAATACTCAAGGGAGGAGCTGTTTTTTCTCGCTCTGTGATTATCTGCATGTCAGTCACAGAATCACAGAATAGTTGAAGTTGGAAGCAACCTCTGGAGGTCATCTGGTCCAACCCTCTTGTTTTAGAAGTCTCACCTAGAGCAGGTTGCCCAGGACTATGTCCAAATAGCTTTTGAATATGTCCAAGGGTATTCCACAACATCCCTGAGAAATTGGCTCCAATGCTCCGTCAGCCTTACAGTAAAAAAAGTGTTTTCTTATGTTCAGACAGAGGGTCCTGTGTTTCAGTTTGTGTTCATTGCCTCTTGTCCTGTCACTGGACACCACTGAAAAGAGCCTTGCTACTTCGAGACCTGCTTTTAATGTATTCAAATACATTTATAAGATCCCCCCATGAGGTCTCACAGCTCTCTCATCCTTTCTTCATAGGAGAGATGCTCCAGTCCCTTAGTCATCTTAGTGGTGGCCCTTCACTGCATTGTCTCCAGAAGGTCCATGTCTCTCTTGTATTGGGGATCCTAGAACTAGACACAGTACTCCAAGTGTAGTCTCACCAGTGTTGAGTAGAGGGGAAGGATCACCTCTCTCGACCTGCTGGGAACACTCCTAATGCAGCCCAGAATACCATTAGCCTTCTTTGCCTCAAGGGCACATTGCTGACTCATGTTCAACTTGGTGTCCACCAGGACCCCCAGGGCCTTTTCTGCCAAAATGCTTTCAGGATGGGTGGCCCCCAGCAGGTATTGGTGCATGGGGTTGTTTCTCCCCAGGTGCAGGACTTTGCAATTCCCTCTTGCTGAGCTTCATGAAGTACTTCTCACCCCATTTCTCCAACCTGTCAAGGTCCCTCTGGGTGGCAGCATGACTTTCTAGTGTAGCAGGCACTCCTCTCAGTTTTGCATCATCAGCTAAGTTGCTGAGGGTAAACTCTGCCCCACCATCCAGATCATTAATGAATATGTTAAACAGAATCTGACCTAGCATTGACTACTGGGATACACCCCTGGTTACTGGCCTCTGACTAGACTTCATGCCACTGATCACCTCCCTCTGGGCATGGCCATTCAGACAATTTTCAATCCACTGCCACTGTCTGCTCATCCAGCTTATACTTCACCAGCTTCTCTCTGAGGATCTTGAGGGAGACAAAGTAAAAGTCTTACCAAAGTCAAGATAGACAATATCCACAGCTCTCCCCTCCTCTACCAAGCCAGTCATTTTATTGTTGAAGGTTACCAGGTTGGTCAAACATCACTTCCCCTTGGTGAATCCATGCTGACTACTCTTGATGGACATGCCTGGAAATGGTTCCACGAGTAGTTGCTTCATCACCTTCCCAGGTATTGAGGTCAGGCTGAATGGTCTGTAGCTCCCCAAGCCCTCTTTTCTGCCCTTTTTGAAGATAGGAGTAACATTTACCTTGCTTCAGCCTTCAGGCACCTCCCCCAGTTGCCATGATCGCTCAAAGATTATCAAGAATGGCCTCACAATGACATCAACCAGCTCTCTCAGCACTCATCCCATCAGGCCCCTTGGACTAGTGTATGTCCAGTTTGCTTAAGTATTCTGTGACCTGATCCTCTCCCACCAAGGATATGTATTCCTTGCCCCAGGCTTTCCCCCTGGTCTCTCAGGTTTGGGATTCCTGAAAGCTGGTCTTGCTAGTAAAGGCTGATGTGAAGAAGCCATTCAGTACCTCAGTCTTTACCATGTTCTGTGTAACCAGATCCCCTGCCTCATTCAGCTGCGTACCCACATTTTCCCTAGTCTTGCTTTTATCACCTACGTACTTATATAAGGCATTCATGATGTCTTTGACATCTCTTGCCAGATTCAATTCCAGTTGGGTTTTGTCTTTCCTAATCCCTTGTTTGTATGCTCAGACACTGTCTCTGTATTCCTCCCAGGCTACATCTCCATGCTTCCACCTTCTATATACTTTCTCTCTGCTTTCAACTTTTGTATATGTCAAAGGATTAAGTACAAACCCAAATGCAAATTAGTCAGTGTGTCAGAAAGGTCTAGGTTACCACTTGCTACTAATATTCAAACTACTTGATAAGACTTATTTTACAGCAAGCCACACATTCCCAAGGCTGACTGTCACACTCCTCTTCTCTATGCTATAAGCATATTCCTCCTCAGACCCTGCTGGACTCATGTCACATTTTCCTATGAGTCACTGCCTGCTTTGTGTTTGCAGCTGGACAGAAACTCAGAAAGTTAAGATACATTTGGAACATTAATGGTTAAGGGAAGGGCATCCCTCTAAAGTCAGTGAGAAGAGGACGAGAAGATCAGTTTCAGCACTTATTTTCTCAAAAAAAACCCAACCCATTCTTAAATAATTTTCCAGCTCTGCCCAAGCAGCTCATACATTTAAAGGACTCTACTTCCTATAAATCCAAACTAGGCAAGTAACACATGAATTTTACAATCTGTTTATTCATCAATGCCAGTTGTCTATTTTCAAAGTTTTTGTTTAGAAGAAAGACACTGTGTGCAGAAAATGTATCAATTCAGTATTTTTTTTTGATGGTTAGCATTTGCTTTCCACATATTCTACCACTCTTTATTTGTACTTAGGTGCTCCGGTCATTTGACTACACAAAAAAAACCACTTACTGGCAGTTCCAGTCCTCAAGGTTAGAGAGAAAAATACTTTTAAAATTATTCCTAACTCTTCCAATGCATGTGAAAAGCACAAAAAAAAATGCATTTTAGTTGATTATTCTAAAGTCTGTTTTTATTTTTTTTTTTTATTTGTTCAGGGGTCCTTATTTGTGTTACTGCTATGTCTCGTGTTTACAACACTGTCTATAGCTGTTGGGTTTTTATTTATTTATTAACTGAATATTAGGCCTACGAACTGCCAACATCAGACAGTTTTAATAGGAAAGATAGAGGATTGATTTCATTGGCATTTACCTGACACTCAGATGTCAAATATCCATGTCTGAAAGGCCTAAATATGCCATCAAATTGGATTGTAAAAAGAAGAGAATGTAATCAACAAGAAATTAATTTTAAAGGCTTTATTAATTGCTTACATGGAAATCAAATTTGAGCATTTATACTGTAATTAAATTCTGTCCTCACCTTCCAACCACTGTTAGCTTAAATCTGACTTCTGAAAAAGTTACATATTAACTGAGTCTCCCACCAGAACTAATTACCCTTAACCAATACCAACTCCTTCATTTTATCACATTGCTCCCCAAATACATAGAAATCAAAAATGCATGCTGTAATTTGCTGGTGTTTCAAAAAGTTTGAAGTCATATTGTACATTTTAATTAAAAAAAAAAAAAAGTTCTTCCTAGATGCATGTTTCGTTGGAGGTGAACATAAATTGTCGATAACAAAGCCAACAAAGGCATTTAAAAAAAAAAATCTGTATCAAACTTTTGTTAAACTATAGCAGGTTTTTCATGCTCTCAACTTCTTTCTTCTCAGAAGATCATCAGCTGGGAAGGTTTATCATAACTCCACTGAAGCACTTTGCTACATTAAGCGGCCTCAAAATTGACAAGGAAAAAAAGAAAATTATTGTGAAAAAGTGCAGGACAACCAATGTCTTATCATACTGTAAAAACTTTAATAATGGCGACTGAACACTTTCATCATATTTAGCCCATACTTTTGGTTGTCAAAATATTCCCAAAGGTACTTTCATAATGTGCAGTGAAATGTATCTTAGCTTTCTAGCTTTTTGTAAATCTGTTTAGTTATACCTGAAGAGCCAAATTGCTCAAAACACATCTAGTAAAAAACAAAACAAAGGTTAAAGAATACGAATTGGCTGACTGGAATGATTAACACTACAAACATGTAAAAAGTAAAGTTTTATCTACAACAGGGATAACAGGCACTGTGTGAGTACCAGTCCAACTTCCTAATGAAGTAAGTTGCAATCTGTAAAAAATATGGTTCACTACAATTTATTGGGAGCCCAGCATTTCAAATTTGCAATTCTATCAGTGGCTAGAAATTCTGGAACAGAGCCTTTCTGCAGGTAGCGTTTGGAGTCAGAGAGGGAAGATAAATCTGTAAATCCAAAATCCATCTTGGGCACTGCTAATAAATGAGATTACAGCTTGCTAATAAGTGGGGTTAGAAAGTAGTTGTGGAACTGATTAATGAAACTATATGTTGTTCACATAAGGGTAAGGACAAAAAGGATATAGAAGCACAAAAACTAAGGTTGTTCATTTGACTTCATCAGGATTTCTGAAAGTGACTATGAAACAAGAGCCATGCTTTGTGATATCTTTAGGCAGAGAGAAGAAAAAACCTTTAAGCCATAAATTATTGGCAGTTAAAGGACCGTTTGGGGAAGTGTCACCATATGCTTGCCCTGTTTTTATACTCTTCCCTAGGTATCTGCTTTTGACCACTGTCAGTAGGAGAACACAATACCAGATGGATCTTTGGGCTGTTCTTAGGTTCCCATCTTATATTTGATATTTGAAGGCAGCATGAAGAAAGCAATGCAAAAAAAAAAAAGTTACTTGTCAAATGTTAGACAGCTAATAGGCACAATAAGAGTATGTCTGAGATTTTCTGACTCCCTCTTGATCAACTGGTTTGCATTCAAAAAGAGAGTTCACCTGATTGATTGCTTACAGATACTCACAGATGACCAAACCAGCTGTTTAAGGGCAATTTTCTCATATTCCTGCAATACACAGGTAAACTTTTCAGCAAAACTTTAAGTTTACTAGCACAAATGTTCAACAAAGGACGAGAGAAATCCCCGTTAGCGCTTAATTTCATTTTGTAGTAGGTTCTTGAAACTCTTCTGTAATTCAGCATGACTTGTTGCAAACTACAAATAAAATTAATACCAGATGCCTTGCTCTCAGGGAATTATTTTCCCCTCTGAATATTGAATATTATGGATTTATTTTTCCATCTGATATTCAGTTTGTCCAGTGTGAACTGTACCATTACATAGTGTGTGGAACAGTGACCCTCCCAGAAACAGAAGGCTATAATAGCATGAAGATATTCAGTGCAGCATGAAGAAAAGACAAAATACTTTTAACTTTCATTTTATAAGTAAAGACTAATCATCTTTATTTTATGAATAAAGACCATTTATCAATGAAATGGTTAGCTTTTTCAACAGCATTTAAGAAAAAAAATCTGAAAAGTAGATAGCCATTGATTATCGTATTAGAATGAGCAATCATTTAGAATTTGTTTTTGGAGTTTTATTCTGTTTTTTAAGAACTGATTCTTATTTCTGCACTTGGGAATTAAAGGAAATAATAACACCTATGGAAAATGTATGGCTTTGCCCTAGAACTCAAATTCATGTTTTTTACTCAAATTATTCATGTCAGAATATCCCATACAATAATTAAACATTAAAAATATTGTGTTTATAGATAATGCTAGGTGTTAAGTGTAAAAAAATTGAAATATTAAAAAAAAATCCAAACATGTTGTTTTAAAATTCAACCCTCTGTACATTGCAGAAAGTAGTCAAATAAAACAGTAACAGATATAAGCTGAAAGTTTGCTTACATATTCTTTTTCTAACTGCTGAAAAGCCTAGAAAAAAAAGACAGTAGTATTTCATTTTTAAAAATAAGCAGTCCAGACCTTTTCTGTCCCAAAAGCTCTGTGGTAATTAGAAAACAACTGAGGTCTCATGACAGTTCCAGTTCCAGTTAAGAAACTGGAAGCTGAATGTCTGAGTAGGAAAAAAGTCTTTTAAGAGGTATGGAGCAGCTAACATGCATTTGTCAAGAAAAAAGCTCTGTTGGATGAATTTAATTCCCTTCTCTGACATGGCAATAAGACTTGTGGATAGAGAAGAAGTAGCAAATGTCATTTTTTCATGCTAGTAAGGCTTTTGACACATGACATTCTTATGTGCAAACGAGGAAGCATGGTCTAGCTGAAAATAATGTACTGGTCTGTGAACTCACTGGGAATTTGAATGAGTCTCAGTGGTTTGCTATTAACAATGAAAGGTTATCAAGCAGAATAAGACTTTTGTTGTTTTCAATATTTTTATTAACAATCAGAATGATGCAATGTGCTTATTCAACTCACAAATTACATCACTTTGAAAGAGATTGCTCAGTACAGGAGAGGGAATTTGGGACTCAGAATGATCTTGAAAAATTGATGATATATGATATGAAAGATGCATGATGTTCTTTAACAGAGGAAAGGGCAAGGTGCTGCCACTCAGGCAAAATCATGTGGCAATCAAGAACTTTGTAGGTAGCAGCTGGCCAGTAAAGTCATCAGGGTGCATCATTGAATCACAAGCTGAGGATGAGTCAAGAACACTGTGATGTCCTGAAAGAGAATGATCTAGTCTAGTTAGTGACTAACAGATGATTAAAATGGTCAAAAGCTGAGGAGAGGAACAATTGGAAGGTTGTAAATAGACAAATGTGTCCTACACTTACCTGGAATACATTGGTCAGATGCTATGATTCAAGCAGATGTATTGCAGAAGTGAGAAAAGAGAATGATTGGCCATCAATTAAATATGTCCTACTTTGGGTCTTTCAGTCAAAAGAAACAAATACTGAGAATGGATATGGTACAGATCTCCAAATACTTAAAAAGGCTACTGCAAGAAGGAAGTCCTATAAAGACAGGATGTCCATGTACAATTTTCTGTTGTGGAAGTAAGTGAAGCTGTCTTCACCCATAGAAAACTTCAAGAACAAACTAGAAAAGACCCTGGCAAGAAAGTTATCATCTAAGTTATCATGCCCTAGGACAGGGGAACAGACTTCCTGATCTCTCACAGGTCAATGATTCCTCGACTTCAAACTCTTTCACTTGTATTTGCTTTATTAAGTAGAAATTAGTGAATTTTTAGCTAAATATAGTTTTTATTCTTCAATTTATTTTTTTCAGTATATTTTTAACACTACCAATAGAAGCCAACTCAATCAGTTTTAGTCATCTAAAATTGAAATGTTGAGGCCAGGTGACCCATTTAGACTCTATTTAGCCAAGGTGGAGTAGGGACCTCTTCTGGAAAATTACTTAGCACACCTCTCTTTGGCAGAGGAGTCAGGATGAAATTTCAGGTGGAGATATTTTCTTTTTCCACTGGCTACAGGAGAAGCTGGGACTAGTGTAGACCAGATGTCTAATTTTGATTGCTAGCATTCAGTGAAAGAAATCCCACTCCCACGTTTTTAGAAAACTGCAGATGAAACGGTACCTGGTGCTCCCAGCTCATAAGCAAATTCCCGTTGCATGCATCCTCATTCTTCTCCAACAGTACTTTTTCTCACAATAGCCTTCCTCTTTTAAAAGGGTGAATATCTTCCTTTTCAACTTCCTCCAAATGTTATGTCTCCTCTTTCTTCACATTCACATCTCTTTTGAGTTGTATGGGCTACTGGTCACCAAGTAGATGGCATTACTTTCTAAACCTTTCCCTCCCACCCTGTCCAGTTGTTACAAGTAAGCTACCAAGATGTAAAAAGATAATACAATTATTAATGGACTTTCTTTTCTTCTAGAAGGATTTTGCATGAGTCATTTTTCAACCTGCAATGCAATGAAACATATGCTTTACTTCAATAATATGCATGATTAATTATGTTTACATATAAGTAACAGAAGTCTATATGATGTTGAATTCTGACACTGTTGGTTTTTGTTTGTTTTGTTTTTGTTATTACATTGGTTTTGCTCGAACACAGTATCTGATGTCTTACACACACAAGATCATTTTGAAAGGATTTTATAGGAATAACAAAGAATAACATAAAAATAGAACATTTGTCGTTTTATTCCACTTTCAGATGTTAATTATTCTTTCCAACGATTATGGAAAGTGATCACTAGCAATACTTAATTTATATATATAAATTAGTTCTGTGCATGTATTATTACTTTAGTTAGCTACATCTGGGGAAAGACAGGAAAAGACTCAGGTTTTTGATAGAGGACAGTCTCTCAAGGGGTTATTCAGTGGCATTTGAACTATCTGCACAGTTAGGTGAAATCACGATTAACCTTTGCCCACAGAGCTCTTGTATCTTTCATACAGACGGGCAAAAAACTGAAACTAGACAATAAATATAACTTTCTCCTTTCAGAGATGTTGTATGATTGAGCAATTGGGTTTTGGTTACTTTCTAAATTTATCTAAAACAAGAGACAATTGTGAACCTTTTTATGCCATATGGTTTTCAAAGTCCATTCTTAGCCAGTAAATCTATAAGAAAAAAACCTAATGTCCAAATCTCTTTTCTTTGAGAAAATGGCAGGTAGTCCTTTGTAAGCAAAAGTGACAGAATCACCAATAAAGAGAACATTCATTGACAAATTACAGAATGTATTAATGGCAGGAAAAAAGTATTAAGCTGTGATAGATATAACAGATAAATCTTGAGTGTTTATCTGTTGTGTTTTGGGATAATACTTTATATTCTCTCTATTTGGAAGTAATTGGGTGTTGGTAATATGGTGGCATGACGGAAGAGACAGGAAGAGAATACTGCTGTGATATTTTTATTTTATAGCTAGATAGGCTTAGAATAGCATGTTTCATTCATGATTTAATTAGCACTAGATCACATTTCTTCTTATGGCAGGTGCTGTTTTGCCATCCCAGTGATTCTGGCCAGCAAGCAGCAGAATTACCAATTCCAGAGCCAGGTCTTGTAGAAGTTCTCCAAGTCCTAGTATGTTTACCATCTCCCAAATCTACACCCAAGACACAGTA
Organism: Leptodon cayanensis; assembly: GCA_027564655.1. NCBI lineage: Eukaryota > Metazoa > Chordata > Aves > Accipitriformes > Accipitridae > Leptodon > Leptodon cayanensis. The sequence continues at coordinate 26,190,284 of JANXJC010000031.1, forward strand.
CACAATTATCTTCAAATTAGTTTAGTTTGTTCAGTACTTAAGCATCAAATGAGTCTGAAATGGTGAAGCCTCATAACAGGATACTACCTTGCCTCTTTCATCATTAACAGGACCTTTTACCATCATGGTTAATCTTCTTAGCAACTCTTAACTTCAAAGAAATTATGCAATGCTTTGCATAAAAATTAGAATTACGCATCCTTCCTCACCAACATTTAAGCTTTCTATTGATGTGGAAGGAATTAAAAAAAGCATGTAACAATCTTACTAAGATTGAGTGACCAAGGTATCTGCTCTGTGGGAGGCTTTTTCTGTAGCTGAGATTGATACCTTGTGGTAGAGGAAGGTAATTTCTAGCCTTCTCACAATTTTGCAAAGGTACAACAATGTAAGTGAATGTTCAGGAAAAAAGTAGTTCCCTAGACTCATCCAGACCACTTCCAATTTTGGAAGTGATAAAATTCAGGTAATTTGGAAAAATTCTTATATGGACTAAAAACACCATCTGTCTTCTAAATCATGACACCCTCTTCCCCCCCTAACAAACAAACAAACAAACTCTAACAAACTACACAGCAAAACCAAGAAAAAAGCTCTGGATTTTGTGTGGACAAAAAATCCTGAAAGTTTGCTGGCAGAGATGCCCTAAATTGAGGAACTCTTGGAGTACTTGTACTACAAAGTTTATATGAAAACATGTTTACCTCTGGGGCTCCTTGTTTCATCCCACATAAGTAGATGCTTACTTACTCCTATGCAGGTTTGCGTTATAAGCTCCTCTCTCCTCTTGTTCTGGATCTTAAAATGTATCATTGCATTTTAAACCTCATGGAGAAGAGCTTGTACAGCACAAACAGTACAGAAAACCTTGCAATAGTGCCGCACTTTCTCTGCTGCAACAATCTAGGGAAAACGACGCATCGCCAGGGTCTCACCCTGGGGAGAAAATGGACTGACACAGATACTGTGGATCAAACGGTTTCTCCGATTTATTAACTGCGCAACACTCGGTTATATATGAGTCTG
>JANXJC010000031.1:26191409-26201955 GCA_027564655.1 Leptodon cayanensis
AGCAAACAAAGAGCAATAGTTGTGCCTTATGCTAACAGTTGTACTTTTTAATGCAGTTTCTCTTATTCTCCTACAAGATTTCCCACACAATAGGTTTCAAAAGTCTGAGAGTTTGAAGTCACAGGTCCTGGAAGCAAGCCCAGATTAACACATTCTAGTTAATATTTGATTTTTCAGTAATTAAAACCAAAATGAACATTGATCCATTCCAGAATTAATATTTATAAACATTAGATGAACATTTAATTTTTATCACGTTTAAAACATCTCGTTTCTATTATGAATAATTTAGGAAGAAATATAGGCTATGTAACTTAAACTTTCTTTCATTTTTTTATTAAAATAACCCACCCCAACATTATGATCTCCTCCATAACTAGAGTTTTGCTTCACTAAAAATACCCTTTATAAAATATTAATTTGCCAGGTGAACAGCAGAGAAAATTGAGCTATGCCCTATCTTGATTTCAGCTGGAGATCCACATGTTCTCCAAGCATTTTAAGAGCAATACTAGAATTCATTTTCAAGAGTACAGTTTTCCCACACATGCCCATTTAGTCTGATCAAAGACAAGAAGTGGAAAAAAGACAGGTGTAACTGAGAAGGCAGGACCACAAGAAAAGGAGAACGTGGTGTTTCCTGTTAACAGATGGCCTGACCAGAAACACCTGTCAGGGAGCATGGTGTGATGGGTCTTACCCCAGCATAGGCAGGGTTGACCTGGGCACAGCGAGGGTCCTGCCCTTACCCTCTGGCCCTTAAGCATGGCAGGCAGAGCCATGGGAGTCAGTGGGCCCCTCAAAAGCCCCAGGCACTGCAAGGGGCCTGACTGGGACAGGGGCCTGACTGGGGGAGACCAGGGCCTGGGGACATGGCTAAAACTTGGGTCTGAAATCTACCCACTAGAAACCAACCTACAAGAAGCCAGGCCTGAAGGTCTTGAGCTTGAATGGGGCTCCTGGGCCTATGGGCAGGGGTGTGGGTCTGGGTCCCGGGTGTGGGTCTGGGTCCCAAGTAGGGTGACTCATGGCAATAAAGGCCAGCTGTGCCCTCGCAACACCCTCAAGGTGAACATGTGTTTGCTACAAGATCCTTATTCCTCTTATTTAGACCAATGTAAGGTTTATTAAAATTAAGGGGTGTGAGGGAAGAACAGTATCCCATGGGGTTTAATAGATTATGTATCTAGTATATTACATAGTTACAAGATATGATCCCCTTTATTTGCGATCAGAATATTTGATATAGTTAATCATTAGTAGAAAGGCTCTACAGACAGATCTGGACAGGCTGGATTGATGGTGAGGCCTCACTTGAATACTGTGTTCAAGGGCCCCTCACTACAACACAGATATTGAGGTGCTGGATTGTGTCCAGAGAAGGGCAACAAAGCTGGTGAAGGGCCTGGAGCACAAGTCTTATGAGGAGCGGCTGAGGGAACTGGGTTTGTTTAGTCTGGAGAAAAGAAGGCTCAGGGGAGACCTTATAGCTCTCTACAACTACCTGAAAAGAGGTGGGTGTCAGTCTCTTCTCCCAAGAAACAAGTGATAGGATGAGAGGAAACAGCCTCAAGTTGTGCCAGAGGAGGTTTAGAGTGGATATTAGGAAAAAATTCTTCACTGAAGGGGTTGTGAAGCATTGGAACAGGCTGCCCAGGGAAGTGGTTGAGTCCCCATCCATGGTGGTATTTAAAAGAGGTGTAGATGTGGCGCTTAGGAACATGGTTTAGTGGTAGTCTTGGCAGTGTTAGGTTTGTGGTTGGACTTGATGATCTTAAAGGTCTTTTCCAACCTAAATGATTCTATGATTCTATGATTTCATGAACAGGTTTTCCAAAAGCTAGGTAATTTGATCTGCCTTGATAATCCGTGAGTCAAGAAAAAGCTTAGGTTGCAATCATGTCAGATTTTCTGGAATAACACTTCAGTTCTGGGCAACTCCAGAAGTGTAGACATCTGCCAACAGGAAAAAAAAAAAGCAGTCCTAACAATAGTGGTGGAATAGGAAAAGGTTTAATCCTGAAGATCAGGAAAAAAGAAATAAGACAATGAAGTGGGAATAGAATAAATACATGAGGCAAGAGAGGCAGACAGTAGAACCTGAAAAGGCACAATGTTGTTGATGTACCGAAGGCTTAACAAATACCCATATTTCTCACATTTAGAGAAGCAGGAGATAAGGTGTTTTGCAGACTCTAAGGAAAGTGGAGCGACCTAATAATATTACAGGTACCAGAACAGAGTAGTTTGATGGCTGGGAACATTTTGACAGGATAAGTAGAGAAGCCTGTCACTCAGGAGGGTCTAGGGAGAAGATAAATCATCTTCAGGATCCAGTACACAGATGCTTCTGTATGTGAAAAGGGCTTAGCTGGAATCCTGTCTTTAAAAATTAGAAAAAGTTAAAAATTTGTCCCTGTATACCCTATATAAGTATTTTTTTTTCCCTAGCATAATTAAATTGGTAGTTAATCATACTTCATCATATACTTCGGATCAACAAACTATTCCAGCAGAAGTTTGTAATGTAAATTTGATCTGAGAGCATTGCTTCTTTTAAGTGTTAACTTCACTTGAGCAAAACAACAGATCAATAGGAATTTTGCTTGCTGACATAGCCCTGAGGTTATTTATCTTCTAAAGAGACAATTCTGCCGTATAGAATGTGGTCCTTTCAGTCCAGCAAAGCACTAATTTTTGTTCTGGTAATACCAAGATTTCTTACAAACAGTTCAATACTTCATTGTTTTTATGCTCAAAATCTTGTTTATATACAAAGAGGAAACATACATTATGTACCTAAAAATAAGTATATAATGCCAAGAATTTGTTGTTAGTATGACTGAAATCTTAATAGTGTAATTCAAGAATTATGAGTCTAGATCTAGTTGTTACAGAAAAAAAAAAGAAAGAAAAATCATGCAGCTAACACTTTACACCTTTCTGCTTCTTCACTGGTCTGCAGTTCCATGTTACATCTGGATTTACTGTGTATGGTGCCTTTTACATACGTTAAATACTATTTCTGTGTTATCTTTGTCATTCCTAAACACCATTTTGTCCAGGTCTGCATTTCTGTAAGGGACCATGGGTGAGCTGCGTATAGCTGTGGGGCTTCCAGGGCCATCCTGCGTCCCATCTCTGACCATCGCACATCTGTGCACCTCTGCACAGCATCCTGTGCTCCACTTGACAAGGCCTCTGCTGTTCTTCCAGAGCTGTGTTTCCCTACACTGTGTCTTTGTGTGACTCCTAAATATCTTGCTCTGTGCAGAGTAACTGCTTGTTGCTGCTATCTATTTAAAACTGTGCTTCTATCACACAAATATAAACAAAAGTAAACCCATCTAGCCATGGACACCTGGTCAGTTAGAGAAACTGCTGACACAGCTCAACCAAGAAAAGTGAAGCCGCAGGCAGGTCAAGAAAAGTTAATACGTAGCAGGATTGACAAACCTCAGTCCCAAGGCCTTGCAAACTCAGTACAGTGCTTATGGCCCATTACTAGCAATGGCAATGCTGTGCTACAGGGTTACAGGTTTACACTGGGCAGGCAGCAAGCAGAGGGGACCAAGAGATGGTCCTCAGGCACTGGGCTTTCTGACTAAAGCTCATGCTTATATTTAAGCTCGTAAAGCACTGTTACTTATTTCATTTCTAGGAGTGAAGTGTTCGCTGACATCACGCCACTGTTCGTGTGCCTCGGTAAATACTGCTATAATAGCAATGAATGCTGCTTTATTGCTGTAACTGAAACCAGAAGCTTAGATTTAAGCATAGTGTTTATGACTTTTTAAAGTAAAAATGTGCAGTATGATACAGCATTAAAACTGATAAAAAAGAATATCCTCACAGCTTCTTGTCAGTGCAGGATTACAGTACTGATTTTTGTGAACATGTTAAATACTGTTGGTTGAAGATGGAAAAACAGTTTTCATGATGCAAAAGTGAAAAATTTCACCTTTTTGAAAGAGGATTTATTTTTGAAGTGAAATTTTGAAACAATGTTTTTCCAAAAGACTATGTGAGTCTTTCTTTTCCCTTCTTTCTATTTACACCCTCTGGGGATCCCTTTGTCTAACAGTTGGAGTTTTTTTCTCCTAAAAATTAGTAGGGAAAAGGTAAAGCACAAGTAATTAAAAAGTAAAATGTATTAGAAAATAAAACTTGTTAGAAACATCATGTCCTCTTTTTTTCTTTAATAAATGAAAACAAACTCTGAAAAAGATCACCTGTTTTAAAATATTTTAAAAAAGATTTTCTCAAAAAATTATACACTTTTATGTCACTCTCAAATTCCATGAAAAAATCTTGTTTCTCATTTCTTATAAATAAATTTGCTGCTTAAATGATGGACAGCACTTCAGACAGGGTAAAACATTAAGGCCATTACAACTAATGGGCTTCATTTACATAGAACAGACTTATTTATGGTATTTAAGGACTAGCTTATGTTATCTGAACATTTACTTTTTGATGGACAGATAAAATACACTGGAGTGTATAGGTATATATACACACATATATACATAACGTGAATATGTAAGATAAGAAAAGTGGGGGGAGAGAGGGAGAGAGGTCGTACAGGCTATATGTGTCTTTTTGAGAAGCTTTCCAATCTTTCTACGTGGTGTCGTAAAACAATGGGGAGGAGCATCTGCAGTTTAAATTCTTCTCTTTTTATTCTATACATACGGGAAAAATTAAGATGAGTGATTACAATTAACAGGAGATATTTAGGAAAATGGGCCAATTAAACTGCAAGGCAGCAGAAGTATTTACAGTTAAGGAGAAGATGCAACAAGGTATTTTATTTTCTGTTTTAAAACTGCCTGGTAGCTTGCCCCTAGATTTTAACCAATTCAGAGTAGAGCTGCTTGTATAGAATCAGCTGCTGTTTAAGGGGAGGCTTAAAAAAATTAAGATGATTAACTACTGGTAGCAAACATACACTGCTGCCCATGGCAACTCTAATGCAAATGCTGGAAACAGAAAGTACTCCAAAGAATGCCAAGTTCTGTTGCACTCACTTAGGAAGAGTAATTAGACAGTTCCACTTAGCTCACAGAAAAATTCTGTTGTACCGTGCAATACATGACTGAAGTAAGCTCATAAAGGAGCCTAGTAAGCAGTTGTTGACATTAAGCAGAATGTGGTTTTCAGCGAGTTATGCTTCCTTTGCCTATTTATACATTCCCAGCATGACTGAAAGATATATAAACTGAAGTTTATTATGGTGCATATTAAGCACAACCCTACAAATGGACTAACACACAAACACTGAAAAATATTTGCAAGCTAAGAGAATTTGCCACTAAAATTACTGGAGTCTAGCTCATACTAGATTGACATTAGATGAGATAAAAGTTATGTAGGACCTTAAGTCTCTAGAGCAAGAATATAAACCCTGCAGCTTAAAACAGAATCTGACAGCTGTTTTACTGCTAGATTTTGAAAATTTCCATCAAGCAATATATCATTTGTGCTGCATGCTATTTTATCTCAACTTTTTAAAGACAAATCCCACCTACCTAGCATCTTGTGAGAAGTTTTAGTAGTTAAACTGTGTATTTATCTCAGAAGCTAATCCAAAGTCTGTCATTCTGGGTAAGTATCCTAATAGTAAGCTGGGGACAAGTGAAAATCCTCAGCAGTGACATGGTTGAAAAGGTGATACATGTTAAAGTAACTGAACTGAATAGTAGTCTTATAATAAAATGTTGATTCATAACTAGATCTATATCCAGACATGTTGAGTGTTTGGATGCATGCATCTTATCATACACTCTCACGGCAGTAGGACTCCAAAATCTTTGGTTGATTTACGAGTCATAAAATGTAAGAGGGAAGGATACCTTGTCCCCTAAAAAACAGAGGTCCCCACCCTCTTTCTCCAAATCTGGCTCTACTTGAGACATTTCCTGAAGTGATCTGGACCTTGATTCTGCTTGATTCTCTATTTTCAGATTCTACCATCAGCAATACAGTGTATAATATTTCCATATTATATCACATGTGCTTGTTCAGACTGCCACCAAAATACCTTTTTAATACAATACAGCTTAATGTCAAATCCTCTGTCCACAGATGTGTGCCACCTTCTATGAACTCATTTGTGTATTTTATTTCCTCAAGTATAACCATACTGCCACTAAAGTTCACGGAATCATGTAAATGTGTGATTCAATGGGTTTGATAACGTGTTCCAGCCATAGCTATAACACCCATCCCACCTTGGCTGTGTTGCTGACAATTTAAAATGGATCTGAGATCACAGATCAAAGAGCAAGCTGACATCTCACTATTTCCTTTTTCAGTTCTCTTACCAGATAGTTTTCCAAGGTCGATCTCCTCCAACTAAGCAATCAAGATATTGGCTGCTGTTTCTTAATGAACAGGGAATTTGTATAACTGAATGAGGGGATCCCAGAGAACACATGACAATACTGTAGGACCAGCCACTGGCAGTGTCGTACATGCCTAAAATAAGTATAACAACTTATACCAGAAAAGAGCTGCAAGAACCAGTGAGGCATGATATATAATTCTGGGACCTTGCTAATAAGGTAGTTTTTGCAACTTCCTCATCTAAGTAGCAATGGATGAAATGAAACTGCAGTCTGAATTCCAAAATGTCCTCACATTTAGACATAAAATTTTAATGAACATTGGGCTATTTGTTTATTTATTATACATGCAGTCAATTTAATTAACACTTTTGAGTTAGCGATCAAAATAATCTACTCACCTGTTTTTAAATTCTCTATACCAGAAAATTACTGCTACTAAGATGAAGAAAATTTATGCAAAGTGTTAAATACTGGATAATATCTATGCTCACCCACGCTTCTTGGCCACCTTTCAGGACAGTACTGAACTTTAATTTACACTTTGAACTCCAACTCTATTGCATTTGAAAACCACTTCCCTCCTAAATTCTGAATACTGCAATGCAAGCACACTATGTCTGACCCAAGAAGCAAACCCAGACTTCCAAGTCACATCTCACAGGTTTACTCACTCTTTCATTTTTGTGCACTGCCTTCAGTTACAGAAACAGCTTCAGTGCCTGGTTCAAATTAGTCCTCCTGGTGATTTTGTCTTCACAGTGTGCATGCCTAAGCAGCACTGCAGTATAACATATTAAAAGTTTCTCCTTTTAACAATAATGCTGAAAGATTGTACTCTGGCAAGCATAATCTTCTCTTCACTTCCTTTAGGAGGTGCAGTTGCCAGTTGTTGTTCTACTTTTGTCTAAACTTCAGCATTTTATCCTGTAGATATACCCTCTATATGTCTATATTAATGCCATTGCACAAACCCCAAGCATTCTAAATTATGGATGTTTACTGGTCTGACCGAAATGGCAGCAGACATGCATTGACTGAGAAGAGAAACTGTATAAGGAAAGTACAAAAAAGAAATTGGTTATTGTGATTTGGTACTGTTTTTAAAATCTCATGAAACAGTTGTGTCAGTAAGGGACATTCCGTGAAGAAGGAGGAAAGGTAAAATGCCACAGTATGCTTTTTTTTTTTTTAACATTGTCTTGAAGGATAGTAGAAAGAGAAGGATGGGAGTGATTAAGAAATACATACTAAATATATAACATCTTATCCAATATACCTAATCTGAAAGCAGGAAGTTTCACATTAGCCCAAATGTGTTCTGTTAGTGAAAGCTCAATTCATTTTCTGCCAGTGACAAATAAATGATATGGACCACATGTGCACAATTCAACAAAGCAATATCCCAAATAGAAAATTATAGGAATCAATAATCTTTTCTAATGCTAGGAAGAGAGGTGCCTGATTAAATCTTTTGTTTTAATAACAGTTGGTTTTTAATTCTGTACAGTGAAAGACTTTTTAGTAGGGGGAAATCTGTTATGGCATAACTGGATAAGATCTCCTAAAGATGACATTGATGCAGCTTTTCAAATATCGTTTGAGGGAAAAAAGCTTGAGAAGAGAAATATCTCATTAATTAGCCTAAGAAATATAAACAAACACTTCCAGCTCAGGGAAGCCTAAATCAGCTCAAGGAGCCTCTACAATTTTTTGTCCAGTGTGGCAGATTGATGTTACATTCACTGGCACTGTTAGTGGAAGGGATATACCTGTTGTTCAATGGTGACAAGAAGGCATGTTTACACAAGTTGTATCTTGTAGAGCTGTGTTCAACTGCTGCTCTGCATTTCAAACGCAGGGCTGGTGAGCACTATAGAAGACAGTCTAAATCACTTGAAAGGGATCCAGCTTTTCTGCTTGACCAGGGTAGCAGATTTTCTTTCAATGCCTGTAACCTACTACCATAATAAGTACCGTATCCTAAGACTTGCTTAGAAGTACTACCTTCATTTACAGCAAGTTCACCTGATGCAGATCAAGCGATGTGAGCAAGGTTAGGATGCACCATCTCTACAGAGGCAATGAAGCTAAATAAGGTGGTAGTTCCGTTACAGCTTACGGCTTGTATTACAAGGTGTTTCTGAGGAGTGCAGATTTTAGTGAATGCATTATGTTGGGCCTTGTACGATGCGATGCTAAGTCTGAGGAAGGACTTACCCCTCTAGCAGGCACAAGCATACGTCCCTGCTGCAAGGAGACAACAGCTGAAGTGTAACTTCCAGAGCTGTACAAAGGGGATCCCTGCAGCCTGGCTGAAATAATCATGCTTTACAAAAATGCCATATGTACATTTTGTTTTCCTCTCATTAACTCTTATTGGTTGACAAACATTTTAACTAACAGAATGAAGAAGATTTGCATAATTACACTGTATTTTTAAAGAACTATACAAGGAATATGCAAATTTTGGTTTGGCTTTTAGTATAACTTTGCTTTTATTGGCTCATCTTTTTATATAGCCCAGGCTGTTGCCCAGCAACAAAAATGTCACAGAAGTTATTCACATCCATCTAGTGAAAAAGTCGGTCCAAAAGGAGACAAAATAAGTTATCTGAAAATATCTTTCCCATTCTAAATGAACTAGTTATCTATCTATCTGTCTGTCTGTCTATCTATCTACCTACCTACCCATCTATCTATCTATAGTCAGCTGTCACTGTCCTTTTTGTTTCTTTTCTCACATCAGCTGTGCCCACTGTTTTTCACCTCAGTGATCAGATACACTTACAGGAGAGGAAGACTTCTATACCTAGGAGAAAAATAATGTTCTTAACGTTATTTGCTGTATTATTTCATGAAAGTAGGGTGGAAGACAAAAGGGAAAGAAGTTTGGATCTGAAAAGCTGACTGCAAGTTCTGTGCCTAGGGCTGTTTTGAAAGTAAGCTTTTCCTTTTCATGTCCCAATCCACACAATTTTCAGACATGAAAATCTGGACTTTAGTTAAATCAGATTCAAATCCTCATTGGAAAATGTCAATAACAGTGAGTCATAATGTTTCATCTGTTGCTTCACATCTGAAAAAAGTGAAATTATTGATAATGACTTCCCTAATAAACCAATATGTACATTAAAGAAACCCACAACAAAACCTGCACTTACCACCAAGGCAGAAAACATGACAGGAATACCCTAAAATCTTATAACAACAAAGATTTTGTTTTACTTTTACAACAAACCTGTGTCATAATAGAGCCTGTTTGAGTTCAAAAATTCTGCAATGAAACATTTGTCAGTGTAAGTTTTATGTGTTCCTTCAAACAATAAAATGATACCATCACTGGAACCCTTTTTTGCTACAGATCCTTCTGTCCTCTGTTCATGGTATACAAATATGAAAAATATATTTTTAAATTTATAAAGTCAGAATAATGTAGATTGCAAGGGACCTCCAGAGCTCACCTAGTCCAAACCCATGCTCAGAGCAGGTCGGTGGTTTTTTTAAATCTAAAACATGTGGGTGGAGGGAGCTTGGAATTGACACAGAATTCACAGGATGAGTGAGCCACAGCTGGGAACCAAAAGGCAGTATGAGAAGTTGCCTTCTAAGCAACTGATCTCATGGTGCATAGAGGAGGTAGAGCAGGCTCATTTTTGGCTTCCTACTTCACTAACATGAAGGGATTGCCAGTGATCAGGAGAGCTTCAAACTGGAGGAGCAAAGGAACTAGATGGTGTACAAAGGAGCCCAGAGGCATCACTTAAGACTGCACATGACTGCTAGCTTTGGCACCAGGAGGGTGGTAACATGCCACAGTAGCTGCCCTGCACTGGTTGCATTGGCTGCCTCTGGCACGCTAGAGGCCTCAACCCACGCAGAAACCTGGGGCATAATGCAACCATCCAAGCCCGCCCTGCCTTGTGCAGAAGATAAGAGAAGTTGACCTCCAGAGATTCTTTCCAAACTAAACTTTATGATTCTTAAAAGAAGGCAATGGTTTCTGCCAGAAAATAAAATAAGTATTTTATTTCTTTAGATTCTTTCTTTCATAGGCTCATGTAAAGGACGTTTTCTCTAGCAGTTGAAAATGTTAGCATATACTTGAGATTAATTTAAGATTGTCCTGGTTTCAGCTGGGATAGAGTTAATTGTCTTCCTCGTAGCTGGTACGGTGCTATGTTTTGAGTTCAGTATGC
>JANXJC010000031.1:26215814-26227638 GCA_027564655.1 Leptodon cayanensis
GCTGAAAAAAGCCAATTTCATGGAGAGTTTCAACTGACAAGACTTCATGGTTTGACAGCATATGGTTCCACTGGAGTTTACTGAATCAGCTATCGTCAGCCTTCAGGGAAGGACAGCAGCTAGAATAAATTAGAATAACTTATTACAGAGCTGGCTCTACAGCAAGTGAGGGCTGAGAATTGAGGAACAGTGACTGTTGGGGTTTTTTTGTGCAGAACTGACTTTGAAGACCAAAATTCCACCCAGACAGGATGAAAGACTTAACTCATTTTTTTCTGCCTGGAAGTCGTAACCCACCACGTACTCAAGCAGAAAAGAAATATGGCCTCCAAGACACCCAAGCAGCTACGGACATGAACTTTTTCAGTCTTCCTGATCTTTCACAGTTTTCAGTAATGTTCCCACCGGTGAACAGCAGCAGCACCCACAGAGGCAAGCTGGGTCAGGTCAGTCACCATTGCAAAGGCAAGGCTTGTTCCAAAAGCTTGTTACCAATTGCCAGACTTAGATATACATATGTGGTGCCAGGTACCTAGAGCAAATACTTTTTCCTGTTTTTTATCAGGACAGCAGCTGTCCTGGACGATATCTTTGGTTAGCATTTAAATCTCCTTCACTAACCTTATTTTTCCAGCTCTATTTAAATAGCTCTGCTTTTTCCTCCGCTTTCTGAAGATGTTCAACATAACAAATAACTCTGAGTAAATCCTGTTCTCTTCCTCATTGTTTTTTCCCTGTTTATCCACTTCTCATAAAAAGAATGTTACAGAAACTAGAATGGTTAACACCATATAAAGTGACTATTTTGTCAGTCATTACTGTGTCAACTTCTGTGTTTTATCTCAAACTAGGAAAATGCCCCAGTCATTCAATTGAAATAATCATCAAGGCTTAGTCTCAGCACCCGTAGGCAAAAGCTTGTTACACCAATATGAAAAATTCTTTAAGGGAATCCAGTTAAAATAAATGTGCACACACATACACTGCACTTGTTAAAGTAAAGAAAGACCTTTGCTATGTTTTGATTAAAGGCTTCAATTAAATGGCTGTTTTCTTAAAACCAGCTGTAGTGATAAGGAATATGTCAAATAATTTTTACTCACACTAGTAGGTCCTAAATAGTGAGGTGGACTAAGTTTCTGAGTAAAGATTATATTTAAAACAAATGACCAGATCAAGGATGAACCATTTATCAAGACAAGATGTATTTATCTCCAGGTATAGAAAATGAGATTTTTAAATGATTTATCTTGTTTATTTTTATTTTATATTGTTCTTTGGTTTATATCATGTCCTGAGCTTTATTCTTGCAATAAACCCATTATTTTTTCTTTAAATAAATGAAAGTTTTCATTTAATAATTTAGTTCTTAAGTGTAACAGGTTTGCAATTTTTTTTAATGTTTTGAGTTTTGATCTTTTTTTTTTTTAATGCATGGCACATCATAACAGGCTACTCTTTAGACCTCCCACAGATTTTATGTAAATAATAAGCAGCTGTTTCCTACTGAAACTGTGACCCAACATACAAGTAAGTCATATGTTGGCAAGTAATTCATAAGAAATTATTATAGTTTAATTCTGTTTATATGCTTCCTGTAAATAAACACTTACTTCATGGGTGAATTTTACTAAAAAAAAACCCCAAAAACTAGTTTGGTTCTCCAGTTCACATATGAGCCATTACCTTGTCATCTGACAAATTGTGTGCACAAACTCCCAATCAGTAGCTTTTAAAGTACAACAAACTTTAAGCATTCGTATTTTGCAAGTCCAGCTGTTTTGATTAAACACAGCCATAAAATCTATTTATTTTATTTAATGAACAAAAATCTTATAATGAGATTTCATCTGTGAATAATGTTGTATATGAATGATAGTTTATTCCTACAAATATTTGGCAATGCACAGGTAAGATAGATTTTAGATTAACATTCATGCCAGTGAACTAATTTGCTCATTATTTGCAGCAAGCAGCGGGAAACGTGTAACATAATAAAAGAAAATGCAATTAAATTGAACAATTGGGGGAAAATGTGGTAGCGGTACAAGTGCACTTAGGAAAAAGTCTTAAAAGGTTATTTATTAACAATCTTATTTTATTGACTGTCTTATACTCCCCTTATAAAATCAAAGGCATATCTATTCATCTGACTGCCACATCATTGTTTAATCTTTGAAGTGTAATTGTAAAGAGATGCATAAATTAGAAAAAATCTTCACCATCAATGTTATAAAAATTGAAACTGGTTGAGAATACTTGAGTCAAAAAGACCTGTCATGTTGTACAAGTCTTGCCCTTCAAAACGGAATTAGTCACATGGAGAAGCTGTTATAGGCAGATCTGAAGAGTTGAAAGAATTGCTGAATAGTAATTTGGAAAAAAACAAACATGTCAAACAAAGCTGCTATAATCACTTTATTCATAGATCACTGTTGTTAAATAAGACTGGTTTTATTTACTAAAGACTGTAATTTGCAGCTTTATCAGAATATTTGTATAAATCCAAAATTCATTAATTTGAACAGCTCTATTACAAAGATGACTTATTAATAGTCTAGTAACTGGGATAAAACTTAGAAAGAAGGTCTGTGTCTGTTTAATGATTAAGAAGGGAAGCTGCAAATGTTTCATCATGAAAATTACACTCTATTTAAAACCTTTAAACAAAAGTATAGTTAATTATAATACTTGTGAAAATCCAATTAATTTATATAAATGTATATTTTTTCAAGTCTTTTTTTTAAAAACTCAGGTTAATTATAGCATGTCTTGACAGTGACTAAGATCTAACAAACACCGTCTCTAATTCTTACAAAGCCCATTCTAAGAATGAGAGAAAACAAGGGCAGCAGAAAGAGAAGTCCACCTCATCTGCCTATTCACACCTATGGAAAGCAGCCTAGGTAATAGACAGCCCTACCAGAGGGGATGCGTTCCAGGACCTGTTGGTCTCCAACACAAGTGAGCTAATCATAGACATCAAGATTGGAGGCAATCCGGGCTGCAGTGACCATGCACCGGTGGAGTTCGCAGTCCTGAGGGATATGGGTCAGGCAAAGAGTAAAGTCAGGACCCTGAATTTTAGGAAAGCAAAATTCCAGCTATTCAAGCAGTTAGTCAATAGGACCGCCTGGCAAACTGTCCTCAGGGGCAAGGGAGCAGAACAGAGATGGCAGATCTTTAAGGATGCTTTCCATAGCACTCTCGATCCCCAGGTGTAAGAAATCAGGAAAGGAAGGCAAAAGACTGGCAGGGATGAGTTGAGACTTGCTGGTCAAACTAAAGGGCAAGAAAGAAATGCATAGGTAGTGGAAAGAGGGACAGGTATCCTGTGAAAAGTATAGGGATGTTGCCCGGTTGTGTAGGGACGGGGTCAGGAATGCCAAGGTGCAGGTGGAGCTGAACTTGGCAAAGGACACGGAGGATAATGAGAAGGGCTTCTATATGTATGTCAGTCAGAAAAGGAAGGTCAAAGAAAGTGTACCCCCGCGATGAACATAACTGGCAAACTGGTAACAATGGACAAGAAGAAGGCTGAGGTCTCAACAACGTTTTTGCCTCTGTCTTCACTGGCAGCCTTTCTTCCCACACCTCTCAAGTAGATGGACTGCAAGGCAGGGACTGGGGGAGCAAAGTCCTTCCCACTGAAAGAGAAGATCGTGTTTGTGGCCACCTGAGCAACCTAAATGTGTGTAAGTCTATGGGACCTGATGAGATGCATCCCAGTGTCCTGAAGAAATTGGCTGATGTAGTTGCCAAGCCACTCTCCATGATATTTGAAAAGTCATGGCAGTCAGGTGAAGTCCCTAGTCGCTGGAAAAAGGGAAACATTGCATCAATTTGTAAAAAGGGTAGAAAGGAGGACCCTGGGAAATACCGACCTGCCAGCCTCATGTCTGTGCCTGGGAAGGTCATGGAACAGATCCTCCTAGAAGCACATGGAGGCACACGGAAGACAGGGAGGTGATTTGAGACAGCCAGCACGGCTTCACTAAGGACAAGTCTTGCCTAACCCACCTAGTGGCCTTCTATGATGGAGTGACTACATCAGTGGGCAAGGGAAGAGTTACAGATTTCATCTCTCTGGACTTCTCTAAGGACCTTGGCACGGTCCCCCACAACATCCTTCTCTCTAAATTAGAGAGATTTGATGGATGTACTATTTGGTGGATAAGGAATTGGCTAGATGGTCGCATCCAGAGAGTAGTGGTCAATGGCTCAATGACTGGATGGAGATTAGGGATAAGTGGTGTCCCTCAGGGGTCCATATTGGGACAAGTACTGTTTTATATATTTATTAATGACATAGACAGTGGGATTGAGTGCACCCTCAGCAAGTTTGCAGATGACACCAAGCTGAGTGGTGTGGTTGATGTGCCTGAGGGATGGGATGCCATTCAGAGGGATCTGGACAAGCTCGAGAAGTGGGCCAATGTGAACCTCATGAGGTTCAACAAGGCCGAGTGCAAGGACCTGCACAAAGTAAGGGCAACCCCCAATATCAATACAGGCTGGGGGATGAAGGGATTGAGAGCAGCCCTGCAGAGAAGGACTTGTGGGTACTGGTGGATGAAAAGCTGGATATAAGCTGGCAATATGCACTCACAGCCCAGAAAGCCAACCATAACCTTGAGCTGCATCAAAAAACGTCATCTGCCAGCAGGTCAAGGGAGGTGATTCTGTCCCTCTGCTCTGCCCTGGTGAGACCCCACCTGGAGTACTGTGTCTGGCTCTGGAGTCCTCAGTAGAAGAAAGACATGGAACTGTTGGAGCAAGTCCAGAGGAAGGCCACGAAGGTGATCAGAGGGATGGAACACCTCTCCTGTAAGGACAGGCTGAGAGAGTTGGGATTGTTCATCCTGGAGAAGAGAAGGCTCCGGGGAGACCCTACAGCAGCCTCTCAATACTTAAAAGGGGACTTACAAGAAAAGTGGGGACAGATTGTTTAGTAGACTGTTGCAATAGGACAAGGGGTAATGGTTTTAAACAAAAAGAAGGTAGATTCAGACCAGAAATAAGGAAGAATTTTTTTATGATGAGGGTGGTGAAACAATGGAACAGGTTGCCCAGAGAGGTGGTAGATGCCCCATCCCTGGAAACATTCAAGGTCAGGTTGGACAGGGCTCTGATCAACCTGATCTAGCTGAAGATGCTCCTGCTCATTGCAGGGGGGGTCGGGCTACATGACCTTTAAAGGTCCCTTCCAACCCAAACCATTCTATGATTCTATGATTGATTCTAGGATTCTGTGATTGATTCTATGATTCAGAGCTGAAGTCTCAGGAGATGAAGAAATCCATAACACTGCAAACCCCGTCATCTTGGGCATTGGCAGAAGAGCGCACTGTGAGAGCTGCTGGTCACCACGGGACCGGTCTGGCAGCTAAGCAAGGGGTCATCAGAAAGGCACTCATGCAGACACCCTCTTAAATGGATCAGGAACGACAGGCAGAGAAAACAGTTCAAGATTTTATGGGGCCTATGACTGGGAATAGGCTGGATGTCTTCTGCATTCCTTACTAAAAAACATGAATCTTTTAATTACCTGGGTATAACTGTCCCCGTTGGAAAAAAAGACTTAAGAGAGACACTAGCATATTCAGTAGCTAGATAGAAGGACTGTTTCCTTGGAGGAATGAGCTGTGCTTCCAAGAGGCTAGATTTGAAGCAGAGTTTTATCTGAAAAATCAGGTATGGGATAATTTTTACGCCCTAAGGCCATCGCCTTTATGGGAAAGTAGCACAGAAAGACAGCAAGCTATGTCTGGGTACCACAGCAAAATTCCAGTTCAAGAAGAACGCCAATAAGTAATACAGACTGTGTGTCACACCACACCATCTCACAATGCGCCTGCAGTATCTTGGGAAAGAACAGGCTCGCCTTCCCACTGGGAAAATCATGACTCATTGGCAGATTTCTTTTACTATTGAATCTCTAATGTGAAAACTAACTTTGAGAGAACACACCCTTCTCACTCTCAAAAAATTACACATACCCTCAAAAGTCAAAATAACACTGCACACTATACAAAGGGCATGTGGAGGTAAAGCTAATTAGGTGGATGAAGAAAGACCTGATTTGCTAATTGTGTCTTACCATACTTGCTGTACATTTGTTAACTGTTATCAGAACCATAATAATTATGAATCTGTACTAGCAGCTTTGAATATTACCAGCTGTAGTGAAAAGGAAAAAACATTAATAACATGCCACAGAATCATAGTAGGAAATTACTTACCTGCCAGACAAAGTGTCATATGTTGACTTGAGCAGCTGATGAAATTTTCATGTATATTTCTTCTGACAACTCCTAAATTGTCTTTCTTGAGTACAATCTGAGATCTATAAATTCACACACATGCATAAAAGTGTAGGTGCACCGTACACTTGAGTCTAGTCTCCCTAGCTACATGCATACAATTTTCACTTAATATGTGCTTGAAAGTGAATTGAAGGGTAGCACAGAAAGGGAAACACAGTGGTGCTACTGGTAAGTTACCTTCATTTTTGTTTTCTGCATTATAGAAATGGGTCTAAAATGGGCCTTTAACCTTCCTTTTCCCATAATCATCACAGAACACTTTCTTAATTTTTTTAAAATTTATTCTAGTACATAGAAAATAGAAAAACTATAATTTATCTGAAACCCTAATGGTACAATCCAGAAAACACCAACTTGTAATTCAATCAGTTCTTTACAGAACATCATTACTGTAGTATTTGACCACAAAGTCGCATATACGTATTTATAGCTGAGGTAGTCAACTACTTTTACCATTTTATAAATGGGAAACTAAGTTCCAGAGAAAAATATTTTCACACAAATGGTGTATGGCAGAGAAGGTATTTGCCCCCTTATCTCAGGATTTAAAATAAATTAAATGTTACAGTGAATTGTGCCCTAGAAAGGTTATTAGTTAAACTCCATTTCTTCCATTAGCAGTTCTTATAGGACTATTTACAAGTAGGGTATAAATCTAACAGTAAGTTATATAAGTCCTTTTCCAAAAGTGCAGTTTATCATTGCTTAGTGAAGGAGGGAAGGCAAACTCTGAGGAAAAAGAGCAAATTAATGAATCTGTTGGTAAAATGCCAGTTACAATGACACTAATCATTGGGAAGTGCCTATATTTGAATGGGACTGGGAAAGAGCTCACAAAAAAAAAAAAAAAGAAGACTTGATCTAGAATGTGCTTCTCAGAGGTCACAGGGAGAGTAAATCAGAGAATATTACAGTGTATGCTGACATTGTCACCCATTTAGCAAAATCCATAAATAGACAGTGAAAAATACTGTGAGTAAAAACCCTCTAGATGTTATAAGTTGTTCTAAGAGTATTTATACTGTGGTCCACCTCTGCAGTTGTGCATCTTAAAATACTGTGTTTAACTGGGGGGAGAAGCACAGAACTTGATGCAACAGTGTGTAGCCAAGTGGAAACATGGTAAAGAAGATAAATGAGGCCAAGCACAAGAACTACACAAAACTGAAGACAGACAAGACAGGTAAGTCCTAACAAAAAGACAATGGCAAAAATCTGTGCCAGAAAATGCAAGATTTCCTGAATGTGAGAAACAAAAAATGGATGGGTCCTACTGAGGATCCAGTTTATTTCCCCCTCACTCCCCCACCCTGCCTCCATGTAGGGACAAAATACAGCTTCAAAAGATGATTCTCTAGCTACTTTAATCCTGGTAGAAGTCCTACTTCAGTCAAGCTCCTTTTTGTTTCATGTGGATAACAAAATAGTGACCATTCAAACAAAAGACAAGGACAAAGATAAAGACAAGACAAAGACAGTTTAATAAGTGAAGCAAAGCTGCTTGCACAAGTGAAGCAAAACAAGGCATTGATTCACTATGTCCCATAGTCAGGCAGATGTCCAGTCATTTCGAGGAAAGCAGGAGCTCAGCAAGTGTAACGGTTACTTGGGAAGACAAATGCCGTAACACCAAATGTCTACCCTTTCTTCCTTTCCCTGAGCTTTTATTGCTGAGCACAAGGTCATATGGTAGGGAATATCCCTTTGATCAGTTAAGGTCAGCTATCCCAGCCGCGTCCCTGCCCAGGCTCTTGCCCACCCCAGCCTACTTGCTGGGAGGGCCAGAGTGAGAAAAAGAAAAGGCCTTGGTGCTGTATAAGCACTGCTCAGCAATAGCTAAAACAATGTGCTGTTAACACTGTTTTGGTTACAAATCTAAAACACAGCATCATACAGTCTCCATTTAAACAATGTTCCTGAATGTTCTGAGATTAGTAGAAAAGTACTCATGTATAGGCTCAAATCTTTGAGAAATTAATGGTTTCAGTAAATTAAAGTATTTTTCTGTAAATTTGTGTCTTATCCTTTAACACTGCAGTAGCTTCAAGAATATGTCAGGATCCTTGGGGAAAACTAAGAGATGAGAACAGAAGTTAAATACACTGATTTTTTAAATTTCATTAAGCTCCCAAGCACAGTATAATCCCAAACACAAATACAGGCTGGGTAGAGAATGGATTGAGAGCAGCCTGCAGGAGAAGGACTTGGGAGTGTTGGTTGATGAGAAGCTCAACATGACCCAGCAATGTGTGCTTGCATCCCAGAAAACCAACCATATCCTGGACTGCATCAAAAGAAGTGTGACCAGCAGGTCAAGGGAGGTGATTCTCCCCCTCTACTCTCATGAGACCCCACCTGGAGTACTGCATTCAGCTCTGGGGCCCCCATCAAAAGAAGGACATGGACCTGTTGGAGCAAGTCCAGAGGAAGGCCACAAAGAAGATCAGAGGGCTAGAACACCTCTCCTATGAAGACAGGCTGAGAGAGCTGGGGTTGTTCAGCCTGGAGAAGATAAGGCTCTGGGGATACCTTACAGCAGCCTTCCAGTACCTAAAGGGTGCCTACAAGAAAGCCGGAGAGGGACTTTTTACAAGGACATGTAGTAATAGGACGAGGGGTAATGGCTTTAAACTGAAAGAGGGTAAATTTAGATTAGATTTTAGGAAGAAGCTCCTCACTGTGAGGGTGGTGAGGCACTGGAACAGGTTGCCCAGAGAGGTTGTGGATGCCCCATCCCTGGAAGTGTTCAAGGCCAGGTTGGATGGGGCTTTGAGCAACCTAGTCTAGTGGAAGGTGTCCCTGCCCATGGCAGGGGGGTTGGAACTAGATGACCTTTAAGGTCCCTTCCAACCCAAACCATTCTATGATTCTATGATTCTTGGCTTGACATGTCACTAGCTCTGTAAAACTTATTTTGAGTGTTCCAGAAAAAAAGGTATGATCCCTTCATTACTAAGGGCAGGGCTAACCTGCTGTCTAGAAGTGATAAAGCTGTCATCATGCAGCTCTAGAAGACACTGTTTATTATAATATGAAAATGAAGACTAAGATGTACCTTCAACTGTATAACAAAAGGATGCTTTTGAATCACATAGTTTCACAAAATTAACTTCTTGCTTGATTTCTTCCCTATTCTTTCTACTCATATGTTTTTTCTCCTTCTATAAGTACACCAGGAAAAACAAAGATTTTATAAGAGTCTTCTGTAGTGATAATGACCCCACTTGAAAAAAACCTGCACTTTGGTGTTAAAGGCTTATAAAGGACTAAATCTGAGAGTGAGAGATAGCGATTGTTTAATTTAACTTTCCTGGAATTTTTAAACTACAGAACTTTTACTCTTCTTTTAAATGCTTGGCAATGTTGATAATAAAGCAACAGATGTCAGTGGACTGGAAGAGTTAATAGGACTACACAAGCTTGACAGCAACTTTGAGAGATACAGTTTAGACAGATGTCTAAGTGAAAGATATGTGGGAAGGAGACTAAAGGGGGCTCAGTTGACATTCTGACCTAGAGTTCAGCAAATTTCTCCAGCTCTTCTTGTTTTCTTTTCCTCAATTTTTGTCTGTCTGTCTTTACCCCCAAAACTAATTCCAATTTGAGTATAAGCAAGTTTAATTTTAACTACATAGAAGACAGCTATATCCTGGTGACTCAATCTCCTTTCACAAGCTGAAGAAAAAACCTTCCCATTAAAGTGAGCAATGTTTTGAAAATATTTCACAACTGTAGTGCTGCATCATCACCAGCATAATGTATGATGTTACTGTAGAACGGCAAGACGCATCACAGGGTATTTAGGTATGTGATTTTTTTTTTTTTCTATTTTTATAGGCAGATATGCAGCCACACATTTTGGGTGCTTGGATGTTTTTTGTTTTCTCCCTACCAAAATGATCTTTTTCCCACTGTCATAGGTGAAAAAACAGCTTGTACTGTGAACACCAACAGACAGCAGATAATTGGATATATCTGTGTGTGTGTGTGCGTGTGCGCGCATGCGTGAGTGAATGTCGAAAATTGAACTTTTAAACTCTCAAGCAGAAGCCCGCTACTTGCTGGCAGGAACAGATGTGGGCTGTTTGTAAATTTTGTCAGCATCTGGACTAAACAGAAGTGGCATGCCCTGAATCCTCCAATTAATAAAGAAACCTAAGACAGAACCACTAAACAAGATGCTGATCATGTGTTGTGTTTCAGCATATAGACTGTGTAAATTGGGAAAACGGGAGAATTGAGGATTTGCAAAGAAAGACTTGCACTGAAAAGGATTCCTGTAAGAAGTGGTCTTGGAAAGAAGATGATCCTGAAAAGGCGAAGATCTTGGCTGGAGGAAAGATCCGGAAAGTGGGGGAGTATCCTGGAAATCACAGAGCTGTATGGAGACAAAAACCAAGGGATGCCCAGGGACCTTGGCCAGCAACACCCAGGATGGTTAATGATGAACAGCAGCACAGAAGGAACTGATCTTATTTTCCAGAGATCTTCATGGGCCAGCAGTGACCTACCTGTGGTGAAGGGATGGCAAGATGGAGGGAACATAGTACTGCAGGGGAGCGAGTGAATGTGTGAGATAATCAAGCAGGGTAAAAGCTCTCAATGCCTTTGTTCTTAAATAAGCCCCAGTATCCAGACCAACTCTGGTCTGTCATTTACTCTGTCTCAACTGTGACACTCATCACTGGTCCTCCCCTGTCTTTCCCTGTTCATTTCCCGCTACCTGCATTTTTTTTTTTTTTTTTTTTTTTCCCCAGTAGGAGCAATAGCAGCTGTGGCAAAAACCTGATCAAGCCTGTTTTCATCTGTCTGGTCCTGGCTCAGAACAATTCCTGGGATAGGTATCCCTTTCCTCTCTCTCTTGTCCCCTTCGAAGAAATCCTCACATTCTTTGTTGCAATAATGCCCTAGCCATTCACCTGCACGATTATCAACTGATATATGAGCATGCCATGTAGCTCTTATAATGAAGGAAGAGGGTGAAGCATGCAAAGGTAATTTTGCACATGATGTTAAAAACCTATTAGTTTTTCTTCTTATTACTTGTTCCCAAGTGAAGGCCACATGGATGAAAACTATAAAACCATTTGTAGCAAATAACAAACCCCAATATTTTAATAGACCGTTTCTCTGAGCAATTTTTTAGGCAATTCAGAATTAGTGTTGCTTTGATAGAGTCCTGGCACACATGTTTAAACAACATATACAGTATCCGTTCTGTGCAAATAGTCTAACTGGCTGAAGTTTGTGCTTTCAGTGATCTGACAGTGATCTTTCTTGCTAATACATGCACTAAAAGCAAACATGGAAGGTACACACACAGAAAAATAAATTAAAATTTCTAATTAGTCTACTAAACATCTTTTTTTTACATTCTATGCATACAGAAGGCAAAATCAATTGTTGTGACTGTAATGAACAGGTTAACTTTGTTCATGAAATCGCATGTGGGGGTAGGGACATTCTTCACTTATCTAAGACCATAAGTATCCAGTTGA
>JANXJC010000031.1:26242337-26257648 GCA_027564655.1 Leptodon cayanensis
TTCTTATTTATACATCTGGGTCACGTGAAAAATCGTATGGAATACTGGGAACATGACCACTTCCTTGGTTGTACCCTCGTTGCCAAGGAAGTCCTAGAACCAAAACCATTACAGAGTGCTAGGTGGAGCTGAATCATCCAACCAGTTTTTTAGAAACTGCACTGCAGAGCACTGGAAAGAATACAACTGAGACATGTCAAAGAATCTTTTCTTAAAATATCCCCGGAAGACAGAGAATTTGGCTTTGGGGACACTATAGAGACATTTCAGACTGAACAGAAAGCACCAGCTTGGTCTAATAGAAACTGGATGTAAAATACAGGACAATGAAAAAATTAGGCATTGAGAACATTAAATAATGAGTCATGGGAAATATTTTTCTTTTCCAGTGGATTTTTTACATCTCCAGAAATAGTCTGCTTTTCAACTCTGAACCTATCTGAATTTGTTTTGGAAACATCACAAAATAGTTTCACGTTTCTCTCCCAGTAACTGAAGACATCTCTTCTTCAGTTGTCTCATTTAAAGCATATAGCTCTCCCATAGCTGGTCCTAAAAGAATTTTAGGAAAATTTTAATGATTTTTTTTTCTCTTCCCAAAAAACTCTCCAAAGCTCTCCAGTTCATTGCTATTACTCCAGAGCCCCAGATCACTTCAATGCTGTGGTTCTGTGTTTCTCATCCCATGTGTCTTTCCATTGGCTCTTGAAATCCTTCAGTAATGTCTCACAGCTATTTAGATCTTTTCCAAAGACACTGTGAAATCCCCTATTGCAGGCTCTCCAATTTTCTTCAGGCGTTTACAGACATTTCCATAGTTCCCTACTCCTTTCTAATACATATGTGTCGTAATAAAGCTCATCTGTGCCAGCAAGCCTGGCAAACCCTGCAAATACATGTTGTATGATTAAGATCATTATTTCTGGGGAAAAACTGAACTCGCTCACCTAAAGGCTTTTCTGAACTCACTGATTTCTAATATCACTTCCACAGCACCTGGCAGACTGAAGTATTAGTGACAATGACTCACATATTCTTAGAATATATTTATTTTTAAAAACTTGATCCTGATTTAGAAAATACATTTCTATCTTTAAATATGTAATCAATCTACTAAGTCTAATTGGAATGAACACATTCTTATAAGTAGACACATATTTTAATATCCTGTCAATTTTTTGTATCTATTAGAATTATTTGAGAGACTATTTATTCAAGTCAGTCTCTTTTATAGATTCAAAAAGAGAGACAACACCATTTGGTTGGGATCTCATTCAAGCTGTAAATATAAAATTACACCACATTGAACAAATCAAAAGAGGAAAAAGCCACCATCTTCCTGAGGTTAGTTAAAAAAAAAAAAAAAAACAAAAAACAAAATTGAAAAACACCTCATAAAAATTTCAAAGTACAATTTCAGATTGTTTTTTCTAAAAGTGACATTACACTGATGTGTGAGTTAATATAATGAGATATATTTCCAGATTTAAGCAAGTATTGTTGTGAATGCACAGTTTTATTTTAATCAAGACACAGCTTAGAATTACTCCATAGAGAAACATTTTAAACTTTTTCAGGATGTCTCTCTGCAGATCAAGACAGATTTGTTTAAAAGTGCATGGTAGCTGCCTTAACTAGTCTTTTGGGTAGTAAAAATCACTTGAGTAACTGCACATTCGATTACTCTGTGCAACTGTTCTGATCACAGTGGGATGCTTGGTCACTCACTTTAAATTAGTGTCATCAATAAAAGAATTAGGTCATAAGCATCAAGTAGTAACAGCCTGAAATCTGCAGGTAGCAGTTAACACCTACCTTTCAGTTTAGCTTTCTTTCACCTAGTAGTGCAAACTTAATTGGATCTTGTTCATTTCATTTTCAAGTCACATGCACAGCTGGTACTATTTTAAATGATAAAGTAGCAAATAATGAAATAGAGAAAAAGAATTGGGGTTGATTCTGTTGCAGGTTGAGACAACTATAGTAGCAAATAATGAAATAGGAAGAAGGATTGGGGCTGATTCTGTAGCAGGCTGAGACAGCTCTGAGCTACTTTGGCAGCACAAAATAAAGCCTGTAATTATTTGAGCTAAGAAGCACAGAATTCATGAAACAGTTTTACTGGAGTGGCAATAAGCTCATACAGGAGTTCTGGACTACTACATGTCTGAAAGTACTTTAAGACATGTGCCTTGAATCCTTTATTCTTTTTTGACGCTGTTTCCCACAGCATTCTCCTTGAGAAGCTGGCTGCTTATGGCTTGGATGGGTATACTCTTCGCTGGGTAAAAAAAATGGCTGAATGGCCAGTGCCAAAGACTTGTGGTGAATGGAGTTAAATCTAGCTGGTGGCTGGTCACAAGTGGTGTTCCCCAGGGCTCAGTACTGGGGCCAGTTCTGTTTAACATCTTTATCAATGATCTGGACAAGAGGATTGAGTGTACCCTCAGCAAGTTTGCAGATGACACCAAGTTGGGAGGCAGCGTGGACCTGCCTGAGGGTAGGGAGGCTCTGCAGAGAGATCTGGACAGGCTGGATCGATGGGCCGAGGCCAATTGTATGAAGTTCAACAAGACCAATTGCCGGGTCCTGCACTTAGGTCACAACAACCCCATGCAGCGCTACAGGCTTGGGGAAGAGTGGCTGGAAAGCTGCCCGACAGAGAAGGACCTGGGGGTGCTGGTTGACAGTTGGCTGAATATGAGCCAGCAGTGTGTGTGCCCAGGTGGCCAAGAAGGCTAACGGCATCCTAGCCTGTATCAGAAATAGTGTGGCCAGCAGGAGCAGGGAGGTGATTTTTCTGCTGTATTCGGCACTGGTGAGGCGGCACCTTGAGTACTGTGTTCAGTTTTGGGCCCCTCACTCCAGGAAAGACATTGAGTTGCTGAAGCATGTCCAGAGAAGGGCAACCAAGTTGGTGAGGGTCTTGGAGCACAAGTCTTATGAGGAGAGGCTGAGGGAGCTGGGGCTCTTTAGTCTGGAGAAAAGGAGTCTGAGGGGAGACCTTATTGCTCTCTACAACTACCTGAAGGAGGGTTGTGGTGAGGTGGGTGGTGGTCTCTTCTGTCACTTGGCTGGAGACAGGATGAGAGGAAATGGCCTCAAGTTGCAGCAAGGGAGATTTAGGTTGGATATTAGGAAAAATTTCTTCACTGAAGGGGTTGTCAGGCATTGAAACAAGCTGCCCAGGGAAGTGGCTGGGTCACCGTCCCTGGAGGTATTTAAAAGATGTGTAGATGTGGTGCTTAGGGACGTGGTTTATTGGTGGCAGTGTTAGGTTAATGGTTGGACTTGATGATCTTAAAGGTCTTTTCCAACCTAAATGATTCTATGATTCTATGTTTTTATGCCTGACTAATCCTTACTGACATAACAACCTCTTGGGTCTGCTTACAGCTAAAAAAAAGACCAAAACTCTTTGTAACTTCAGGATCAGGAGTTACAAGGGGTCTCTTGTCCTGGAGCTATACTTCATCTTCTTTAGCTATAGAATGAGATCAGGTGTATTAAATATATATATATATAGATCCAATTTATATATATATAAATTAAGATATTTTAAATCAGTTATATTTTGGAATAGGGAAAGAGCGAAATAGAAGAAAACAAAACCACTTAATTAGAAAACTTTGAAATGGTTTCTTTTTAAAATCATATGGGTTTATGTTTATTAAAAACATATAATGCCCTAACTTGGCCTGAAGAACATATCATATTAATGGCATGAATTCACCTCTATAGTAGCATCTAAAGTTTCCACCATCTAATGTTTTTGTTCTCAACTTCCCTTTGGAGTATGCAGGTAATATGACAGTGGTTTACAGAGTGACACAGGCACACGTCATCAAAAGGATTTGGGGTATGTTAATTAATTCCCAAATGAGTTATCATCATCCTTTTTTCTTTGGAAAATCCCCTTTTCCTTGTGGTACAAAATAACCACATCTATGGCTTTGATAATCAAAGGATGCTTTCTCCTATTGAGGTGGTTTCTCATACAATTAAAAAAAAAAAAAAGAGAAATGCAAGGGGGCTGCATGTCAAATCTCAACTGAATGGGCGTGGGCTGTGGTCTGAAGACTCCACCAATCCAACAGAAGCACACATGAATACAGTACTGTCGAACCTGACTTCGCAGGAAGGAGAAAAAGGAAGAGATACAATGCAAAGCAAAGCTGTTCTTGATCAATTAGGCAGATCTTTGAAGTACTTGTCAGACAAGGTGAATGGCTAGGTTATTACTAGAGCCTAAAAGATTATACCTATGAGCGCGTTTTAAATCTTCTGCGACTTGATCTTTCACGGCCATAGGCTAAAAGTCAGTAAGGAGCACTATCCTAAATTGCTTCTGGAGGAAATGGGGGATGTCATTTGTGTATCAACTAGTTCTGTACCATTAAAGCAGTGGTCTTCCTCTGTATTTCATTTTTTATAGAGACCTGAAGCCACTGGTTGTTCAATTTTTTTTCAGGGAAATTGGAAGGAATTAAATATATTTTAATGAATTATGACCAGTTCAAGGGTTGGAGGGAACCAGTGATCTCTCTGTAGCTCTAAGGAACTGAGTCTGTGAGGACTTCATACTTTTATTTCGCTGAATGCAGCACCTGCTGGATCAGTGTACAAACTGAGACACCATCAAGGCAAAAGACTCCAGTTCATGAGTTCATGATACACAAGGACTCACAGGCTAAGTATTACTGTGGTTAAGGCTCAAAAGCAAACTAATGTTCAGTGAATGTTATCCCAAGCAGTTAGGTTATTACTGAATATCATTTAAAAAAACAGAAAAAAAGAGTGGAGGGTGAGGTATTAGAAATAGGAAAATGTTAGAAGCAAAAAGATAAAAGACTAAGAGAAATAGATAAAGAACATTACTGATAACTTCTTTAGTGTTGATAAAAATGTTAGAAAGATAAGATAAAACCTAGTTTAAAAAAACAATTAAAATGGTATGTTTAGAAAAATCATCACAAAAACTTCAAATAGAGCTAGTTGAAAGCTGTACTATGGTAAATGTTATTGCTTAACTACTCTTTGATAAGGTGCAATAATTGTCAGGAGTCTAAAAGACAAAACTATTCTAGAAAATAAGAAGCAACAGATCCATATATAGACACATGCAGTCAGTAATTTGTACTTCTGACCTTTCTCTCTTCCTTTTAAAAATAGCGATTTTTAAAACAACTTTTCTGAGGTTCTTGTTTATAACATGATTCATGCTTCTAATTAAATTAAATTTAAGCATTAAGTATGGTATTTAAAATGAAAAAAATGCAAATACTAATTTAAATGTATCGGGGTAAAGTTGCATAAACAAGTACTTGGATGTGGTTGCTTTTTCTTTTCCTCACATAGAAGGTACAGTTATTAACAGTGAAGTTTTGTTTCAAGGAAGTACTTTGTATTTCCATACCAACCATCTTTTAGATGTTTTAGAGACCTTGAACATTAATTAAGTTAGCTGAACATAGTGGGGAGATTACAAATTTTACTGAACTTGCCATTACTCATTTACATATAAGGTCTGGATGAGCCCTTTATACAAGGACTTGAGAAAAGTGTTGAATTCTAAGTATTCTAAAAAGCAAAAACCTGAACAAACAAAAGCAATCTATCTGCCTGTTTTTTTCAAATTCACAGTTGAATGTTTCTGACTGAAAAGTACTACACTGCATATGACAACTAAAGTCTATTTTTAGTGTTTTACAAGTTAACCGTTATTGGCATTTCAGTTCTAAATGAAAACTCATGAAAATGTTGGGGTTTGTTCTGTAAGGTTGCAAGGGGTGATGACACATCGGTAATAGCTTTGATAAGATCTTTAAGAATCTATTGACTTTCCTTTTTGATTCCTTAGAACTGACTAGAGGACAACGAGAATTAGGAAAGGAATAGGTGGGCTCTACTGCTTCAGTGCATTAGGAAGTACAACTTGCCAATGTGAAGGAGGAAATGGTCTGTTTCTGATGGCAATCACTCTGCAGAACTGTTCACATGCACTTTGTCTTATTGGGGTCAGAGTGTGATTTAAAATCTGTCTATTCTGTGGTTTAAAAATGAAGTTATTTTTCATACACAGATCCAGACAGGTATTAAGCACACTTTGTGTACTCTGCTAAAAACTCTGACAATGTCATTTTTATGGGTTGTTATTTTGCTGTGAAAGAATAAAGATTCTAGGCAGCTCTTTGTGCATTAGGGACTAATATAAAAATATTTATGTTTAATGCTCAGTAAAAAGTTGAATGACATTTTATAAACAGAGGGATGAACATTTTGTAAGGCTTTCCTGTGTTAATTATAGTCCATACGTTGTCACTTTCATCTGCAACTGAGACTAATTGTCTGCCATATAAAGAGACATGCTTATTGATTTTGCAAAGGCTGGAACAGACTAAGCTGTACACTCTTTCAATTGATATAAAAAACATCGCCTGCCTATATTGATTGCTTACCCCACAGAGCAATAGCAAATTGCTATTGTGGAAACATAATGATGCTGAACATTTGTTGCACAGATGATAGGGTAACGTTTAAATGCTGTGTGTCCTGTTCTTTGTAGATTTACTAATAACGTCCTTAATCATTCCTCTTCAATATACCATGAATTCTGGAGCAGATGCTAACCTAGTGATACAACATCATTTATAGACCATAGCATTTCATAAATTCAGAATTAATTAAATGAGCTATTTTTTCATCATCAACTAGACTGAATGTCAATTTTGCTTAATATTTTGCAAGACCTGGGTAAGAATAAAATAAATTAGCTACAGTAAGATTCTTTCAGCTCCTTTTAAATGTAGTACTTATTCGGTGTCTAGACCCACCGAAAGCAGAAGACTTACTTGAGGGATAATAAAATACATACTGTGAAAAAGACAGACTGAATCTGGTCCTTACTTCTTTTTAAAAGAAAGTTTCGTAATATTTTTGGCTTTATTTACCTGACATTGGTACTGTGGTCTGATTAAATGAAGTTTGAAGAAATCTATGTGTTATGAATTTTATTTAGCTGGGTGTTATTTCTTAATATAGGAGTTATGCAAATTCATTTATACTGAGCATTCAATTAAGATAAGAACTATCCATTTTCTAATGTTATTACAAATCAGTCTTGTAAAATCCATGCAAGTTTATGTTGGTAAGTCTTTGACAAAGGTAAAGAGTTCCTGACATGGCATTTCCAGCCAATATAAAATCCTGATAGAATAAAGCAATTGTTTAAATATTTTTGCTTGTTTGCTTGTTTACACAGAAAAAACTTAAGGGTGTTTCTGCACTGCATTCTCTCCTCTTCTCCCATTTAGCACCGCATTAAATTTCATAGCATTTCTGCTGGTCCACACTTCCACATTTTTCTTGAAACACATCTTAATCCTAAAGAGTAAGATAAGCATCTGCTAAAAAATACAACCCTGGTGAGGCAGGAAAGTATTTGGGAAAATAGACCAGGACGTAGATTGACAGAAATAGCAAAAGTTACCTGTAGTTCTTAAGAGCAGTGCCAAATATTAATCTTTTAAACCTTTAATTTTTCTGTCATAAACTTCTCCCATATATCCTGAAAAATCTGAAGTAAATTTAAAGCCATTTCCAAGATAATCTTACAAATCATGAGCATCCATGGTACTAAATATTGGAAAATGTAGCAAGGAAACTATCTGTTCTGGATCCTTAATATTCCCTGGACCAGACAGGACAGAAAAGAGAGATTCTTCACTTAAATGCAGAGTAATAAGGAAAAAGCTAAACACTGTGGAAGAGGGATTGTATTGTTAGGCAGAAGGACATGAATTTAAATAGGAAGAAGGAAGATGAGAAACCAGAGCAGGAGGAAAGGAACAGGAGGTGACAAGGACTGTGAAAGTATTGATCAGAGAACAATGGAAAGACATGTCCCATCAATGTTTGAATTCTAGCTGACTGTACAGTATAATTGGTTCATATGAGAGCCTTTAAAGACGATGACCCTTCACAGGATAAAACAAAGAATCATAAGCTTCCACTCTAGTTCTTCTTTCCTGGTTCCCAGGTTGATACAGGACAGAGTCTGATTTTCACATTTTCTGAGCACATCACTAACACAAAATACTGTATTCTGAACATGTGCTATAAAAACTTGAGCTATTTGAAATATCCAGCCATACTCTTTTCAAATGGTCATCCCAATAAACCGATACACTCTGACCTCGATCTGTGCCTCACATTTGTTCAAGGAAATCAGTACTACTTTTCCTATTATGGAAATACATATATTAATGCCAGTTAATAAATCCCTGAGAAGAAACACAAAAATCATCTGAGGAAAAACTCATTTGGAAATAACAGATCATTATACCATGCAGGGCTTTCTAAATCCAGGAACAATATGCAAGTACCTATATAAAATGACAAGCTAAAAAAGCATAATAAAATCCCTCATTCAATAAGGACTCTCTATTTCATGTTCTGAAAAAGGTTTTGGGTAAAAGACTATGTAAACATGAACTCTATAATAATGCAACTGATCTGGTGTTTTCTCTCTTCTGAATGCTTTTCCGTACAAACCTGACATTGTTTTGCAAGGGTTTCTCAGGAGGTTGGGGCTTAAGGTTTTTTTTTCTTGGGGGCGGGGGAGGGAGAATACTGGTGTTTTATTATTGAAATAGGAACTGAAGCTGGGTTCTGTGTACAGTAAGAGATTGTATGGAAAGAGAGTATGAATGTTTGTCTAAAAGTTATGAAGACTGAGAGCCTCAAGATGTTTTGATAAGTTCAGCTGGATATTCAGTTCATTCATAAAATCAACAAATAATGAAAAAACCATTAGCTTTCTTATTTTTCTACTTCACTGCAAAACATCCTCCTACTACTATCACAATGCATGTTTTTACTCTGAATTCAATAGATTTTCAAACAAATTAATCTTTGTTGATTCAGTTTGCTCTGCAGACCTGCATTGGGTCACATCTGCTTCCAGAAGTATTTCAGTAAAGCAAACCTGTGACATCTATACAACCTTGCACTAAGTAGCATATCAGTGTAAAGGAAAAAGATTTACAGTCTATTTGATGCTTCATTTACCCTGTGGCTGTTTCTTGCAATGACATATAGCAGCCCTATCTAAAGCATGGCTGCTCTTAAACAAACTACAGATTATTTTTTTTTTTTTTTTTTTTTTTTTTAGTGCATGAAATGTACAAGATAGTTGTGTATTGCGTTTTCTTTTCATTATGGGGAAGAAAGTCAGGCTAGGTAAAACGTAAGCTGAGATGGAGAACAACAAAACTTTTGCAATATTTGGATCTGTTTGTTATCTATATGCAGTAAAATCCAACAACCAAATCCAGTGAAGAACTTTGATTTACTTTCCTTCATCTTTTGGTCACTTATACATGTATGTGTTTTGACAAATTAAATACCTGTATTCAGGATGACTATTTCAGGTATGAATCTGGTCATATAAGCAGTGTTACATATACTTTTTTCGGAGATTAATTTCACCTGCTGAAGCAAGTTCTACCAAGGTTTTTTAAGAATCTGTGCTTATATGAAACTGAAAATTTTTCATATTGTCTATGCCACATCTCCACACAGGATGAATTTCTCCCTTTAAGGTAAACAACATGCTCTGTTTCTCTCTTACTTTTTAAATTAACAGTAGTCATGATTACTTGACAATTAGAAATGAAACTGCCTTTTCATGAAACAAGTTGATAAACCTTACAGTTTTTAAATTTAATTTTTAACTTTTTAAAGTTTCTAACAAAGTGTCTTCTTCTTCATTCAAGAAGGAAGCATATGCTTAAAAAATTGGTTTCTAAGCCATTTTCCTGAATTGCTTTGTTGCTCAGTTCCTAGTTAGTTCAACTTTGTCTGAAACCTTGAGATTAAATTTATTTTACAGTCTAGAAGTTAAAATTGTAAAAAAAAAAAGTCAGTCTTTAAGCATTAAAAGCGTTTTCCATTTGGTTTCTGTAGTAATTTTGCCACAGTACTTAACTTTTACCTTCATTGTGGCTTGAGGGAAGGGCAGGAACTGAAGCACCATCTTTCTAAATTTCCTTTAAATTATAAGGTATTTCACCTTAATTTCATTTCTCATTATTTTTTTTCTCCTTTCATTTGTATTTTTACTCAAATACAATTTTACCTACTTAAATTAACCTGAAAACTATTTACCTTTGCATCTCCAGAGTTACTTGGTTATTTTTCATTTGGTCTAGGTTTGGTTTGTTTGGTTTTGTTTTTCCTTAGCACAAAAAGGCAGTGAATGAAATTAAACAAATCATACCACTCTACTACTTCTACTTCTACAGTTTAAAACCTGAATCCCATAGAAGACAAGAATATATGGAAAAAAAAACATGTGGATGGCAAATTAATCTTGTTGATTTTTCCTTCAGCTATTAAGGCTGATCTTTAGAAAATATGTTGATGTTTATGTATATGCATTAAATGGCACCTCCATGCAGGCAATGCATCTTTTGTCAGAGAGGTCAGCTAGAGTATTTGTCTTCAAAAAAATAAGTTCATCTTTGAAGAAAATATACACAAATGAGGATTACCACAGGGAGTGCTAAGATTTTTTCCCCCAAATTGTCTGTTACCAAAATTTCAGTTTTGTACTGAAAGGTTCAAACAAATACATTGTCATAAAGTAATTCTTCTGTCTGATTATCTTGAACAAAGGATCAAAGAAACTAAAATGATAAAGATAATTGGTCATAGTAAATCAGCATCGCTTCAATTAAAGTTTAGTGGAAAGGCATTATTCTTATGAGGATCTAGCTCAGTAGATGTCATACATTTCTGAATATATGAATAAACCCTCATTTAATGTTCAATAGTGTTTATTCTCCAACAAGAAATTATTCTACATCTTGGGTCCATACACAGTTTTTTGAACTGCCTACGAATAAATAGGTTCATTGTGAATACTATTCACTTTGAACTCAATCACCATGAAAACTAAAACATCTCTCCTCTCTGCAAGATATTTAAGCTTCAGACATGGCAGAAAAATAATTTTGAAATATTATCCTCTAGTTAAGGTGGAAGAATATTTAAGTTATGGTAATGGGGTGAACAAGGATGATAATGATGCTGATATGCGTGGGGCTGACCTAAAACCTTCTCCTTCATAATTTCTTGACTCCCTACAAGGTAAGATATAAAATCTTTAATTCATTGCTAAAGAGTGCATGCTTACCAGTGCTGGATGCATGTGAGACCATCAGTAATTTTGGCTGTATTCTCAGGAGTTCCTAAAATGTATTGAAAAATGTCATGCAACAGGCTTGCAATGTTTCAGAAGGTTTTGGAGAACAAAG
This sequence comes from Leptodon cayanensis, assembly GCA_027564655.1. NCBI lineage: Eukaryota > Metazoa > Chordata > Aves > Accipitriformes > Accipitridae > Leptodon > Leptodon cayanensis. The sequence goes on from JANXJC010000031.1 coordinate 26,253,656, forward strand.
CCTTTTCTACGAATTGATGTTTCATGGCATGACTTCTATATTATTACTGGTCAATTATTATTTTCTGTTTTGTCTGGGGTTTGGGAGGTTCGTGGGGAGGAAGGAAGGCAAAATAATTACCCAGATGGATATTTCTACTGGGAGTGACAGCTACTTTAAAGTATTTTTAAAAAATTATAAATACAAGATTTATTCATGATGATTCCCTTGAAACATGAGAATAAAATCACTCTTTGCCACTCTTTTCATTATCCCAGCATGTCCCAAATTTTCTTTCACTAGTAGCTAATTAGTGCGTTTACTTTGGGGTTAATTAAATCAGTTAAATTATTTAAAATAAAATTCCGAGTCATGATTAATGTTTTTTTTAGGACATACAGAGAGCAGTTTATTTTATTACTTGGCTAAATTGCCATTGCTGTCATTTAAGATATGATAGTGATACAATAAACACACATACAAACTCAATTGCAAATCATAATTTATTATACTTTTACATTATATTTACATATAAGAATGTAAGACAACTCCAGAATAACTTGCATAGGATCACACTTAAAATCATTTAAATATATTGGGGTGAGGGTGGAGTATTTGCTACCTAAAGTCAGGAAAAGAGCCACAATATTGTTGGTGGGTAAGATAATGTGCCTGATATTTTATTGCAAGGAAGTAAAAAGTACTTAGCATTAAAAAACTTAATTGATCTTTGAGAAGATTATTTTTAAGACAACATTTTAAACTGTTTGATTACCTAACAAATATTGAAGTTAACTTTTTCAGAGTGTTTTACTAATGAACCTGGAGAAAAAGACTTGAATATCTTCATATAAAGAGTAAGTTTAATAATTAGCAATATGATGTTACATCTCTGTTTATCAATTTGAGCAAAAGCAGTATTAATAACATAAGGAACTTACTTAAAAATAATTTCCTATTTCAGTTGATGTGTTTTACTGCAAGTTGGAACTGCTACAGAAACTGGTAAAGAACTATGTTTCTAACCTGAAGGGGGAAAGAAACTGCATACAAACATGTATACAGTTCTAGAATTTCTAGATCATAAGAAGAGTAAGATCTCATTCTCCAGGAAAAAGACTTGCTCAAGAAACTACAAACAATGTTATTCTCAAATTTGTCTTTCTGGAATAATAAAATTTAAGAAATATTTGAGTATTTTACTATTAAGTTGAAACTTTGCTTGGAGGAGAGAAGTTTATTCCTGAATGACCTTTTGAGAAACAGGAAATGCCAACAAAACCAGCCAAGCAGAAGGCATTCCTTACTTAAAACACAAGGAATGTTTAAGCATTAAATGAAACAGGGTTCTACCATCATATTAGTGTGTACCATGAGAGAGCGGATGAGGTGGGAAACAACCAGGTGTGTTGCTGATTTTCCTCACTTTCATTAAATTCTTCTTTTATGCTTTTCCTTTATGACATATATACAACCTATAAAAAAGTTTTTCAGATATCTCCTGATGATATTTTTTCTAAAGATCACATTCCAGACTGAGATTTGCCTCTGATTAGGATGTGATGGCTATTATCTTGCACTGCAATATCTGAAGGAAAATTTTCTCACTAAAACTATGAAAAAAAAAAACCTAGACATGGACTGTTCTTCTCATTTTATGTAGAAATTTTTCTTTTCAATTGAAATTTCTTTGATGTTTTCATAGCAACCCACACAAAATAGAATCTAGTGATATAAATGTCTAACAAAAATCAAGAAGGAAAAAAAAATAATAAGATAAAATGCTATAACAAATCTCGTAAGTTTCCCTTTCGTTACATTTGGAAAATACTCTGAGGAATGAAATTGGGATAAATCCAGCTAAAATTTTTACATTTAAAGAAAATGTTTTGCACACTATCTTCATTATAACACTTATCTTCTCGTAATGACCTTCATCTGGGATTCCAACGCACTTTGCAAACAATAATTAGTGCATTATTAACAGCACTACTAATTTGGTGCTGCAATGATAATTTTCTGAAGAATAGTGAGAATACTTCAAACATCATAGTTACTTTAATGAATCTTAAGGATGCTCAACACCTTCCAAAATTTTGCTGAACAGTACAGAAATTCCCTATGTACGGTAAATTGTCTTGTTAGATTTGGAATCTTATGTCATTACAATTTCACTGTTTCTAGACCTTACTATTATTTCACAATGTTTATTTGAAACTAAATTCAAAAGAATAAGGATATATCCTCCTCCCTCTGTCTCCAGGTGCTGTTACAGAGACAAAGAAGTACAATTTTAAAGACTGGATCAAGGAAAGAGTGAAAAATATTGCACAATATAGTCACGGACATCATGACTGATAGACCAAGTGGAAATATAGAAGTATGCTGTGCTGGATGAAATAAGCCTTCCTGAATCTCTCTCAGGAGAGAAAGAAGAAACCAAAGTGCATAGTTTCCTTGCATTGAATCTTACAACAATCTCAATTCAATCTGTCAAAGTGTACTGCAGCCACTTTATTAGTGACCTTTGCAGTTAGTGACTTTGATAGAAGACCTCCCAAACTGAAGAAAGTTTATTTTCTTTTAGTTCTTTTCTGTAGTATGTTTTATATACAATATTTTTTTCATTTAAGATTACATGTATAGAAGAAATATTTTTCTCATTACTGATATATACAGTTTACTCCAATTTATTTTTCAGTAAGTTTATGTAGGCATCTCTCACCTTTAAGACTATCAATTGATTGCCCTCACTTTAAACCAAAATTTACCTTGTACTCAAATCTAGATTTATTTTTCACCTTCATCACTGTGAATTACAATGTAATCAAAACACTGAAATATGAAACTGACCACATGCTGCAGGCCAGTTGTATGACAAATTAGTGTCTCTCTGTTTTGTGCCATGCTGTTAACCATATTGCAGCTACTGTTAGACATTGAAATGTAAGAAGTGTGTCTATATATCTGTGGTGGTGTGCTCCCCACCTCCCCAGTCTGACCTGTATTTCCTCTAACACTGCTCAAGTAATAACCACCAATGACAGTTGTAATGGATGCCTCTGGTCATGATGGCTGCATCTGTCTCAAAGTGGATTTGTGGGAGACAGATAACAATACAATAGCCAAGGGCTAATTTGAACAATGCATCCACCTAACCACAGTGCTGGTCAATGTCCTGCTCAAGCCAAATTTGGAAGAAATGAACATCTAGTCAGTACACAAATATGACTATGAGTCAATTATCTTACTCCATAAATAGTAGACAGCCCAGGGCCTATTGAGCTCCCCTGCACGGCAGTGGGCTGCATACCAGAATCTCCCCTTGAGCAGGGACACCTCTCAAGGTTACTCCTCAAGGTTGAGAGATGCCTTGCCGCAAGAGATTCTCGGTAAGTGATTAATAGCATGCTAAACTTTGAAATCTTAGCTAAGTGATATAAAGGATTGATTGTGCATACATAAACCTTTAGATATAAACTGTTGACCAAGTCTGGGACTAGGAATGGATCCAGCTGCACCTAGACTCCTCTCTGAGAAGGAGTTTAGAAAACAAGGGGATCCATTCTGAACCTGGCAACTCAAGGGGACGGTCTCCCTGACAGTTTTGTCTGACCCTGTCCTCTATGCAGTAAATATCAAGTGAACCTTGCCATTGAATCTTGTTAAACTACTGTCACATTTACTATCAAACTTTGTTAATTGCTGTTTTATATCAATAAACATATTGCTACTTCTGTCTTACAAGTTAAGTGCATCACTCCATCTGTGACAGTACGTACAGATATTATGCCAGTTTTAGACTAACTATATGCCTTACCTGTAGGAGGCTCATAGCCTTGTGTTTTAGGGTGGTTTCGAGGATTCCCGAGAAGGCAAACACACACACACTGACTATAAGGGAAAAAACCAAACATTTATGAACTATAGATGTGCATTATGCTAAGGGTATCTTGTAAAGCAAATTAACATACCGACCCGAGGACTGTGAGGAAGATGGACCATCCGTACATT
>JANXJC010000031.1:26276935-26290770 GCA_027564655.1 Leptodon cayanensis
TGAAGGACAAGGTGAATCGAGTCAGTTTGCAGAACTCAAAGCCGTCCAATTGGCTTTAGATATTGCAGAACGAGAAAGATGGCCAAAGCTTTATCTTTACACCGACTCATGGATGATAGCCATCCCCATAACTCTGTATATAGCACTATTTTTTAAGAAAATATTTCTAAATAGCTGTACTTCACAGTCACCCCACCACCCCCCACCCCTTCTGAAGGGGACAGAGTAAGATAATTTCCTTTGAATAAACAGAATAAAATCAGTAGCCTTTGAATTCTAGTTGTGTATTCACTGACTTGCTTTTCCACATAAGTTCATGACTTCAAGTGTACTCATTAACTGTGTGACTCTCTCTTGTCATCCTTTTTGAAGACAGATGCTATCCTAAGATTCAATAAAGTATTCTTGACATTCTTACAAAGGTTTTAACATTTTCAAGGGGCTGTTCTTTAAAGTCATTCAGGAGATCTGCATTTATTTGATGGACATTAACACTACTTAAAAGGTAATTAAAATCTTGTCAACATGTGAAAAATGTAATATGTTCATTTTTTATGTGCAACCAGTTATAAGATTCTCCTGGGTGATAGGTGTACAGTAAACTCTATTAGGATCAGATTAGCAGCAATAATTGTAACCCAGCCAGCTATACAGATCCAGAAATAGTTCTAATAAAAATCTCTGGAAACTAAAGTAGGGGTTAAGTGGAAGAAGTGCCTAAATCTAAAATAATTCAAGACTAGATTTAAGATTTGCTTCAGAACTGCAGCATAAAGTGCCATGTCCATGAAGTAGTAGTAACAGCTGACTAGGAGGTGGGCCAGCAAGGTCACCTTCATTCTTCAGCCTGTTTGTGCCTCATTCCTCCAACTTATAGGACCAAGTTAATATTTCCAAAGATCACGTCAGGTCATTTGGTGAACTACCGCTTCACGTATTTTTTCCTCTAGAGGGTGGAAAAATTTAAGAAATGCATACTGCTTGGCTTCCCCATATGCCAGCAGATAACTGTTAGCTATTATGAATCCAAATTACAGAGCAGAAAGCCCCAAAATAGGGAATTCTGTTCCAGGGACAATGTATGTCTCTTACAGATAGTCAGATATTTTGCTGAATCTAGATACTACTGAATAAAGAAATATGATGGATCTCCAGGAAAAAAGTAAGAGGATCTCTTCCCCTCCACACCTCTCCCGATCCATCTTCACAACCTACCTACTCTCAAGTTCTGCAAAAGGTGAAAGAAAATCAGAGTGGATGTAGCATATTTGGATTGTCATAGCGTTACTAAGTAATGAAAGTAGAACTTTATCTTTGCATGCCAGAATTGATATGATGATGTATCTCACCTTTTTGACAGCCATATTGCATACTTCATGTGTATGCCAATATAAACTGAGAATAGCTACTACATGTCAGATTAATTACCTTAATATGAGTGAGAATGCAGACCCTTCTGTAGTTGCAACACGACCACTATTTCAGCTATATATTAATAGTCTGTTCATGAAGTTTAATTAGTAAGAAATACAGCTGAAGAACTATTCATTACGACCAATTCTTACTAATTTTGGCCATAGTTTCTTAATTATTCACTTTGGCTGGAAGCTAATTAGTTTCATGTCTTACTTGTTAGTTAGCAAAGTCATATATTTTAACCCATACATACAAGAGGGAAAAAGACAATGATTATTTGGAGTCAAGATTTAGCTTTCATGGAAGATACTTGTTTCAAAAATTGCAAAATTTTTGCTGGTTAATAAAAAAACCCAAACAACTGGTGGTTTGTCTTGAGGAAGGGAAGGGGTGTAGTTCTTAGAATATAATTAATGGTCTATTGTATTTTTCATTTCCCTTAAATTTTATCTTGAAGATAAACTTTTCTTCTGCAAATCATAAAACCTTATCTCCTTTCCCACCTTGAAAGCATCAGCTATTCAAAGAGGAATTGTTGTATGTGGACCTTTTTAGCTCTGTGTTGGATCATGCCTCTGTCTCTCATTTCACACAGTAGTTACCACTCTTGATGTTTTCCTAAATTTCATTTTCTTTTTACATATGGATTAGTTCTTGTTAAATTAATAGCTGGTCACTTAGATAAGTTCAAAATTTAGCTAATTATATTAGAACTCTAAATTCAAACACAATTTTCAATTAATTTTGCAGGCTTTCTTTCCACGCTTCCACAAGTGATAATTGTTTTCATTAGAAACCCCTTATGACTTTTCGTTGCTTTCTGTTGCTGCTTTGGCCTCGAAGTGGTTTTGGTGCATTTCGTCTAAATTCTTTTTGGATGAAACTTTCTGTGTGGGTTCCAGAAATGCCCCCAGCATCTGTCCATTATCCCCACACCACCCATTTACTACCAGCTGTCCCTGGGATTCTTAGGAAATCCCAGATCCTTCAGGTGGTTCATATTATAAAAGTGTTCAAGTGTTGCACCCTCCCTTTGTATGCAGCTCTCAGATCCTTACAAACCACTGTTTCTGTGTCATTCTGACCATCTAGTTGTTCATCTTCACCTCTTACCTTTTCTTAAATATCCTAAACAACTGTAATCTACTTGTGAACTTTTAAAAGCCCTTCTTCACCTCCTAACTCATTCTTAGTTTTTATTTTTGAGGTCTTTTTTTTTCCTAGTAGATGTGTTCCAGATCCCAGCACAGAGGCAGTAGCAGAGAGGAGCAGCTTATGTCTCTGAGCAGACTGCCATATGGAAGCAACTTTCCCATTAAAGGACTGAGAATTTCTCAGAGTTGCAACCACCTCATAGCAGCTTTAGGAGGCAGAGAATCTTTTTTATTCTGCCAGGCATCTTGAGACCAATGTTGGTTCAAATTCAGGATGCTGAAGGCAATCCTTTTGAGTTATAATTGCTGACGGTGGCAGTACCACAAACCCATTTCAGTGATCTCAGTTAAATATTTGGATAAAAGGATACCAACAAGAGGCTACCATTTTTCACTCCAAGGCACACATAGGAGAATCTTCTGAGGAAAGACATTGTGCTCTGTTACACCTTGCAGTCTCCATCTGTGGCCCCTGTTAACAACTCTTACAAAGAGTTGCACCAAATTCAAAATAAATTTTGCCCTTCACTACAGCTGTCATCAATAGTTTCTGTCAACATGCCCATTTCCATCCAGGATAAGCATCCATCTTTGATATGCATGTCTCTTGGCAGGGACAGATCGGGGATATATGTTAAAATAATGGGTTCCTAATGTGGGGGAACTGCTATACATTACGAATCACAAAGCATAGCTACTGTGTCTTTAAAAGTACTTTTCCAGGAGCCAGAAGTTGCAGGAGAAACTATTTGGCTACTACGCCAGAAATTTCCTGTCTATTCCTTACCTTCTCTGAGCGCACAGTCCAAGTGAGCTACACAGGCAACATGACATGATACTAGAGTCATCTTTATCACTTCACAAAGTAGTGTGCTGTAGCTTACACCTGTAGAAGAATTACAGTTTCAAAAATGTATTTATCATTACATGTTAATTGATGTTAATTGCTTGTCTTGTAACTGTACCAGACTGTGCTATCACTTTATACTTGATGTGGCTGAGATGACAAATGCTTCTTAGTGATCATAGTTATCCTCTGTCATACCTAGCAAGGCTGAGGTGTGTTCTTTGCAGAAATGAAATAAGAACAGTACCATGGCCAGATGCACACCATCACCCAGAAGCTGCTTAGATAAGCAAACAAATTAAGCAATTATTTCCTCATCATACCCACTGCCAAAGGCAGCGTAAGAGCAGCCAAGCTGTAAGCAGAAGCTAGGGACAATCCCCTTAGTTTTTCCTGTTAACAATTGGCAGCTCAGTCTTTGGAAGTTATTTTCGTGAAAACAGATGTATGAGAAACTCCATCTAAATTAATCTTGTCTGTGAGAGGCACATAAATGTCAGAAGGTCCAGTAACGTGCTACCCAGACTAAGCTTTACTGTTGTATGGGAAGGTATAAACTAATCAAGTTTTAGTAACGCAGATGGCTACTTGAAAGAAGACAAAGAAACAATGAGTAGAAGTTAATTAGGTCTCATTGCTCCCAGTACTCAAGGGCACTATTATCTTACATACCTTACAATACCTTACATACCATACATATCTTACAACAGTAATTCTTATTACCCTGAGAAAGCTTGAGTCCACCTGGTATTGTGCGAAGGTCCTCTCTGTCAACAATAAGCCAAGGGTGGAGAGCTGTGCTATTCAGTGTTAACTGATACTAGTAGCCCTGTTACCAGTCAGGACAAGGTGTGCAACAGTCACTCGGATGTAAGATTTCTAAATACATCTTGTCAGTTTAAAAAATCAGGTTAACTGTGTCCACTTAATAGAAAACACACACCTGCCACCAAATAAACTAGCCCCAGTCCAAAAGATTTCTACATATCTCTGTCCCTGCCTTGCATTTAGCAGGAACGCTCTCAGAGTGTTCTCAGGGGAAATGTCTACAACCACCTGTATTTCTGGATTCATAGTCATTCACCTCTGTTTTCAGACATACTCTGCTTGGGAGGCAAGGATCTAAATATTTATTTCTATGTTGGAAATCTTATATAATTTTTCCAGATGGCAATTAGATTCACAGACTGTTCTCAGCTGTTGAAGGGCCTATGTTCCCCATTGCAACACATGCCTGACAAGTAAAAATTTGATGGAATATTTTGTATTCTTTTGGAGACTGATATTTTTCAGAATTAACATTCAAAACACCAGCAAATGCATTTTAGCTACTCATTCTATCAGTCTTATCTAATTGCATTGTTATAATCAACAACCTGAAAACAAATTTCTAGACTGAATGATTGCACTTAGAATTGGGCTAAATCTGATTTCTTTTCCTCTTACTTATCTTATCTAAACACTTACACATTTAAGTATCTCCTAACTCTTTAGCAAACTATCTCAATGACATTTTTTCCTTTTAGAGCTTCTTAAACTACTTCTTCAAATATCTTAGGTGTTGCATGTTTAAATACACAGCTAAAAAAAAAATTACTGCAAAATAAAATGAGGTGGTAAAAACTTATCTTTATTTTTTTCATTTGTATTTACTCAATTTAATGTCTGGCAAGGACTCTTTTAAATTCACATTCATTTAATTTGCTGTAATTATTTTGTACCTTTCTTCTTTTCTCTGACAGAGCTGAATTGCCCATTAATTCTCAAAGAACTGTCTCTAAACCTTTTACAGTTCATTCTGTTGTTCTACCAGATGGGGAACAGTAAAATTTAGAGAAGCATGGAGCTGGACCAAATGTCTGCACATGAATCAGTCCCTGTTCGAAAATCAATTAAACCACTGTGTTAACATGTGGTTCTGAGGTCTTGATACATTAACCATAGATTTATACAAGTATTCTTGGAAAAATGGAAGAACTGGAAGAACCAGATAAAAACGTTGGCATTCTCAGTGGAGAACGGGAAGAAAGTGAAGCAGGGGCAGATTAACAAGAAACCCTGATCGTGGCAGGCATTAAAATTCTATGTTTTCCTTAGCGGACTGGATCAGGATGTTGTTTAACCCTTACCCAGCAGACACACATGCATGTCTGAGTGAGATTCTCTAGAAATGGTTATCCATGCATCTGAATTTCTGGTTTGTCTCCTGGACACTTCTCTTTTAATCACAACTGTGAAATTTCTGCTATTAAATATGGATGAGAGACTGTAATAGATTTTAAAACAAACAGAAAATCACTGGGTATTTTTTTTTAATTTTCTTTCTTTTTCTTTGCAAAAATTTCCTTTGCTAATCTCATTTTTAAAGTTTTATTTTTCAATATTTTAACCATTTTATCAGACTAATGCTGGACTACTTCACAAGCATTCTCAGCCATAGTAACTAACCCATTAAAGAAAGTGTACAGCACAATAGTTATGAATGTCCAAAAGCAGACTAAGGTCAAGGTATTTGGATAAATGAACTTTGTCCAATTATATAGTAGCCTGAATAATCCTTATACTTCTACCTAGTTTATACTGTTATATAATTATTGCTTTACTTTAACAGCACTGAATATATATCATGTTGAGAGCATCTGATGTATGTCCTCTTATGAAATGTATTTTCTGTTGCAATTAAAGATACAAAAAGGAAGTGAGGCTGTAGGGTAGGACTTAAAGTCATGCCTTCCAGGTTTTAATTCCTATCATTGATTTTAAATTTGAACACCTGATTAAAAACCCACCTGAATAATCTAAAAGCTTTGCATCAGCCTCTTGAAGAGGTTCCTATGCAGCTGCCTTAGCTGTAGAGATTGTTTTACGCACACAGATTCCCCAAATGGGGAATATTATAGCAATTCTGTAAAAGATTCAAGAGAGAAAAAAAGGAAGAAAAAATGATGACAAGGAGAAAATATAATGATGATAAATTACATTCTTGAAAGTAAGCCCTTAATGAGAATGAAACAAAAATGAACAAATATATAATATATACACATTCTGCAGTGCAACTGTTAAAGCAACACTTGACTTTTTTTTAATCACTCTTTCCAATGTTAATTCACTCATTTCTTATTTCTAATTTCTTATCTGTAATTTCAATCATATTTTCATTCTTTTTTCCTGATTTTATTCAGTTCTAGGTTTTGGTGCTTTTTTGTTAGGGAGAGATGAGAGGTATTGCTACTCTACCTCCTCTATATTGTACCATATTCTTTCCTTCTGTTCCATCTTCCAAGTATTTATCTAGATTTAGTAATATTTGTTTATCCACATATGAGGTAGGTAGTTAGGAATAACAAGTGAAATTTCAGGTTTAAAAGCTGTAACACCATGTAAATTACTTTCTCCATCTGGGTATCAGGTCTCTATTTTATATTTATCTCTTTTTTGTTTCACAGTGTTCCTCTGAACATTATTAAGTGGTTGGTTTTTTTTCTGATAGGGAAAGAACAAAACGATAATTCTGACCAACATAGGTGTCTTCTACATAAATCACAACTGTGACCTGCTTGTGTAGAATCTTGCAGTAATTCTGAACTTGATTGAACAAGATAACTAAGCAAAAGACAAAACTTTTGCATAAAATAAAGTTATCATAAGTTTTAGATAGCAAAATGAGAGTAGTTCCTTTAAAAGATTTCCTTACATGAAACTCACATTTCATATACTTGCAACAGGTATTAACCTATTAAAAAGTAACATTTGAGATTTTTTAAATTCTGAATTCAAAGGAAGCTTGAAAAGACAATCCTAATACCTTCCTTCCTTTTGTTGTCAAACTTACAGGCTAAAACTTGGGTAATAAGGAAGTTATTGAGAGTTCTATGATTGGGTTCAATGTATTATGATTTTACCCACAAGTTTTCTGCAGCCTTATTTCCCACAGTTATGTGCCTTTTGTTTCTCTTAAAAAATTTAAGAGACAGTGTTGGAAATAAATCTTATCATGACAGTTTAGGTTTCTGAATCCTTTAATATAACCTAACAAAATCTTTCATTTTAAACACAACATAATCAGCCAAAATCTTACTAAGCACATTTCTGTGTCTTTCCTTGTAAGTCAGTTATACTTCGTCTGTATAGATCCCACATGGCTGGTTTGGCAGTATGGCATTGCTGTGAACTCTGTGTGCGCTCAAAGACAGCCAAACCATAGTTACCTGTAAAACATAGTGTTGGGAGCTTTTATACTTTGACTTCATGGGAGCTTCAGTCAGCCACATATTGTAATACCTCAGTACTTGAGATGAAATGCAAAATTCAAGTATAAATATGTGTAGTACATTGACTGGTAAAACAGATGTAGTTGCTCTAGTAAATATGCATATAATGTTTAAATCTGAACAAAACTTAATCTCTTTTTTAAATTTTTTTTGTGTTTAAACAGAATTCAATGAAACTACTTGCACTTAGGCATTTGCTTACCTGCTGTACAAAATGAATTGAAAGAGTCCATATCATACAGGAGTAGGATAATAACAATGAACCACGTCAAAGTGAAAGGAAAACAGTTAAATCAATATCTTTGTTGAAGAATTGTTTCTGCTCCAATTTACACAGCTACGCAGGATCCTGAAACATCTTTGATCAAATCTTCATAGAACACAGTGACATAGTGACGTAGAGAGCCAACATCAATATAACCTGTGACTGAAAAAAAGTTACCTCTATATAAACAAAAAAAAAATATTACTAGATTACAATTTTTATGGAATTTTAAATAGTTGTTTTATTTGTCACTTAGTCAAACAGGGCTGGAAAATCCCAATCCTCCAGACCATCCTTATAAGCCTTTAGTAAAACCAAAACCCTTATTCAGCTTATATCGGGATTCCTTCAGGTCTTTCAAAGCAATGAATGGAAGTGACCAGTTTAAGACTCAGACACCTGCTGGTGCAATCTTCTGTGTGCTTCTTGTAGGAAAGCATAGAAAGCAGCTCTGTATGTCACTGGTTTTACTCTTATGTGTACTATTTAATGATGATATGTACATTTCCATCTGATAAGGAATTATAGCCAAAACTATCCTTTAATAAATTAACACTATAAAATAATTGACATCTTTAGTCTCTCTCTCCCCCTCTCTCCTCCATACAAAAAATATCCAATATAGCTTAGCAATTTTTTTCCATGTACAGAGAACCCAAACTGCTTCTTAACAGTTATCCTTTTCTTATACAGATTAATTTACATATTAGTGCAGTGTTTTGAGAAAAAACAGCAGGCTTTTAACTTGCAATCACTTTTCATAGCTACTTAAAATTTCAGATACCTTTAACTTTTGCTGACTTGCTCAGCAGGGGTTCCAATGCTCATTTTGTTCCTGTTCCATTAAGAATTGAGAGCTGCATTAGCCCTAAAGCCTAAGCAAGATGATGGCACACACTCAGATATAAAAGTCCTCTGTCCCTGGGGTATTAGAGCCATAAAATGGTGAAATCCTCCTTGGGAAAAAAAAAAACCAACATATAAGTGGTAACATCTTTAATACAGAATCTGAAAATAAAACATATTTTAAAACCAAAATTAGGCATGACAAATCTTACAAGCTTTTTTCTTTGCGATTTATTCACAGGTCATTAAATCCATTAAGTTGTTTTTCTCTAGATTTGGTATTATGAATGATTTCCCGCATCCTCACAAAATGCCTTTTAAACTCATTAAACACAATACAGTTTCTTTTATGCTTGTTTTAATAGCATACTGCACTTTGTACTTCATTTTGAAACATTTGCAAGTAAGAGTAATTAATTAAATATTCTGAAGTTTAATAAAGTGGTCATTGTTTTCGGGGTACATACCTGTCAGTCAAAGGGAATTCAACATTTCAATGAATGCACTTAGTTACTAAAGGATTTTATAAATGCTCGTATATTAATTTACATCTTTGCAGCGTTAGGCATCAGAGACGCTTAGAGAGATGGGGTTTGCTGCTATGAAAAGTCAATGGCAAAGCTCAATGGCTTCCACTGAAGGAGATTAACAGAAATAAAAGCATTTTCCTTTCAATTTATAAAGCACTTTATCTTAAATTCTGAGTGAATAAGTCAGTAATTGCTTAACAAATGCACCTTGATTGTTTGTTTCATAAATATTTGTAGTAGATATTGGTCTGTCTTTTTGATAGTTTCCATGGCTTTGTCATGCTTTCCACAGCAGTTCTTCCTCCAAACAAGCCAGGTCTGCATTTCTTCTAAAATAAGTAGATTTGCCACTGATGTGAGCAAAAGTTTGATGAAGTCTCTAATAATTAGCTTAGCTGCACATCTGTAAATGTGACAGGATTTGCACTTGTTCAGAAACCTACAATCCTCTTCTGCCTGGAACAGCTTGTTAACTACTTCTTTAATGAATCTTACATGGACTAGTCCTTCATAAGAAATAAGACTCACAGGGATTTCATGATTCAGTGAGCTCTTTCTCATGTCCTCATGCCATGTGATTTCTTCTTCAGAAAAACTAACTCCACCTCAAAAAAAAGTCCAGTTCTTTCTCCCATACCTCCTACAGGAAGTCTGTTAATTTTCCTAGTTAAATCCAGCTAATATGAGTATCTCCTATTTTTAAAGATATTTAAGTGTTTCTTTCCCACTCTCCTGGTAATTTGGTCCTCTTATCAGTTCAGTGCCCAAAAGAGAGGCACTGTGTTTTAGTTAGGAATAAACATAACTATACCGAGAATAAATATTTGGAATTTATTGCTAAAAAAAATCTGTTTAGAAATGAGATACATTTATTTAAGAAGGATAGAAATTAACAGATGGAATGACTTAACAATTTTTTCATCGTTTGTATTAATTTTGGACACACTTCTTTCAAAATGCTACAGCTCACATAAAGCTTATAATTTTAATAAACATAATATCAAATAGAGTTGATTAAAGACATCAGATCATATAATCACGGTGTTCTCTTCTAGCCCTCAAAAGAGCTACTGGCCAAATATATGAGCAGTGTACACCAGCTCATATATAATCTTATTTATTTGTATGTGTATAAAGTATACAGAAATATATGCTGGCACATCCAAAGAAGAGCAATGAAGCCGGTGAAGGGTCTAGAGCACAAGTCCTGTGAGGAGCAGCTGAGGGAACTGGGGTTGTTTAGTATGGAGAAAAGGAGGCTGAGGGGAGACCTTATCGCTCTCTACAACTACCTGAAAGGAGGCTGTAGTGAGGTGGGTGTCAGTCTCTTTTCCCAAGTAACAAGTGATAGGATGAGAGGAAATGGCCCCAACTTGTGCCAGAGGAGGTTTAGAGCGGATATTAGGAAAAATTTCTTCACTGAAAGGGTTGTCAAACATTGTAACAGACTGCCCAGGGAAGTGGTTGGTTCACCATCCCTGGAGGTATTTAAAAGATGTGTAGATGTGGCACTTAGGGACATGGTTTAGTGCTGGACTTGGCAGTGTTTACGGTTGGACTCAATGATCTTAAGTGTCTGTTCCAACCTAAATGGTTCTATGATTCTATGATTCTATATTACAAGTGTATAAGTAACTGCATTCTAAAAATACTGATGCTGTCTCCCATACGATATTCTGGGTGTATTTGTGTTGGAGAAGGAAGCGGAAAGTATTAGATCTTAACTTATGAGCAATTAGTATCTAATCATAGAGTTTATATTGTATATACATGTATATGTAACATATTATAGATACTGTGTTTATAAATACATACACATACGTATAATTATATATATATTCTTTTCCATGTATGTAAATCTTTGAGAAAAGAATTAAAACCAATTTAGATCAAAGAATTTTAAACCTCAAAGGAAGGGTTAATTGTCATTAATGGTTCCACACAATAAATACTCCAGTCAGGGTTTACTTACATTAAAGTAAAGTTCATCAGCAGGGAATCTGGAATCAAAAGGTCATTACATTAGAAAAACTTAAGCAATATAACTCAAGTAAGCAAGAATGTTACTTGAATGCACAATTTCCAATCTGTAGTGCAGAGAATATAGATGAGTTTGATGTGCAAGCTGAAACAATCCCCAGGAAGTTTTCTTTAAGGGATAATATGTACAAAATTACTAGAAATGGTTTTAAAGATTTGTTTTATGCTGGGGGACACCTAAGATATTTCGTAATTACAAAAAACATTTATTGCAAATACTGAAACACTACGAACTTCATTCCTTTTTTATATTAAGATAAACGATGCAACATAGGACAAAAAAAAGAACATACAAGGTGTTGTATTTTTTAATTTCTAATCTTGCTGTGGCAGAATGTAAAGTTTTTGTCTGATACTCATGGTGATTTGCCATTGGCATAACAAAGAGACCATGATAAACAGGAGTATTAACTCAAAAGAGTAGCACACAGGGACTGTCTGTGTATCTATCAGGTATTTATGTATATTAAAATATATTTTTTCCACTTTTATTTGCCTATTCAAATGACTTGAAAGCAAATATAAATACTTTTTCTTGTATTCCTGTCTCCTAGTGTCTCATGATATAAAATGCATCTGTTAACATTTTTCTGTATCAACAAAGGATGGATAATTTTGGTTTTTCTGGACTGTCACTATCAATTATTTCTTCGACAGCAATGTATACTGGCCTCAGAGAATACTGTGTATGTTTTGTTCAAGGCACAAATACATGAAGTCACATAGGTAATAATGGTCCAGAACAATCTAAATAGGTAAGACAGGAGTCAAGCAGATGCAAACTAGGACTAAAGGCATCAATCAATATATGGAAATAAGAAATCTTGTATTGGTCTTTTTATAAGAGTTTGTAGGCTTGATTCTACCATGTGGTTCTTGGAATCCTGCACAGATGACGTAGTCCAAAGCCTGCTTTACTGCTTGGAATGTGTGGGTCTATATGAAAACCAGTGTCTATAAAAAAACCCCAAACAACCACACAACAACAACCAAAAAAACCCAACAGTTGTGTTGTTTTGTTTTGTTTTGTTTTTTAAACTGCACAGGTAACTTCTTGAAGATGGCTACCACAAGAAAAGTTGTTGGGGACCATGGAGTCTTTCCTGCACAAATCCACTGGCCTGCTCTCATGCTGAGGTACTGAGGTACAAATTTACATTGTTCAGGATTCATGAGTGTAAACCAGCATTGCAAAAATTGATTACAGAGTCTTTGTTAGTATATCTGCTTGTGGTTTTGTAAATTAAATGTAAAATTATTTTGTAGTAATTTGACAAGCCTAAGATATTACAAAAGAACTAGAAGCACAAGATACTTTGTGCTGAGTAGTAACAATGTAGTAATACATTCAGCTGTGTTCTATTTTAATCACTATTTTTGTCTAATCTTTTCACCTTTTTTTTATTCCCATTGACTTCAATAAGAATTTTGAATAAGACAGAAAAACATACCAGTTCCTGTTCTTTATAGTCATATCTTTTTTTCTAAAGTTTAGCTTTTTAGTGCAGAAATAATATTCTATAGTTAGTTTCCTGAGGTTACCGCACAACCTGCAAAATTCACTTGTAGTTCTACTTCAGTATTATAAGAGAATTTATATTTGTAATAAAAATGCTGTTGCCTAAGTTTTAAATGTATGTGTATGTGTTTATATAGATACATATGATACAACACTACAAAAATGCATATAAAGCTCTGGAATGGATGTCACTTGGCTTTCAACAAATTACATTGTAAGTATTTGTGCATAGTGTATTTAAGTGCTGTATTTCAGCACTTAGAAGTAAATCAGTTGATAATATATGGGGCCCATTAGTATTGAAACTGTGAGCAAAAAGTAACAGCTGTGCATATTCATGGCTATAAAAATATGTTTAGTTATGGAAAAATGGAATTACCAGTATTCATTTGAAATAATTACTATCAAATAATATGATGCCTCATCAATAAAGTGTGTAATTGACCTGGTTAAAAAAAAGTATGACTAGGAAATTTCATACAACTTACAGTGACTCAACAAAAATAAATTTTGGCCATATTCTAAGAAATTAAATAATTAACCTACAAAAGATACATTGCAATATTATCAAGTCCCATCTAATAAATAGGATGTGCAATGCAGACCATCACATGTTCATGAGACTTTTTGTATTAAAGGACATTTCAATAAAACTCTATCATTTCCAGTGATTTCCCTCTACCCTATTACAGTGCTGAGTAGCAGGATTTGTCTCTCATTTAGGAGAATCTGGTAAGCTCTTGTGACGGTCTGACAAATTATAGTCAATGTCTGAAACATTTGTTAAAGAACTTTGGTGGAGAAAAAGGCCTCTGTAAAACTGCAGGAGTTTTGTGAACAGGGCAATGTGGCTGGAGGAGAGGGCCCCACGGAGGGTGAGAATGCACTTCTCCAAAGCCCCAATTCCTTATCTTAAGTGACCAGGAGAAGGAACACAATATATGTTT
>JANXJC010000031.1:26291922-26321429 GCA_027564655.1 Leptodon cayanensis
GCACACCTGTGTTTTTCTAACTGGTTTTATTATCATCTTTCTTTTTTCGTCTTCTTGTTTATTCTGTTCAAGGCCTTTAAGGCGCCTGCAATGCTCCTGTGAACAGCGTTAGCTGAATGTTCCCACAACCTCGCTCTGGTTTATGACCGGTGTGTGACAGTGTTCCACCTTTTGTCCATGGGTAATAGATTTTTAATTCTTACTTCTGTCTGCTCAGCTACCTTCATTTCCTACTGTACAAACATTTGATGGAGAGTGGGGTTTTCTTGGTCCTGTCTGAAACTAGATGGTATGTGGCTGATAAACTGAGGCTGTGGAGGTGGTCAAAAGTCAGCTTTGTATCTCTTGCATATTTGTCATCTAGGAATTGTAGAACAGCTTTGAATAATGTTACAAGGATCCACATGTACCTTTTCATATACAATACACAATAAAGGAGATTAACAACACAAAATTATTCACTTTAAGTATTCATTCTTTCTTTTTCTGTGTTCCAAACCAATGCTGCTTCTAAAAAGAGCTATGTGTTCTCCCAAAATAATAGAGTTCTGTAGGCAGTTAAATAATAATGCTTTAAAGGCAGTGAAGATTATTTGACACTTTCCATTACAAACTCTTGTTTTCAGATGATTACAACTATACAAAACATAAAGAATTTCAGATGATGTTTTCCATTTCAGACATCTAAGATCGATTTTTTTAAATTTTTCAGACAATATCTTCATTCTTTTCAAAAACAAGATTAGAAAAAATGCATTGCTTTTTTCGTATCCATCAATAAATAGATCTTGCATACATAACTGGAAACTGTGAGACTTTGTCAATGATATTTGAACTTTGCAAGAAGTAGTCTTGTTGAATGTTCCTAGAGGCTTGCCTTTTTCATTTCTGCTAAATGATGTTTAAATGTACATTCATTCAGGTTGTGGTGGGTTGACCCTGGCTGGATACCAGGTGCCCACCAAAGCCGCTCTATCACTCCCGTCCTTAGCTGGACATGGGAGAGAAAATGCAATAAATGGCTCATGGGTCAAAATAAGAACAGGGAGAGATCAGTCACCAATTACCATCACGGGCAAACCAGACTTGACTTGGGGAAAATTAATTTAATTTATTGCGAATCAAATCAGAGTAAGGTAATGAGAAATAAAACCAAATCTTAAAACACCTTCCCCCGACCCCTCCCTTCTTCCCAGGCTCAACTTTACTCCCAGTTTTCTCTACCTCCTCACCCACCAGCAGCACAGGGAAATGGGGAATGGGGGTTGCGGTCAGTTCATCACACATTGTCTCTGCCACTCCTTCCTCCTCGGGGGGAGGACTCCTCACGCTCTTCCCCTGCTCCAGCGTGGGGTCCCTCCCACAGGAGACATTCCTCCACAAACTTCTCCAATGTAAGTCCTTCCCATGGGCTACAGATCTGTCGTGGTTTAACCCCAGCCAGCAACTAAGCACCATTCAGCTGCTCCCTCACCTCCCTCACAGTGGGATGGGGGAGAGAATCAGAAAGGTAAAAGGGAGAAAACTCATGGGCTGAGATAAAAACAGTTTATTAGGTAAAGCAAAAGTCATGCACACAAGCAAAGCAAAACAAGGAATTGATTCACTACTTCCCATCAGCAGGCAGCTCTTCATCCATCTCCAGGAAAACAGGGCTCTATCATGTGTAAAGGTTACTTGGGAAGGCAAGCGCCATAACTCCGAACATGCCCCTCTTCCTTCTTACCCCAGCTTTATATGCTGAGCATGATGTCATACGGTCTGGAATATCCCTTGGTCAGTTGGGGTCAGCTGTCCCAACTGTGTCCCCTCCCAACTTCTTGTGCACCCCCACCCTACTCACTGGTGGGATGGGGTGAGAAGCAGAAAAGGCCTTGACGCTGTGTAAGCACTGCTCAGCAGTAACGAAAACACCCCTGAATTATCAATACTGTTTTCAGCGCAAATGCAAAATGTAGCCACATACTAGCTACTATAAAGAAAATTAACTTTATCCCAGCCAAAACCAGCACAAGTTCTTCAAGAACTGCTCCAGTGTAGGTCCCTTCCACGGGCTTCAGTCCTTCAGGCACAGACTGCTCCAGCATGGGTCTCCCACGAGGTCACAAGTCCTGCCAGAGAACCTGCTCCAGCGTGGGGTCCTCTCTCCATGGGGCCACAGGTCCTGCCAGGAGCATGCTCCAGTGTGGGCTTCCCATGGGGTCACAGCCTCCTTCAGGTGCATCCCCCTGCTCCAGCATGGTGTCCTCCATGGGCTGCAGGTGGATATCTGCTCCACCGTGGATCTCCATGGGCTGCAGAGGGACAGCCTGGCTCACCAGGGTCTTCCCCATGGGCTGCAGGGGAATCTCTGCTCTAGCACCTGGAGCACCTCCTCCCGCTCCTTCTTCACTGACCTGGGGGTCTGCAGGGTTGTTTCTCTTACATATTCTCACTCCTCTCTCTGGCTGCTGTTTCTGTTGCACAGGGTTTTTTTTCCACCTTCATAAATCTGTTATCTCAGAGGCACTACCACCGTCACTGACAGGCTCAGCCTTGGCCAGCAGCCGGTCCGTCTTGGGGCCAGCTGGAATTGGCTCTGTTGGACATAGGGGAAGCTTCTAGCATATTCCCACAGAAGCCACCCCTGTAGCCCTCCTACTACCAAAAACCTTGCCATGCAAATGCTGTACAGATGTCTAGACTTACGTTGATACATGTTCACAAAAAGAGTTTCAAGTTTCATGATATCATTAGATATTTATCAGAGTTTACTATATGACTGCACATTTGCTATCTTCAGAATGCCACCGAACACAAATGATTGCAGGTGCTCAGCAGGACTTTCACAAGTTTGTTCTCTCCAGCATTCACACTAAAGAATCAGTCCATATTTCTACACTTGCAGTGTAAATAACCTCAGGCTCTAACTACACTAATATTGGAGATTGCTAGCGAGAACTCAGAATGTATCTCAATCTGTGCTAGTTGGGCACCAGCTCACTCATGTCTGCAGGGATTATCCTTGTTTCGCATCTCAATGGACCAAAATGAAGGGACGTCTAATGAATATGGTCTTCTGTAGCTTGAGAGTCTGGTGGAAAATGAAGGATGTGACAGTATAATTGGGGAATGTGTCATTATGGATATGCACAGGGCGGGTGAATTCTTGTACTTACTAATATTCAATTGCTTCACTTTGCAATCCTAATATTCTTTGAGAATTTTTTTTTTTTAATTGTGCTTAATTGTCACCTGAAGCTGCAGTAAGGAAGACATACATTGGATCATGCTCCTGTAAGGAGTATAACCAAAGACAGACACTTTCCTTCCAAGAAAGAATGATCCTTGTACATCAAGATCTAGCAATCCATTGCTATAGAAAATGCAGTTTTGAAAGTTTACTGAAATAAAATAATTTGAACTTCTAAATAAGTTTTGTTCATTAATTCTAATTTGAATATGTGATTTCATAAGAAACTCTCAGACCACCTCATTTTGGGGGTTTGTTGTCATATAGTGGTACACATATATGTTTCCAGATCATGAAAACATGCTAATCAATTGTAGGTAGCTTCCTGTGGTCCTGCTGCCTGTGTTGCAGTGCCTGAATTACAGGAACATAGAAAATAGAAGTAGTAATCTTCATTTCCTACTACAGTGTGAACACCTCTCAAAATAAGGAAATGGCAATTTTGGTGCAGTGCCCTCTACAAGTAACAAGAGTAACTGATTTATCTGTTTGTAACTTTACAGTGAAAAAAAATGCAGAAGAAATTATTTTATATGTTCCAACTCTCCTAAGTCAGATTTTGAAGCTAGGAGCATGGAAACACACTATTGAATTAAACACTTCTTACAGTTAATATAACAACAATTCAGAAAGTTAAACGCAGTGTAAAGAAACTGTTAAGCAGGTGCAAATTTCACTCTTCATTAGATAAACAGTATCTTTCTTTCCAAACCTTTTGTACAGAAGTATAGTCTCATAAAATGTGCTTCCCCACTGCAAGTACAAGCATTACAAACATGTGCAATTAATGTATTTTTTAATAAGTACCAATATTCTTAGGTCATTTTAGCTAGGACAATATCTCTGAATCTAAAAAATCCTTTGTATCCCTTACAATAAAACCTTTCAGTGTCCTAATGTTTTTTTTTTTTCTATAATGTTTCAACTGTACGTATAAATTCAATCATGAATCTTCTGTTGAAGTGTATGTTTTCTACAGTTCTAAAATAGATGTCTGTATTAGTTCGGCAATGTAGGGCAGAATATAGTTTTGTCTGTTTTTCATAGAACATAGTATAAAGATCGTTCATCTGAGGTAACAAAACATTTTGTAAGTACTCCTTGAGGGAAAGTATTGTACTTAAATGACCATTTTGTTTTCACAAGACAATAATATTAATAATGCTCAATAAATCATTCAAAGCTTCCTTTCTGAACCAAAACCTATTCTTCTAAAGCCATTAAATACAAATATTATGGTACCTAGTTTTCAGATTGAATTTCCACAATAATCATTATTTTCTGCCTTGCTTGTGACATGTTTTTATTGGTGTATTAGCTTCAGAACTACCAAATTATCATATTCCTGAACTAAGCCTCCAGACAGCAGAATGTCAGCTATCAATGCAAAAATCTTTTAGTGTTATGAGAAAGGTACATAATATTTTTGTGCAATCTAATTTAAAAAAGACTCTAGCTTTGTAGAAATAGTACTAAAGATTGACTAAAATAAAATTGTGTTAAAAAATTCAGATTTTATTAATGACCATAACTCAGATTCAGTGTACTAAACAAGCCACTAAGAGTAGTCATTGAAAAAACCCTCCACTCATAATATCTGAGTATTTAAATTACATTACATGATTTATAGTCAATGTGTGTTTTTTGCTGATATTTGTAGAAATTGAAGTCTTTATTCTGAGAATCTAAACAAATACAAGCATTTACCTGGTATTTAGACAGTATAGAATTAATTAAAATGTTTGGATTTCAGGAGATAGTGTATACTAGAGTTAGCTTATGGAATTCTGCCATATGTAGCATGTTGCACCTGCAAATTTCAAATATAATCATATATTTTTCCCTTCCATTTTGTTTTGTTTGGCTCCCAAAATGCAAAGATCAGCTTTTTTACTCTTACACAGCTATACAGAGAGAAAGGAGCTATTTGTAACAGGATCATTTGCAATATTTGGAGCTTATTATGGAAGTTTCCATTTTGACACACCCCCTTTTTCAGTTTCTACTTTTAGTATAATTGGTCTCATTACATTAAAACTTTACATTCTCTGGATTTCAGTACATGTTCCATTAAATTTCTTGGTAATAAACCCTATATCTAAATCTATATCTATATCTATATAACTAACTTCCTCAAATGATTTTAATGGATTTCAGAACATGTCCTGCATTCAGAGATAACATTGAAAGGAAGCAGTACCAACCATATGCAGACTGTTATCCTAAATAACAGAGTAGCTGTACTGTAACTTTCAGACATGGTTGGATAGTTATATGCCGCTATCAACAAAACACATATGTGAAATATAATGAGTTAACAAAACAAAAAAAAAAAAGAAAGAAAAAAAAAGAAGAAACTCCACATTGTGAGGTTGTGTTTAGCTTGTTTTTTGTTTTGTTGTTGTTGTTTTGGGGTTTGTTTTGTTTTGTTTTTTGGGGGGGGTTGGTTTTTTTCATAGAAAGACAAGAGATTTTGGTCATAATTGCTAACTTATGATAATACTGTATTATTACAAGTCAAAACTTTTAATTGAAGCAAAATAATTTATTCAATTATCCATTTTTCTGCATGAACAGAATGACCTTCTGTTCCACACAGAAGCTTAAGTTCTCACATTTTTTTCAAATGTTCTGTTTCCTCTAGCTATAAAAGAAGCACCACTATACTGAGATGTTACTAAGCTCCCTTATAATCATTATAAGGTCTATTCAGCACATCCCATTAGTAGTGAACATTTACTGAAAAATGACCTTTCATGTTTTATCCCTGAAATGTAATCAGTTGTACTCATGATGAAGCCAATGTTGACAGTACAACTATTTAATGGCCAAGAATGAAAATAAACACCTATTAAAAAAACATAAATTAAATTCATTCATACCAGAGCTTAAGGGGGGGAAAAAAAAAAAAAGTATGAGATGCCACTTACGAAAATATGAACTTCAACAATCCAGTTAAGAAAACTGAATTAAATAAGGAAGCTCTTACACCTTAGAAAAAGCAAGAGATATAAAGCTCTATGTTCTCCAGATGACATTGATTTAAGCACAAAATCAGAAATAAAACTAAAGCTGTTGAAAGGAGGTATTCTGTGACTGAAAAAGAGGAAGATAAAGGTACCTCCACAAAACTAAAACTAATACTTCTATGTTGTCTGTTGAATGAAATATTGCCCTTCATTTATCAGTTTATATATCTTATCATGGTCAAGTCATGGCAAATTTTTAACTGAAATTATTTAGTACCATGTGGTTGATTTTCTGACTAACAAGAAAGCTTAATGGGAAATAGTGATTTCCGCTGAAAATTCTAACTTTTCTTCAAAAAAGGATTGAAAATTCTTTTTCAATTATAGTTTTAAAATAAGTTGAATTTTTCACGGAGGGGACAAACAAGGTAAAAATATTTTCTGACAACTGAAAATATGCTTGAGTTGAGGTAATGAGAGCAAATACAGGACAGAAGTCTTTTCAAAGCCAGAACCCCCCATTCAGCAGAAATTGCATAAATAAGGCAGAAATACAGCATTCTCTATATATCTTACTGCTGAAAAGGAAAAAGGTGGGATTTTCACAATTTTTCAAAGTGGATTGATTAGATTTTCCTTTAAGTTCCCCAAATTACAATCTGTGTTTAAGTCAAATCCAGCAACTTTACAGTTCAAAAAAGTTTTGCTGACCTGAAAGCATACACTGTGATGCTTACTATACATATGATGTACACAAAGTAACTATAGATAACAATGTATATAACTTTCCCCTCTCTGAGAGACAGTTAATAAGAATCAAAAGATTTATTATTTTTTTTAACAAGATCATGGCTATGCATTACGTTGCAGTCCTTTAAGTGCAGGGTGCTATTATATTGATTA
Organism: Leptodon cayanensis; assembly: GCA_027564655.1. Taxonomy (NCBI): domain Eukaryota; kingdom Metazoa; phylum Chordata; class Aves; order Accipitriformes; family Accipitridae; genus Leptodon; species Leptodon cayanensis. The sequence continues at coordinate 26,299,027 of JANXJC010000031.1, forward strand.
ATCTAAGTGTACACAGTGTTACATGTGGATGTGATTAGTCAGAACTTTTAGCTCACCCATAGCTTCTGTTTAGTTGGTTCATGAAATAGATATTGCACTTAACCTGGTGTTAGAGCATTCAGAAAATATGCTAAACTAATTTAGGCAGCCTAATGTTTACAGTAGTTCTTTGTATAGTCAAATATAAAATATAGAAAAAATTCAGAGAAAGACATGATAGGGAGTAGCTTAAAAGATAGGGAGGTGCTACTGTAATTGTACAATAATGAGCCATAACTATGGCAAGAAAGGACAATGATGGGTATATACCCTGCAGAGGAAAAAGATGGAAAGCCTTATTAGTTAAAATATTTCAGTTAAAATAATTGGGAAGAGGCTTGAGTGCTGCAAAGATCTGTGAACATCCCCTTACACACACACCTCCCAGACAATTCAGTTGTGCCCAGCCCAGGACTAATCTATGTGCAGAATGAGCTGTCTGTCCACAGAAAAGCAGTTGCTTGGTGCCAGGGCTGGTCCGCTCAACTGCCCATCAGGCAAGCTACACAAAAGCCATGCTGTTGGGTGGCCTCACCAGCTGGACAGCCCTGGGATGACATTACAGGGCCCACACAGGAAAAGGTGGAAAGCTGGTCATGGGTCATTAAGTCTCCAGAAGATCAGAAGATAATCAAAGCAATCTAAATGCTATCTAAAGCAGTAAATCAGAGTATTGGTCTGGAAAGACACTCATAGCAATTTATTCTATTTGCTGACAATCCTCAGAAATTAAAATTTCTTTTCTCATCTAAAGGATTTAACTGTAAGTTACTGTAGATCCCATGTACTGATACTCCTAACAGTACCTATTTACAAATTCCCCTAGATTAATGATAAATAATACTAGGATAAGACACTCTGATGATGTAATTAGACATTACTCCTTTGATTTCAGTGTAATTATTACAATTTATAACAGCTGAATATCTGTTGATGAGTATTTCACATGGAGCCACTGGGATAAGTATAACACAAACAGTTCTTATATTTTTTTTCCTTTTCATTTGGTTTACAGAGCTAAGCAACCCATTAAAAGTGAATCACTTTACTGAGCAACTCCATATGATTAGTAAACAAATGCCTAACGCCAGAAAGTATTTTTCCACTTCCATCAGCTTCCATGTCTCTTTGTCTTTGATTGATGCTGAGGAAAAACTGACCTGGATGCTAAGCAAATTAAAAGTGCCACAATGCCATAGTGTCTAAATTCTTTTGACCTTTTCCCTATATCTGTATGATGGAGGCTTCTAAGAGGTAGGAGAGAGCTTCAAATTCACTAAAGTAAAAAAAAAAAAAAAAAAAAAATGATGAAGTGTTTAGATTTTGCTGGCGGTTTTGCACTGTCAAAATCTCTTTAGGAAGTTTGAGGTGCAGGTAAGAGATATTTGACCTTCTTCCTTTCAATAAGTTTATCTGGTGTCAGCTTTCGTAATTCATATTCAGAATTTCTTCTTCTAATATTTGCTTTTTTTCAGGCATGTTCATGTGAGTTCATCCCCTCATTTTTCAGCATACCGCCCCCCAACAAACACACCCACCACCTGCCTTGGAACATCCCATAATAGAAGTGATCTAAGATTCTTATCAACTTCAATGGTCTTCTGGGAAGAGTGAAAATCAGTAATGACTGAATGATCAATACTATTTGTTTTACTATTTGAGGCTTTTTTTGTGTAGGTTTTTTTTTTCCTTAGCCAGCCTATCACAGGTAGCTATGATATAGTCCACATGATCACTGAAGCTGGATACCTCACAGTTCTGTATAACACAGAACATCTCTGTGATTGTATGGGAAGTATTATGCTAATGTTGGAAACAGAAAATGCAGGGCCCCAAATGGTTTCAGCCACCTAAATCCAGAGATTTTACTCTGTGAATTTCCCCTAGGCTGTGATTTCAGCACACAAACTGTTCAGGAGTAAGACTGATTTAAATCACTCCCATTTTTCTCAAGTGTTCATTGCCATGTATGCACTGCACATCAACATTGTGTCAGCACAGCAGAGTTATTTGTATAGCTGAGCTATGAATCTGATTAGAGAAAAATGGCAGATTGTAAAGAAAAAAGGAACAAAAAACCATACGTCTGTTTTGTACTGTTTAATTTTCTTCAGATAATTTCTCAGATGCCATTGGCAGTGCGTGACAGAACACGTGAAGAAAGAGAAAGATGAAGGGGTGGGAATGAGCAGTGAAGCCACTATGGAGGTAATGTTCCAAAACTAGTATTGTTGCAGAGCAGTTCATATTATTAAACATGGCTTCAGTTTCCAAATTAAGGTTTCTAAGATGAAGTCTTAGTTAAGCATATAACCACACATACCTGTCTTCTCAGTCTTGAAAAGGCTAAGCTGCCCAGCATATATCTTTCACTTAAACTATCCAACAATATTTAAGTTGAAATGCCTTTTTCTTGCCTCTTCTTTAGTAAGCATTGTTAGGGCATGACTCCTAAACCAGGATTATCACAAAATACAATGTAAACTATTGTTTTATTTGAGGAGGGCTTTGTAAGTAAAACAAAAAATCAACTGAATGAACGTGCAGCAAGAATATAGAAATATTATCCTCTGTTATTTTAGTTATAATTGTAAAAAATGTAAAAGATGAAAAAGTAAAACATTTCAGCAGTATGGTGTACTGCCAGTGATGATCACTGCAAGTGCCTTTTAAGAGTGGTGGGAAGGTATGCTATGATGTCTCTTCCACAGTGCAACATGGGAGCTAGACTAGTCCTGGCAGCAAGAAAGCTATGCCAGCACAAATCCTTCTGTTATTAGGACATAATAAGAAGCATGCGGTGTGCCATGCTGGTACAGATACTCTGCCACCAGCATTGGTATTGTGTTGTGCTCTGTTGCTGTACCAGCATATTCAGAAGCAGTCTAGACTTTCAACATGGTGCTGGATTCTGTAACGTAGTCATACCACTAGTGCTCATTCAGTGGTTTAGAATTGTAGCTCAACAGTATATATTACCATTTTTTTTTTCTTTCACACTGGTGCACAGAACAATTGCAATGTAATAAACAAAGTGAAAGCAGGGATTCATGTATGTGCCAGAAAACCTAACTCTTCTCCTTTTGGATTTCAGTGTGACGCAGTCTCTGTCTCTCTTTCAAACATATTCCCAACACAACTCCCAATACACCAGAGACGTTAGTGATAGTGTCATCATTATCATGGTGACCTCTTGAAAACTTTCACTTTAGAAAAGGTATCTCTGGCTAAAATAACAAGAAAAAATGCCTAGTGTAAAGTTGGCATTTGAATGAACTTGCATTGTTCCTGAGTGTCATACTCTGAATCTCTTGTATGCCTTTGGCTGTCACCCGTAGGCAAACTAAGCAAATAGTAAACTCCACAGCAGCTCTTAAACATTCCTTGGGCTAATAGGCATACTTATGAGGGAGTATAATAGTTAGACATCAAGGAAAGGGAAAATGAACTTTGCTTTACTTTGTAACCTGAAATACACACTTGTATCAACTATTAACAAAATTTGCATTTGACCTGATTACTTATTAGTGTAACACCTTTTTTTCCCCCATTTTTTTTAAATATTCAATGAAGTCCAAAACTAAAACCAGTGGACATAGAAAAAAAGCAGCTTTCAAATACCTAGATTGGTTTTACTACAGGAGACAATCTCTCTTTTAACCATTTCCCATAAAGCAAGGTGAGTAATGTGTCAGAATAAAAACTCTCAAGGAAAGAAATTCAGTCCTGCGCACAAGGCACTGTGGTGTACTTGTTGAAAAAGACTAATGTATGCAAGTAGACACATGAGTAAATTTCCATTTTGATAATTCTTTGCTATGTGCCATTGAGGAATTCAGTTTACTATCTTTAAATGTGTATCTCTGTGTCAGAGACTTGGTGGAAATTGAGAAGAGCTGTCAATTCACTAATTCAAAGGCAGGAGGAGAGATCAGAATTAATTTATTTCATGAGAAGGTAAAAATTTAAATAGGATAGTGGAGAATTTCTTGGTTTGAATAAAGACCTGATTTCAGGCAAAGGCAAAGGCAGGGTAAAAGCTATCGCTAGATGAACACCTGAAATCCCCTTTTGGAACATGTATAGAATTAATCTAATGAGGACTCAGGAATGTATTAACTGGGAAGCCCATGTCACAACTAGGAAACCTTTAAACTGATTCATTTTGAAAGGTGATTATGTAGTGGAAAACTAATTTATTCAAAGCCCTCAAAATAGGATATAGTGTGGGTAGGAGTGTGGTACAGGGCACAGATGGTTATTGATGGAAGAATGAAGATATACAATGATATTTCTCTGGGCAAATGGCAGTCTTGATAGGAACATGTTTTCTGAGAATAAGTCTCAGAAAAGCCAATGGTAAAGGAATAAATTTCAGACCCCATTTCTAAGAATGCCAGGGACAAATCAGCTAACTCATAAGTTATAATCTAGCTGATTTTCTCCCTCTTCTTTCCTTAAGGGAGTACAAATACAGTGAGAAAACTCAAGTCCTTCACAAAGATCATCATATATAAATTAATAAAAAAGGCAAAACTCAGGCACTGTTATCTCAAGCAAGAAATAGATTTAGCCAATGTATAATTAAGATCCATCATAATTCAGTTTTGAATACTTTTATAAGAGCTAAAATCTAGTTAGTTAAAAATTTACTCCTTTTAGCCACACACTTACGAGTCTGGTAATCATCTCCTAACAAATGCATGTATTAAGACCACAATGGTTCTTATAGTCCATTAGAACAGTCTTTTTTATTCAAAATTTCTTCTGTTCCACAGAATAGCAGCAGGGGTTTTTGTTGCTTTGTTAAAGGATACCACGTTTTATTATAGAAATTCATCCTTAAGGCTGGCATGATTTTAATGGGTCAGTTTATAAAATATTACAAAGTTTGGCATATTAGTTAAGTCTCCCTCAGGAGACAGAAGTTCATTTTTTCTAGTCTTTCACAATTTTAGTCACTTTAGCAGACAGTTCCTCTGCCCCAGCTCCTCTCCCTGAATGAAGAAACACTTTGGATTTTTTTTCCAGTTTTTTCTTTCTCTGTTTTGCTCTTGTTTAATAGTAAGCATTACAGAGGAGACACTCATTTCAGTTTTTGTAGACTATCCATTATGATGAGACCTGAAAACTGAATTGGAATCATTATTGTTAGCACATATTAGCAATTATTATTAGCAACATATTAGCAGTGTTGCATTTTCTTACATAAATTTTCTCTTTCCATTTGCATCATATGTCATTGTTGACATAGTGTTTAGATTTCTATTGCTGACCAAATCTGCACAATTGAAGTGGATTAAAATGGTTCAGTTTCAGCTATATATCTCAATAATTCCAAGACTGACTTAAATAGTTAACTCTGCATGTAGTATGAGAGAGCAATAAGATCACATTTACCCTAATAACAAAGGTTGGTTTAATAATGCTTTCCTAACCAAGTTTTCTTTCTATGGAATCTGAAAATATGTATGTGTATATTTTTACTGACAAACTAGGAAATACTCTTTTTCAGTTTTGCCTTTTTTTTTTTTAATTTAGATGAATATCAATTTAGCCTTCACCACATTAATTTTCTTGTTATTGGTATGCAAAATTATGTTTCATTAGGCACAAAGAAATGTCTAGTCAGGAGGCTAAGTAAAATGTTTCCAAGTTTATTTCAAGCATAATTAATAATTTAATTCTTAAAATTATAAACTCACGTGTTCGTGAGGACTCATGTATCACTCCAGATGTTTGTTAGCAAAAATGGCTTACACCATTAGAGAGCTGCTGTTTTCGACCAGCTTGGGATCTGACCTCCAGAGCATTCATTAAAATGCAGGATTTTTGGACAAGTATCCAGAACGTGACAGCCACCAGAATGATTGTCCCACAGAAGTAAAAATAGCATTTGGGAATTGCTGAAATGTCCTAATCTTTTTCCCGCTTGTTATTTTTGTTTCCTGCAAAGCTCTGTCACACTCATTTGGGTTCCAGTACTGATACAGTCACAAGGTCTTTTGAGTGCTAACAATGCACAGCATGTGCTTGTGTTCTGCAATATCTAAAAGTTCATTTTAAAAGGATGGATTTAACCTGAATGTTTATTACACTGGTGATAACGCTCTAATATTCAATAAGCAGGCGATGTTCACATTATAGGAAGGTATTCATGGTATACAACTAGTCTGGGGTTTTCTACATTGCCCTTTACAGTGTGCTGCCTCTTACTTGCAAAAGAAGGCGTCACAATGCTGTCCCTCAGTTGTCCTGTGACTGAAGTTTTTTTACATTAAACCACAAAAGATTGTGGTTTACTTTCCACTGGAATCCACTAACTGGCCTACAGTAGAAAAGAACAGCTCCATTCTTTCCCTAGCCATCTTCATTTGTTTTTTTCTCACTCTTTGAAAGTAAAAAAACTCCATAACATCACCCCTTCACGCACAGAAAATCTGCCTAGAAGATCTGTGTACCCTAATGTACTTCTCCAAGTAGGGAGTTGAATTCCATCTGTCTATATGCACCTGGTGAATTCAACATTTCAGTTCCTTCTTAGCTTGAGAATTAAAAGACCAGACAGGCTCTGGTTAATCATAGATAGCAATACATGTAAAACCTGTAAGGCAAAGAAAGCAATCTAACAGCAGGATATATTTAGATCAATAGTCTTAGGTGAGATTGCAGAGGTTATTGTTCTTCAGATACAGACTTCTGGAAATTTTGACTAGGATACTGTAAAGGTATTACCTAATTTGCACAGAAAGAATCTGAAGTAAGCGAACAAATAAACAAACGAACGTATCAGACAAAACAAGCAAATAACTTACTTTACATTGAAGAAGATCTATATATTGAAGAAGATTTTTATTTGTGTTTTTGGCTGCTATGCTGGAGGTATATAGTTTCATTTGTAGCAATGATTATGTTTGTGTTCATCCTGTACGTAAGACAGTAAATAGCCTTTCTTGTCCATCCAATCCCCCTTTTTAATATGGTTCTTTGTAGCACATTTGAAAAGTATCCAGCATCTGATTATATACACAGTAATTACAGCATTATCTCGAAGACTGCTCCTAACTCCTTTCACAGCTCACTTTTCCACTGAAGCTAAATCCAGCTCTGTGAGACTAATCAATACTGGGAAGATTTATGATATTACTGTAGGTCATAACTGAGAACAACTTAAAGCCCTTTGTTATAATTCAGAATATACCTATGAGCTAGGATAAAGAGAGCTAAAACTCTTCTCACTTCAATAAAAGATAAACAGATATTTTTTAAAAGGTATCACCATATATAACAAATATTCACATCAGTATCATGAGAAGGATTAGTAAATTTGTTTACTAGGGTATATTGATCTTTACTGCTAAAAATTAGTCTTTGAAAATACTAGGAAGTACAAGAGAAGAAAGTGCTTCAACTAATCTTTTTTCTTAGACCATGCAAATAGCCTGTTAAGAGTTCCTTGGCATTATTTCCTTGAATTAAATGACCTCAATTCTCATTTTATATTTAGCATGGGCAATTCTCATTTTATGTTTAACATGGGCACAAGCTAGAGCAAACAAAAACCAATCAGCTTGACAGATCTTCCTGTACTTTCCAGTTCAAGTTTATGTTAGATGCAAAATGGCTCAGAGAGAGAGAACTGAAGCTGTTAGCTTTAATGTGCACTCCAAATTGGAAAACAGCAAAAATGAAGAGGTAGCTATGAAATTTATATTGCAGTTAATCGTATTCCTCGTAACTCCATATAGACATGAAAAAATGTGTAGGAGGGGAAAAACAATCACAAAGTTTTGTAAGAAGGTTTGCAGGTCTCATTTTGTTTTGAGGATTTTTTTGTTTGTTTGTTCTTGTTGTTGGGGTTTTTTTCCCCTAGAGAAAGAGAACACTGCAAGGACCATCCGGATTGTGTAAACCTCCCTCCTGATATCACAGATCATCACTTCAATAACTTTCTTAAGTGATTCACTTGAAAGCTCCAGTTTAACATAGCTATGGATTTGCTCCAATCCTGTGCCACTTTTCACCTGCACTCCTTCGAAACCCCTAGTGAAGTTACAATGCCCCAGTGCATCAAGGCAAAGGTGTATGGCAGGGTTATCAACAGCCTGAATGTGCTGACACCATCAGTCATGAAATGACAGCATGAAGAGTAGAGCCTAAGCTCTCTTCAGAACTGGCAAATGAATCAAGCTGTCTGTCAGGACAGGAGAGGATGAAAACAATGATTTTCTATGGGAGGGAAAGAAAAGAACTGCAGAAATGCCAAGGTAGATGGCACCAGCATGAGCAAAATGGATAGCTTCTTTTACTGGGAGATAAGGACCATGACAGATCTAAGGAGGTCCTAAGGTGGATAGGGGTGAGGTCTGAAGTCCTGAACTATCTGAAGCAGATCCAGAGGGTTAAAATGACCTTTTTTGTGCAGATATCAGACTTCTGAACACAAGCTTTTCTCCCTTGCTCCATATGAGAACATAGGTATTTTGAAACAGCTGATAAAAGGAAGATCACTGGCCTTTGAAACTCAATGTTTTGAGTATTTTACCACATTAACTAGCAAAATTATGTCAGAAGTAAGTTGATCAAAATATGGGCGAGCAGTGTTTCCCAAGTCAGTAAGGAGATAGTGTAAATTCTTTCTTGTCCATTTAACAGATTTGTAAAAGTGCCTTTTTCAGACTAATCAAGTTGAAGACAGTAAGCCACCTGGCAGCCCATGAGTTCAAAGTACCATTGAATGGTGAAGCACACCAAGACTGTACCTGCTGAGGTGTCAGGTGCAGTAAAAAGGAGGAGGTGGCTTATTATATGTGACTGTCTCCCTACAGCATCTGTACAGGAGTGGTAAAAGAGCATTCTAACTGTGAAGCTGTTGCAGAAATTCTCTCATGAATTTCAACTCTGAATGTATCAATAGCTGATGTGTACCCATTTTTTTTTGCGCCTTTTGTCTTTTATGATATATAACCCATTTCTCTCTCTTGTGTTAATCCTTCAGTCTGACACACGAGCTATGTCTTCCACATCTTCATGTTACTACACTTAACATGAAAAACTGCTCATAAAAGTCTGTACAGCAAAGGTCCCTAATGCATTTCCAAGCATTCTGAATCTGGCATGGGCTCCCAGGGGAACAATGTTCTGAAATATTGTCGGGGCTGAGTAACCTCAGTGGTGGTGCCTTGGGAAGCCAAAGTGTGCCTTGGCTGTGCCTGCTGTAGGAAGCAATACATTTCAAAAGTAAGAGGGAAATTGCTCATTTCTGCTGAATGACAAGATGGATTTGAATAAAAAACAATGAAATGAAATCCAGTGGTATATTTCTGAAATCAGAAATATTGCACAGGACCATATTTATGATCTATCTAGAGAAAATAAAATGTCTTTTCCTTCTTTGATATTTGTATGCCATGATCAGTTTTACAGTAGGTGAAAAATAGCAGCATACAATGCCTATTATAGAAAGCATAGAAAACAAATTACCTTAAGACTCCCAAAGAACTGCAGATTCTTCTGATTTATTAATTGTATAAATTAAAGCAGTGTTCTGTCTAGCTCTACTTCTATAAACATTTTAGATAGCATGATGGGACCAGAGTTGGTCACTCCTGAATGATCTTCTGCTATGCTCATTTGGAAAGAATATATTTTCTAGTATTTTGTGCATGCCTGAAAACTAAAAAATACCATTTTTAAAAATTAATAGAATATATGTTACAGGAAGAATTGTGTTGCTCACAGTTTAGAAAACTTGTTTCTCTCTCTGAAAGCATTCAATTAAAGGTGATGCAGCTTTTGTCTCTTCAAAGTGATGCCTCTGAAGAGAGAAAGAAATCTGTCCAAATTCATGTTTTAAAGCTATTCTATATGGTTTGATGTTAACCACATTCCATAGAGGTAACTGTAACATATCAACCTTTGGGCCTGTGCAGCATGCAAATTTGATTTACCTTCTTTTTACAACTTTCTATATGGAACTTTATTTCTTGTAACTCTCTGTGTGGGTTTATTATATTTACTTACAAAGCAGTACTTTTTATTATTCTCACACTTTTCATATACTGCCTTTGATGGTTATAACATTATGTAGCTGCATATCAATGTACTAGTTCATCTGTGCTATTAGTAGAAAAATACACCAACAATTACTGTATGCAGTAATTACAAGTTATAATATTTGTAGCATATTGTAACTTACATTCTTGTCATATTTTGTCACTTACTATTCAATGGAGTTTTGTGGTTCTTCTTACTTCTGCTATAGTACAGACTGGTTCTTTGCTACCATTTGCAGTGATTCTCAGAATCCCTATCATTTTCTATTGTTTTTTTCCCACAGTGAACATTACATATTTTAGCCACTTTTCTCTTTTTTTTTTCCCAACTTTCTAGGCATGTCTGGAAACTTTAATATAACTGTACAAATATTGTAAATGTACAGATGAATCCACCCATTCTGGTATAAAAATAAGTTTATTTTTTTCTGTCCTGGCTCCAGAATATAACATTTTCAGAAATATCTTTACTTATAACTAACAACAATTTGCAGGAGCTAAACAGAAAAAAACCCCACACTTTCTTCAAAATAAGAGTGTTTCCAGAAAAGCTGAACCATGTGTATATTTCTGAATATTTACTTAGCTCAAGCTGATGGACACCAAACCGAAATATCCATGTCTACAGGTTAATCAAAATCCACTTGTCAGCTAAGCCACAGTGAATGACTCTGCATGCATTCTTAGCTTATTCCTGTAATTATTTTAGTTTAATCGATCTATGTTGCTTCTGTATTCCTCACCCATAGGTTTAAACTAATTTCTGCACAGTCCATTTGAATCACAGGAATTTCATTCTTTCAATCAGTATTCTGTCTCCTTAAAAACTGAAGAAATAAGGCTGGTCTTTACTTAGCTCTCTCCATAACACTTGGACTTAAGAAATGAGAGAAGAAAGTGAGCAGTGCTGCAGAGGGCTCAGATTTCTGCAGTGCCAGCGAGATCTGGTTGGGGCAAAAGAGCAGACTCCTTAAATGTAACAGAAATTAAAGCTTCACTGGTAGGAATTAATCTTTCTAGCATAGAAAATATCTAGTCAGCTACTGAAGATGAACAAAGCATAGGCAAGAGAGTGCATCTTCCAGAAAGGGGGCATTACATAGTTCAAGAAGTGAGACACTGAGATCTGAAGATCTCAAAAATTCCCAAGCTAGAACTTTAAAAAATAGGTGGGCAATAGATCCCCAACAGCCTAGAAATAATGAGATCAAAAGATGTTTTTCTTAAAGAGAAAAAGTGTTATATGGGAAAAATTGAGTTCTAGAACTGAGGTTGACTTTCACTTTTGAAAGAGTAAAAAGAAAAATTAACTGCACCAGACTGGAGAACCAGTTCATGACTTCAAACTATGAAGGTCCTTGACAGTAAGATAAAGGTAATGGATACATAGTCTAAGTTCCTCCAAAAGAAGTGTCCTCCAGAAAACCAGTCTACTATTACACAGCTTCTGTTTTTCTCCATTTTGTATAGTATTTGTCCATCTCCAGTCAACAAAAGGGGCTATTAGAATTCATACTGGTTTTGCATGGTAGTTCTTTGAGTGTTGCTTTTGAAATTAAAACAGGGTTGATAATTAGTGTATATGCTACATACATATCATAGTGTGTATGTGTGTGTGCTTTATACAAGTATACTGTTACTTGCTCCTTTTTGTACAGTAGTAATAGTACACAGCTAAATTGCTTTTAATACAAAATATATGACATTATTGATAACAATGATTAAAAAAGCCATACTATTGAAGGGCAACCTCCTGCATGATTCTTAAACTTAGTAATTATGGAGTAATATTTTCGAGATCCTAAGTATCCATAGTAACTGTATGGAGGCTTTCTTATTTCTAGGCTGGTTTACTAAGAATGAAGGTTATTAGAAACAGAACATCTCTTATGAACTTTACCATGGCAGTTTGTAGAGTAAATTGAAAAGCACTTAAAGTCACTCTCTGCATGCTTTTATTCACACTATATTTTCAAACTAATGTATCCTATTTTAGCCTATTAAACATGAAATTGATTTTTAGGTGAAAGTGCAAGTGTTATTTCAGCTAAGTTTATTTTTCCATTGGTATTAATTTGTAGTTTTTGAAGGCCACATAATTTGAAATCGTACAATCTTTATAAAGAAATATGAACATTCAAAGCTTATTACCATCTCCTTTGTATTTCTTAGTTACATTGTCTGGTATATGATGTCATACACCTGTGGATAGAAAGGCTTTTGTGAATCTACTCCTCCTGTAAATAATTGTATGAGGAAATGACCACGTGTAAACCTGTGTTCTTTGAAATATAGTGTGGCAGGTTCACTGCCAGATCAGATTCCTTGTTATCTACCAAGACAATAATTCCACAGTTACCATTTTCTTTCCTCATATCTGTTACACCTGTAAATATTTGCACATATGACATTAAAAGGAGTTATACTACAAAAATAAGAGGTAAGATTTTCTGGCAAGATTATCCTTACTTCATTGTACATACAGACTAGAATGAAGCAAGGATAATCTCATGAGAATGTCTTCTTCCTCAGGAAGCCTGCAGTTCACAAATGAGCCAGCCTTTCTGTCTCTAGAGAGGCATCATATCCATCGCTATCCAATACCACAGCAGTCAAAACAGCTCCCAAGTGTGGACCAGCTGCAGCTTATTCTTTTACCCAGTACTTAAGTGCAGTGCTTGCAAGGTATAACCAAAAATTTATTTCACATCTGTGAAAATTCATTCTATTTCTGTACATGCTAACTATGCTGGAAGCTGTTAATTCTAGTTCAGTTTTACTGAACTTAAAATAACAGTCAATTCACAGGTTTTTATTCTTGCTTCTCTTCAGCACAGCCTTGATTCCAGGGCTTCCACTGCCACAGACAGCTCAAGCTGTCACCCCTATCTGCAGCCCTTAAGAAGTGACATCTTAGGCGGCTAAGCAGTGGAGATGGGGGAACGGCAAAAAGGCTCAGAAATATCCATTTCTGATCTGACCTTAGCAAGTTCTTTCTGCTCCTCTTTGAACTGCTCGGTCTCAAACATGGAAATGATGGCTAAAAGGAAACTGAGTGGAGGAGAAGTCTCATGCTCTCTTATCCTGCTTCCAGATCAGTTGCTAATTAAAGGCTAGTGCAGTTTTCTGTACTTGTTGAGTCATTTATATGCCTCATTAGTTGGCAGGTATACCCAAGACACTGATGGATACAGTGATTTTTTCCCAAGCATGTGGAGAATAGCTCTATTCTGTATAAATAACCACACTGGTATGCAAATGGAGATATTTGCTATTCATAAATACTTATTCTCATGTCAAATGTTTCAGCAAATTGCCAAGCATAAACAGGACCACATGATTCCAACACATCAAACACAAATGAAATGAAGTAATAATGAATAAATAGGCAATCTCTATTATTCAAGAGTAGGTTTGTTTCAAGCCATTATGAACAGTAGTTACATTCATAGGAATCAGTTTGATCAGAAAGAGGAAAGTGGATGAAATTGGTCAAAAACTATTTCTTCAAAATAGCTTGGCAAGGTCTAGTTTACTGAAAAGATTGAGTTAATATTTGTTAAAACTCTGATCCCATTAGGTGAAAAAGATCTTATATCACTTATTTTTGATTGCTTGACTCCTAAGAATTGCAGCTACCTCTGAGCTGGCTTACTATTTTTCCCCTAATTTGATTAATTATGATAATCCTTAAAATAGTTAATACCTTAAATTCATGACTCTATCATATAACTATGAAAAGAGTTTGCAATCTACACTCCTGTCGAAATGCCTCTACAACTATTTTCTTTGCTTTCTTTAGCACAGTACGCAGAAAATCCTCACAATTATTTATTCAAATTGTATCATCAGTCCAAACTATTATTTTTTCTGAAATACAGAAGACATGGATTATAAATCATTCTTTGAAATAGTATCCTTTTTTGGCCTTTTGTCATTTTACTTCTTGCATAATTTTTCACAAACAATTCACAAACAATAAACATTTTGTATACTTATTGTAGTTTTTTTTAATACAGGCATAACCTTATATATCAACGTCAGTTTGTGAGCTCATGTGACTGATTAAGAACAACCTTTCAGTGGTAAATTAATTTGTAGTTTGTCATGTTGCTCTATAGACATTATAACTATTTTCACAAATTGATCATTAAGAGATTTTTTTTTTTAAATGCTCAAATAATTTTCATGTAATAAATGAGAACATCTTCTTGGGCTGCAGCCTGAGTGGCTTTTTTTATGGCAATCTGTGGTATAAATACACTAACATAAATCAAATGATAACCTTTTTTGGGGACTTACTGATTATATGTATGGTAAAATCTGGAGTTAAAAGTGTGACTGAACATTTTGGGTTTATGTGGTGGGGTTTTGGTAGTGGAGGATGGGGTTACAAGGGTAGCTTCTGTGAGAAGCTGCTAGAAGATTCCCTGGCTCCAAGTCAGACCCGCCTCCGGCCAAGGCCGAGCCCATCAGTGATGGTGGTAGCACCTCTGGGAGAACAGATTTAAGAAGGGGAACCTGCAGTGGAACAGGGAATGGGATGTGAGAGAAACATCTGTGCAGATACCGAGGTCAGTGAGGAAGGAGGGGGAGGAGGTGCGCCGGAGGAGGGGATGCCCCTGCAGCCCATGGTGGGACAGCAGGCTGTTCCCCCCCAGCCCATGGAAGTGAGTGGGGGAGCAGATGCCCACCTGCAGCCCGGGAAGGAGCCCATGCCAGAGCAGGGGGATGCCCCTGAAGATGGCCGTGACTCCATAGGAAAGCCCGCGCTGGAGCAGGCTGTGACTGAAGAACTGCAGCCCATGAAAGGGACCCACACTGGAGCAGTTCATGAAGAACTACAGCCCATGGGAAGGACTCACGTTGGAAAGGTTCATGGAGGACTGTCTCCCGTGGGAGAGCCCCCATGCTGGAGCAGGGGAAGAGTGAGGAGTCCTCCCCCTGAGGAGGAAGGAGTGGTAGAGACAACGTGTGACAAACTGACTGCAACCCCCATTTCCTGTCCCCCTGCACTGCTGGGGAGATGAGGTAGAGAAAACCAGAAGTGGAGTTGAGCTGGGAAGGAGGAAGGGGTGGGGGAAAGGCGTTTTAAGATTTGGGTTTACTTCCCATTATCCTTGTTTTGATTTGATTGATATTAAATTAAATAGATTTAGTTTTTTCACCAAGTTGAGTCTAGGTTTTGCCCATGACGATAAGTGGTGACTAATCCCTCCCTGTCCTTGTCTTAACCCATGAGCTTTTCTTTATTTCGTCTCCTCATCCCACTGGGGAAGGGTGGGAGGAGTGAGTGAGTGCTTTGGGGTGCTTTGTTGCTGGCTGGGCTTCAACCACGACACTGAAGTTCTTAACATTGTGTAAAAGCATTGAACAAGATGCTAGGAGGCCTAGAGAACATGCCTGGTGCATGGAGGTTAAGAGTGCTGGCTTTGTATAGTGCAGCAAAGAAGAGGTTAAAGACTGATTTAAGAGCAGCCTACAGCGACCTGAAGTGGGTCACAAAGATGATGGAACTAAATGTTTCTTCAAAGTGACACCCCATATAACAAGGCGAAATGGCCACAAAATGAAATGGGAGAGGTGCAGATGGGATTAGGCAAAGCTTCCTCTTCAGGACAGTGGTGCTGCAACAGAACAGGTTACATCAAGAGACTGAGGAATCTCCATCCTTGGTGTTTTCCACACTTGACTAGACAAAGCTGTAGCTGACCCAATCTAGTGTCAGCAATAGTCTTTCTCTGGACAGGAGTTTGGACTAAATAACCTCTAGAAAACCCTGCCAACCAACATTTCTATGATTATGACTTTGCAAGACCACCTGCCAAAGGGAGATGGCCAGACTGCAACCTACTTTGGCTAAACCTTCTAATGAAACATGTTTCACTGTAGCTTCTGCTTTTCAAGGATTCTGGAGGATACAGACATGAGAGCTAATTACATCATATTGAGGGAGGCTTCCTTGCATCAGGTAGATTTGCAACTGTAGAACCGTAATGAGACTTTTCCTTAATGCACAACAAGACCAGAACAGTCTCCAGTGTCTCACAGAATAAGCTTCAGGTACAAATTAGATTAACGTATTTTAAATGTGCTTGTTTATGCAGAAGAATTGTAATTTATAAATTAAAATACTTAAATGGATAGAGTTATGGAACTTCAGTAATATTTCAAAGCTTAGGGTAAAACATGAGTTTACATACTACTTAACTTGTCTCTCTCTCTCAAACCTTATCTATTTCTTCTTTTCCTCAAACTAAACATAAAAAAGGTCAGAGGTTTTAATGAAATTTTACCAAATGAGTGTTCATTTGTAGCCAAAGAACTGAAAAATTACCTTGCTGTATCTCTCATTTCAGTTCTAATGTCTGGTGTTGCAATGCAGCGAAGCAGTTAAAAAGCTTCTCTACGCCTGGCTTTAAGCTAAATTTTGATATACAGCATTTACTATAAGTGAAATCCACCATGCATATTTCTGTTTATACATTCTTGGAAGTGCTTTTTAGCTTGTGAAATCTCAGTGTGATTGTCTGAAGGAAATTTATGTGATTTCTCTGTAAAATAGCATGAAGCATATGGTATCTGAATCATCTGTCCTGAACTGCCAGGTGTGTTTTCTTTTTTTCTTTTCTTTAACAGAGTAAAGTCCCTCCAGAATGTCCCAAATTAACATAATGTTGAAGTACCTTGGCACATGAATTTACAAATATACAGACATGTCCCTATTGAGACACGTCCCTAGCAGTTTCACATGTGAGGCATCTGCTAGCTATCAAGTTATTCTGACTAAAACTTGGAATATATTTTACCATCTACCATGTCCATTATTAAATTAAGTATGTGGATAGAACAATCTAATTCAGTAAGAAAATGCAATCTCCTTTAAAGGAACCTATCAAGCTTAAATTGGCAGATGCAAAAAGTCATATAACGGTATCTGGAGAATGACATTTTTCAAGATTACAGAAATGTTCATAAGAAATACAGAAAAATATCTCTAAATGAATGCTTGGGACTTGTTGGTGTTTCATCTGACAAAATAATTCCTTTCCATTGTGGAAAAATACAGTATTAATTTTTCAACAGCTGCTGGACAGAGCTTTAGACAGTTCTCTCAGTGAAAATGTGTTGAAGTCAAAAGGAATACTTTACTCCTTGAGAAGAAAATCAGTCTCTAACAGTGCCTAATTCTGCCATACTTCATGGAACAGTGTAGGGAGTAGTTCAGGGCATTCCTTACCCCCAGTGTTGTAAACTGTAGAAGCTATAACAAAAATAATGAAAAAAGTCCTTTATTGTCCTGTATCATGAGGAAGGTGAGATTATGAAGGCAAAACAACTTTGTCAGAGTCTTGCTGGGTAAGTTCCAAGCATTCAAATTCATAGTATACACATGACTACTCAAAGTCACAGGGAGAAAATGAGAATAAGTCAGAAAACAGAAAAACAAGGAAGATTCCATAAATAAGAACGAGTCTTGAATAGGTCCTTGAAACAAATGCTGAGATTTTCAGGAACAAGTTATCTGGAAAAAACAAACAAACAAAACTCCCAAAGTGAGCTACAAACAGCTGCAAGGCATAGAAGGGAGACATTACAAATGAAATAGTGTGAATATATGCAATGGGGCTACTTAAATAAAAACACTAGAATGATTCTGCAATATAATATTTAGATTAACATACATACCAGAAGAAAGGTTGTAGGATACTTGATTAACATTTACTGGTTGGTAATAAATTCTTCTATTATTAATCCAAAAATTAGTGTATTGTCAGTGTACCAAGCTGCTGATGATTTTCTTTTTTTTTTCCAATCCTATATGTAGACTTTGATGAAAAGTTTGGCCTTTTACTTACTCCATCATTATGTCTACAAAGTGGTAATTTTAAAAGAATCCTGGTGTTACAGGATATTCATAATCTGATATTCTGACTCATGCATGTTTGCGATTGGCAGTTCTGTAGCCAGTGTATATTGTAATCCACTCAGTGTAACTTTCCACTATCCCAAGCCAGTTGTACTTGGACAATGCTTTGAGAAGATCCACAAGCATTCTCTAGTGATAGGACTAGCTAGCTGGAGACAGAAAAGGTTATATATTTTTTTAATTAATATTATTTTTCATGTACACATAAGAAAGTCACAAAAAAATTACTGAAAATACATAGCTCTTAAAAGTGCTTGTAAAAATGTCAGTCAACTTAAAACAAAATAGTGAAATGCTCTGATACAACATACGTATAAGAAAAAGATAAATCTTACAGCAGTTTCTTTTTCTTTGGGATAAATAATTACTCCATAGGGAGATGCTGGAGGTGTTCACATTCTGGGAGGCAGAAATTATTTTCAGCACAAGCCAGCAAATGAAGATTTGTTTTTTGACTCTTTAAATTGTAAACGGTAGAGCTTATAAAACCCCTCTGCATTAGCCATTAGTAAACTAATGTTCAAGTTAAGTAAACATTAGTTTATTAATGTTTATTAGTTGATTAGATGGTGGTGCCTCTGGGAAAGCATGTGTAAGAAAGGGCAAAACGTTGCCCAGGAGTGAGGGAAAAAGTGTAAGAAACAGTTCTGCAAGCATCAAGGTGAGAGGAGGAGGAGGTGTTTCAGGCTCCTGAGAAGAGATTCCCCTGCAGCCCCTGGAGAGACCACTCTGGAGAAGGTATGTCCTCGCAGCCTATTGAAGAGCCCATGCTGCAGCAGATATCCACACTGCAGCCCATGGAGAACCCCACACCAGAGCAGGTGGTTATTCCTTGAAGGAAGTTGCAACCCTTGGAGAGAAAGCCCGTGCTAGAGCAGTTCTTGAACAACTGCAGCCCCTGGGAAGGACCCATGATGGAGTAGGTTTATCCTGAAGGACTGCAGCTCATGGAAGGACGCCCACAGGAACAGGGGAAAGCTGTGAAGTGGAAGGATTGGCAGAGAGGAACTGATATGGACTGACCACAATCCCTGATCCCCATCCACATCACCCTGCACAGCTCAGAAGAGAGTGAACAGGTACAGCAGTCAGGTATGAGGGAGTGAAGTCTAGTGTGGGAAAAAGGAGGGTGGTTGGGTGGGAGGGGGCAGGTGGTTTCAGTTTTGTATTTGTTTCTCACCATCCTACTCTATTTTTAATTGGCAGAAAATAAATTAATTTCCTCAAGTCAAGTCTGTTTTGCCTGTGATGGTAATAGGCAAGTGACCTCCCTGTCTTTATCTTGACTCATGAGTTTTTAATCTTATTTTCTCCCCTGTCCTGTTGAGGAGGAATGAAAAAGCAGCAGGGTAGGTGTCTGGCAGCCAGCCAAGGTCAAATCCACCACATTTTTTAAAGAAGAGACTAGACAAATATCTCCCAGAAATCTTCAGCTCTTAACATGGAGAAGAAGACAGAGATAATAACAGAAGTTTTCTGACATCATAACATGACGCTCCAAACAATTGTTCTTTCTCAAACTAAAGGTTAAATAAAGTAAAGTCAGCAGATGTCTCTAGAAAGCAAAAATACATCAGGTATACTTCATACTATACTATGCTTAGACTATGTAGATATTGAATCAAGACAGCTGAAATTTCAGGCTTATTAGTACATCTGATACCTTTAACAAGACTTGTTTAAATGTTCAAAAACTAAATTTAGAAACAATTTAAACTGGAATAAAAGTGTGTCAAACAAATAAATTATGCTATTGTCACTCTCTGTATTTCACAGGTTTATTACCCACTTCTGTGCAAGACAAGCACCAATAAAAGATCTGAAGATGCTCAGAAGCCTTGGGTGATACAAACTGTATTCCATGTCGTCCATGCCGTATAGTAGAGGGTGTTCTGTTCTTCAGAAATACACCCAGAAAGCAGCACTGGGGGAACTATGTTTTTTGATAATATTCAGTGGGCATTGCCTATCTGCAGTAGAGGTAAACACAGGGCTCATATCATTTGTTTGGCTGGTTTTTTTCTGTTCCTCTTAGTACATGGACACATCACTGGATAACAGGGAACAACTGTGCCTCAAGAAAAAAATTGCCTAGATCACACCAAAGTTATTTTCCACTCACTAGCTCTCTTATCAGAAGAAGACTGTAAACTTGATTAGCTTGACATTGTGTTGAGTTCTGATTGCACTTTTCTCTCTCCAGTTCACATTTCAGTTTAGTACTAACTCTGCTTTGAAGAGCAGAACGTGTTTACATTAATTAAGGTACCTTCAGTCTGCCTGGATCAGCAGTGTGGAGTTAAGGGCTGAGGAATGGAACAGCTCTCAGCCATTGCACCAGTGGCTGTCTCAAAAATGTCTACAAATGCAACAGTGTCAGCACAATAGTTACAAATTAATAGCTGTAGCCCATCCTTTACCACTGTAGTCAGGGCACTGTAACAATCTGGGAAGCAGGTTATGCTAATTCAAGCTACTTTTGTTGTGTCACCTATCTTCCATTCATTCTTGTGTTATATTTACTCTCAATTTTATGATGTCATTTTACCAGATAAGATATTTTCACTCATACCATAAGCCTTTCTTTCAACCAGTTAATTGAATGCCCATCTACTCCAGACTTGGATCCACCACATAATTGAACGTAGGAGCATCTCTTTCCATCCCCTGCAAGGGCCTCACTTGCTGAGGTGGCTTGGACCAATGTCTCAGTTAGGTAGATACTTTAGTGCTCTCATTTTCCTCCTCAGTAATGCTTGGGGTGTTTCTGCAGCCCAGAGGGAGCCCTGGTGCTGCCAAGAAATGCAATACCAGTGTCACCACACAACAGGAGAGAGGAGATGGGGAGTCCTCAACATCTTGTCGCTCTCAACTGGGTAAAACGTACAGTAAATTCAAATTTTTATGCAGTTCTCAATTGAAAGCTTCTTTTCTCCTCTTCATTCAGCTACCTTTGGCTTTTATGTTGTATTAACTTTTGTAGCTGTACTACTTAAGACTACCAAAGTGTAAAGGAACATGTTTTGTGTGAAATATGGTGCATAAGATTCTTATAGTTTTCTAGCCAATACACAAAAAATACTTTATTGCTGTCTCACAGGTAAGAGACTGGTTTGAATTAGTTGATTAGTGATTTAATATTTCACTGCCAGAACACATTTTACATGTCAAAAGACAGGATTACTTAAAATACAAAAGAAGCTTACCCGTATAATTTAAACACCTAGCAATAAGAAATGGGTCATCTGTTTTGAGCTTGTGCCACACATCAGATGTCCTAAGAGCATGAAAGTGTAACTAAAAGTCTCTCATTTAGTCATTAACTGGCACTAAGAGTAAGAAATAAGATTCATGCACTGAACAGAAGTAAGCTTCTATGCAGCCATCACCACAGAAAATCAAAACCCAGATGAGCAGCATCATCGCATAAGTGCAGCAACAGTATTTACAATTGATTACAGCAAAAACCATGATGAATCAGATAAATTAGAAAAAAAAAAAAACAAAACAAAACAAAACAGTTTGTAATTTGCAAACCAGACAAAATTAATGAAAATAACTCCAAGTCAGTCACTTGTTTAATTTTTTTATTCAGGAAAAGAACTCAACCCTCTAAAAATATTTGTTCCTTCAAGGGTCTGAGAAAGGAAGGACACAATTTAAAAAGCCAGAACAGAAAGCACAAATATTTTAGAGCAGAGAGAACTAGAAGCAATGCTTCAAAACTGACTTTTATATTAAAGGAGTTTATTGAAATTTGTCTTTAATTTGCTTTTTTAATGCTTCCTGAAAAATGGAAAGCCTTAGAAATTGAATTGGTAGAACTGCAAGAGAAAAACAGGAAACAAAAGAATGGTACTAATACACTGATAGAGTCACAAAAGAGTAGTTGCTTAAAATCAGGAAAGCCCAATGATAAGAAGCAGCAGCAATAGTTCAGCAAAGACAATATTCTTCAGTTTTTTGTATTTCAAATATAGCACCCTGATTAGATTGAAGAAGGCAAAAGAAATGTGACACAGACATATAATACAGATATAATCCTTAAATCACTATAAGATTGCTTTTAGAAATGATAAAAACCAAAGTATTCATTCATTCCCAAAAGTTGCTTCCTAGAGGGAATGTAAAAAGGACAAAAAGATTATATATAACCAGACTCTAGTATATTAGAAGGCATTTTACAATAAGCTAGAACTGCATTTATGACCAACAATATGAATGTCAGGGAACATTCCTGTGGTGGGTTGACCCTTGGCTAGACGCCAGGTGCCCACCAAAGCCATTCTATCACTCCCCCCCCCTCAGCTGCACAGGGGAGAGAAAATATAACAAAGGGCTTGTGGGTCGAGATAAGGACAGGAGAGATCTTACTAATT
>JANXJC010000031.1:26339772-26353313 GCA_027564655.1 Leptodon cayanensis
ATAAATATGTGTGTATTCTAACAATAAACTGGCTTTCACCTGATCATATTGATTGTGAGGTGAGTCCGTGACTTCCGTGTCAACAACAGTAAATACATATGAAAAAAAAAACAAGGAGTATGTGTCCAGAGGAGGGTGTTGTGGTTTAAACCCAGCTGGTAACAAAGCACCACAAAAGCGCTCTCTCAATTCTCGCTCCCTGGCCCTAGTGGGATGACGAGGAGAAAACATAAAGAAACGCTCGTGGGTTGAGAAAAGGACAGGGAGGAATCACTCACCACTTACTGTTAAGGGTAAAAAACAGACTCAAGTTGGGGAAAATACAAAATCAATTTAATTCACTATCAATCAAATCAAAACAAGGATAATGAGAAGTAAAACCAAATCTTAAAACACCTCCCTCCCTCCTTCCCAGCTCAAGTCCACTCCCTGTTTTCTCTACCTCCTCCCCCCAGCAGTGCAGGGGGACGGGGAATGGGGGCTGCAGTCAGTTTGTCACACATTGTCTCTGACGCTCCTCCTTCCTCCTCAGGGGGAGGACTCCTCACTCCTCCCCTGCTCCAG
The DNA here is from genome assembly GCA_027564655.1 of Leptodon cayanensis. Classification (NCBI taxonomy): domain Eukaryota; kingdom Metazoa; phylum Chordata; class Aves; order Accipitriformes; family Accipitridae; genus Leptodon; species Leptodon cayanensis. The sequence continues at coordinate 26,340,337 of JANXJC010000031.1, forward strand.
CGTGGGGTCCCTCCCACAGGAGACAGTCCTTCATGAACTTCAAGGCATGTGTCCTTTCTGCGGCCTGCAGTCCTTCAGGCACAGGCTGCTCCAGTGCAGGCATTCCCATGGAGTCACAGCCTTCCTTGGAGACATCCCCCTGCTCTGGCGTGGACTCCTCCCCAGGCTGCAGGTGGACATCTGCTCCCCCGCTCACCTCCATGGATTGGGGGGGACAGCCTGCCATCCCACCACGGGCTGCAGGGGCAGCCCCTCCTCTGGCGCACCTCCTCCCCTTCCTTCCTCACTGACCTTGGTATCTGCCCCTTCTTAAATCTGTTATCCCAGAGGAGCTACCACCATTGTTGATTGTGTAGGCCTTGGCCAGAGACGGGTCCATCTTGGAGCTGGGAAGTTTCCAGCAGCTTCTCACATGAGCCACCCTTGCAGCCCCCTCCCCTGCTACCAAAACCCCACCACACAAACCCAAAACAGAGGGAAACAAAGATAGTGAAAGGTCTTGAGGGCAAGACTTATGAGGAGTGTCTGAGGTCACTTGATTTGTTCAGCCTGGAGAAGAGAAGGCTGAGAGGTGACCTCATTGCAGTCTACAAATTCCTCAAGGAGGGCAGAGGAGGGAAAGGTGTTGATCTCCTCTCTCTCCTGTGACCAGCGGTAGGACACAAGGTGAAGCTGCGTTGGGGGAAGTTCAGATTAGACATTAGGAAAAGGTTCTTCACTAAGACAGTGGTCAGTCACTGGAACAGGCTCACCAGGGAAGTGGTGATAGTACAACCTGTCAGAGTTCACGGAGTGTCTGGGAGATGATCTTGGTCATGTGATTTAGTCTTAGGTAGTCCTGCGAGGAGTAGGGAGTTGGACTCAGTGACGCTTATGGGTCCCTTCCAAGTCGAGATATTCTATGATTCTATGATTGATTCTATGATTCTGTGATAACTGTGTTAAGACAAACACTCAGAAATTAGAAAAACACATGAATGCAATCTTAAGTTCATAGTTTTGCAATTATTCTTTGGTAGAATTTAAATTTTTAAAATGTAACTTAAGAAATAAAAAGTAACTTGTAGTACCTAACAACTAGTGCCAGGTTTTAGCTAGACAGTACAAGTCACCTGTCCAACCAGACCTAAAGGTGTTACTCATGATAGGTAACATGTTTCTGAGCTGACAAAATTCTGCAGAATAAGACGTATCTTGACTGTTCTGCAGATGTTTGCTGTCAGCAGGTATATGGCAATTCTAGAGTTCATTTCTCTTTGGATCGTTTTTGTTTGGTTTGGGGTTTGTCTTTCTGTTTTGTTTTGGTTTGTTCTGTTTTGTTTTGTTTTTATATAACTGGAAACAACTGGTCTGTATCTCCCTTTAGGCTGACCTTCTCCCACTCTCTTCTACCTCATCACCTCCTTCCTGGTTATTCCTCCCAGGATCCACTCTTACAAGATCTTTTTTCTGGTATTAATATTTCCCTGTCCCAACTGTCATGGCTTTTTAGCCTCTTTGAGTCTCTCTGTTACTATCCATCCTAACTTCCACTATGGATGCCATGTCCATCCATTGACACTAATATCCTCCGAAAAACTTAATTTGGCAGAGCGAAGATAGTAAAAAGCACTTGTCCACCTTCCAATTAATTCACAAGTCCCTGTTTGAAAACACAGAGGTTAAAAATTCTCAGTAAAATCCATAGATAAAAGATTTTTTAATAGGAGAAAAACAGCATATGTTCCTCTGATCTGATTCTTGGAAAGAGTTCTCTTTTTTTTTCTTTTTCTTTTTAATTAATCTTTTTAAAAAATTTAAGCTAGTGCAAACATCAAGTGCAAAACTAAATTAAAGACCTGAAAAATTCAGGTAAAGACTTATGATGTGACTAAGTAAGAACTGGAAAAGAGAGTCATATAATAGAAAATGATGAATGGCCTTTGTTATTGGAAAAATATGGCTTCTCCCTATACCAAGAACTGTATTTAGCTCTGAAGGTAATTTTATATTATGGGTCATTATCATTACAAGTAAATGAAGTCCATTAGGTCAAGATGATTGAGTCAGCATCCCTGGGGGTATTTAAAACACATGTGGTAACTAGCAACATTGTTTAGTGGTGGACTTGGCAGTGTTAGGTTAGTGGTTGGACTCGATGGTCTTAAGGGTCTTTTCCAATCTAAATGATTCTCTGATTCTATGATTCTAAGAAATACTTTGCAAGCCTATACATGAAGTCATGCTGAAAACATTTAGAACAAATTTAAAGTTTGGCAAAAATGGTAGAATGTCTTTTTAACAATTTTTACTGTCAGTGACGTAATATCCTTCTTTGGTTGGTTAGTAACCTATTCAATAAGCTGTTCCATTTGAAGTTAAGATTTTCAGTAGAAGACAATAATAAATGTGAATAAAGCATAAGAACATAGCCCTTCACCAGAGAATGAAGACATTGAAAAAATTCATCGAGCCAAACAGTGAAATGCATTTTCATTACATAACGATATGACAGGATAAGAACATATGTAGTAATTACTATATAATGTCTCCCAGGAGAATTTATTGCTAAAGTAAGTTAAAAGTTAAAAGAAAAAAAAGTTAAAAAGAAATTGAAGTGAAAAGAGTTTGCTTATTTAAATCAAAATTATTTGTAGTTGACATGGATATCACTTTCTTTAATATCTAGTTAGAAAATGTTAATTTTCAGGTTTCATTAGTTCATGAAGTTGTTAGTTGCTGTCAGTTTAATTTGTCAATAGATCTGGAGTTTCTTGAAAGCCAAGCATTACTCAACAGTAAGAATTAACAACAACAAGATGTGAATAAGCCTCCCGTCCTCATAATTTTAAATGTTCCCATACTTCATATTAAGAATTTGTATGATATTGTTGTTCGGAAAGATAGACAGTTTTTTGAATTATGTAATTTAACTCAAACAGCTGAAACCTGAATAATCCAATATTTTATATATAAAAAGATAATTGAAAAATATGTGAAAGCTTTTATTTACAAATAATAAGTCATTTGAAAATAAGTTTTACATTTATAAATTCTAATGTTTCATTTTGCAATTTCCTTTAACAACACCAAAAAAAGTAACTAGAGGTTGCTAACATTAGGTGCAAGTATACTTTCTTAAGTTGTTGCATTAAGGTGATACTATTTTCCTCTCCCACACAGCACCCAGAATTGTATACTAGTTGTTTATTGTACAAAATAGGTAGTTCTTCTGGATATATTTTAGAGAGGAGCAAAAGAAATAACTTCCAAAAATTTGAAACATTTTTGCCACCATGATTTCACTGGTATCTTTAGATGCAGTGAAGGACTAAACAGAAGTTATATCCAAGAAATAAGTAAAATATGTTCCAGATAATCCAGACTTCCAGTTGTACTGGAAATGAGAAAAAAAAACAAATGAGACATTGCTGAGAACTTCATGAAACCAAATTAGTTCTTCATTATCCCACCTTTTCTGGTTACTGGATGAGTAGTTTGTGTATATTAAATATTAAATTGAAAAGGAAGCTTAATTTAAACAAGAAAACAACAGTAAAAACTCCTCTCTGCATGCCGACCTTCCAAGCTCGGTTTCTACATACATAAACATGCATACATACAGACTGATGTATCTCTAACTAACTGCTGCTTCTTTTCCTTTCCCAAGCCTAGTCCCCTTTCTTCCCTGGATATATCTGACCATGCATATCATTAACAAAAGATATTTAATTTCCTATAAAACACAAATGCAAATATTGTCTTTTCTAAGTCCCCTAAACAGCTAAGATTTATTTACTTTGAATCACATGTACATTTTGACATGAAGTTCTGTAAGTAATACCAAACCATGACATTCTCCAGGAGGATGTGAACCCTGGGGTGACTTTGAAGACTCACAGCTGTGGGACATCCTGCTGAAGTCGCATCCATGTGTCCCCTTGCCCTTTGCACCAGCTGCCAAGCAATGTGCTCTGCAACCAGGCAGTAGCTCCCTGACGTAGGTGTTTCAGTTATGTAATTCAAGGTAATGAAAGGAAGAATCATGTTTGGTAATATTTCTATGGAACTGGAGATACTTGTCTAAGCTGTATTTGCTCCTCATGCTGATACAGATAGAAACATGTTAGTTTTCCAATATGAATCACGCTCCATGCAACTCTTCAAGGTTCAGTTTGTGCAGGCTACATTAACCAGAGATTTGAGATGGGTTTAACCAGGTCCCAAAATGCCTTTGAACTGTAAAGTCAGTTTTATTGGACAATCAACTTTGAATGAAACATCTGAAACAACTTTTTTTATAGAAGATTTTTACAATATAAAAGACATTATGAAGAAATATATCCATACCCTCTGTGTACTCACAGGCAGATCTTTTCTTTCAACCTTAGTTTCAAACAATCAGCTCAGTTACTTTCCAGGTTGCTGAAAACTTTGCACAGTCCCTGTTAGTCCTTAGAAAATATCACATTTCTATCTTCCTGCTGAGCTGCCTGTGTATCTTTTCAGCAGTGTCTCTGTTCCTTTATGTGATACATCAAGCCAATAAAAGTAGGGCTTGGTTAATAGGAGTGAGGTGCATCCAAAACTGCTGTAATAAAAAATAGAATTATGATAGTGCACTGAAGATGACATTCTAAACTATATAGAGAGCTTAAACATTAAGTGGCTGATGTAAAAACAACATACAATAACTCTTTGAAAACAGTTTCTGTTTCAGAAGATGAGGAGGTTCCAAATACTATCTCTTTTTTTTAAGGGCTTTTGGGTTTATTTAGGAAAATTTAGACAGCTAGCTCCCCCATGTGAGCCTATCAAGTTACTTAGCATATTTTCTTTAACCAGATGAAAATAAAGTGAAAAAGAATGAAAAAACATAACTTTGAAAAGTAAAGTATGTTAAGCCTGCTCAGTACTCTTGCTGTAAGGGAAAACTGAATTGCTAATTTCTTACAAAACTCTGAATGTACTGAGAAAAAGTAGATAAAGCAGAAAAAGTTCATATAACTTATGATGTACATCATCCTACTGAAAAAAAGCATGTTGTAATGGTTTAAAACTGTCTAGAAAACAAATCTAAGACTTCATATTGAGACTCAAAATCTTGTTATTAAGAAGGCCAAACCCATGACACTTGTTTTCAGAATCATATGATCATGTTTGCTGAATGTTACTTCTTCTTATGAATTGGTTTCACTATGAGGTTTGTTGCAAATTATCTTCTCTTTCAGGATCCTTCTTGTTAATCTTAAAAAGACAAAAAATAATTAGCAAATTACTCTGTGAGGAATGTCAGAGGAACTACTTTAATGTGTGTTTGATTACAAAGCAAAAGCACCACTGCATTATTTGAGATAACATCTGATAAATATTCATTACAGAATTAAATGTAGAAAGCTGTCATCAGATCTTCAGTAGCATTGATTTTATACATTTAATATAGAGAATCACATTTCTGAATTGCCATATTGTGTTACACTTGATTATGTGATATAAAAATTCAGTGACATAAAAATGCAAAAAAAATTTTCATCTCTCTGGGTAATACATAAGTAGAGAAGAGAGAACCCCTGTTGCTACCATGTCTTCCTGAATGGAGAAAAATACTATTGCTGATGCTTGGAAGAGCAGAATCCACACATTGCTTTTCTTCCTCTGGAAGTGAAAAAAGAGTCTGGCCTCACTGCAACGTAAAAGGAAATGATTGTGACTGGACACACAGGCAATTGATGCGGTGTCCTATGTTGCCATCAGTCTTCATGCTTCATACTCCTTTAGCACTAGTCAGAGTGAAACCCCTGTGTACACAGACTTGCAGTCTTCTCTGCAAAGTCATATCATCTTACCCTCTCACCTACCATATGATATTGAAAAGGGACACTTTTCAATGAGTGTATACTGCTATTTGTACTCAGTCAGAAATACATAAATTACTGTTTTCTACCAATTTTGTCAGAAGTCCAATGTCAAAATCCTGTCTAAATTACAGAGCAATGAAATCAGGATTCAAAGTGCAACTGTTGATGGACCCAAGGTCTTTGCATTGTCACTTCCAAAATCCATGTGTAATGCACAGCAGACACAGAGGTATTTATTGCTTCAATTTGTAGTTCTGCTAAGTAAATTACAGCAAGAGGGAAAAAAGCGAATCTCACTTAAACTGAAAAGAAGGAAACAAATTTGGCAGTCAAATAGGGCAATCCTGCTCCATTTCAATTACCTAAAGACTATTTGTGCTTGTATTTTGTTTCACATTATTATGCAGATCTCCTTGCCTTGTTTTTGCTTTCCTACCTCTGCACACTGTTCTTTCTTTTTACCTTATCAGAATGCAGGGAAATCTCTCAGGGGTTTAAAAGGCTGATAAAGCAACTAGTCAATGCTGTTCAGCTTTTGAAACTCTTTAATCCCTGTAAGAAATTTTCTTGAGAAAGATTTACAAGATAAAGTTAGCAGCAATTAGCTTCCAAAATGTTCCCTTTTCCAAGTGGTCCACATCATGCTTATCCTGCTGAAATTGACTAGATGCATCTTACTGGAAAATCTCTGAGTCTCAATACTTCTGTGTTTAAGGCAGAAATTGTTCTGAGGCAAGCTGTTTCTTTTTTTGTAAGGGGAAAGAATCAGGAAGAAATTTCTTATTATGAAAGAAAGAAATCTATTTTCTGTTAGGACATTTTCCCAAATTACTGGTGTTTGTTGCTGCTGAGAGATTTTAAATGTCTCAGTAAATCTTGATATGATTAGTGATCTTTAGATAATGTTAGCAAAAGAGAATAATAATGCTGTTTTATAATCCTTATCTCTATTTTATGAGGTAGGTATCTGTAATACATGAATGTGCATATACTGTAATATGAAGAGCCTTCCAAGAATTTGAGACTTAAAAAATACACACAGGAACAAGACCAAAAATAAAAACTTCCCATTCAAATAGATGTTCAGACACTCACAATAAATTGGAAATGGCATACATTTAATAGCTCTTAGTTATATCAGAAAGAATACTTCGGTAGGAACTGAAGCTGAAAAAGTCTCACCCACTAGGATTCCCATTGAGAACACACACATGCAATCAGAAAAATGCATAAGCATTTCTAGATAAATTATGTATGAATCTGAATTAAGCAATTAACAGCTTGATTTGATTTGCTCAATTTAGGGATCAAAAATATCAGAGCACAACTTATGACACAGCAAAATCACTTCTGTGTTTCTGGGGAGGGAGAGAGAAGGGAAAGCCACAGAAGATGCAGAAGGATGCAACCCCCTACACCAATCCTTTTGGTGAGATGCTTTTTCAGCGTCATTATCTAACACAGGGAAAACAGTTTTTAAGGCTAAAGATGTGTAGCCAACCAATTAAACACTGATTTCTGTAAGGTATTTAAAATAAGGATGTACAAACCAGTTCTTCTGATGACTTCTCTCATACATGTTCTTCAGCCAAGTCAGACATTTCAGAATAGAGAATTATTATTTCTTCATTTCATCTTCACATTCCTGCTATATACACAAGCCTTTGAACATCAATATTTCCACTCTCATCCCTGGGCTAATTTACAGCTCTCAAGGGTACAGAATAAAAATTTAAAAATTATCTTTTATTTTTAAAGAACTACCAAACTCACAACCAAACTGTTTAGATAAATGACATAACTTTTGCTCTAGTTCTAGCAGACTTCATCTAATCTTTACCTTTTTGGATACTGCTGATACAGTGGAACACTTGAAATTTTTTCATGTGACACTAACTACAAAGTGGCTTACCAAAGCATCAAAACCTCTCATATTTTCTCACCAGTATTGCAAAAGTGCTAATGAGCAGCAAAATAGAATTTAGGACAGACAAATACCTTGTCACTCTTTCTTGTTCAATACAGAGCCACACTGAACTCTGGGGCACAAAGTATTAAAATACTTTTTAAAAAAATTATTTTCCCACACAACTCCATTAACCTCACTGAGGAAGCATTTCCAAGACCTTTTCGGTTCTATAGTAATACAGAGGTCAAAAAAATTTTCACAGATGAACAAATTTACATAACTCTCCTTCTCATACCATATTCTTAACATCCCATTCAATTCCTTGTATGTTGTAAAATGTTGGTAACCTACCTAGTTAGGTATTCTTTAGAGAAAAGAGAATGGGAAGACAGTCCAATTATTATTTTATTTTGAAGCTAAGGTCAAAGATGACATCATGAAAAGTATTTCCTCATTACATGGAGCTTATCTTGTCTAACTTGGGTTATTAACACTGGAACAGGCTGCCCAGGGAAGTGGTTGAGTCACCATCCCTAGAGGTATTTAAAAGATGTCTAGATGTAGCACTTAGAGACATAGATTAGTGGTGGACTTGGCAGTGTTAGGTTTATGGTTGGACTCAATGATCCTAAAGGTCTTCTCCAACCTAAATGATTCTATGATTCCTTTTGGGATATTGCCATTTTCAGTAGGGCAAGAAGTAGGTCAGTTATCTTTAACCTTTCTCTTTAACCAACACATCTGCTTTTCCCTCTTTTTTTAATGCAATATCCACCTTTATTCCTTTTGATCCTCTGTGAAGTAAGTAGAACATAAAAAATGCCTTGGCTTTGTTTTAGTAGCTGAGAAATTAGTAGACTAGAGAATCTTCAAAAATTATAAGCTTTAAAGCCTCATTAACCAGTTCCAACTTTGCTTTTGATACTTAAATTTCCCTTGGGAGCAACAGGACAGCAAAAGGAATACTTTATACCACCAGCAGTTTTCTCCATGAAACAAAACCAAACACCACCTTTTGAAGGGTGATCTCATTAAATTTTCCTCACATACATTGGATTTGGTTCATTCTGTCTCTCCTCAACCTTACCAAATAATATTCTGCAGGGAGAATAAGTGTTCACTTCCAGTCATGATCGCAGTTTGTTCTTCTGTCTCCTAGATAAAAGATGTCACCTTTCACCAGATGTGTGCTTTCCTTAGGTGTTCACTGACTCTTATCCTGCACAGTGTAAGAGTCCTGTTTTTCTGCATTACTAGTCACACAGATGCATCATGTATTTGTTCTTCAGTTTGAACCCCTGACCTTTGTGCTATTAAAATCATGCTCCTGTCACTGGAGTTATACAGTTATTTGTCCATTAAAAGGGTCTGCTTGCTTGCACATTAATCTATGTTTGCAGTTCAACTACTTTGATGATTGGTGCATCATTCAAATCACAGTTTCCTGTGGATGCCACAAAAGCATTTTCTGTTGAATGTTTGAGTTTGAAGACTTTTGCAAACCTTGCAGCATGTTATCCAGTAGGATTGCCTTACACAGATGGGAAACAAATTGCTGGTGCAATGATGATCTTCACATGAAATAAATTGTTCCAAGTTCCATGACAGAGTGTCCAGAGTTGATGACCCTGGAAAGAAATCACTCTCAGGATATTTTTGTAATGCTTGGAGAGAAAAAGAGAAAAAACTGTAGTAAAAGGCTGGAATAACGCTGTATTTTGATTTAGCTAGTAGCTGAACTGTTTAGTAATTGGGATTTTCTCATGTGAGAAACTATTAATTCAATTTAATCCTATAGAAATTTATGAAGAACGGAATTTTCAGAGGAAAGTATTTTGGGTCTCTTCAGGCTTTTATTTTGCCAGTAATATTACAGACTGTATTACAAAGCAAGAAAGTTGTTTTGAAAATAATATTAAAGGTGCTTCTAGCCATTTCCTTTAAAACAGAAAAATAAGATTTTACAAAACTGGTATATTCATGATAGGTATTGCTTCTTCCAAGTCAGTATATTCAGATGGAAAACAGTGTCTTAGAAAATTGATCAGTTTCCAGCATTAGTTATTTTTCTTTCCATACACCACAACCTGTAATTTTCTAAGATAATTTAGAAAAAAATATTGAAAAAATCTCAATAGAACTTACTTTCTGCAATTAAATATTCTTGGTGCATTAATTGAACACTGTAGGACAGAAATAAGAGAAAGCTGTTATAGCTTCCCAGATTTTTTTTAACAGAACAAACACCATAGCAGTCACGTTAACTTTTATTTTAACATCCACATCTTTTAATAAACTACTAAGAATGTAATATCACAGTTTCAGCAAAAATTTTTTTATTTGTATTTTTCATAATTATCATTAACCCAAACCCCAAGATAGATGTCAATAAAGCATCAGGAGTTGTTGACATTAACCCGTGCATTCTGGAAAAATTCAAAAGTGGGATTAGAGAACTTCCAGCCAACTGCGACTGCATTGCATATGGTTACAGTGCCAGAGTTCTGCTAGGCTGCCTTCATAACACTCATCTATACAAGAGGAACTCTGCATGATACCAGGATACACTAGAGGATTTCTGTAGAGTAAGATCCTATAGAGTATCCTGGGAAATGCAGACTGGTTAATCTGATTTTGGTCTCTTGCAGAATGGAAGGGTTTGTAACCAGGAATAGGATCACTGAAGTTGTGGAGAAATTCTGTCAGGAAACAGACAGTCTGGCTTTTGTAATGGAAATCCTGACTCACTAGCTTGCTGGCATCATAGGAGACATCAATAACCATGTGGATAAGGAGCATAAGGTAGACACAATGGATCTGGATTGTCAAAAACCCTTAACAAAGTTCTAGACTAAAAAATCATCAGGAAACTGAGCTACAATGGATTGGAGAAAAGTTGCTTGCTTTGTAATGAATGTATTTCCTTTTCATAGATAGAAAATTCCTCAAAGAATAGGAAGAAAATTCTAAAGATCAAGTATTATAATAAGGACAAGTCAGAGGTTGGGTCACCAGTGGATCAGTTTTGGACCTGGTTTTATTCGATATCTTTATAAAAAGGCCTGGACAAGGCAGTACACAATGTAGTCACAATGCCTACAGATGATCAAGCTCTTCCAGGTAGTCAAATGCCAAACCGATGGTAACAATGACCGAAGAATGTCACAGAATGAAATGTGGGAGAAAAAAGTTGGCAAATGAGCTACAGTGTAGATGAATGTAAGGTAACACATGTAGCAAAAATAATCTAAACCAAATCTACGTGATGCTGAACACAGAACTGGCAGTCAGCTCTGGAAAGCGATCTGTCAGTTTTCTGAAATAATCTGCTCAGTGTTCAGTGGCAGCCAAAAGAGCCAACAAAATGTTGGGTATCATTAGGAAGGATATTGAGAACAAGACAGATAGTGTTGTTTTGCTGCTATATAAAGCCTTGGTACACTAACTTCCTGAACACTGCATACAGTTCTGGTCCCATTACTCAGTCTTGTAATGCAAAAGGAACACGCCATGTATACAGAGCCAAGAATACACTGTTTGTTCAAGTATTGGTTTAGCAAGTTCAAATTATCTAATTAATGAAGGAAAGCCTCATTAGTAGTGTAGCTAAAACTGTTAGACAAAAATCCCTTCCTATCATCTATCCCTTTTCTCTGGTGTTATGCTTACTCTTCCAAGGCACTTTGGGTGCTAATCTCAACAGTTTCAGTCGTCTTTTTAGAAAAATGGGGTGGGGGAAGTCTACAACAAGTCATCAGCTTCCTGAGTTCTTCACTGAGAGGCATGTGATATTCCTAGAGGGGTGCTCTTCCTCATCTGGCTTGGGCCTCCTTGGGGTTATTTGAATGTGCAGCCTGCTCCTTTCTCACTCTGGGTCTGGGCATGTTCCTGATAAAGACAAAAATTGCAGTCCAGAAGGCCACCCTTAGTAATCCACCCAAGTGAAACACCTTTGTTTCCACAGGATGCTTGGAACTAGGCTGGTTTGCTTTTTTATACTTTCATTTAATATGCTGAAGATATTGTTCAGGTTCCAATTACTTTAGATAGGATTGTATCTAAAATGTTCTAATCTTTGTTCTAGTCAGGAGGATCAAAGCAATGTTTACTTTCAATGATTTAATGTGTCATTTTAGAATTGCATTAAGAGGATGATTTCTTAATTTAAAGGTATTAAGCCCCAAATAAGCCCCACTCTTAATTTAAAACCCAAGAGATCTTCAGCTGAGGACATATAAGACATATGTCAATCTGATTGCAAATTTACTTTTTACTGGCCTTTGGGTTGCTGGGTTTTGGGGTTTTTTTTCCCCTTTTATTGGACTAGCGAAATAGGGATTGTTTTGTTTTCACTGCATAAAGTAGCAGTGAATCCAAAAGTTGGATATTTTTCCTCTTAGCTGTTAAAAACAAGTGGAGATGCCTGGAAACTGAGGGCAATGTGGCACATCAAATGTCACTAGTGTTAGAGTCCAACATAAGAGCACAGAAATGCCCCAAACTAGGACCTTAATGCCTAGGTAACTAGTACTACCTATTGTTATTAACAAAAAAAAGGAAGTTTAAATCATTTCTCAAACATGTTTACAAAATAAAAACATATCACATTTAACATGACAATTCCAGTTTCATATACCCTCTGCACCCAGATTCATCACTTTTCTTTACATTCAATCCTGTATGCACAGATGGGCTTTTATAGACTATTCTAAGTATGCATAAGTAGTGCCTTTAATGCACAAGCGTAACAGTCCCTGAGCATTTTGAGTATACTGTGCACATAATTACAAAGCTGGGGTAGCTCAAAGAAGTTTAGAAAATGGCCTTGTTCCTGCAACTTGCAGGCTCAAGCTGGAAGACCCAAGATCCATGGCACCTTGTTATAGTGCAGCTTCGGCAGCCTCAGTGCTGCTTTCAAACATCTGTTTCATTTCTGCTCACTTTTTAGGGACTTACTGCACTCCCTTCTTGATCACCTTTCTAGGAGGGAGGGGGAATCAGCTGGGGTTGGCAACGTTTCTTCAGTCCTTCACCCTGTATTTCACTAATTTGTTTTCTAAAACACAGAATGAAACTTCTTCATCAGTAATTGAGATGGATCAAATGGCAAAGACAACAAATTGGATGGCTATAAGCTCTTCAGGAGGGATAGGTGAGGTAGAAGAGGTGGTGGGGTGGCTCTGTATGTTAGGGAATGTTTCGACTGTACGGAGCTTCATGATTCCGATGAC
>JANXJC010000031.1:26353705-26364338 GCA_027564655.1 Leptodon cayanensis
GGGCACAGATGATGGTTGGACTCGATGATCTTGAAGGTCTTTTCCAACATGAATGATTCTATGATTCTATGATTCTATGAAATTGATCCATCCAGGAATCTGATTCATCACTTTAGTAATGTAGAGATTATGATGTTCACTTACTCACCCAGCCAGTCTGTGAGAAGATAAAACTGTCATGGAAAGACCTTGGTGTTGGACAAATTGCAAGCTACCTAGTTTCTTATCCTATCTTGTGTCAATGTCTTTCCTTATTCTTTTTTTTTTTTTAAAGATGCCGCAAGCATTATGTTAAAAACAAGTGCTGTGTAGAAAATTCTCAGAGTGGTAACATTTGAAATAGAGAATGTTATCCTGTCTCAACATCATATATTATCAATGTTTATTTAGGATTACAAGGACCTCAATCTTTCAAAGACTTTAGGATGCTCTCAGCTTTATGTATGTGAGAAGACTCAATTCTAACACTTTAATGAACATATAAGGTGGAGAAGCTGTGGGAACATTTCTGACTAGGGTCCTAAAAGCCAGCTAGCACTCTGATAGGGAGATTCAAGCAGTGTGAAGCTTTAAAGGCAAAATGACACAAACCAGATCATAACAATAAATAGTTTAAATTATGCTAGTTCTAACAATAACATCATAATGAATATGATTTGTCAATATTTAAATTCTTTAATGTTGTATGTTTATGAACATATATATACCCAAAAAGAAACTTTATTAAAAGACTGAAGATACGAGGAGGCTTTATTAGAGTTCTTTTGCAAGCCAAGCAGTTTCACAAGCACCAGAACTAATGAAGCCTGGTTTCCTATAGATTTGCGTCCCAGGGTTGATTTGTGACTGATGAGTTCCTTGCAGCAGGGAGACGTTAAAGAACTCTGCTGGTGTGGATTCTTTCTAGTTTCATAAAAAGTGTACTCCTGCCACAGGCTTTGGCTTAGTTGGGCAAATATGTGACATGTTACAGGATCATCTCTCTTGGGCCACTTCTGTACCCAAAACTTGTTGAAGCTTAGTATCAATGGGACCTCTACACATTTCTGACAGCTTGCTTGAAATAAATTATTGAGTTTAAGAGTTAAGTGGTAGAGAGTGGAGGGATAAAGAAAGACAGCTGCTTTTCCACACCTGCACAGGAATATATTGTAATCAAAACAACCAAAACCATGCCAATCCCTTCCACTGTTTTTCTATAAATATGTACCTATGCAAGATAAAACAATTAATTCTATGCAATATGTACTGTTCTCCTAAGCCTAATGCGCTCCTTTTTTTCCAGTTAGGCACAAGTAATATATTGTTGGCTGTTTCCACGGTGTAACCACATGGAACAATTTAGGTTTCATTGTATGACATATTTTCTAAAAATTTTAAATATATACTTTTATTCATATAAAATGAAGACTGAAAATTGTTTTATCAGGTGAGGTAGGCATGTTCAAAAGTACAAAAAAATCAGTGGGTTGTCTGGCACTCACTAATACTGCTTTTGAAAAATCGCCTCTTCAGTGGAGTGTATTAATCTACAGTAGCAAACGGTGGTGGATAAAAAGTGAAAATGTTGCAGAACGTTTACATATTTGTGGAAGTGCACAATTTTAGCATATGGAAAGCTTATGTTCATTATTTATTACCCACATGTTGAAATAAAAAGGAAAAAGAATATTGTTTTATTTTTTTTTCTTTATTGCTCAGGAGAGAAGATTGTTAGTGGAGAGGGACATGTTTATTCTTAGCCTAGAAATTAATTCATAGAACAAAACAAGAATCCACCTGGAGGATCAATGTCCTGAAATCTTTATACCAAAAATGCTATTTTCCCATTTTTCCTTAAAATTCTACAAACACTATCATCTCCTGAGATAATTCTGTGTGTGAGCACATCTGCCCATTCCGCCATTCTACATGACTTTGTAACTGATTTCTCTTTGGCGCTTGTTCAGGCATTTATTCCTGAGCTGCACAGATTTACAGCCACATTTGCAGCTAATAATACCTTGATGAAAAGCTGACTAGCCACTTGAAGAATTCACAAAATTTAATTAATTGGGTCTTTCATATATGTGACAAAAATGAGACTGCATTCTATTCATGTTCTGATTCCTTTGTAGAGATGATGGTGATTTTTCCATACCGTATAAAATGCAACACTGCTGTCCTTTTTTGGCTGGAATAAAGTTGATTTTCTTCTTAGTAGCTGGTATAGTGCTGTGTTTTGGATTTAGTATAAGAATAATGTTGATAACACATTGATGTTTTAGTTGTGTTTACACTAAGTCAAGGACTCCTCAGCTTCCCATACTGCCCTGCCAGTGGAGGCTAGGAGTGCACAAGAAGCTGGGAGGGGACACAGCAAGGACAGCTGACCCAAACGAGCCAAAGGGGTGTTCCATGCCATGTTACATCATGCCCTGTATATAAACTGGGGGGAGTTGGCCAGGGGACACCATGGTTCAGAGATTGGCTGGGCATCAGTCAGCAGATGGTGAGCAATTGTATTGTGCATCACTTGTTTTGTATATTGTCTTAAATTTTAGCTTTTTTTTTTTTTTTGAGAAATTCAGTTATTGCAGATTGGTTGTTTTACATAGCTTGATATTCAACAAACCTACTCCCATCCAAGCTTTACTTCCACACAAATTATTTTTGGAGGGCATTTTCCCACTGTTATTTCAACAAGAGGCATCAGAGATGAGCATCAGTGAACTCAAGCAACCTGTGGAATACTTCCCCTGCCCAGAGGAAATCCTAATTGAATCTGAATCAATACTGTTAATTAGATGAATAGGCAGATGTTCAGTCTTTTACTTTAGGCTGTTAAACCCTGAATGTGTAAAGCTGAGATTTCAGTGCTCTGTAGCCCTCAGAGAAATTGCTTATTCCAATTATCAGAATATGTTTGTGGGGAGACGGTGGAGCTAATTACAGCTTTTTTGTCTTATTTGAATATACTTTCATTTCTTCAGTTTACAAAGTTTATAAATTTTATGGCTTGGATTTGTTTGGGTTTTTTAATCTCATTAAACCTGGGTATTACTTTTTCAAGTTAAACATAGGGGAGCTATAACACTATAAAAACCTCAGATAGTTTCAGGTTTTCTCAGACACTCAGGATATCTAAGCAAATGCACATGCAGAGTATTACTGCACTAACCTAATTTTTTCTCCCCTTCTAACTTTTTGTGAATGAGATTGCTCATGCAAATCTGCAGATAGAGGTGTTCCAAGGCAATAATAAAATGAATGCACATATTCTGCAAGCGATTCTTCCTTTTACCAGAATTGCTGACTGCTTGTTTACACAAAGCAATGGATTGCAGGGCAGAAATTTCTGAATTGTCCCCTAGCAAACTACCACATTGCTGGACTCAGCATTCACACAGCCACACTTGCCATTCTAGCGCTAGCTCAAGGGATGCTAGCTCAGAAGTCACTGCTTCAGGGCTGAAGGAAACCCAGTTTCGATGGGAGAGAGGAAGAGGCTGCACATCTTCATAACTTTTGCATCACATGGTGAGGAACATGAGCTGACCTTGGCAATTCTAATGGGGGGAAAGAAGGATGATTATGTTAGTCCCCTGAGGACTAGAGGAAATCTATGTCTAGTGCTGTGTTGGTAGACAAAAGACTGCCCTTATATATCATTTCCCTTTTCACTTTACAAGAACACAAACCCTGACAATACCAAGAAGGAGAAATCCTGTTAGTCTCATCTATATTACATCAGGACATATTGCTACTGATAGGAAAAGGAAATAAAAATTAGGTGAGGAAAAAGCAAAACAACATAGAACAAAACAAGTATGACAGTTAAGACCATAAATTGAACAGTAGGTGTGATCCTCCTTCCATGCCTTGTATCAGAGAAACAACATACGCCCCTTGTTGAATAACGTACTAATTGTGATAGACTCACTACTTTTGAAAATGACCATGAAGCACATCGTTAACACAGCAAAACCATGACCATGAACAACTATTATGGGGAAAGCTTTCGTACCTTTTCTAGGAAAACAACACAACTGGGTGTGTCCCTGAAGTGCCTGTATGCTCACAGATGCAACACAGGAAACACACAGGAGAAATTAGAAGTCTGTGTGCAGCTACAGGGTTATGATCCCATTGGTTTTAGAGAGACATGGTGGGATAGTTCACACAATTAAAGTGCTGCCATGGATGGATACAGGTTGTTTAGGAAAGACAGACCAGGAAGGTGGAAAGGGCAAGTTGCCCTTTATGTGAAAGAGCAGCAGGATTGCACAGAGTTCTGCCTTGGGACATGTGATGAGACATCTGAGAGCCGATGGGCCAGGATTAGATGGCAGATCACCATGGTGGGTGTTTGCTACAGACTGCCTTTTCAGGAGGAAGAAGCAGATAAGGCCTTCTTCAGACAACTGGAAGAAGCCACATATCTGCATGCTTTACACCTCATGGGTGACTTGAATGACCCTTACATCTTCTGGAGGAGCAACACAGAAGGGCGCAAGGAATCCATGAGATTTCAGGAACGTATTGATGACAACTTCCTGACACAGGTGACAGAGGAGCTAACAAGGAAAGGTGCTCTGCTGGACCTCATACTTACAAACAAGGAAGGGATTGTTGGGGATGTGAAGGTTGGAGGCAGCCTTGGCTACAATGACCATGACATGGAGGAATTCAAGATCCTGAGAGTAGGGAACAAGGCAAAAAGCAAGATCACATCCCTGGTCTTCAGGAGAGACAACTTTGGCCTCTTCCAGGATCTGCTTGGAAGTGTCCTATCAAATAAGGCCCTGAAGGGAAAAGAAGCCCAAGAAAGCTGCTTTGTATTCAAGGATCACCACTTCTATGCTCAAGAATCATCCATGCCAACAAGCAGGAAGTCAGGCAAAAATGCCAGGAGGCTTGTATGGATGAACAAGGAGATCCTGGCCAACTCAGACATAAAAAGGAAGCATACAATGGGTCAAAACAGGGACAGGTAACCTGGGAAGAATACAGATATACTGTCCAAGCATACAGAGACACAGTTAGGAAAGTCAAAGCCCACCTGGGATTGAATCTGGCAAGGGAAGTCAAAGGCAGAGGAAGGGCTTCCGTAAGTACATAGGTGCCAAAAGGAAGACTAGGGAAATTGTGGGCCAAATGCTGAATGAGGCAGGGGACCTGGTGACACAGGACATGGAAAAGGCTGAGGTAGTGAATGCCTTCTTCACACCAGCCTTTACTAGCAAGGTCAGCCTTCAGGAATCCCAGGCCCCAGAGACCAGGGGAAAAGTTTGGAGCAAGGAAGATATACCATTTGAGGAAGATGATCAGGTCAGGGAATACTTAAGCACATTGGGTGTACATAAGTTCAAGGGCCCTGATGGGATGCACCCACAAGTGCTGTGGGTGTTGGCTGGCATCATTGTGACACCATTCTTGATAATTGAACAGTCATGGTGACTGGGAGAGATGCCTGAGGACTGGTGGAAAGTAAATGTTACTCCTATCCTCAAAAAGGGTGGAAAGGAGGACCCAGTAAAGGCCAGTTAGCCTCACCTCAATCCCTGCGAGGTTCATAGAGCAACTAATCCTGGGAACCAGTTCCAGGCACATGAAGGACAAAGTGATTGCGAGTGGTCAGCATGGATTCACAAAGGGAAGTCATGCTTGACCACCCTCATAACTTTCTATGTTGAAATGATTGGTTTGGTAGGCAAGGGGAGAGCTGTGCATATTGTTTACCTTGATTTCAGTAAGACATTGACATTGTATCCCTTAAGACCTCACAGAGAAGCTGATGAAGTATGGGCTGGATAAGCAGACACTGAGGTGGATTGAAAACTATCTGAATGGCCAGGTCCAGATGTTGATGATCAGTGGCATGAAGTCTAGTCAGAAGCCAGTAACTAGCAGTGTAACTCAAGGGTCAATACTAGGTCTGATCTGGATCATTAATGATCTGGATCATGGGGCAAGGTGTACCCTCCCCAATTTTGCTCATGGCACAAAACTGGGAGGAGGGGCTGATACACCGACAGTCATCCTGCTACCCAGAAGGACCTTGACAGGCTGGAGAAATGTGTTGACAGGAACCTCATAAAGTTCAACAAGGGGAATTGCAAAGTCCTGCAGCTGAGGAGGAGCAACCACATGCAAGTATACGTGCTGGGGTCCACCCAGCCAGAAAGCAGCTATGCCAAAAAGGCTTTGGGCATCCTGGTGGACACCAGGTTCAACATGAACCAACAATGTGACCTTGTGGCAAAGAAGGTTAATGATATCTTGAGATGCATTAGGAGGAGTGTTGCCAACAGATCAAGGAAGGTGATCCCTCCCATCTGTTCAGCACTGGTGAGGCCACACTTGGAGTACTGTTTTCAGTTCTGGGCTCCCCACTACAATAGAGACATGGACATACTGGAGTGAGTCAAGTGAAGGACCACTCAAATGACTAAGGGACCAGAAAGGCTGACAGAGCTGTGAAACCTCGGGGTGGGTGGGGCAGGGATCTTATCTATGTATTTAAATACCTGAAGAGATGGTTTAAAAGTAGTCAGCCTCTTTTCACTGGTGTCTAGTGATGGGACAAGAGGTAGTGGGCACAAACTGAAACAAGGAAGGTTCCACCTTAACATAAGGAAACACTTTTTTACTGTGAGGATGACTGAGCACTGTAGCAGATTGCTCAGAGAGGTTGAGGAATATCATTGGAGATATTTAAATGCCATCTGGACATGGTCCTGGGCAACATGTTCTAGGTGACCCTGATTGAGCAGGGAGTTGGACCAGAAGACCTCCTGAGGTCCCTTCCAACCTCAACCATTCTGTGATTCTGTGAACAATTTCAAAATCTCTGTGATGCTTGATGAAGACATCTGAAGAAGTCTGATCTGAAGAGGCATCTGAAAGTTAAGGACAAGATTATGCCTAGGAATGATCTTTTATATTCTTTCTAAGATACATATCATATTGAAGAAGAACTCAAGGTTTCTTTGATCTTTGAAAAATACAGAAGAAACATCACTGTGAAAAAACATGTTTGTGCAGAACTATCAAGTTATAGTACCTCACTACTTTACAGGGGGAAGGAAAACCCACAGGAAAATAAAGGTAACAAAGAGGAAGTTAAATTTGTGTTGTCATTATTATTATAAGTTTTTCCAGCATATAAATTATTAAGCTATTGTTCTGGTGTCAGCTGGGATAAAGTTAATTGTCTTCCTAGTAGCTGGTACAGTGCTATGTTTTTGAGTTAGGTATGAGAAGAATGTTGATAACACACTCATGTTTTCAGTTGTTGCTAAGTAATGTTTGGTCTAAAGTCAAGGATTTTTCAGCTTCTCTTGCCCAGCCAGCAAGAAAGCTGGAGGGGCACAAGAAGTTGGGAGGGGACACAGTCAGGGCAACTGACCCAAAGTGGCCAACGGGGTATTCCATACCATGTGAAGTCATGTCTAGTATATAAACTGGGCGAGGTGGGGGCAGGGGGATCGCCACTCAGAGACTAACTGGGCATTGATCAGCAGGTGGTGAGCAATTGCATTGTGCATAATTTGTATATTCCAATTCCTTTATTATTACTATTGTCCTTTTATTAGTGTTATCATTATTAGTTTCTTCTTTTCTGTTCTATTAAACCGTTCTTATCTCAACCCACGAGTTTTACTTCTTTTTCCTGATTTTCCCCCCCATCCCACTGAGTGGGGAGGGAAGTGACTGAGTGGCTGTGTGGTGCTTAGTTGCTGGCTGGGGTTAAACCGGGACAGCTATTAAAATTAAAAACGCTTTCTGTTATATAAAATCAGTACTAAATCTATTTATTCATGTGTCATAAATACATCAGGACTGAAAGCCCAAAAATATTCATATGTATGTATATATTTGTGTTAGAAATATATATATCTCAGCTAGATATATATGTGTATATATATGTGCATGTAGGTATGTATATGCACATCTATATATATACATGCTTAGATGTGTGGGTACATATATATGTATAGAAACTGTATTTAGGGATCTCAAAAGTCACTCAGAGGATACTTTCAGAGACTTTTAAACATGACTTAAATACCTGAGTTTAGGTGCCTGGAAGTGAAAATGTAGGCTCTTATCCTTTAAACTTATTCAGCTGAGGAGCTTCTCCATATTCCTTAAAGGAGTAAGTGTGCCTACCTATTTAAAGCACCATCACTGCTGGCACTTAAAATGTCCCACTCTGTTCTGTGTTTCCAGGTACCATTTAACTACAGGACAACTTGAAGTCTTGTAGTACTATACAAAAATTTAGAGGGTTTCTGGTTACAATCACAGAAGAAAAATTGAGATAAGGGATGACACTGAGGTGGGTTTCTACTTTAAAAAAATCTATCATGGCACACAAAATGAGTAGGTGAAAATAAACCAGTATAAAGATATAAGCAAATTAGCCCTTTTCATGCATTGGTTGTGAAATGCAAGTGTTGTAGAAGGCATACTGGTTAAGGGGAAAAAATGTGATTCCATTTCCCAGAATATGGGACAACAGCAGGCCAATTTCCTGGGAAGAAGTTATATCCTGAGGGTTACTTGCACGGAAGCAGAAACCTTTTCAGGTGCAGCAATAGATAAAGATTCAATCTATCAGTTAATTTCCTGATTTTTTTGATGCAAGCAAAAGATATTTCTGAAGTTCCTTTTGACTTCATCACAATTTCATTGCAGACAATATTGCAAGTATTTTTTGTTTTGTTTTTGTTCTGTTTAGGAATGTAAACTTCTAAAAAATGAAGATTTTTTGAGGTTTACTAAAAGCCTTACAGTAATTGCATAATGACAAGAAAGGTATTTGGCTGACCTGTTTGTTGGTGCTACAGTCCTTCCTATTGCATATAATTTTACTAACATCATATAATTTTAGATAGCAAAATATTAAATAACCTGTTTAAAAGTATGGATAATTTGGAGGTAGCAACTTTGAAGTTTCTTTCAAGGATCCATCTGGACCAACAGCTTTACTCTCTTCTATGTCTTTAAAACCATTAATTATTTCTACTACTGTTATTATGCTGCTGTTTAAAGCATCACATTGTTCTGAGGTCAATTTAGCTAATTTTAGATTTTCAGCTGTTCCTGTGCTCGATAGTTATTAAGGTGCTGGTAACTATGTAATGATTTGAAATAGGAAATGAATTCTTATTAATTTCCTCTCTATTCTCTAAAATAATGCCACTAAGTTTTTTAACTGCAGAAATTGTCTTCCCAATCTCCACCATCCAAATAAACACTTTTTTCTTACATAATTCTCTTAGTACTATATTGTAACTCAATTCCCTATTATTCCTTACATATCATGTATACTGTTTTCCTCTCCTAATTCTGCAATATTTTTAAAAATGCACTTTGCCTATTGTTTTTAATGATGTTCCTATAAAACCTGGATTTTTCTTTGGGAAAAAGGTTATGTTGTTATGTTATGTTATGTTGGTAGAGAGGTAAATTTGCCTCTGGATACTCTTTATATCTGAGAATAAGTACAAACAATTCCAGTAAGTCAATGTTTTCTATGAAGAGTTCAAAAAGGAATAACTTGCATGGGAGTGCAGCCAACTTTTTTAGTGACCATATGATACATGAACCTTGAAAACTGACTGATATCTAAAGCAGCATGGGAATATAAGAGAAACAAAGTGATAACTAGAAAGTCACTCCCATTATGGCTTCTCCCAAATTTAGTGTTAGAAGCAACCTCTATATTATTTTTCATCTACCTGTTCACTAGTGATAATTAATTTGTTGAAGATAGAGAACTATTTTAGTGACTAATATTATTTTGTTTTCAAGAAGGCTTGAACACTCAGCATCACCACATTGCTTGTTTTCCTTTTTTTTTTTTTTTTTCCCCCAGAATTAGGTGTACTGCTGTGACAATAAAGGTAATGGTGATATTTGAACTGTCATTTATGCAAGAATTATAGAGAAAAGTTTTTTGAACACTTTCAGCAGACAACTGGAGAAACCTGAAACAATGCAGTAATTACTGCTGCCCTCGATGTTGATGATAGTTGCATAGAGATTGCTATAATGGCAAGAAGAAAAACTGCTGTCTTCCACAACTACTCCTCTGACTCTGTTGTCAATCAAATCTTACACAGAAGAACTGAAAAAGTGGTATCAGACTGTATGTGTTGAGAGGCACAGGCTCAATTCACTTTTTCTTCTGCTAGCAGCAACCCCGCTGCAATCCTTTCAAAGCTCAGACTGGGCTGAAACCAAAAGGTTCAAAGGCCACAGCCTTAGCATGTCATTTATTGTGAGGACAACTGCTGGCCATGACTAACCTCACCCACCTTGTCTTTCCTCATCTTCCCGACGCAAGGCTCCCAGGGACAAGTAGAGGCATTACAGAGGGGCACTTCTTACGTGAGTGCAAATACTACTGTTTTCCAATGGGGCATGAAAATTCACTTCACTTACGGGATTGAGCAATTGGTTCCTATTCAGTTCACTTTGCAGAGCTGAGCTTGCTTCTTAAACACTTTCAAACAAGGTTATTGGCAGAAAAGATATAGGATCATCAAAATTCAGTGAAAGTTGTATATAGAATCATAGAATCATTTAGGTTGGAAAAGACCTTCAAGATCATCGAGTCCAACCGTCATCCATGCCCACTAGA
>JANXJC010000031.1:26364438-26377021 GCA_027564655.1 Leptodon cayanensis
GCTATGAGGTCTCCCCTCAGCCTCCTTTTCTCTAGACTAAACAGCCCCAGCTCCCTCAGCTGCTCCTCATAAGACTTGTATATGTCTCCATCTGAGATCGAACAACTTACTGAATGAAGAGAATAGCCCTGATAACTTTAGTTTATGAACATTAATGTATCTGGACAGAAAACGTAGCCTGAAGCAATAAAATAAGCATAGATCATCCAAGGTAAACATACTGCCTACAGATAATTGTGGTGGGAAATAACATTTCTCTTCAAAAATCCCAGAGTTCAAAACTCTTAACCAATTTTTAAATAAATCTGCCAACATGACACAATAAGCTAAATATAATTAAAAATAAATGCTCACAACCACTGAGACCTAGAGATATATAGCTCTAAGTTTTCTTGTCCAAGAGCATGTAGGACAAAGATATTAGGCTATATTAAGGTATTTGTTATCCATTAAAACATTTTCCCTGTAACATACATCTCAGACTAATGATACAAGAAAATCTTCAGATGATATAAATGATTTTCCTTCTACACATACTATTTTGACAGTTTTAGTGAAGTGGTTATAGGGACAGCCAGAAGATTATTTTGTTTAAACCAGATGAAACTGATTGGACTTGCAGACACTTGACACTGCAGGTCTGCGTGGGTGGGAGCTGAGACTGTTCAACATCTAAATAACACTACCATTTTAGTCAAAGGAAGCTGTAATTTAATGAGATGGATTTATGAGGAAAAGGTAGAAATGTCCAGCACACCTGACTACATGGTGGCGATCATTTCACAGTAGAAATTTATATTTTGAAAGCCAAACACGCTCCTTTAGAAGCAGTGGTATGCCAGAGGCTCATTGCCGAGTATGCCCCGCCCTGGGAGGTTGTCCCAGGTTTGCTACATACATACCACACATAGTGGAGAATGCACTCAGGGACTGGTGACAGCCTTTCCAGGATGCCAAATGGGCATCATCTAGACAACTATGTGCTACAGCCTGACAACAACACAACACCAAAGAGAATATACTTTTGCAGGAAAAACCATACATGCAGTGGGGTGGTTTTTTCCCTACTCAGGGAACCACATGAGCATAAGAATCACATACCTGAAGCATACAGACCTTTTTCCTTACTCTTTCTCCCATCCAGCCTCCACTCCAGGCCAAAAGAGTTAGCGTGCTAGTCAGCATCCTTTCAGTAGTCCTTGCTGTGACATGGCTGATTAAGTCTTGGGTTGCCAAGTGAATAAATTTACCTAGCAATTATGCAATTTTTTGTGCTTCCTTTCAAAATATAGCTTGAAGAAAGGTTAACAATAGTGGTGATTTGCTCTCCTGGCTTTAACAGGTTAGGTGTTAGCTAGTAGGAAGAAAAAATACTGAACTTAACCCACTTATAGTCTGAGCTACATATTAAGTGACCAGTTAAAGATTACTCTTAAGCCAGACAAGATCAAATTCTTCTTGAGGAAGAGCCTGGAATGTCTTCCAGAGCATGCTGAGGCACTGAATCACAGGAGTGCGGGGTACCTGCACTGGCAGGGAGAACTTGCCCAGTTCTCAGGAACAGTTTGAATGAGAAGGTACTCAGTATCCAGCTAAGTAACACTGACAGGAACCAGCCTTGACAGTAGTGAAAAATAGCATTTGCTATTCTTGATAAACTGTGTGCTGTCTCGGCATCCTCAGAGAGGAACAGCACAGGCATAGCCCATGCAATCCTAACTTGGTCCGAAGCTCTGAGTCAGGTATCTTCTCTTAAAAGCCATGTATAAATTTCATTGAATTCAACAGGGCTTAAGCACATTCCGAATTGCTTTTCTACATTAGGGCTTTAGGTGAATTGTATGAAAAAAACAATATTAAAATGTTCACAGCCCATTGATATTGATGCTCCTGCCCTGGATGTGGTTGCACTGTAAAAAAGACGAGATCCATCTCAAGGGTTCAGAGTCACAAATGTTGTTTATAAAAATTGTACTTTCTGTAAAACCAAAAAAATCTTTCTAAAGATCTTAATTCTCTGCTATCATTTTATTTTCTTATAATAATCATTAAAAGGAACAAATGGACGTTTATTTCCAGTCCTTTATACTGGAAAGAAAGCATACAGACATTTAATTTGCAGACCAATCTTCTCCTTAACAGGTTTACTGACACAAATTCTCAAGCTTTACTTCTCTCTCCTCCTCCTTCATCCACATAAAGTGCTCTGAGTGCAGCTATTATAAATACAGATGTTCAAGGGATATTGTACTGTGTGAAAGATAACTTATTCTCTGTAACAGCTTTTGTATCTGGTATGAGATAATTTATATGCAAATAGTAAGACTGTTAACTACTGTCACCTCTGTTAAAAGAAACAGTAGAACAGAAATGTTATTCAAACAAATTTAGAGGAAAACCTATCCCAAAACTGCAAACACCATCTAAATCTCCAGGAATCACAATTTATTCATTGTAATACATTAGTATATGGAATGAAAGTTCATTTGAATTCTGACAAATATACTAATATTTTATCCATCAAGTAGATGGCCTCTGTGTTATAATCTTCTGACTCATAAGAAAGGGTCGAATATTTGCAACAGTAACGTGGAAAGCTTGATGCTGAATGAAAAATTAAATAACCAATGTTGCCTGGCAGGACTTAACCTCACATGAAAATGTGCACAACAACTTAAAAGTATTACAGGCCAAACAAAAAAAGAGAGAAGCGCCAAAATGAATTTAAATCAGAGGAATTATGACTTGTAGGAGCAAGCATAACTAATATTTCTGACATGGATGAAAGGAAACATTGCAGATCAAGTGAAGTTTAAAATACAGGAGAGTACTCACTGAGATAATGAATTCAGGGTTAGAAGACAACAAAAATGAGAAGACAGTAAATGAGCACATTTAAATGGGACAAAATTTTTAAAGGTAGCATCAAGCTTCCAGTATTTCACCTGAAGTTGAATAATCCTGAAAATATGTTATGTTTTATACTCAACTTGGAGAAAGAGCTATCATTCAACCTCCTAAAACAGACCAAGTAATTCAAGTGATTGTTGTATAAGAATCCATATCAAGATATAAAGCCCTAAGGCATTGCCAACATTTGCATGAAACCCAGCACCTAGTGAAATCAACTGTAAGGGACTTCAGTGGGGCAATCACTATTCATTTTACATTCTATATGTGCATGCTGATCTAGATGTAGGCAAAATTATTTGACCAAAGCATCTTTCCTAATCTGCAAATTAGGTTTCATGAAAATGACATGCTACATCTGAAAATGTTAACATTGAAGTTGGTGGTTTTTTTGTTTGTCTTCTTGAAATGAAATTTTGAAAAAAATTATGTTTTGGAAATCAAAAAGTATTTGTTGGCTGTTCTAAGTACTGGACCTAAGTTCAGTTTGTTCCTCCAGATCAACCCTGTATCTCAGTTCCATGGAAGGTGTCCTAACTGCAAGACTAGCAAGACATCATAAATAAATAATTTCCTACGCATTGGGCCACAGAAAGCACAGAAAAAGTGCACAACTCTAACCCAGTGGTTATGCTCCCCTGAATGATCATAAACCTGGATCAAAAAACAGCTTTTATCCAGTGACTTCTTCACGTAAAGTACATAAACAACCATTATTCTCTCTAATGCTCTGTGCCTTAGTTTCCATCTATAAAATGAAGAAGACTGGTACCTCCTTATGTTATGGAGTTTTTTTGAAAATAAACTATAAATATTTGTCTAAATTCATACAGTTTCTTCATATAAAGCTACAACATTTACACTCAAAGCTGTCAAGCAACATTTTCCATGTGTTGAATAAACTATGTGCTTCATTGACTAATTTAAGAAATATATGCTATTCCTTTTTCATTACTCCCAAATGTCATAGGAAGGGTGGGGTAAATAAATAAATATTAAATAACTAAAAGGAAGAACTGCATAGGTTTTACTATGGACTTCATCATTCTAAATGACTTAGAACGATAAATGTAGTTTTCCAGATTATCTGCAAAGGCAGATTCAGACCATAATCTTAATTCTCCTCTGATAAAGCTTTTCACAAACCTTTCATAGTGATGGATGTAAGAAGTATCAGAAGCTGCTTTCCTCAGAACAGCAAGAAATGTCAAATTTATCATATATACAGAATCTTGTTTTAATTGAACTATGAAAAGGTTACAGTCACTTGGTTTTTTTTAGAAGTTTGCACAACATTTTGAAGACAAATGCATAGCACAGTGACAAATAAAATGTAATAACCATTTTAAAATTGGCTCAACATATGCATATATAATTAAAATGAGTTGTAGCAGAGTTGCTTACCAACTCAATGAGGTTAAGCTACTTAGCAGTGTGAAAAACTTTGAATATATCACCTTGCCATGATGCAGAAGTGGTGAGCAGAACTTTAGATATACAGCTCAATCTTGGCTTTGATGAGGCCAGAATTTCTCTTCCCCAGTGCAAAACGTCCTCAGGTCAGGCTTGTTTTATCTCACTTCCACTATGCAGAAGAGTACTGAACATGCTCCAGCTAACCATTTCAGATATATCATGTTTACAGACACCACAGCTGTTCCCACACCAGCTCATTTCCTCTGTGTATCTCTGATGGAAGATTGTGGCTGTGTGCCACTGTGCCTAAGAAATCAGCTCAGCTGAAGAACAGCTCATGTCTCCTGTCACTGTGAGAGCACTTCCCCTTCTCCTTTCAAGAGGCACATCTCAAGTATTGAGGATACAACAGGTATGTGCGGAGACAAGTATGCTATAAGAAATTCAGAAATTGTCTGTAATATAAACACATTGTGAAAAGTGGAGAAAGTGCATGAAAATATTAAGACAGATTACCATCTCACCATTGCAAGGGAATGTGGTTTGCACAACAGAGCCCCCTAAGCAGGGTTAAACTGTAGGCACCTGAGAAAACAAGGCAATTGAAAAAAAATAGAAACACAGAAGACAGTTTCTACTTTTCAAAAAAAGTATATATCAGCTGCAATCTACATCAAAAAAGCCTTGACTCCACCCTCTTTTGATCCAGCTAAGTCTTATTTTGACTTGGATGGATTCAGAAGAGAAATGAAATTGGAAGGCCAATCCACTTTACAGTTTCTCCAGACATCACAGTGTGTCCTCAGCTGCAAGAGGGAAAGTTTATTGCCATCAACATGTCTTAATATCTCTACAGAGATCATTTGTTAGCTACCACAGCAAGGCAGATGGGCAGGAGGCTTTCTAATCTGCAAAGCATGTAACTTTGTCCTACCTCCACCTTGTGTCTGTTCCTGACCACCAGGCTGATGAGTAAATGAACTGTTGCCTTATTTTTCACAGTTAAAAAAAAAAAACAACAAACAAAAAAACCCACAGCAACAAACACACAAAAGCCAAAACAGAATGAAACCGGAAGAGCTAGGAGGGAAACAGTCACTCACCTGTTTCTAGTACTCCTGGGATTTGAGAGAAGACAACCAAGTATGCCCCTCTAATATTACCAGTGATGCAACATACTTGAAAAAGAACATGTTTGGAGAGCTCTGCTAATATTGCCCTTTTAATTAATTGCTTTCCAGACCGAGAGCAGAATTGTTACTATCTGTTGTGAATGTCTGTAAATACTGCAGTCATTTTGTTACCAGCAAATTATTATCTAATATGTGGAAACAAAAAAAAAGGTGTAAGAGAAAACAATTTTTTTTTCTTCATTTTTCTTTCATACAGCTGCAGTATTAATAAGGCAGGCAGAAAAGTGATAGCATGAATTAATGGAAGTAGAAATATGACCAAAAACATAGAAGGCACACAGTAACAGCATAATGTAGCTGGAAACATACTGTTCTAACATGTAAGTTATTATAGTATTTGCCTTTTGTTAGTCCCTTAAAATGCTTTTTTCATCTAATTCACCCTCAGAAGACAGCATTCTAAAAAATTCAACCAGATGCTGTGCAAAATTCTATAAAAAATGTTTGGCTGATACGAAGATTAAGAGAACAAAACTAGTGTGGATTCATATTTAATGTCAGGATCTACTGAGAGATATATGCATATGCTCTATTTTTTTAGGAATAAATTCTAGATTAAAATTTGTTTGACCCTAGGTAAAACTCTTGGAGGAAGAATTCTGGATCATTAATAAAATATAATTATACTTGCCACTGTTGTGTATAAAATACTTAAACTGCCTTATTTACATAACATGTGCATGTCCCAGAAGATGCAGTTAATAATAAATCCATCTTTCACCATTTGGATGCTTCAGTTTTGTACCTTTCCCCTCTTCTTATCATTATCCTCAAACATGCTTTGAAAGAAATAAATAGGGGTCAACCTGTAATTTCTGAATAAAAATTTAAATGAGTCTGTGAAGCTGTAAGTCTATATGAATATGTAAATTACTCTTCCAGGTTCCTCTCAACAGAAATGTAAGAATAAGTACTCAATATTTGCCATTAATCAAAAGCTTTATATATTTTCAAATGTTTGGACTAATTAAAACCATTTATAAAAAGCTAAACACATACCATTGATAATTGCAAGTATTTTAACTTCAGTAATTCCATAGATCAAAGATAACGCTAAGTCTAATTAGGTTAAGTCATATCAGCTTTGATAGTTGCGGCTCAGTAAATATGATTATATTCGCTACTGTTTGGGGCAAATATCAGGCTGTGTTGGGTCCCAGGGGGTGGCTGGGCTGCCCTTGGCCTGAGCGGGGCTGAGCTGGGTTTACCAGACACCCCGTGGCCGAGTGCCCATTGCCCAGCCTGTCTGAGCTCCAGCTCTGAGTGCTGCTGGGGAAGGGGCTGACAGCCCCAGGCAGTCCCTGCCGGACAAACGGCCCGTGGGGATATTGTGGGGCTGCAGGGCAGCTTTCACCCCTTCCCTGGGAGCAGGGGGAAGGGAGCAGGCAGGGATGTATGAAATGAAAGGAAAATGTATAAAAAAGAAAGCCAAAAGGACCCCAGGATTGAGGAGGAAGGGACTCTACCTCCAGCATCATGCTCTTTCTTGTGAGAGCTCAGTGTGGTGGCCATGGGGATGATGTGCCCATCCCTCCCAGGTCTTGCTGTAGGAGATGGACCCTCAGTCTCAGACCACGGGGACATTTTACCACAGCACCAGAGGCAAGGTATAGGTACTGGGAAGATTTGCTGGGGATCGGTAGTGATTTTAACTGTGTTGTTACTGAAGCTTAATAGAATAAGGACTGTTAGAGACAACTGAA
Source organism: Leptodon cayanensis (assembly GCA_027564655.1). NCBI lineage: Eukaryota > Metazoa > Chordata > Aves > Accipitriformes > Accipitridae > Leptodon > Leptodon cayanensis. The sequence goes on from JANXJC010000031.1 coordinate 26,371,661, forward strand.
ACATTACTTGGACTAACAGTGAATTCTTGGCTCCATACATATGATATGTCCCCTGTGGCCTGCCAGAAGATGAGTGTGACATGTTCACTAGCATGCAAGGAAACAAAGTTGTTGTCATCAGGTTCAGTTAGCTGGGCTTAAATTACCAGACCTCAATTTAGATGTGATAAAGCTGGGCAACTCTCTAAGAATGATGCACAGCAAATCTAGAACTTATGTTTCTGAACCCATAAGATATTGAATCTCATTTATTCAGTATCATCATACACAGGATTTAAGTGCTTGATATTTTCTATTTTTTTAAGCAACATGATGTTTTTTAAAGACTATTTTTTCAGAATATCTTTAAGTTAAAATTTGTATGATGATTAGTGGAACAGTGTTAACTAATCCCTGCCATGCCATGCTTTTTAAGGTCTTTGTTCTACTGCTTTTACATAACACATGAAACATAAATAAACTAATATCCCACTTAATGTATACTAACAATGCTACTACTTCACTGAAAAATCTTCATGATACTCTTTATCTTTGACACCACCTACCCTTCATATCAGTTATGTTGTGTAATGGTCCTAAATTACATTGTCTAAATTGGTTTACTGTGAAAGAGTTTTTAATTTCTTTCTCACTGTCACATTTATTTATTTGTATTTCTCAATTTTCTTTAAACAATGTAATCCAAGGTTAATAAGTTTGACTTGATTTACAAAACAAACTAAATTCCCACATTCTCATAGTTTTGTCACTGTGTTTTTTTCCCCAACATCATGTTACTAGTTATGAATGTCAATATGTTAAAGTGATACTGAGAACTCTAAAGTGTACACAAATGTGAAGCTTATTTTGTCAGCAGAAAAAAGGCACTATTATCCATGAAAATACTTTTGGGGAACCGGCATCTACACATCACATGAAAATATATTTGTTTTACATTAATTATGTAGCAGTCCTCATTATGAGACCTCTGAAAAATTGTAAAGTTATTTCAATTTTAAAAAATTCCTGTGAAAAAATAAGTGTTGTAAAAGACATTCATTTGTAAGAAGTAGAATATAAGAACTACTTGACCAATTAGCCCCTTAAGTTGTTAAACATATCCATAACTTGTCTTATCTGATGAGACTTATGAAAGAAAAATTCCTGAAGATTCTGTATGAAGATAGGTTCAGTGAGTTATGTCAGTAAAAATTATAAGCTGAGATAATACAGAAAATAAAAATCAAACTTAATTCAAATTTGCACCAATCAACATATCTAGTGATACATAATGTGTCAGATATGACATCTTTTCCTAACACTTATATAAATAAAGTAGCTAAGCTCATCTCATCGTTATAAAACTAACTCCCGTGTATTTCTTTTTCACACTGTTTGCACCACTTCCACATTTTATGAAGGTAAGACAAAACCTGGCAAGACTTCATGTTAAAATAGGAGTCAACAATGAGTGAAAGGAACACAAAAAAGACAAGAATTTGTGAAATCAAGCAACAGCTTTTCTAATTTTGATGTATTACTTTTGCTCTTGCAGATCTACACAGAGAGACAGACATGCAGACTCATATCCTTCTCCTGCAACTCAGCTTTATGGTATTCTTTGGCACTGATGCACTGTGAAACGTCCTCCTAGGAGACACCCCTATCACGTGAGTCAAATACACCATCTTGCAATGTGTTACGGATACAAAAATGGATTCTGCCCAGAATACTTGAGAAAAACTCTCATGAGGTGACTTTTTTGAGATATGTAAAGAAAGTGACTTGTGCAGCAGGTACTGGTCTCCACTTTCTTCCTGAATTTGGCCTCTTCAGCTTCACTGTTCATAATAGCTATCAGGAGGCCTCACTGGCCAAGTGAGTGACTTTTTCTCCCCAGAGAACAGTTAAGATGAACAGGAAATATGTACTGTTTTAGTCAAAGGAATGGCAGTGTTAGAGGAATCAGACTGGGACAAGGCAGAATGCTTTACAGTGAGGAGAAGCCGAAAGTTGAGTTTTACAAATTTTCTCAGGTAAGAAACTCTTCCACTTAACTATTCTACCATAAAGAGCAAAGCAAGAACCCTCTACTTCTTAACATTCCTATTCATAGAATCATAGAATGATTTGAATTGGAGGGGATCTTCAAAGATCATTTAGTTCCAACCACCCCTGCCATGGGCAGGGACATTTTTCACTAGATCATATTTTCCAAAGCTCCATCCAACCTGACCTTGAACATGTCCAGGGACAGGACATCCACAACTCCTTGGGGCAACCTGTTCCAGTATTTCAGCGCCCTCACCATAAAAAATTTCTTCCTAATGTCCATTCTAAACCCCCCCCTCTTACAGTTTAAAACCATTTCCCCTTGCCTTTTCACTACAGGCCCTGGTAAAAAGTCTCTCTCCATCTTTCTTATAATTCCTCTTTAAATATTCAAAGGCCACAATCAGGTTTCCTTGGAACCTTCTCTTCTCCAGGTTGAACAACCTCAACTCTCTCAGCTTTTCTTCATAGGAGAGGTGTTCCAGCCCCCCCATTTTTGTGGCCCTCTTCTGGACCTGCTCCAACAGGTTCATGTCTTTCTTGTGCTGAGGACCACAGAGTTGGACTCCAGGTGTTGTCTCACGAGAGTGGAGTAGACAGGAAGAACTACTTCCCTCAACATGCTGGCCACACTTCTTTTTGTGCAACCCAGGATACGATTGGCTTTCTGGGCTGCAAGTGTATGTTGCTGGCTCATGTCCAATTTTTTGTCCACCAGTATCCCCAAGTCCTTCTTCACAGGTGTCCCTGTTGGCTTAATGAAGCAAGTGAAAGGCAGTTGTTTTCAATAAGAAAATGACTCAGAATGCTCTGTTGTCCACTTTGTAGATCCTAAATTATAGTGCAAAATAAACAGTGGCACATACAAGATATTTAAAACACATCTTAAGGAAAATAAAACATCTCAAAAACAATCATTAAGAGCTGTATTAGTTTTAATGCCAAGGAGGTTGGGAAATTTCAATGAAATAAGGTAACTGATCCAGTCTTAAAAGGTACTGCTGAGTTATTTTACTTCTAGGGCCTTTAGTAAGAGTGCTGTTTGTTCAATATCTCACATTCTCTGGCTTTAAAAGAATGGTAACAAGAAAATGAATTAGGGTTTTCTTTTTTGTTAGAGACAGGTAATGGATTAGTACAACTTGGCAAGATGCTTCGGTACCAGACAGTCCACCTTAACCTGGACAATTTTAGAGAAATGAAAAATCCTGAATTTGCTGTTCTAGCAGCAAATAAAGCATTTTAACTTGAACTATTTCGGTAATCAATATCTAATCTGCACTCACAGCATTTTTATTTTAGTTAAAAAGTAAAAGGGTGAAAAGGTGGAGTGTTTTGTAGCCAAAGAAGAAGCTTCAGCTTCGTTACTTTGTGTCTGTTTTGCCACGGAAAGTTCCAGGTTCATGTTTCTAATATTGACAAAATAAGGCAATCCATCTTTCCCACTGAGTTATTTCTTCCTTTCTAAACACAAGCCTTATTTTATCAGGCAATTTTTTTAAGTTTCACCTGACCCAACTGACCATGTCATAGAGTATTATCCTTCTTTCAGTGCTTATGTTGGCATTGTAAGTGTGTCTCAGATATTTAGAAGTATTTGCATCTCTCAGCTACACTTTATTCTCTGTATTGCAATAAAAACTCATAACATGACAAATGAAACTGGAAGACCTGTCCATATTGCTGCATTAAAGCACAGCAAATTGCAGATAAACAACACTCTAGTTAAAATGGTAGGGCACTTCATAAAGGTTATAGTCTATGGAGGTAGAATGCTTTCCACTGAGCACATACTTTGATGTTTCTTTTAAAGATCCAAATCAGGTGAAAGAAGAAAGAGGCATTTTGTTATTACCAAAATGATTACAATCCACAACTCATAATTATAAATTAATATTTCAGGGCTTACTTATCTACTGCTTGTGCACTATATCTGTATTTGAGACAAGAGTTTTGTACTTCAGAGTCTGCATACAGAGGTTGAGACTATATAAAAACTCATCCCTAAAGGTCTGGGAATCATTATTTTTTTCCAGAATAAAATAATTTGCCTTTATTTTGCATGACCAGGAAACTGCTATTAGTGTATTGTTTAAATAAAATAAAACACGTACACACAATAGAACTTTGGCTTGCAGACAAATATCCTAGAAAATATTTTCCTCATGTTCAAACCGCACAGCCCACTTACTTACAAATGAGGAACTGGTTAGTAGCTACTTATAACAGTAAATATGTATGAAGAAAGGTGAAAAATGCACAATATACATTACTCCTACCTATTTATAATTTAAGCTTTTGTCTATTGCCGTATTTGAAAGCTATTAGTGCAAATTAAAGCTACCATTCAAGGACTGCATACTTGGGATCAGCTATGACAAAAATTTTTTAAGGAAAGGATGCTGGAAAGAGAATTGAACCTTTGATGTGAGATCTTGCAAAATCAAGGGAAGAATTCACAATCTAGTAGTATTAATAGAGTACATATATAATTCTTACAACAGAATAGTGACGTCAACCCGTAGCAATGCCTACATTTTGTAAGTTACTTCATTCAACAGAAAAGGAAATTTTTTGAAGGAGTGTTTAGATCCTAAGGTTTCCATCTGGCTTTTGAAATATTCTTAAAATGTCTGTTCATGGATAAAGATTGTTGCTAGCACAGTTCATTTATTTTTACTATTGTTTAGACACTGGAGAACAGTCATTGCATCTGTATGATTTTTTAAGAAAGCAAAATATGGTTCTTATTACTATCATCGTGGATTTTAAGGACACAGACATTACTTCGCCTTTATGTACAGATCTATACAGATAGTTTTACAATAACAGAGATTACCTCTGATAGCCATTTTTATACTAGCATTTGGCAAACACTTCATATTTTAGGTTATTTCTTTAAAATGGGTTTTTAAATTTTAAATATCAGTATTAGGAATAATGAATTTCACATATAAAAGAAATATTCCGTAGAACATTCAGGCATATATAAAAATTAAGACATACAGATTTATCAAAGATGACAACTGGTTTTGGAATATTTCCCTGGGTTTTATTTTTCCTATTGTGATTTGCCATTCCCACCTTTTTTTTTTTTTTTTTTTTTAATTTATGTAGACCCTGATGTATAGTTTTCTGGAGAAGAGCTGATCGATTAGTTTTTTTACAACAGTCTTAGTGGTTATATATAATGAATAGAGAGATCACTGTAAGACCAGAATCACAGATGCAACCTTAAAAAGACTTGTGGTGAGTTGACCCTTGGCTAGACGCCAGGTGCCCACCAAAGTCGTTCTATCACTCCCCCCTCCTCAGCTGCACAGGGGAGAG
>JANXJC010000031.1:26389045-26405256 GCA_027564655.1 Leptodon cayanensis
AAGCCCTGCTTCCCAGGAAGTGGCCAGACATCGCCTGCTGATGGGAAGTAGAGAATAACATTATTTGTTTTTCTTTGTTTTCACGCGTGACCTTTGCTTTTCACTTTATTAAACTGTCCTTATCTTGACCCACGAGCCTTTTGTCATATTTTCTCCCCCCTGTCCATCTGAGGAGGGGGAGTGATAGAGCGGCTTTGGTGGGCACCTGGCACCCAGCCAGGGTCAACCCACCACAAACACTTTCTATGAGTCAATCCACACCATTCTAAAGGAAGTATATACGCATATTTGAAAACAGTTTTGAAATTCATGTTAACCATCCAAGACTCAGCTAGCTGTTTCCAATATTTCCAGATTAAGCTGCTATGAAAATTCCAGTCTCATTTGAATGGATTATGATTTAGTGGAACTAAGAAATTTAATTTTCTGAATAGGGCCAAGACTGTACATATTCAGATTAGTGCATAACTGTATACATTGAAACCAACTTGTTAATAAAAGCATCTCTTTCAGAATGATAAAATACTTAATGGTATCACTGAAATAAGCTGTGGGAAGACAGAGAGAAAGTGAAAGAGAAATAGAACAGACAGAAGATTTATGCAAGCTGCAGATAAATAATTCTGAACATTTCATACTTTAATTTAAGCACACATTAAGACTTCTGAAAACTTTTTTAAAATTAACTACAGAAAAGAGATTTTTTTTTTTAATATAGATTGGTAGGTGCAAAAAAAAGAATAGTCTTCAACAAAACTTTCCTGAAGACAAATATATTGTAGTCATTAGCTGAGACATAAAACATAACTAAATCTTAAATAAAGTTTAAAGAGAGGAGCATACCTGTCTCCAGTGTTAATGCTGAGAAAGGGAGAAAGGGAGCAGGAATCTCCTGCTATAAAAATTTATCTTATTAGTTCTGCTAGGTATTTTCCAGTATAAATCTTTTTGAGTTAATATACAACAAAACTTCTGTGAATCAAAATATGATGTTTGGATGGTCAGAAAACATTTATTCAGGCAACCTCAAGGATTCTTTGTACTCAACACAGACAAAATTCTTGTACTCAACAAGAATTTGTTCTAATTCTAGAGTTGTCTGTACTAGTTCTAGTGATGTTCTAGGATAACAGTCCTTTGTTATTACCAAAATATGTCAAAATCAACAAATAGAACTAGCACTAAAAGAATGTGGTGTATCATTATTAATAACATTAATATAAAGAAATATTATGTTTGCAAATTAAACAAACACCTATGAATATATAATGATCTTGGTAAATACAGCTGAAATGTTATCCTCAGCTGTTGGGGGGATTTTTGTGCTCTTTTCAACCATTGACAAGATGAGGAATTAAGTAACAAATATTTATTAAAGATATCTACCATCACTCTAATATTACTATGATTCAAGAAATTTTAGTTATGTCTAGAAATAACATAGAGAAAATAGGTACTCCTTATGTATTTATAGTTCCATTAGAATCAGAAACTGTCAAAAGATGAATGGAAGTCTTCTTTTAGCAGGGGAGGAGGTGGAGTGGAGCTGTGAGGTAGTATCTTCCAAGTGGTCCTCTGCTGATGCTAGGAAGAGCTCTCTGAATACTCCTTCATCATAGAAAAACACACCAGATCCCTCCTGGCTGTGGACATAAAACACAGGTATCTTGGAAGCAGCAGACTTATTGTTCCTCCAAATTGCAGGGATCAAGAACCAACAGGGATCAGCCTCAATCCCATGTTTTGCTACACCTTATATTCCTGCTCCCTCTTCTTTGGATCCTGAGCTCCACCATCTCATGAGCATAGACAATGTTTCCCATTTCTGCCATTGTTCATGTTGCTGTCTTGTTGGTGTAGTCACTGGTCAAGGTTGGCCAACTGTGGCATACACATTACTCCTCTTTGCTCTTTGTAATTCCTTGCAGTTTTTCCTGTCGTTACCTTGCTAGTAAAGCTACTGGCCAAGCTTTGGCCTTCTGCACACATTGCCTAACATTTCCTTTCTCATAGATAGTATGAGAAGCAGCTGTGCCACCCCACCTCTCATCCATAGAGCCTGCATACTTCCCCCATTGTATGTCCCCTAAACTTGCTGTCCTCATAAGGCTGGGAGGTTGGCTATACTGGGCACTACCCATGAGGGGTGTGAATAGCTGCAAAGTAATTTCTTTCCCTCTGTCATATTACTGTGACCCTTTAAAGGCAGTACAGCATACCCACAACAAAATGAAATCAGTAACACCGCTGTAGGGCATATAGCACGTGTAGAAAAGTCAGGGGGGTTGGCTTTGATAGTACGCACAAAAATTTTAGCATATTGTTACCTTTTTTGTGAGACATTTACTGTTCTCTCCTATCCAAATTCACAGAAGTGCACTGCACATGATTTTAATAATTATTTGCTCTGAATAGAATTTAGCAGAAATTAAAGCTTAGGACCTCATTGTGCTGTGTCCTGCATGCATGTGGGATGAAAAGATTGCCTCTTCACCAGAGAGCTTATCATCTAAATTGTTAGAAAGTATGTGCTGTTATGGAGATGATTCAGGCTATTTGATCAAAAAGCTAGGATTTTCAAAGGCAGATAAGAAATTCCCATCTGTGCTCAACAGCATAAAGTATTCATGAGATTTCTTCCCTTATTCTCATTTCATCACTCGTATAAACCACTGCCATACAATCATTCTAGACAGACTAAAAATTACACTCTTGAACAATTAATAAGCATTAAAGAAAATTTTCAAAGAGCAGTCTTCATTCAGCCAGTCTTCTGACTATAAATTCTAAATACTAATGCTAAAACTGAAAAACAGTTTTGTGCTTCTGCAAGACATATTGCATAAGAAGTCAATAAAACCTAACTAAAGACTCTTCCGAAACACTTTGTCCTTTGGAATAATTTCCTGACTTCATAAAAAACCATGGGAAGTCCACAATTAAATCAGTCCTGGAACCGAGTTTAAATTTTATTTACAACTACTGTGGCTACATGTCCTGGTTTCATCTGGGATAGAGTTAATTGTCTTCCTAGTAGCTGGTACAGTGCTATGTTTTGAGTTCAGCATGAGAAGAATGTTGATAACACACTGATATTTTCAGTTGTTGCTAAGTAATGTTTACACTAAGTCAAGGATTTTTCGGCTTCTCATGCCCAGCCAGCAAGAAAGCTGGAGGGGCACAAGAAGCTGGCACAGGACACAACCAGGGCAGCTGACCCAAACTGGCCAACAGGGTATTCCATACCATGTGACATCATATCTAGTATATAAACTGGAGGAGTGGGGGCAGGGGGATCGTCGCTCGGGGATTAACTGGGTGTCGATCGGCAGGTGGTGAGTAATTGTACTGCGCATTGTTTATATACTCCAATCTTTTTATCATTACTGCCGTCACTTTATTAGTGTTATCATCATCATTATTAGTTTCTTCTTTTCATATTCTATTAAACCGTTCTTATCTCAACCCACGAGTTTTATTTCTTTTCCCAGTTTTCTCCCCCATCCCACTGGGTGGGGAGGGAGGGAGTGAGCAGGGGCATGGTGCTTAGTTGCTGGCTGGGGTTAAACCATGACACTACAACAGTTTCTAGCATGATTCCTGATACAATATTAGCTGGAATGGCTTTTGTGTTGCACACATCTGGGGAGCAGATGAGATGTGCCATGAGATCAGCAACAAATCTGTGCTTGCATACCCAAATTTCCATCTGTGGAAGTCAATGATGCTGTGGAAGCTCACTATAGTAGCTTGTGCTGACAATCAGCTGTATGACTAACCTAGCCCTGCCCTGAGTGGGAGAAGTGGAGCCTCTAAGCTTTCTGTGTTACCTCTCTGGGTAGTCTGGCCTCCACATGTCTTCTCTCCAAGGTATGTGACATGTACATATATGTTTTGGCATGTAGTATCAGGGGTGTTGACACACTTGCACTATGTGCCCTTCATGGAGTATTGTCACAATATACAGTGCCTTCACATTGTTGAGATATTATATACGTGCATTCGAGCATGGATACAGCACTAGCAGTATTCAGCCTGAAGTTCAACAGAGTCAAGGCAAAATATTTGCTGTAAATGCTTCTCAAATTCAGCTCAGTTTTGTAATCTGAACTTGCTATCTCTAAACTTCAGAACTGGTTCTAAAAAGACACATGCATACAATAAGGTTTGAACTAGTCTGTAAAGTTAAGGATATGTATTGTTTGTCTTATCTGGGGTTGTGTACAAAACATGTTTTAGAAGTGTTGTTAAAAATGCATAATAAAAATGAAGTTGTTGGTCCAGTTTAGACATCCATACTTAAAAGAACATAAAGAAATAGCTATCTGATAAATTATTTAGGCAAGCGTTCATATTTTTATGGCACTTCTTCAATATACTTTAGAAGTCCCAAGTTACAAAAGCTTAAATTCTGCTCGGTATTGATTTTCAACTGATAAACTTCTTTCGATCTTCAGTAAATTAAAACTGTAAATTGTGGCTGCAGTTGTGTACTATATTTTTCTTTCTGGAATACTCTACAGGAATTTTCTACTCTAAAATAAAAGTCTTGTATGAAAATGGGAAAAAAGATATAGTCCTTCCCAGTAAAACCTCTTAAGAATTCTTAATTCTAGAGAAATTTTTTCTTCATTTACTTGGAAACAATATCTGGATTTTTACTGATTAAATTCATTTTGTTGTTTTTTTCAAAATTTAATCCCCAATTGTCTTTTCTCCTGCAATGTCCTCCGTTTCTTAAAAAGCATTAAGAACACAAACATATATACCAAACTGAAGGACACTAAAATTAAAAAACAACATCCAGAAGGAAGCCATACAGGATTATGAAGGCAACTGGAGTCTCACCTGAATACAGACATGTACTGCAAACTTTACTAGAGTGTCTCCCTATACTAAAAATTGATTTATTTAGCACATAGGACCTTGAATGACAAAATAAAAGATAAGAAATGTCATTAGTAAATGTAAGATTTCAAGAGTTAAAGTGAGAAAAATGGTAAGAAATGTTAGTGAGAAAAGGACACAGTAAAATAAGGTTGTGTTTGTAGAACTGAAGCACTTCTGGAGACCAAGACCCACTTTTCTGTAGTGGAAGTCTCTACATCTCACAATACAACACAGAAATAAGCATCCCTGCTCAACAACAGTTTGTGAACAGAGGAAGATGCTCAACCGTGAATACTTTATCAGACGCATAAGCCTGTGTTACATAGATCATAAACCACGAGATGTAATGAAGAAACAAGACTTGGGGCTCTCCTCCTCCCTCCAGTTGCAGAGCAGGAGCAATATCATTGTGCAAGTGCAAACTAATCTTTGGTGCTTCACTGCCCCAGCAGAGTGAGAGTGCTGGGGCAGAGGTCCCACAGCCACACACGGTGGTGGTTGCTACATAGATAGCAGCTCAAACAACTGCAGCAGGAGAGTGAATATATCTGGCTTCAAGACTCTTAGGCAGCACTGCAGGAGGCCCAGTCACTGTCCCAGTGTGACAATGATGGGACAGCAGCTTAGCATGTGGTCACGCTGTGGTCTGAAGTAAGGTTGAAGCCCGCGCAGTCAAGCTGGAGCTAGCTGTTAGAGGCTGTGCTGAAGCCCAAGTTGCTCTGTCAATGCTGTTTGCAGTGCCCAGGCTGGAAAGATGAAGACGTCTCCACACTCCATGCCATCAGCAGAGGGGGTTGATGGGTAGGCATAGCTTTTTGTTTTGTGGATCTCATTGTAAAAAGTAGTCTTAATGGTGCTTCCTTTCCAGCCAGAAAAGTTATGTAGGTAGCAGCAAAACAGACCTGAAAGGAATAAATATTTTCCATGTCTAGATAACGCAACCATTAATAATTTAGGGCATTTAATTAATTATGTCTAAAAATGAGGAAGCCAGTGATTTAGCAGAGGAGAAACTGGCCTTATAACTATTACAATGACCTTTAAATATTCAGAAATACATGATTTTCTGGAAGTTGTTACAGCAATAGGATCAATGGAAGAATCAGAATGAAGGTTTCCCAAAGGGGTCTTGATGATCTTGAAGGTCTTTTCCAATCTAAATGATTCTATGATTCTATGATTCTATGTATGATATCCAAAATCTTGGGTTTTTTTTATTCCAGAGTGAAGAATCTACACACTTCAGGCCTCGATTCATCCTAAAAATAAATAATAATTTTATACCTGAGTAATATATCTTGGACTGAAGAGTATTATAACCTACAAAACTCAAACATGAATTGACATGAAAATGAAAATTACACTATTACATTATCTAGACATGTACGTTTGCTGCAACAATCATTTAGCAGTTAATCATCTTGCCATGATGTTAATCTGTTGCTTGCAACTGTTTGAGATCATTTATAAATGGACTTTCCCTCTTGTTATTCTATTAATGCATCTCTTTTTTCTTTGAAATTTAAAATTAAATGTACATGGTAGAAACATGCATAAGCATTATTATGAAAATAAAACAAAAATTACTATGTATCTGAACACTGTACCTGTATTGCAGTCAGCATTAGACTGTCTTGATTTTCTCTGTGTTCACTGAAGTTCTTTGGTTAATTATGAAAAATTAATAATAGCTAATAAGATTAATTTCATTATATAGGAGACCAAGATATAAATGTCTTTCAGATTAACTTCACTTTTTTCTGGGCTTCTTACCGTGATATAAATTGTTACTTCAAATCATCTGTTATAATTCCCATAGAAGCAGTCTGTGAATCTGTTCTAGGATACACTCTGAATAACTGGGAAATAAGCATGGGATTGGAATTGTGAGATAAAAAGTGTGAGGGGAAGACAACAGAAAACATCAGAACAAGTAGAAAAGCACCAGTGATTAGAAACCCCAAAATTTTACAGAAAATAAGTTACTCCACATGGACTGAAAAACATAGGAATATATGCTTTACTTGAAAAAAAAAAGAAAAAAAAAAAAAAAGAGGATAAGAGCAAATTTAAGACCAAAAAAAGGCCATAATGATCATAATGAGATGAAAGAAGTTAATCTATCTTCAGATAAATAATGTGAAACAAAATAAATTAAGATTTTGGGAATAGCCCTTATTTTTATTTTACTATAGTCACAGAATTCAGCTCGGACTTGTGTATTTTGTTATTGCTTGCAGTTTATTATTCCATTCTAGCAATAAACCTTCTTATGTATTCAGTTTTAAGCAAGTCAGTAGAACTATAGTAATTATTATGATCAAATTTCTGCAATAGAAATTCTTCTGTACAGCTTGTTTTAAACATTCTTTTAAACATTCTTTTATAGAAATAGTGAGGAGTCTATCACTGAAGTTACTAAATAAAACAGATTCAAGTTCTTTACTATACCAGTTTATATTTTGCTGTGATGCCCTTGCAATAATGTTTCATAAACTACATTTCCAATAAGAGTCATCTTATATTTTCAGAATTCTCTAGCCCTTCTCTTTCTGATGTTTCAAGTAGTCCCTCAGCCAACTTCTTGTGTATGTTCCAGTTAACTTGAAAAGTGTGTATTAAAAATACATATTTTGCAACCAGATTTTCTAAAGTTTCTCAGACTTTGAATGAATTTCATTTCCTAACAGAGTTTTATTTTAAAGCTAACAGTCTTTGACCATGAGCCATCCCTAGCTTGCATGCAGTCAGCCAAGGGTTACCTCCTTATATTTCTTCAGGCAAATAAAATGGCAAACATTCCCCAAGGCCTTCAAAATCCGCTGTAACAAATTTAGATGTGTTATACTGGTTCTCCACTTGAATCACCATCTTTAAACATTTGTGTGCGGTTCCTCTGCTTGCTGTTTCTAACTTCAAACTATCCATGAAACCTCCCTTGATAGCTACCTCTGCATTGCCCCTGTTTTAGTCCCATCATACAGAAAGGACAAGGTTAATACTTCTCTGTTATCAGATTAGCAGTGCTTTTGGAGTTAACCAATATGGTAGCTGATCAAATCCTTCCCTTTTAAAGCAGGACTTGAACACCTGTTGAATCTTGATGGACTTAGTATGCACAAAAAAAGGAAAACATGAAGGACAGGGTGAGACTTTCCTCTGTACAAATGTAGCTCCAAGAAATGCAGACATCTATATTTTAAGTGAGAAGAGGTGAGAAAAAACAGCACTGCTAGAAACATTCACAGCAGAGTTTGTGTGGAAATGTGATCATTTTTCTCCCCAGTGTTTATTTCTTGGAAATAAAAGTCCTGCTCTGGAGGTGGATCTTGAAATTTCTTTTTTTCCTAAGAAATTGAGTGGCATTTATACTTTTCAGCTTTATACAAGAAACAGGAGATTTTCTTCAGTTTAAGGGTGTATTTTATCTACCTTTTGTCATGAATTCAAATGTTTGTCCTCACTACTTTATCCTCCCAAAAGTGAAAAGGACTCCGAAAGAGTCAGGTGCTCCAGAAACTCCACTGGGGAATTTGCTGTTGATTTTATTAGGAAAAGGCTTAGAAACTTTTGGATAGATGACAGAATATTGATGGTTGGATGGATGGATGGATGGATGGATGGATGAGTGGATGGATGGAAGGATAGACAGAATCCTACAGTAGTCTTAATTTCTTTAGCTTCAGAAAAGCTACAGTCAATTTATACAAAGTGAAGTTGTGTCCCTGGAGTTCGTTTTGTTTTGTTTTGTGATTATTTTTTTTTCTGAATTCTATTCTAGTATGTTATGTTTAATGTATACATATTAAAAATAAGTAAATAGAAAACAAGAGATAGATCCCTGACCGTGTACAGATGCAGAAATCAGGATAACTTTAGCAGAAGGCATGAAACAAGGGTTACAATTCCCACTGCTGCTACTGCAGGCATCTTGACTAAGAGCTCACACTGGGGCAGATACCCAAATGCTATCACAGGGAACATATTTCCATACCATTTTTGGCTTATATCTCTTTAATAGTGTCATTAGCTTTAAAGTTTCAGCTTCTGCACTCAGCAGTGGTATCATTTACAACTGCTGCTTCTGCTATTGACTGATGAAATTAAAATGCACTGAAAAGCATTACAGAGAACAGATTTGCAGAATGTTGATTGTGGATTGACATTACCATGAGAAACAGTATTGATTTGTCATACTAACTCATGGGTCTATTTCCATGACAAATTTTTACTATTATTTGAAGGAGGTGAGAAGGAAAAACCCTAACTATGATTCATTTCAAAGACTGCAACTCCTCAAGTGAGTCCAGGAAGCACTAGGTATTTTTTTTTCTTCTTTTCTTTTGAAGTCTGCATTTGAGTGGGAAAACCTGCTACCCTATCTAGGATTGTGAACCTCAAATTTACACAGGGGAAGCTCATTCTGAAAGTAATTGAAGGTAGGACAATGGCTATTCCTTAGCCTTTCTGGACATATGCAGAGACGGCATTTATAGCCTTTTGCTTTACTCTTACCTCTGTCTGCATTGTGCAGATCCTCCTTTCACATGCCCCCACTACTTCCTCATCTACTATGTAGAATAGCAAATGGAGCTAAATAAGCTTGCAGAACACACTCACTAGTATGTCATTAAAGTTTAAACTCCTATTAACTTTCAAGATAGAAGGTTCAGCAATAAATTACTCAAAAATTTCTGTCAAAAATTTCATTTTCAATACCTGTTTTTTTGCATAATTCTGTCATATAGTATTATTATTGCTATTATTACACATGAAAATAAATTCAACTTAAAGGCTGGTTAGATATTGGTATTAAAGGTTATTGTTTTAATATCATGGTGGCACTGAAAAACATAAGAACATGTTTATGAATAGAAACCATTAACTCACTTGCAATGCAGACAGTATTACCATGATGTTAAATAGGATCTTTATTAGTTCAGTCTCATTATCTTAACTATTTCAGATAGAAGAAGAATATTGATGAGACAAGATAAGCATTCTTGTCCCTTAAAGCTGAAACAGTGAAGATTTCAGTTTCATCAGTAAAATGATGTCTCTAACTATACCTCATGCAATGAAGAACATTATTGGGTAACAGTGGTAAAATGAAACATATTCTACAGTGATCATTGCAGGTAAAAAGTTATTTTGCAACTGAATTGCACATTCTAGATGTAAACTAAAGATTACTCTTGAAATTAAGCTGACCTCATTAGTTGAAGTCATGGCCCCAAACATTCCTAACCAAAACAGATTAAGTCTTCTACCAAATACTAGGCAGATGAGATGAATAGCATAAAGAATTAAAGTATATTTTTCAAGAACATGAAACATCTCTTTTCAACAAGAAGAAAAGAGGCATAGAATTTCTTTATCAAATATGCCATTGCACATCAATGCAAAGATTGAAAGATGTATGGAAATAAAAAGCTTAGCAGCCTTTATACATTATTGTCCTTGGAAGTGTGGATGTTCCATGACTCTTTTCAGGTAATACATAATTGATATCAATTAGTGCTATAATACAGCATTCAGAGTTACATCTTTTCATAGAAGTTCACAGATTATTTCAAAACATCTTTTAAAATATTGATGCTTCATGTTACCAGTGTATTTCATTTATTTAAACCTTTTCCTTTGTATATCAGGCTTTGGCAAGATAACATATGTTTCTAGTGAAGACAACTTATCATTTGCCTTGTCTGTCTATTATACCTTCTTCACACTTCTTCCTGTGCTCTAGTGAACAAAATCATCTGAGCTTGTCTTGCTAATGTTTGGAAAGTTCCAAAAACTGCATAACTATATTAGAATAACTATAACTGCAAAACTATATTAACTTTATTTTTGCACATCATCAGGAGTGCTGTTGATCATTTAAGTTGCAAAAGAGAGTGACACTGAAAATGCAACTTAAAAAACCCATGAAATTCAGTCAGCTTATATATCTAAATGTTCTTTCTTCTCCTTTTATGGTTGAAGAAGTAACACCTAAACTTGTAAAATGCTGTAAATAGCTGAAGCATAAAAGACAGTTTTGAAATAAAGACAGGATAAACTGGGAATGAATAAATCGCAAAATTTTATTTTAAAAAGATGAATCTTTCTGTGTTATCGAAGAAGATAGTTGTATGTGTTATCTCAAGACACTAGAAGAATTTCAAAGACTGTTCTTGCAAAAGATTTAAATGTACCTTATTTCCTTACAGTCTTTGGAATGTGACCATATCATTTAGCACCATTTTGAATAAACACAATATCTACAAAAGTTTTTCAGTGAGCAGATAGATACTTTGGAAGTATTTTAAATGAATACATTGTGAATGGCTATTGTTGTACCTATCTTGATAAGACAATTAAATTCACATGCCCTAAACCAAGGTAAAATGCACCAGAAAAATGTTGATCACATAGCTGGATTTTCTGTTTCAAATAACAAATTAGAGTCAATGGAAAGGGAAAAAGATAAAAATATATTAAATAGTGCATGAATGGTAAACCAAAAAAAATTAATGTAGCCAGCTGTCTCTGGTCATTTCCTACATTTGTAGTCATAACTCAAAGCTAGTAAAATGTTACTTCTTCTTTCCTTTACCCAGATCAGTGCAACAGAATATTGGGATAAAAAGAGGTTAAGTAAAAGACGGCCTGTATTTGAATAAGTGTCTATTCTTTAATAGCTGTGTCATGCCTTACATTGTTTTAGAAGTAGTGGGTGATCACATTAGTAAAGATTGTAGTTTTAAAGAGACCAAGGTGGGCATGGAAAAGCCAGAATTAGTGAGTGGACTGAACTGCCACATATCCTCTTTTGCATGTTTACCTTAAGTTATTCTCATATTATTAACTTACGTTTATATGCCAATGGCTATTTTGTATTTATGAAACATGTACAAACAGATACAAGTATGTATACAAACAGATACAAGTACGTATACACATAACTTCATTATCTCTTGTCATAATTCTAGCTTGTTTCCATATATCAGCATCATGTAGCAATGTTGATCCAAACATTGTGTGTTGACTCCAGATATGTCTGATTTACTTTAAGTGGACCAGCTGTAAAATGAATTAATTTTTGTCTTTTTGGATTCTCTTTGCTTACCTGTCTAAAAGTAATCAAGGTAAAATGTTCCTTATTTTGAAAAACACGGGTGGAGGGCTAGTGTCTTAGTAATTTTTCCAAACTTTATATAGTACTAAACTGTACTAAATAATACTAATCTATGATTCTAAAATTTAAAAAAAAACATACTTAGCTTTGTTGATTGTATTGTAGTTTTGAATATAGGATGCCACATCCTAGATAGTTTGCCTTTGCTTTGAAGGAGGAGCTCTATTTACAAGTATGCTTCACTTTTGTAGTACTTGTATACCATGTGTACTAATCTAACTGGAGAATTGATGGTATACATACCTGTCACCTACAAAATATTACTGGCATACAATTCATAGTATTTAACACCAAGAAGCAAGCAAGCAAACAAAAATAACTTAGCTATACAAGATGTAATAGCCAGAAAATCTAATCAGCAAAGGCAAATTGGTAGCAAACTTATACTGAGTTTCTGCAGTGTGAATCTAGAGAACAGGACGTCTTAAGATGAGTGGAATTTCTCAAGTTTAATATGACTAAGAACACATATTTTTGCCATACTTTTAGAAGCATTGAGGTGTTTTTATGTAGGTGTTTTAGGGTAGAAAACAACAATTTTTCATATGGATATTCTTTTCATGGGATTCCTAGCTTAAAAAGACAATTCATAGGGAAACTGAGATGCTGAAATTACTGATTAAAAGGCCAAAGTGACATTATAATAGGGCAGATATTTCATTATTTGAATTGCCTGGACAGTATTATGTACCCAATGAAATGCCTACTAGGGCAGAAGGAGAATGATGCCATATGCCAAGAGGTTAGAGAACTTCACAGTGGCAGGAAAATGTAGATCTATGTTAAATGGGATTTAATTGTTCCTACAGAGTGGAAACCCCTTTCCCTTAAATAAGTGACAATAGCCAGGTCCTTCAGGTAGGTGCTAGGGATGTGAGGAAATGGCAGCATACAGATTTAGGTGCACACCTACTTACCACATCTCCATTAAGCTGTTTACCATTCTGTAAGAAAGAAGCCTGGTCAACTCATCACTGTATCTCTTTGCCCTCACTAAATTTGGTAAGATACAAAAAGCTTCTACAAAAAACAATGTTAAAGAACAACTTTCAGTTTCACCTCAGTGCACCAGAAGGGAGGAGAAATTAAAATATTGAGAAGAAAGATGGATTGGAAACATTGTTTATCTGTTATACTAAGATCTACCACCCTTCCAGCTGCAGTAGGCAAGGCAAGTTACCTTTTGGCATGCCACCAAATGATGGCTAAATTTAGCTAGTCCAGTATATGGACAACAGGTGAATCAGCTACGTGAAGACAGAAATCTCCTTGCCTTGGGGGTCCCATTTATTTTGAAAGACAGAGGCATTTTCATTGCTGTGGTTTTAGCACCAGTGCATTTAAAATGTATCAAGGTACAATACAATAGGAAGAGTTGAATGGGAGAATTGTGGACTTTCTGTAGTTACTACACGATTGTGCTTAATCCTCCAAATCGTGCTCTAAATCATGTTCTAAATCACTTTGGGGAAAAAAAGTTATATAAATTCTGAAATTAAAGCAATCCAATAAAATATTATGTAGTGGCAGGTAATTTCAAAGCTATTTTAATTGGAACAAGCTAAGATCTGTAAATACTGATCCTAAAGTATTGCAATTGTAATGAGTACTTTATTCTTCTGTCACAAATACAAGACAAATTTTATGTCAGTCTGTTGACATTTCTTTCCCTATGTGTGTTGGCTGAGCTGGTTGGTAGAATTTTTGTCAAATGTTACTTAGACCTTGACAATTTTTTCTGCTGAATATAGCAACAATCTCTGCCCTTCTCCTGCTTGGAGTTCCACTGCTGTTCTCACTCAGAGTTGTGTCTTTTGACCCATCTCTGAACCCTAAAGTGTTCATGTAACATGGCATGTGAATTTTACCGATACAGGCACTGGTGCTGCAGAAAATCATTAATCTGTGAACCACTTCTGGAAGTCCCTCACCTGTCTGCTCTGTGTCTATGTGACTTCTGTAGGTCAAAGACACAATAAGGATTTATGACCTGCCTTGTAGGACCAGGTCATCTCAAATAAGGATTTAGCCTCAAATCATCTTGTAGAAATTGTATAGCCATTTCTTACACAGATGAGTAAGAAAAGCTGTGCTTTGCCTTCATCTGTCTACTCTGTCATCTCATATTTATCACTGGAGGCGTGCACTTAGGCAAAAATTTCCTTCTCAAATAAGGGTTGAGTGAGATATTTAAAATCCATGTACATAAAAATATGTGTAAAGTTGCAAAAAATACCTGCTAAAATAAGCTCAGAAAGAATTGCAAGAGCAGCTTTCATGAAGCGTTCTTTAAAATGATGAAAAACACAGGTCTTGCTGGACAATATTAGCCCAGTTATAACTTTTCATAAATGAAAACTCCTATTTCCTCTTCTGTTAAATATACAGACAGCCTAAAAATACCCACCTCTCACTATATGAAATTGAGACCAGTTTCTCTGCACAGTTTTCATCTCAACATACTCAGTGGGCTTAGGTGACATGGAAAGCATCAGAGTCCTTGGCAGACTAGTCTTTCAGTTGAGTTTCACCCAGAAAAAGAACTGGCATTCTCTAAAATTAGATTTCCGTACTTTGGCATTGTCTGAAATTAAACAAGAATATTTTCTGAAGAGTCCTAAGAGGTTTCAAAGGATAAGTTAATAATTCAAAGGAAGTAACAGCCTTGGAATTTATATCTCCTGAACATCTACTACACACACAACACTTCTAAAGAAAATAATTACATAAATAGTCTCATACAAGGGTAAAGCCTAAGCAGTGAACTGGTAAATCAGACTCCCTAATCTCAGACTTATCACTGTGTTCATGCACTGTTTATCAGTATGTTACCAGACTACCTCATCAGGCATATCTAGTTTAATGGGGATTTTTGTAGTGGAATATAGCACTCAACAAAAAAAATATTTGACAGAAGTCTTAATTCTTTTTCTGGGTGCAGTTTACTTTCAACAATAACAAAATCCAAATACAGTAAATGCAGTTCTTGTAAATTTCTGCACATCCATTTTGAGAAATAAATTCATTGATAACGCAGTCACATATAATGAACTCTTAAAAGGACTATAACATAACTGAAGACAACGGATTCTGAAAATGTGATGTTCCATATTCATAACTGATTCAAATCAGAAATACAGTTTCTAACCAGAAATACGTCATGCAAAAGAGGTATTCAACTCAGAAAATACTAGTCATGGAAAAAAAATCTTAAAATAATCTATATTAATTTTTTTAATTTAAAAAAAAATCCCCCAAATTATTCATTGCAAGTTTTAAAATTCAAGTTTAATTCAAAAAAATCATTAAGTGGAGTTGGGGGGGAAACTATTCTGTATTTTTACAGTTTTAAATGTTAAAGAAAATTTTAACGGAACGAAATGTCAGTCAGGACATGGTACTACCTTTTCCAAGGTATTCTGAATTGAGGTTTCTGTGAGTAAGGTTACCAGGCATGGACCTTTTCACTTTAGAATAGTTATTTAAACATACTCTAGCTGTTTTGAACAACACAGTATTAAAGCAAAAGGGATAATGTCCACTGTAAAGTATCACTACATGAAAAATCTTAGTTTTTTTGAGGGTCCTGAAAATTACCTTCCCCACAAGATTGTGTATGATTATCCGGCTCTTCTCCAATTAAAAAGACCTTCAAAGGTGACTCAGCAATTCCTTCTACATCTTTCTCTTACCCCAAAAGAGCATCCTTTTGTGGCTGGGGACAGGAATAGTCTTCAGGATGTTTGATGTTTGTTGTGTTGTGCAGCCACAATGGTGAATGATTCTACCACTCTTAACCAAGAGTTGCAGTCTTGTATTGAACTATGGGTGGTCTAAGCTTCCTCAACATACTTAAGTCAAGCTGTATAACAAGGATGCTTCAGATAGCAGAATTAGACAAAAAGATATACTCTTCCCAATGAGAGGGCAAAACCTGGAGGGTTAAAAGTTAATGGAACTTACCCAACTTCAGAAGTGTACTTTGGTTTTAGAGGTGAGCAAAGCAAGTTGGAATATATTTTATCTTAGCAAAGCAGCTACCTCAGCTCCGCAGGGCTGTCCCTGTTTCAGCTGGGATAGAGTTAATTGTCTTCCTAGTAGCTGGTACGGTGCTATGTTTTGGGTTCAGTATGAGAAGAAT
>JANXJC010000031.1:26405356-26424337 GCA_027564655.1 Leptodon cayanensis
CATTTTATTAGTGTTATCATTATCATTATTAGTTTCTTCTTTTTATATTCTATTAAACTGTTCTTATCTCAACCCACGAATTTTACTTCTTTTCCCAATTTTCTCCCTCATCCCACTGGGGGGGGGGGAAGTGAGTGAGCGGGGGCATGGTGCTAAGTTGCTGGCTGGGGTTAAACCACAACAAGGGCAATAAGGCTACCTGTTCATCTATTATGAAATGGTCACTGGTAGAGCTAAGAAAAAAACTTTAGTCTGAGGGTGCCAATTCTTGATGTTTCAAAGCACGCTTTCACTCAAAAGTGGTCATCCTAGGAGGAATGAGACTTAAACCTCTGACCTTTTGAACTAGACACATGGTGAGCTAGACGTGTGAGTGTTAAATCATAAAAGCATAGCTGAATGATAAAAGACAAACCACAAAAAAAACACAGAAACAACCAATCTGATGTTCAAAAAGCTCTGTATTCTAATGTCATGACATTGACATAAAAATTATTTACTTCAGCATTTATCTATCTATCTACACATTCTGCAGTTGCATAAGAATGATAATTTCCACTATGTGAGCTTTGCTCAACAAGATTTTTTAGAATTATATTTTGTCAAAGGAAATATTTATGTGAAAAGGTTTCAGTTGTTCATTAAGGAGAGTGGGAGGCTTTTCAGGTTCTCAAATTGTCTAAATTAAACATTTCATTCTTCTGTTCAAAGTGACTTTTTCTTTAAACAGTTTGTTTACTTTATGAAAATCAATACAAAATGAGAAATTAGAAGGCTGGGGTTTAAATACTAAAGTGAAACATTTTTACAGAACAAAATAGTTTCTGCGGCTGACAGATACTTGTCCAGGCACATTGTTTCACTTAAGTGAAGGGATAAATATTTAATCTGAGCAGCAGCTAAAAACAGTCTTGAACTGTTTGGTGGTTTTTTTTTTTTAATTGAAAACCTTCTGTTTCCAATAAAACATAGAAATAAAAGTAAAAAATATACATAAACATACATTTTCCACCTGATATTCTTTTTTTTCCTTTATGTTACTAATTTTCTGGTTTAAAGTGTTACCTACTACATGTTGTGTTTCACTGCTAACTGACAGCAAACAGGTTTTTATAAAATAATATTTGCAAGACAAGTAAGAGAGGTTTGGTTTTTTTTTCTAGATTCTTTGTGTACAAGATGGATTAAAAAAAAAAAAATCCGTGAATAATGCTGCTACCAAATTTTTACAAGTGAGACACTGTAATTCTTTTTGAACAGAGCATTACGTACAGTGTTTTTGATGTTGATATTGAAGCTTAACAGAATTGTCAAGAAAGTATTCCTTTCCTAACTTCAAATTTGCTGAAACCTAAAGTTATTATCTTTCCAGTTTCATTTGCAAGCAAAGCTAAGTCTGTATAAGAACCATGGTGCTATTATTAGTTACCACAGGTACTTTTAATAAACAAAATATTAACATAAGTAAGGTATGCTTGCTCATTTTCTCAACTTTAAGCATAGAAGACTTCTTAATATTTAATATTAAACTGATTAAAAAACCCAACTAGCTTGTATCATCTGACATCTGGGATTTTTGCTTGATTAAAATTAGTGTGTCTCTGCTGAAGTCAATTGAGCTGAATTTCAACAGCTATTCATCTGATGTATTATTTCTAAAAGTGCAAATTGGAGGCTGTAAGCTTGAGGCAGGCCTAAAAGTTTAGCTAAACCTGTTCATCTAGCACATATAGCTTAATATATAAGAAGTCTTCCTGTATTTAAAGATAAAGCTTCTAATCAAGTCTTTATAGAACTGGAATTACAAATTAAAAATAAACATATTGTTATCTGGTTCATATTAACTAGGACCAAAATCAACAATATTTTCAAAAGTAAACCCTTTTACACCTAAGTTTTCAAATGCTTGTATGCCAGATAGGAATAAAAAACGAAGAGCTTGGCTATACACTATCTGCTTGCACTCATGTATGTTGGTAATGAGAAAACAAAATGTTCTGTATGATGCATAGGAAGCATGATAGCTGAGGCAAAAAAAGCTTAAAAAAAAAGAGATGGAAAAACAACCATTTTCAGGAGGACAGGTCTTTATATGCTACTGACAGGTGAGGCACAAGAGGGAAGGACCAAAGTTGAATGTGATGTGGCTCACTGTGATCCCAGGACTGCACATCCACATCATGTCTTGACTAGCAGTGAAGCTTGCACTGATGGCCCTAGGCACACATGATGCATGCTTGGAGGGCTCCCTGCAGAAGAGATTTGCTTTCCTGCTGTAAGCAGGGGTCTCTGAGATGTCCCTTCTGTGCTTGATGAAGTCAAGCAACCGTTCAGCCTTGATTACCCTAGGAAGAAAGCTGTTTAAAAGTCACGCAGGATGTCCTCAAAGGCATACTGTGAGATTCCCAGTACATACACAAAATTAATTTGTGCCAAAAAGGAACCCTCCAACACTAAATCACTAGTGCAGGCACACAATGTGTCTGCCGCAAGGGACTCGCATAGTGCCCCAGTGTTCAAACTCTCAGCCCTTTCATAAAAAGTGAGGGCTTTTTTATACATAGCTGACAAAGGCTTGGTGGGATGGTAAGAGGAAACAGGGGGCAACAGTAGCCTGATGGTCAGGGTGCTCGCCCAAAATACAAGACATCCAAATTCTGCTCCCTTCCCAAACGCATCTTTTGAATTATAGGAGAGATTATCAACTACTTGAGAATAGCATACACCTTGCTGCCTGCAAAGAAAGCATTCAAAATTTCTGTGCCAGAAGGAGAGTAAGAAAATTAATGTGTCTCTTTGTCCTACTGGATAAGGTCCTCAGGTGGTAGGGTTGTTTCCTACATTCCAAAGTTTGTTGCAAGAAATTTATGTATTTTGTTTCATCACAATTAGAACTTTCTAAAGTAAGAAGACATTTTGATTTCTTATGAGAGTAGCCCAGAACAAAAATTCCTACTGATGATGGAGTGCCTTAATCAGCAGTGGTAGAGCTGCTTGCACCTCCTTGCTTTGCATCCTAGGACAGGAAAGATAAAAGCTTAGCTCCCCTTGGTGTCAGGGCAATTTAAGGCTAAATTTGCCTGTGGATATTCACTGATCAGTAGGATATAACAGGCAGCTGACATTACAGACTCTATTGTGCATACCAGGTATGTTCAACATTCACTTATTGGATCAAGCCTTCAGGGAGTGGTGACCCATTTATTTCTAATTCGTGGATCCCAGTGTGGCTTGAAAAGATATTAAATTATTTGCTGCTAACACTAGGAGATTTTTGACATGAACAGAAGCAGAATGCAATCAGATACGGAGGTTTGGTGCCTCCAGGCATACACAATTACTGAGCAGCCTCTGTTGAGCCTCCTTTTGGACATGTTTGTCTATGCTCACCTATGCCTTTTTTTAGATGTTTTAGACAGTTTTTAGAACTTTTTTTACACTAAAAATGTTTTTTGTTCTTGTTTGAATGAGAGAATATTAACTAATGTTTTGGTTGCCCTCATCATGAATGATTTCTGAGGAAAAAAAAAAACAAACCTGTCATTTTTGCATTATCAAGATGTACTTGAAATTAAAATTTAACAAGTAAAAATACAGAGGAAGATGCATATTCATTTTATCTTTCGCTTCTCAAGTGTTCACATCATTACGGCTAACTATGGGGCAATTTCAACGAGTGAAGACTGCCATCTTCTGACTTCCACAGTACATCTCTACTACTGAATATACAGCTTAGTTTGCCCTACTCCTGTTTATCACAGTCCTTCCAACTGGAAAAACCCTGGGCCACATCCTGATCCTGTTCTCTAAAATAATGTAGCCCATACAGGATCTTGCATCCACAGTATGCTGCTCCAGCTCTGAAAGAGAAATATTTATCTGTGACAAATAAAACTGGTTCAATCCTCTATTTTCTTGCAGAGCTATCTGTTTCCTAATTTTGTCATTTCATCCATACTTCCAAAGGAATATTTTCTATCACCATCAGTTAATTGATCAGCTGACTATTTTCTTAGTAACTTTAAGACTAAATGGCTAATGCTATGACAACATAGAGCATACATGTATAGTAGAGGTCTACCTCCCATTACAAGTCAATAATATCCCAACAACTAGTACTAGTACCTTTAGAATTCCCATCCAAAAATTTCAGCTATCATCTGGCCTGTGAACCTAAAAGTAAGTACCAGACATTTAATCAAATGCCTCAAGCTGTTCACTAACTTAAACTGATATTATAGAAAGTCTGCAGCAAATGGAACAGATGTATGTATATACATTCTGCCCAATTGTCACACATATATTTGTGATTCAAACAACAGACTGAGATAAAATAAAAAGACTCTTTTAGCAGAAGGAAAGCATAAGTAGTAACATGTAACCACTGTTGTTTACTGCACCTTTTATTCAGACTTAAGCCCCTGGCATGCTGCTGATGGGAAGCACAGACAGATCACAAACTGAAGGTGTGGAACCTCTGTCTCTGAAGCCTGTCATAACCCAGATATCATACATGGAAAAACAACCTCTCATAGCAAGAGTTTGGTGGACCTACCACTGACACAGAAGACCAGCTGATATATACTCAGCAGGAAAACATGTATCCACTGCCAAAGATGCTGATAATCCAGCAGGCTTCCCTTCCCAGAAGCAAACCTTTTGGCTACCAAAGCTAATCTAATGTTTAGATCACTTTCTATCTGACCTACAGCATCTGCACGTGTGCATTCTCGGTGTGTATCTTTCTGTATAGCACAGCTAATGCAGCAGATTCAGAATCCTACAGTCAGATTGGATCCAATACTCCACAGTTCGATCAGTAGTTTTGAAGAGTAAAAGAGTGGAATATAAACTGTCATTTGGGTGAAGAAAGCAAACATCTATATTTGCAATTCCTCTATTACCTCCATTCTTACGTTAAGGAAAATCTTTCTTCATATTCTCTTTCATGACTCTCAGTGTTTTCATCTCTTTTACATAATCCAGTGCTTTCAACTTTTTCCTGAGGGAAAACCTACTACTTAGAAATACTTTATGTCATATTATACAAACTCACCTTTTACATTAATTCATTTCAGTGTATTAAAGTGCTAATCCAAGCTTTAATTAAATGTAAGAGTGTGTGCATGTGAATGCTTCTATGTGCTTATGGAAGAATAGATAAATATCCTTCATGCAAAGTGTTCAGTCATCCAAACAAATCCCACTGATTAGCCATTATAAATAGGATTCCCCCCTCTCTGCCCAGCTTTTTGTTGTCCCTGGTTCAACTAGGAATCCATTTAGTCCTTTGGGAGGAAAACCAAAAGAATAGGTGTGGCCCCACATATTGTTTAACTGTGTCCGGTTCTCAGCTCCTCAATACAAGAGAGGCAGGGACATACCAGAGTGAATCCAGTGAAGGGCCACTGAGATGGTGAAGGGACTGGAGCATCTCTCATGTAAGGAAAGGCTAAGAGAGCTGGGACTATTCAGCCTGGAGCAGAGAAGGCTCAGGGGAATTTTATCAATTTGTATAAATAACTGAGGGGGGACTAAATAAAGAGGGATCCAGGCCCTTCTCAGTGGTGCCCAGTGACAGGATGAGAGGCAATGGCCAGAAATTGCCTGAAATACAAACTGAAATACAGGAAATTGTGTTTAAATATAAGGAAACATTTTTTTAATCTCATTATCTGAATGTGTGTTGCTTTTGCATTGCTTTAGGTGGATATGTGCGACTAACTGTGGGAATATGTCATTCTATCAGAAGGACTGTGTAAATTATTTTTTCATTTCAGCAGTCAAAAAAATAGGCAAACAAACACTGAATTAGAGCAAGCCAAGGTCCACTTCAGAAATTCCTATAAAAGTGATAAGGATGCTTGCCACAAGCCAGCCAAACAAGCAGACCTGCATCCTGCTGGTGAGTAGAAAAAAAAGAGAAGTAAAATGTCCATCCAGTCAGTATCAACTTTAGCCTTCCTAAACCAAAACTGTTAATCTAATAAATTCCAGTTCAATAGAACTTAATAGATAACCTATATCTATTTTCACTGACTTAATTTCACACTACACACATGCTACTTCAGTCCAACAATAGAATTATAAAATTAAGGTTGTTTGGGGGTATTTTAGATTCTTTTTAATCCAAAGTATCCATTTTTATCTCTACTGTGGTCTAGCTGTCACTGAGAAAGTATCTTGGCTTGATTGGCTTCCACTTCCATCTTAGAAAACAGAGAGGAGAATGACTGGCATCCATAGTCCTTCTGACCATGGCATGTCTGATTACTAGAATACAAACAGGTGCTAAATAATGTAAAATTCAAATTTCTTCTGATCCAAGATTTCCAGTAGCAAAGATAGCACCTTCTCATGTCTCAGAACCTGCACAAAAACTTGGGTTTAAGGGATTATGCAGAAAATCTTGGACAATTTCACTCTTTAAGAATGAATACAGCAAGGTGTAGCATTATATGCTTATTCTATGAATCTGTATTTAAGTGTTTCAGGGTCCAGTCCTGAAACAGTCTTAACAGCTATAAATATTTCAAAAATTGATTTCCTTCTTAAAGCATTACTTTTCTACCTAAAAGAATATATTTATGATAATCAGCACAGCTAATACTTTGAGCTATAAGGATGATCAGGATTAAATGAGAACCAAAAAAATGCACTATCTATCCAGAAAATAATCAGTGTAGTTGATGTCCCACATTACACTTGTTTATGCGGGTATCTTAACATGACATCATTCAAATACATTCACCTAATGGATTCTAATTTCACTTTGAATGCTCACTTACATACTAACAGAAATATTATGAAATAAATAAACAAACAAAGTGATCATGAATTGCCTACAGACATAGGCTGCAACAACATGAAGTACATTCAAAATCTTTAAGAATTCAAACTGTGTAATTTTCCAGTGCTTACGCAAAGATGTTGGGAGTTTTACTACTCATTTGCCCAAGGTGAATGCTGATACTCTTCAGAAAATGAATATTAATGAATATTAATTTAGGAACCACCAGTTAAAAGGTACCAAATTTACTTTACAGTTTGTTTAACAACCTGGAGATATTCCTTCATAAAAATGAGAATAATATATTCCTGTGTTGAAAAACATATTCTGGGAGACTAAAAAAAAAAAGATAAAAAAGGATCAACTTTTTTTCATATTCACATAAGAATAGTCACTTATTCACCATACTGCTCACTGTCTTTCCAATTTTGTCATAGTCATACTCACAATTTGTCTAGCTAGTATCTTGAATTGATTAACTATGTTATATTAATAAGAAAAGCCTCTGTGAATGAAAAGATGAGCTAGATCAAATATAAACAGAGGGTTTATTTTTGTCCAGTTACCTTATTAAAGGATTACATTTTTTTTCTTCATTTTTTTTTCCTTTTTCTTAAAGTATCTTTCAATGTAAGCATTAAGATTGGAAACTCTAATAAGCAATTTGAATCCTCTGCAATGCTCAAATAGATCCTTGATGAATTGACAAATTGCCAAGTATCTTACTGTGAATTGTGTTTGATACATCAGTCTTCAACTACCTAATAGGTGATCATACAGAAGACTGAGGCAAACTCCTTTCAGAGGCACACAATGAAAGGATGAGGCTGCAGCAAGGGAAATCCCAACTAGATATAAGGAAAAATGTCATCAAGGATAGCCACACACTGGCACAGGTTCCTGGGCAAGATTTGGAGTCTCCATCCTTGAAGATATTCAAACTGAACTAGAAAAGGCCCTGAGTAACCTCATTTGACCATGACAACAGCCCAGCTTGGGGCAGGGGGGTGCACTAGAGGACCTTCAGAAGTCCCTTCCAGACTACATCGTTCTATAACTCCATATCAAACATTGTGTAAAAATTTTATTTTGTCCTTTTACAGCACTGTTTCCGAGGTAGTCCAACTGCCTGTTACAGTAGAACAGGTCTTACTCTCATATGAGAAACAGTTCAAAATTATTTTTTGCCAAACTGATTGAAAACAGCATAGTGGAACTGGTTCTAATCACTTGTCTGCAAAATACCACTTGCCCTCTTCTCTGCAAATGCCACCACGGTTAATAAGTTTGGGCACATCCCTCTCTATAGGCCTGATGAGGATCCATGTGGGTGTATATGTATTTATGCTCTTCTAGGGCCACACTAGCTTTTTCAGAATTCCACTCAGCCAGATGGTTGGCAACATTTGAACCAGTTTTTCTTATTTAAATTTTAATTATATGGAATTTTGTAAAAAAGACACTATAAGGAGAAAAAAAAAAAAGAGTAGGAAAACACAAAAATTATATGAAACCCAGAAAAATCTTTGGCTTTTATCTTCAGGTACTAATAACTTTCTAGCTCAGCTCTGGAAATTTCCCTACCAGAAGTATGTTTTTTAATGTCATCCTTTTTCCTTCTTACTTGGCTGGCAAAACTGTGATTGCTTTTGGTACAATAAGTTCAGGCAATTATTTTCACATTATTGTAAGGGCTATCTGAAAATGAGCTCTGTTTTTATTCTTTCTTTAATTTCTTAAGAATGTTCGCAAAGAGGGAAATTGGTACACACTAAAATATTGAAGACCTCAAATTTTAAGACATTCCTATCGTGTTATATTTGATTGCAAAGCATGTCAATAATAAGAGAAGAGACACTGTAGCTGCAAAGATCACAACTTCGGTGTAAATCCTGTAGATTACTCTTTGTTAGAAACAATGTCACCTTAGAATTCATTCTATATAATTTAGTTTGTATATGAAAGAATACACAGTCCATGCAACGAAGAATGAACCTTCCTTGAATTCAGGTCATTTTGCATAGATTATTATGCACCTAGATTCAACACAACTATAAGTGAATTTAACTAAATTGAAATGGAGTTGTCCTAAATAGAGTTACGTAATCTGAGTCCTTTTCATCTCATGTGCAAGGCCTGAATGCAACGCTTGTGGAGTTTGCTTTTATTAAAAGCTTAATGTACGTTTACTAATGTAGGTTTAAACATGGCCTACTTCTTAATCACTTATATTTCAGCAGCAGGAGGGCCAACATTCAAACAATGATTAATTGAAAACTTAATTAAATACTTCAAAATACACATGGAAGTGTTCTAATAATGTTTCAGGTCATGTAGTTTGCTTCTGAATCTGAGTAATGAATATGAAAGACTCAATCCAAAAGCCTTTATAGTCAGTAACTAAAATTACCCCAAAGCTGCTGAAGAACATCTAGCTTTGAATATTTGCAGTCAAGTCTTCTGGGGTAGTTTTGCATTATATGGAACATATAAATAAAGAGTTTGCCTTCACCTGCCTGTTCCAGATTCCTGAGATTCTATGTATCCTGTGCTGTGAAACATCACTTTACTAAACTTTATCTGAAACTGCCAGAAAAATGTTTTCCCAGTCTATTTGGAACTGAGACTAAAAGATGTAAAGATTGTTGTTTTTAAGTAAATAAAATTTTATGGCTTATGTACTTTATTCTGCATGGTTACTCACAGCATACTGATGGGGAGCAACTCATGCACTTACTAAAAATTTCCAGATTGTGGAAAACACTCTAATCCATTCACAATGGAAAACATTTGTTTAGTTATTCTCAATTTATGCCACATTTTTCCCCACCCACAGGTGATTCATTTCATGTGATATAGCTTTGGTTTAGCACTGTTTATAGCCATTCTGGTGAAGAATCCTGATGATGGCTCACTGACTTGTTTTAAAATCTGTTATGGAGGGATGCATTAACATTGAGAGTCCTGTATATGTTTATGATGATGTGTAAGCTTCACTAAATAAAATCCTCAGGACAAAGATTCATTTAAGTCCCAGAAAATAACTCCAGAGGCAGATAAGGCAAAAAGGGAAGATACACCAAGAACGCTTTATCAAAAGGCTTGTCAGCAAGTAAAACAAATAAGTCCATACTCCTTTGCAAATTTGAATGTTGCCTTAACTGGCAACTGGAGATGCACTTGTGTTTTTCATGGAGATAAGCCGAGATGGGGAGTGGAGGTGGGGCTGTATGTATGTGCACGTATGTGCTTGCACACATCTGCGTTTGCATACATGCCTGTATGTGTACTGGGAAGAGAGGAACTAAACTTACAGGTCTACAGAGAGAGAAAGCAATTGTTATTCCTTGTATTTGCAAGGTTATGATTTTTAACAGCTGAGAAGAATATTTAGGACTGAAAACAAAGCGGGTGGGCTGTGAGCTGCTTCTGCCTGCTTAGGGAAATAAAACTGGTGAGAAGCGATTCCCTTACGCATGGGTCTGGAAGAGTGAATGAACAACAGGGCAGTGGCACAGCTCAGAGTCTACAATACAGCTGAATGAGGAGAACACCAACTCTGGGCTAACCACTGATCTCATGAAGAGCTGTAAAGAAGTTATATCATTATTGGACTCCATAGCTAGCTTACTAGAAGATATTGCAGGGACCATTGCATGGTGATATTTTGTGCACTGCAAATGTAATCTTGAATACCTTACTGCTAGCAGGACGGCTTTAGCAGTAAAGATAAGGAGCAATTTCCTTATGCCCAGATGGGCAAAACCAGCTATCATCATGGAAATCCATAGATTAAAATGACTTAACAAGTATTAATTAAAGGAGGTCATGCCTCTTGTCTCAGCTGACTTTTATTTTTTTTAATGAAAGAGTAGCTAAAATGTATCTTTAATTCCTCCTATTTGCTCAGTTCAGCATTGCTGGGTTCTGCATTTAGAACAGTGGAAAGGAAACCTAAAATGCTTAATAGGATCAGGTAGCAAGTTGTGCTCAATTTGTGTTAACAGAAATTGCACAGGCCAATGACGAAACAACTATCAGGACACATTTTCCCCCATAACAATTTCTGTTAGTTGAGAAAAAGGCAGTGTAAACAGAACTGTGATATGTCAGAGAGCAGCAGCTCGTAATGGATGAAAAATAAATTTTATCTACTTTATAGAAAACTGACAGGGAAAACTTATTCATTCCTACCTGCCAAAGATGGTGCAGGAATGCTTGCTACATGACAGCATGGTGCAGTGTAGAACCAGCATACCCATGCCTACATGTTGCCTGTGGGTACCTGCCCATCACACCCTGCCTGGCTTGAAGGCAAACACAACTGCTGGTAGATTTGGTGGTCTGAGCACTTGTCTGCCTAGCTAACCCCTGTTAGCATCAGGGACAACCTCTTCTGGCCTCAGCGAATGAGATAACTAGTCCACGACCAGTAAACTGTGAGAAATAAGTCAGCCAGATGGATCTCATGTCACAGCTGAACTTCAGTTGCTGAATGTTGATTTAAGGGGTAACAGAATTTGGGTTGGAACTGGAAGGAGACAGTGGGAGAGAGTTAATTTAACATGATATTTATATTGGCACAATAATTATTCTCTTACTAAGAGTGTGTATGAGCCACAGTCATTTTTCATGCTGTGACACTCTACAGGATTATACAAAAAAAAAATCCTCCTCCCAAACCCT
The DNA here is from genome assembly GCA_027564655.1 of Leptodon cayanensis. Classification (NCBI taxonomy): domain Eukaryota; kingdom Metazoa; phylum Chordata; class Aves; order Accipitriformes; family Accipitridae; genus Leptodon; species Leptodon cayanensis. Next base: position 26,416,833 of record JANXJC010000031.1, read on the forward strand.
TTTCTTGGTGTTCATTTTAAAGTGATATTTAATCAAAACACAAACAGAGATAAAAACTCATCTCTTTGCGATCCCTGCGTAGACTCTGTCAGCCATACAGAGAATCTGACTCCTGGAGCAGGCTTCCTGGGTGCACACCCCTTCCACAGCCCAGCCCACTTTTTTCCTAAAGTAGCACTGTGGCCAATTTATTATATGTCATATTTGTTAGCACTCATCAATCAGCCCTGGAAGTACAAAATCATACACAACACAGTGTTCAAAGAACATGCTTTACCAGACTGCTGGAGTTGTATGTGGTCTATGCCCCAATGGGCTTACAGTGTCTTGTTAATGTGCATATAAAGATGTCATATGTCTCCCTGGTGGCTGTTATTAAGGTCAACTTCCTAAATATCTATGGATTTTACTCTTTCAACTTCACTATTTCATCAAATTCTTTGATCAATTTCCCACTTCCGTCTGGTTCTTGCTCCTGGATGCTTTGCTGTCTTTCTCTGAAGTATAGAAAGGAAACTACATGATTAAATAAGGAAAAGAGGAACACCATAGCTTGATTTCCACTGCAAGCAGCAGCTGCAGCATGTTACAGAGCTACATATATGAGCCACATTTATGAAAATAAAGAAATCCATACTTAATACAGAGCAAAGCTCCTCAACTATATAACCTGTCCTTCAAGAGAGATATATCGCATTCTGGTTACTATCAAGAAAAGCAAAAATGAAAGAGTAGTCCATAAATAGGTCTCTGAGGTAAAGCTTTACAAGCAGGCAGTATCCTTCAGTCATATACAAGAGTGCCTTAATATCTGAGACAATGCATCCTACCTTGCTTTTTATATCCTTAACTATAATAAAGCTCTAATTTAGCTTTCCCTATTTTAGTGATAACAAAACCAAACACAGTGCCAATTTAAGAAGAAACAAAAGCCTAGAAAAATCTGGAGACTTATTATCAACTTTGTCTATTCATTGAAATTATTCAATTTTTTTGCTTTCATTGTTACTGTTTTTAGGAGTCACCACCAACACATATATTTCTTTATATTACTGGACTCATAATGGAGCAATTATCTCCCTGAATTTAATGTTTCCATAGCCTGTCCCAATCATAGTCTGTATCCTTAGAAGTGCAGACTCTACGGACTGACCTTCAGCTATAAAACTGATAAAAAAGTAGCCTCATATTAGATTGGCCTCTGCCTGGGAAGACCCCCATTCCCACAATCCCACTGTTTTTAAAAGCACAAGTTTAGAGAACCAGAGTGACATCACCTTGACAACCATCCAAACCATCCCCTGTGGAGCTTTTCTTCATTCATTTCCTCTCTGAAACATCGGGTTGCTCAGATTTCTGCAGCAGATGTTCTAATAGGCTGTGTCTATGCTTGTTCTTCTCTTTAGCTGGAATAAACAAAGCACTTATAATAAATAAGTGATTGTTATGATGGATTAGGAAATGATAATTTGGTATAAAACAGGTTTCATCCAGATTTTGTATCCTCTCCTTTTGCCTCCTCTCCCATAAACCCATGAAAAACTGGAAAAGGGGGATATAAAAAGCATCACTTTGTGTCTGTTCCCAAGCTTAAATTCTGGCTGCCCAAACAGTGCCTATCTGTGGCAGGCCACCCTCTTGTCTTTTGCTTCTTTTGCTTAGCCAGTATCAGAAAGCACATCACTCTGCGAGCCTCCAGTAAGTAGCCCTGTAATGGTCTTGACCACTCTGCTTTGTTGTTTCGACTCTTTCGCTCTGAATGATGGTAGAAGCAGTCACACTGTGAGGGCACATCTTGGCATTTTGCTCTGTATGGGATTGGCATCCTTACAGGCAGCCTGCTGCCCTGCAGTCACGATCCCCTTCAGCCCAATCAGCATGCACAGATGTTCAGCGTCTATGTACCTACCAGAGGTTGCTGGCAGGTTGGTCATGCTAGCAGTCTCAAACATCAAATAACTCTGATCATTGATTTTCCTGACTCCCCAGGGATCGTCAGAAAACATTTGCCTTACATGTACTTGTCAGGTACATAATCTCACCTGAGTTTTACTCTGAACTTTCTCCCATCTCCTTTGCTCTGTCTTACTGTCTGTTGGTACATGTAAGTACACAAAACAAAAGGACATTTAATTTTTCTTAAACCATTTTCCCTTACCTTAGTGACACATTTGTACATGATATTCAATGCAGGGTAGAGGCAGTCAGATTCAGTTTGTTTTCTTCTTTAATTTTTTCCTTTTTGTTTCTATTCATAATAAGCTGGTCTTTGGCTCATAAACTCTTTATTTCGCTAAATTCTGGGATGATATACAAAAGGCAGGAATCACTGCATAGGTAACAAAAATGACAAACATGGAAGAAGCCTGTATGTTTCTGCTCTTGCTTCACTTGCTCCCTTTCTTAAGCCTCTCCCTAGCACATACCTGATCTTGTACATCTTCTGAACTACAAATAATTCTTACACTCAGTCTTTTTTAGAAAATCCTTTGCCCTGATCCATAAGTGCCTTACAAAGTACCTGATTCAGTATCTTTGTCTCTAAAATCGAGTCACTTTTTTGGCTTGATTCTTTTCCGAGTGGTTTCCATCTTCTCCAGGCAATCAAAACTGACTTCAGAAAGACAGTCAAAAAAGAGTTACTTGCATGCTCCAACTCTTCCATTTGACATTTTGTAACCACTTTACCCATGTCTTGTTTAGTTTGTCATTGAAGATCTGGACACTGTCATAAATTTCAGTTTCTTCTGGTTCTTCTTTTATCTCACCCAGTATTGTAATTCTAATGAACATGTGTTTAGGGAAAATGCCTTGATACTACAAATAGCTGTCTTCCAAGCAAATAATTTTCAAACTTCTTACTTTCCCTAAGCACTAGGCAATCCCACAGCAGTTACACCTTTGCTTCTTTATTTTCCCTCCGCCTCCCACTCCAGTTCACTACCTTCAGTCTTTGACTGTCAACTTTGACCTGAAAGCTTTAGCTGTCAGGACAGAGAAATGACAATACATTCTCTTGCATAGGGAGGTAAACCCAAGAGAGGAGCACAATGCTGTATTTCCACTGAGAGCAGTATTCCTAGCCAGGCTGGTTATTAAGTTTTGTATTTAATTGCTGATCTTATTTTTAATTTGCTAAATTATCAGATTCTCCTTTACTTCACTTTTTTCATCTTTGACCTTTCTTATGAATGGAGTAAGAGGTTAGGAGTTTTCACTGTGTGTTTTATTGGGATCCAATTAAAAAATTAATATAATAAATTTTAGAATTTTCAAAACAGTCCTGCCACTGAACTCTGGTTTCATTCACAGAATGATACTCTCTTGTAAATTGGGTTTCAGTATTTATTTTTTCTGTAAAATAAATAACTTCTCTTCAAATCAAACCTGGAACAACTTCTTTTTCTTCTTTTTTTCAAATGTCTAGGGTACAGAGCAAAGCTGGCAGCTTCCCAGTAAGCATAACTGTTACGGAATTCTCTCTGCAATTTGCAACAAAGAAACCATGCCACTCTTAAAGGAAAGTTTTAATTTGTCACTGCTTATAAAGCGATGTGTAAGTAGTAGGGATTATTCTTATTTGTGGGCAACAGTTTGACTCTCCAATCATGCAAATTCTATCTTCTTTTAAATTCAGATCAGAGCACTTTTCCTGTGTTCTGGAATATTAATGCTTATTTTTGTGTTGATTTTTCTTCGTAGGAGGCATATATTCTTGCCATGTTGTTAAAATTGAAGAAAAATAAAGAAACCAAAGAAACATGATACAATGGGTGAGGTAAAGGTAAGGAGGTTATAGTTTTATTTTTAATTTTACAGAAAAGGCTTTGGGTTATTGCAGTATGGACATATACAATGTGTGAATATACTGCAGTGTACAGACTGTTATAGACAACCTAGCTGCAAAACATGATGGACAAGATAAGCCACAATTACAACCTCAGAGTCATAAGGGGAATTGTGTTGTAGGTGCACTTAAGTAGCTAGTCAAAAGAAAAATGTGCTATGAAGCTAGGGACTGATCTTTGCAGTCTTACTAGAGTACTTTAAGGACTCACTATTTTTCCTCTGAAAATTAACCTTTCACATGCATGTTCTAGGAAATGCCAAAGCAATGGGACCTAACAACAAAGAAAAAAGAGATCACTTAAAAAGAAATACAATTGTAGGAAGGCAAACTCTGTCATCATTTTGAAAAGTCTGACTATTCATTACAGTATAGTGAAATATCTAGTTCAACACAATTCTGTCCTAATAACCAGTTAGCTCCTCTGAGTGCTGCCAAAAATATAAACGTGGAACAAAAACCTAAATAATATTTTTTTCCATGGCTAACTTCACCATGGTAAACTTATAATTGATTTTGACGTTTAAGCAACAGGATACCACTAGACCGAAAGATTAATTTGCATGCAAGGCTACTGTAGGAACATAATTGTTTTAAGAACAGGCACACAGACCTTCCTAAATTATTTCTCAATAATTTTATATGTAGAAATTCTCAAGGGAATCTAGTGGAATGTTGTACAATTTTCTTTCCATTTTAAGCTTCATGACTTTGTCCTGCAATGTCTTTATTCAGATCACTAGTACTTTTTTTTCATGCCATCATATTTTGTGGAAAAAGCAAGCCCGTCTATGTCCATTTGAATTGACCTGTCTTTGCCCTTCTTTCTAATTTGGAAGTACATCCTAATTTCTTTGCTGGTAAAATTATTCTTAAAGAAAATATTAAGTAGTTTGATTTTGATGAAGTTTTTTTTTTTCTTTTTTCCAAAGTAGCTAGCCCAAAATTTTACCTGAATTCTTCACAAGCTTCTGGATTCAACTTTACAAGGTACACATTTGTTTTACAGTGCTTATCAATTAGTCTTAGATGGATTTCCCTGTAGTGGTGGAGAGATTAAAGGGCAAAACACTTTCTACTGTAGTGGTTAATTTATCTTAGTTTTACCACTTGTGTCCTGTTATATATGACTTCCTTTCTGCTGCTTTTTAATTTTTTTTTATAGAATTTCCTTCAAAGAACAACCATAGTTAGTTCGGTCTTCCCCTGCCCCTTTATCCATCTGTACTTGCCTTAAATAGATTCCAAATGGAACTAATCTAGAATAACTGCACTGAGAACACTTTGGAATTCTTTCAGTGTGAACATTAACCAGTTTTCCCCACTTAATAAGCTGCATATGTAACAAGAAAGAAGAAGACCACTCTCACCTCTGACTCATATTTACGCATGCCCTTTATTAGCATTTATAATGCAAGATGGCTTTAGCAGCTCATGTTATCAAAGAACTCAAACATTAAATTTGACGGATAAATTGTTATTTGTAAATAATTCTTACAGTATTCAGAAGAAAAAAAAATGTGGATAAGGGTTACAGCAACTTGTTCATTTATATAATGGATTTGCATCTATATTATGAGTAATTTTGCAGTGAAATATGAGTGGGCAATCACAGTTTCATGCTGAGAAAATGACCACCAAAGGAGCTTATGCCAAGATATTCCTGGCAGCCCTTTAATATTAAAGCCATAGTAAAGAATGAGAAATTTAGTTCTAAGAACTTTGACCAATACAGTGTAGAAATAGGCATATGTATATATATATTTATTTATTTTTTACTATAGCTAGAATTATTTAGTGTGCATTTAATTGTAATTAATCCCTCACATCTAGAAACAGATAGCTTTGCATGCCCTTGCATCTCACTATGATGTTAAGAATTTATATTAAAAAAAACATGTATTTTTTTTTAGAGATAAAGCTAAGCCATCAGTTTTCCCCAAATGTGACTATGTTCAGTTGTCATGTCTTATTTTATATTCACCATTAAATACATATATGAATTTCATAGGTAAAATAGCATGTATATTACAGGTTACATGGAGACCTTAAATACAACAACTCATCTTCACACACATGTAAGTCTATCTTAGCAATTTGACTTTGTGAGCTCAGTCAAACTTGCCTGTTTTGGTGATTTTACTTTGGGATAGACTTACTTTGGGCACCAGATTTAGCTGCACTAACAGGGCCATTTGTTAGAAAGCTAACATTTGCATACATAATACTAACAAAGTGTATTTTGTCTTGGGTGTGAAAAAGGAGAATGTTACCTGACATTTTTTAAATGTGAAAGGTGCACAAATACTAAGAGGGTACAACTATGTTACAGAAATAGAAAAATAGGAATATGACTAGTTAAAATATGAATGCAATATTTCAAGGTTAAGCTAAAGGCAGTCACTGCAGAAGACAGCTCTTTTTCACCATTTCTGACCGTGGAAGGAATTTGCACAGGGTATAAAGATCATTGTTTTCTGTTCCAGATGCAAGGCAGACTTCTTTAACCTGACTTCCCTAATACAAGGAAAAACAAACAAACAAACATGCCTACCCCCAAAATTATCATGTACATATAGTTTATTCCTGAGAAAGGGAGAATGCAAACCACGCGTAACTGTGTTAAGCACATTGGTTAATGTATGTCTGGAAGATCCTTTGATGTTACAAAGTTAAAGAAGGTATAAGAACTCCCATAGAAAGTAATCTTTTGTTCATTAACACTTGGTTCTTTCTTCTATGATTTTACCCTTAATACTTTTGACTGCTTTTATAACATTAAGGAGCACAAAAATCTTCACAACACTTTTCATGAATTAAAAGTAACCTTACCTACTGTCTGTAGGACACTACACAAAGCTGAACTCAGTCATTTGACCTTTCTTAGAGCTCCACAGCCATTGCACAGACATGTTTTACAAAACCCTGGTTTCTTCAACCCTGACAAAGTTCTTTACCAACTAAAGTAAAAGTGGAGAATATGGCGTTGCCTCCATCTCATTGCTCTGAGCATCCTGCATCCTCACTACAGGTAGCCCTTTACTTTTAAATACAGAATCATGCCTTTTTTATAAAAAATATTAGCCTGATGCTTTTCACTGTGTTTTCCAAATTCATATTTTACTTGTAATTTAATTGAAATGACTTAATAATTGTGTCCTTATACAGGATTCATGTTCTGTAAGAGAAAATACATTGGCGCATCCCATTCTAAATTTCTTGCTTGTTGTTGCAGCTTTATTCAGTGTCTCAATAATGCAACAAATTTAAAGATTGTTTAGTACAATTTTCTGTTTCAAGTTTAGAAGAAGACTGGTTTGAAGTTTACATTTTAGGACTGATGGACCCAACAGATCTGTCAGCCTTCTGCATGAAAAATTCCCATTACAAGGAACACCTGCCCTAATGAAGTTGTGATAGTTTTGAATCTAAAGTTGGAAGGATTCGACAGTGAAAGTTGTTTTCCAGAAGGACTTGAAAGATCAGTCTAGAGTTTTTTCTACTTGATCATTTATATCATCTTGTTTTTTTATTGTAAGTCTGTCCTGGTTTCAGCTGGTATAGAGTTAATTGTCTTCCTGGTAGCTGGTACAGTGCTATGTTTTGAGTTCAGTATGAGAAGAATGTTGATAACACTGATGTTTTCAGTTGTTGCTAA
>JANXJC010000031.1:26434651-26452739 GCA_027564655.1 Leptodon cayanensis
ATGATCAATTGTCTTAAAGGGTTTAAGAAAATAAACCAGAAACTGTTTGTATTGGTCTTCAGAAACACAGACAAACCATAGTTAAAAAAAAAAGAAAAAAAAGAAAGACTGTGGGGCTGCAGATATTAACTTTATTAAAGACTGTTTCCCCTGAAGTGAGTTTATATTTAAAATTTCTTAGTGAAATGGGATCAATTTTATAAATTATTTGTAGTTTAAAAAGTCTGAATTATGGTAGCAACTCAATAAAACTTAAAAAATTGCTGTCATTCTGTTTACTGGACTGATATTCACAGGTAACTGCAGTATGAACACTGAGACACTACTGTATGCTTATTATACTGAACAAACTATATTCTTCTCAGTTTTAATACAGACCTTGTTTGTAAAGGAGATTATATTGACAGTATAGGAAAAATCTTCATTTTAAATTCTGGGCAGGTTTACAATATTGTAGGTACAGAACAAATATAAGAATAATATACTCTGTGTGTTTTATTGTCTAAGCAAGATAAAACAAACATAAATGCAAAAACAGGCAAGCACAGAGTGGATTAAGCAGTGAGTGTGCTTTTAAAAAAGCTTTTCCAGCTCTTGGAGCCTTCGTGACACTGCTGGATGGGTGATGATGTACCCCAGTGGTGGTATGGGGCCTCACCATGGCAGGATCTCTCTTCCTGCTGTGCTGGTGTGAGTGCAGTGCTTTGAAAGAGACATTTCTGAATGGTGATGTGGGGCTGCAACATGCTTATTCCTCCTGTGCCTGCCTTAGCTGTCCCTCCATCTCTTGGAGCCGCTGCTCTGCATTGGCTCATGCCTGAGCCTCACAGCGGTGATGCCACCAGAGCAGCCAGAGCCCTAGTCTGCACTCATGGCACTTGTACCCTGTGCAGAGTGTGATATCCACCTCCCTGGGATTGCCCCAGGGCAATGTAGTCAGGATCCCAGAGCTTGGTTTGCCTTCAGATACCCAGGCACCCACTTCAGGCTCCCCATAGCACAAGAAGTAGCGGGCAGCCACATACAGCAACAGCCACTGGATGTGATCAGCCAAAAATCTGCCCAGATCCCATGTGTCATCAGTCGTCTTCTTCTTCTACACCTCCTCCTTCTTTTGTTGTGCATAATATATCACCTCTTTGGGTCCTACACTTAATTCTGCTGACAAGGAAATGAGTATGACTGAAATTAAACTATTTATTGCTTCTTCAAATAATAGAGTATAAACTAACAAAAAAAAAAAAATATATATATATATATCTGAGAGCAAATCCTTCCCTTCCTTTTCCTTACTGAAACACTAAAGAAGTGCAAGGAGGCAGGAAACAACTTCCACATCCGAGTCAGTGTCATCAACCCTGTGGAACTTCAAAGACAGAACATTTTTGAGACTTAACTAGCACGCAGTAGCTATGCCAAAGACACCTAAGGGCCACCACCATTTGATTACCTTGCCTCTTCTGAATTCAGCAAATGTTAGGCACTGGAAAATGTCTGAGCTACACTTATTAAAGACATCACCCCAAATCTGTGTGAATTAACAGCAATTTTGCAGTAACCTCTAACAGAAACAGGATTTCAATAAACATCTGTGCTCAGCAGTAATGCAAAAGTTAAGAAAAATGTCACACAGGTACAGCTACAGGACCTAAGAGAACTTTGATTACAGCAAATTTGACAAAAGAGTTGTGACAGTATATGGATTGCTTGAGAGGGAGCCTGTTTTTTTGCTCCTTGTGAAATTGATATGTTATAAATTGCCTTGCTTGGCACTCTCTGGCTATGTTTTGATGTTTTCTTCCTTCTTCTTCTGTGTTTGCAGAGATTGCTGGAGGATGCAACAGTCAGAAGTAGACATCTACACAAAAAGGAAAGAGAGTAATTAAAAATTCCCAGCTGGGGAATCTAAATTGTAAGAAAAATTAAAAAATAAATTCACAAAAAGGAGAAGATAAAATGCACGAAGATTCTCTCTTCTACTTTTCTGTGCGAGTTCAAAGATGACTTGCAATGCAACCCTCAAATAAAGATTGTATCTCTTGGAGATTGTCCAGGGAAAACAATTACATTCTGAGTACAAAAACCTGAGTATCAGGGCTTCAGAGATATTTTGATTTGAATCCGTAGCATTTCTAAAAGAAGACAAAAAATACACCCAGAGACATAATAGTATGCTGAATATATTCAAATTTATTTGCAAGCTAAGAAACAATGCAACAAACCCGATGTTCAGCTTCATGCTATCTGGAAGATGAGAACTGATTATGTTTCCAACTGCTGTTTAAACTCCAGGAAACATTTTCCATTAAAAAAGTAGTCAGAACAGATATATGCATATTTTAAAAAATCCTCAAATGAACAGAATATGGGTGAATTTATTACAGACTTTTAGGAAGAAAAAACCTCCAAACCTAAAACCCAGATACCCTCCAAGCAATACATACCTTTTCGATGAACAAATTCACTCTCTTAATATGAACTTCAAACATCATATAGGCAGGAGAAGTTTAATTAAAATTAAGGAATAAACCCTGTATATTAAACAAAACGAAGTACTCAAATGTTTGCTTTTATTTTTTGGTTCTAAACTATTCTGTTTGTATGCACCTTGGACCAAGACCAAGAAACTTCTATAGAGAGTAGGCAAAAAAAATGCATCTAAGCATTTGCCCAGATTTGGTCTAACACCACTGAACTTACTTATTTTGGAAAGAAGCCCAAAAGAGGAGAGAATCTGCCTGTAATGAAGTGCCAGATTCAGTTTAAAGTCTGTAAAATTAAGAAATGATCCAGGGAAATGGAAGATTGTGACAGGGTGCCGCTTGCTACACATGACACAGCTTTGGCACAGAGACAATACCCAAAGTTAAGAAGTCAACTTTAATATTCATATCAATCCACTGACATCCTTTTAGACACTGGCAGGAAAAATACAAGTTAGGGGTAGATATTGTCAGCAGTCGTCTTTAAGAAGTGGAATGAAAACACTTAACTTACATGTTCCCTATTCAGGGACAAATTCAGGCCCCAATCTTGCACGACACAGGTCTTCCTAGGTCATTTGTTTCAGGATCTTATGTACATAAGGAGACTGAATCCTTCCTAAAAAAACATTTTTTAAAATAATTAAATATTAATAAAATGTTTTTCCACGGTATGTTATTAATAATGTTAAAACATACAAAGCTACATAAATATGAACACATAAAGCATAAAATATTTTGGAAGATACTGAAACTAATATTACATTTGTTAAACTACCACTGATGCTTAGAAGCACACCAAGCACCCCAGTATATGGGTTTCGTATATTAACAGGGTATATATACAAAACCAGACAGTCCATATCTTAAAGATTTTGCAGTATTAATTCTTTGGGATATATCTGTTCAAGATATGGAAATTTTAAATAAATGTGTCTGCCTGTATGACTGACATGCTAATGTGTGGAATCTGTTGAATTATTTAAAAATAGTTTGGAAAATATTTTTTTCTTTTTTTACTCCAGTAGAAAATTCATTTACTGTTTGCACCCAGAATTGTGAAAAAAAACTTCAGCCACATCAGTCAACTGCGTAGTTCTGAAAGGTCATTATTTTCGTGGGCTTCAGTCTTTCAAAATGGTTTGGATTAATAGCAATAGAATGGGTGACAGCACTTATTAAGTCCACTGTCTTGGGTGAAATCCAGCCTGTTCCTCCAGCTTGTTTCACAATGACATCCTTGCTTTCAGGGTACTGATAAAAAGTCTTACCTACTGAGTGTGATATGAAGCATTTTTTATATTAGAATGTATTTTCTTTTTATCTCACACCAAAAGTTGAGTATTCCAGTTTCCTTACATTTTAGATATAATTTTATATTTAAATTGCTGTTCCATTTAGCTGACAGATATTATTATATAGATTATATAGTTTACTAATATTTTAGTGAAAATATGAAAAAATTTAAACACAAGTTTATATTCTTAATCAGTATTTTATTTGTTTATTTATTTAGAAAGGAAAGAATGTTGGTCAATTTAGAGGAACCAGAACTGAAATTTCACAAAATTAGGTAAAATGAAGAATAATTAGCACAAGATATTCAATAAAGAGATTAGTTTCCATTTACTAGTTTAGGTATTTCACTTAACTACTGTTTTGTTTCTGAGAAAACAGGGAGAATCTGACAATACCCAGAGACTTTAAAAAATTTAAAATAGCTGTGGCTTAGACCAGATTCAGTATTTACTCCTGAACTTCTATGGGAAGACCCCACAGAAGGACCTAAATTATTACAGCACTTGCACAAAACTGTGAAAATGAAGCATTACTCCTCAGTAGCATCCCTCTAAACAAACACAACATTGGAGGCGTAAAAAACCTCAGCATCTCAACACATGTCTATTGCAATCCCTGACTGGGATCCAGAAGGCAGGCCTCCGAAGGACTTAATCTTGTTGGTATTCCAGGCCATGACTAGCCCAGAGAAACAAAATCAAGGCTAATTCTCCTACTGAGGGGGAGAATAGTAATTATCTTATCAAGTAAGAAATGTTTCATTCAGACATCTCTGGTTTAATGAAACGTTGCCAAATGCCATGCAGTTTTCTGATAGATTAAGACTGGGAGCCAAATCTTCTCTCTCCCAGGTGACAAAACTGTCAGGATTCAAAAATCATACTGAATCGGGATGACTCCTGGCTCAGTGAAAGCTGTACTCTGTGTCTCAGTTGTATCATGCTGAGAGGGGTATAAAGAAAAATGTCTTCAGTCTGTTACTTCAGTATTGCTTTGGGAGGTCTCAATGTGAAGCAACTAAAAAAGTGTCTCTTTCTTCCTTACTACTGTATAAAATGCCAGACGCCTTCTCCATGACATATATCATGGATTTTGGTTCCTCCCTCTCCTCCCCAATGAAATTACTCATGCGTCTTCCTCAGAAGCATGTTTGTAGATATTTATTACTAGGAGAGACCCCTGCTATCTCCACTTTGTAAATCCAATAAGCAGAATGGCCACCCCAACCCCTGAGCATCCAGTGTGTACATCCAGCTAGCACCGAGTTACATGCATTCTGCTGAAGGGCACGCTTCCGGCTCCTGATTAGTGTGCTGCAAGTTCTAGATCTTATTTTTATTGCCCCCAACATCTTCCTGAAAAAATGTGAAGAAAGCCCAAATATCTTGCCCAATAGTCACGGTATCGGAACTAGCCTCAAGTTTCTCTCGAGCCTGTTCCTGTAACTGGAATGGTAGACCTTCTCAAATGACTCTGCTTATTTCTGAATACTATCTCCCTGCCACCACTGTTTTCTTCTGCCTTCATAATTTTTGAAGGGCAGAAAATAATGAAAGAGAGCCTCCAGTCTACAGAGCTGATCCTTCAATCTACAAATCCCATTTAAGAACAAGTGAATTTATCAAAACAGACTCTCACCTTTGGAAACTGGCAAACTACAACGAACCACAATTTTTCTTAATACTAAGCTTTCAAAAGCTTCTGCCTGTCCAATTTCTTCAGTGCCTCCAAGGTGATTGTCTCTACTAAAAATGTGCATGATCAGGATTTGATGAATATGCTCTGATTATTAATGCAGATGTATTGAAGACAATAAACTTTTCAAAAGGGCAAATTTAAATGAGGAATTCAGTGAACCAGTTTGGCATAGAAAATTGCCCAAGGGAAATTTTTATTTCTTCTTTCACCCCAAAGAGCTTCAGTTACACCTGAAGCAGATCAAACAACAAAGGTGTCTTCACAGGCATGTATGAATAGACATGGTTTTTTCTATAGCTGTAAGTTAAGTTTGCCAAATGCAAGTTATTTCTGATCTGAAAACTACACAGGTCAGTTATGCATCCAGTCAAAAAATAAATGGCACTGAGGAAACACATGCTTAAACATTGTTCAGCACTGACAGTGATATTTATGGTCAGCTCAGGACACTAGCAGGGTAAAGGGACATCTGCAGGCATCTGTACAGGCAGACAAGAGTGGTGAAATGGAGGGAAAAGGGCAGCTGTGGTGGAAAGAGGAAAGGAGCAATGACTGGAAAACATTTTTGAAAATGAATTTGAAGAAATGGAAAGCGGGAATCTAGTGTGTGTGTCAGGAAAGATATTACTAACATGGTCTGTAACCTCAGCTGTTCAAAACAAGTGCTTGTCAGATAGGAATATGGCTGTTGTTAACAGGCAGCTGCAAAAGCCGTGGTTTCAATTTTAGCTAAGCTAACCACATTTTCAGTCAAAAAGGCAAATCTCCATATCTCATCTGCAAGTATTTAGCAATGTCAGTGCTTCTAGCATATCCAGATTTATAACAGAGAACCAAAGTATTTTATCAGTGCATCATGGAAGGAAGAAATATAGGTTACATCTTTGAATATACTAGGAGCATGCAAATATCACATGCAGTCACAGCACATAAAATCTAGCATACAAAACAGACTAAAAATTGCTTATTGAATAGTTATCACTCCAGAGGAAAAACAAATAATAATAATTAAATAAGGAAATAAATAAGTGAAAGCGTGCATCCCTGCTACACAATTTCCCTTTAACTCTTGTTCTTAGATGTCATTTAGGGAAGTGCTTAAGTCTTCAGAGTAACAGGCTGGTCTGGGATTCAAAATGTAGCATTAAATTACACAGGACTTCTACAGCTTTGTTCAGATCACTTTGTCATTTGTGTATCTCTCTTTTTACTTTTCTTCCACATTAGGCCTGGCTTTTCTGCTTATGTTATAATCACTTCATGACAGATGACATGTTTGTTCACGTTCAGGATCTGGGACAATGGGACTGTAATCTCTACCGCATTACACATAATACAAATAATAATTTCAATCCTATCTTTTCTATTTACTTTTTTCTGTATAATCACACCTGATTGAAATCCTGCTAGCAAAAATATTGACTCAGGCAAATAATGTCTTCATTTTGCCATTTGCTCTTCTTCTCTCACTGCCTGTGGCCATCTGAGCGACATTTAAACAAAACCCACAACCACCCCATACACACAACTATAAACAGATGCCTTTCCATTTCAATGTCTTTTATGTTCTTTTCCTTTCTTCTCTCATGAACAGTAGTCACTCCTTTGATATATGATAACGTGAGGTAATTCATGCCCTCATCTCATTCTGAAGACACAGCTCCACTAATTTTGGATTTTTTCCTATTCCTTCCCTGAAACCAGTCAGTGCCATCTGTCATCATCCTCTCTACTTGCTCGCAGGCTGCCCTATAGGTTTCAAGGCTGCAGTGAATGTTTCCCTATAAAGGCTTCGTTCAGGGACTCTGGCACTCCAGTTGTCCAGCTATTTCCCTTTCTACACTTTCCTGTGATGAAATACATCATATGTACTTGTTTTTTATTCTTTTTTTCCTTCTGGAACTATGTTATTGGTGGTGGTTTGGGGTTTTTTTTCTTTGTTTCTGTTTGTTTTTCTATTTAACTCATTTGTGCCTCCATTTTATAATAAATTTGTTTTGACAAAGAGACAGATTAAATGAATGATGTTATCCTACTCTGAAGCAGAATATACAGCCTAGTGCAGTTCACAAGGTAATGATCAGAAAATAAGGTAAAATAAACTCAAGAAATGCACTCATAGTCATAAGAAAACATCATTCAGACTTCAGTTTTTTCCTATCCTCTTTTCTTTTCTCTGCTGATGTTCATCTCAGGTTATTGTTTTTCCTACAGTCTTGGTGTTACAAAAAATCTTTCGTAACAATTCAGTACAGGAAAGACATGGACCTGTTGGAGCGGGTCCAGAGGAGAGACACAAAGATGATCAGAGGGTTGGAACACCTCCCCTGTGAGGACAGGCTGAGAGAGTTGGGGTTGTTCAGCCTGGAGAAGAGAAGGCTCCAAGGAGACCTTACTGTGGCTTTTCAGTACTTAAAGGGGGCTTATGAGAAAGATGGGAACAGACTTTTTAGCAGGGTCTGTTGCAATAGGACAAAGGGATAATGGTTTTAAACTAAAAGAGGATACATTCAGACTAGGTATAAGGAAGAAATTTTTTTACAGTGAGGGTGGTGAACCACTGGAACAGGTTGCCCAGAGAGGTGGTAGGTGCCCCATCCCTGGAGACATTCAAGGTCAGATTTGACAGGGCTCTGAGCAAACTGATCTGGTTGAAGATGTCCCTGCTCATTGTAGGGGGGTTAGACTAGATGACGTTTAGAGGTCCCTTTCAACACTGAAGTACTCGGTAATTCCATGTTGATAATGGTAAGCAGAACATGTTGTTCAGCAATTTTGGGGACCAGGTATTCCAAGATGTATAAAAACTGTGCAGGAAATGGGGAAAAAAAAAATGCCCTTTTTCTCCTGCTGATAATTTAGTCATACACCACATAATGGTCTCATCTAACTTAATGTTTTCTCTGAATTTTTTCACAGTCATCCTCTTCTATCTTGATACTTAGTCTTTTTGGGGAGGTAGGGTGAGGTAAGTAATATTTTTTATTTCAAAAAAGGATGAAATTACAAAGTTCTTTGAAGAAAAATCTTACCTGTGGATGTAGTCCTTTTTCCTCCATCATCCAAATACTTGCCATGCTTCAAAGACTGTATTACTATATGCAAACACAAGCAGATTGACACTGAACATGCTATCTTAAATCATGCATTTCCTAAGATTGAAAGAGCTCTTTCTTCCCTAACATACTTTTAATATTTTTGCATTAAACTCAAAGCAAGCCATATCATAATTTAAAATTTGCAAGGGTAGAAATATTCCTGGCACCCAGGAAAATAAACACTTTTTGATTTGGAAAATAAACACATACACTTAGTATCTTAAAAATATAGAAAGGAATGATCTTATAAAAAACCCACATTCTTTACAATATTGAATCATCTTAAGAAATGACAGCTAGCATTAAGATTCCATAAACTTGCAAAAGAGGGAAATTATCTGATGGAAAATAAATAACAAAAATGTATATTTAAATTTGTATATCAGAGGAGAAAATGTGTGACATTCAAAGGGTGACTTTGTTTTAGACTGATTCTGAGAGTGCAATATTATTTAGTGAGGAAGTGTTATACTATATTTAGTTCTTGAAAAATTAGAGAGAAGAAATATGTGATAGAAAAGGTTGAAAAACTGACCTTTTTTGTTTATAAGTTCAAAATACACAATGATATGTGAAAAAAATGTATCATTGGCATGACCATGAGACTATAATTCTTTTCAACAGATATGCATTGTCAATTGCTATGAAAAACACTTTTAAAAATATGCTTTCCTTCATGTTGGATTTGAGAGAATAAACTTACAATTTGACCTTCCATGAACGCTTGTGCTTGATAAACTCAGCTACATAAATGCTTCTAAAAAGCAGTTAAATAGAAGCGCAAGCATGTCTCGAGCAAATTAATTGAAGACTTGACATGAAAATTGATTGAATTCTCTCTACTGCTGAAAAATGGTCAAAGTCAAGGTCAGCATATGTTTCAAATTCCCAGACTTTTATATTCTTTGTCATTGCACTGTTTTAAGGCTTTTTATAACATGTAAAATTCAGTCATGTAATGAAGAAATGTAATTAGAAAAATTGCTGAACTGTAAAAAGTTGCTATATAATTGATAGCTACTCTTTAAATTGTTGTCATGATAAAATTTTTTGTCTGAATTATTTTTTTCATCTCCGCACTCTATTCACACAAAGAAAAACATGAGGGAGAGTAAACTTCAGCTTTTTGAAGCCAGCTTACGTCTCCACCCAGCTTCATAAAGCAAACCAGAGCATAGTAAGTGGAGACAAAGGGAGATTTGCTTCAAAAATGTACTGCTGATCTCAACTGAAAAACTAATGTAGGTGGTCCCAGAAAGATCTTCCTTAAGAGAAGGGGACTGCAAAGACTTCACTGTGATGTGGGAACCTATTCGGTTGATTGAAAACAAACGAAGAAGCAAAGATTTGCCTTCAAGAGCAGACAGACTTTGAGGAGTGCTCTATATATAACAACATCTTTTTAATTCATGTCAGACCTTGTCACTCTGAATTTTAAAAAGCTTAATTTTTCTAATTAATTTTAAAAGCCTTTTGGCCTTTATTGAGGAGCTTTCTATAGGAGACATCCCTTTACTAGCCAGAATATGAAGAAACAAGCAATGTATCGAAAAAGTTAGTAAGATCAACTTTGTCTTTGACAGCCCTTCACTGTTAATGTTACAGTGTAAGATGTAAATTGAGTGTACATGCTGGCTGCACACAGTGAGCTGAAAATGGCTAGTGGGAATGTACACCTAGATATAACTCTGTCCTGATAGTCTCCTGTCCTCTATACACTTTCTTCTATGCACAGTTGCAGCAACTGAATTAAGCGCTTAAGCTATCTGTACAAGATTCCGTTTATTTCACAAAAGAATCAAACTTATATGTGTTTGAACAAAGATCTAGAAAGAACTAACGGCATACAGCCAATACTACTAACACAATACTACTGACAATACTCCTAAACAGAAGTGCATATCTGGCTCAGCTGGGATGTTTGCCAGTCCTCAGAACAGTTAAAAATAAAAGCATTCCATACACATACTTGTGACTATCTTCAGCCACATCTTCCCAGGCCTATACAAGGCCATCCTCCAACGTGACCTTGTGAAACTAATTCTTCAAAAGCTTGGCAAACGTGCAGCACAACAGATTCTAATGGTTCACTCTTGAAAACAAATGCCAGGTGTTTCAAGCTGCTCCTCCACACAGTAAAAGTCTTTTCTTTCACAGACATTGTTTCAGTAATGGTGGAGAAATTACCCTTTGTTCCGCCTATAAGGAGGGTATTATGTCCAGTCTGACCAGGAAACTGGGTGTCTCAAAATTTACACAGGACAAACACAGTTCATTGTAGTCCCATGCAGAGAAAGTAACACTACCACTAAGGACAAGACTTCAAAATGGGGAGGTGGGGGAGGACCCAAAAGACAAAGCTAAATATTTTTCCCTGGCTGTGGTTTCTTCAGGGGTTGTAGGTGAGGGAGTAGGGTCACAGCTGACATCACTGCTTTTTAATTTTAATGCGCCCATCTACACAGGCATTTCACCCACAGATTGGAAGTTCATTCTTTTAATCCTTCTTGGGAGCTTGTTTACCACAGTATTTACTGTTTCTTTGTCTAAAACCATTTTATGTAGCTTTCTCCATTTTTCTTGAAAGTAAGGATGTTGTCATTCATAATCCAAGATGATTTTTGTGTGGCAAGGTTTTAGTAGCTGGGACACTACAGGGGTGGCTTCTGTGAGAAGCTGCTAGAGGCTTCCCTATTTCCGACTGAGCAAATGCCAGCTGGCTTCAAGACGACCCGCTGCTGGCCAAGGCCGAGTCCATCAGCGACGGTGGTAGCACCTCTGGGAGAACAGATTTAAGAAAGTGTTTTAGGGTGGCTTCGTGGATTGCCGAGAAGGCAAACACACACACACTGACTATAAGGAAAAAAAGCAAGCATTTATTAACTACAGATGTGCATTATGCTAAGGGTATCTTGTAAAGCAAACTAACATACCGACCTGAGGACCGTGAGGAAGATGGACCATCCATACATACTAGTGCTGTCTTGCGCCGTGAGCTCAGCCCAGCAGTTGGTAGGTGCCAGCGTTACGTGGGCATCCCCACAGAGGCAACGGTGGCCTTGCCGTACACCAGCCAGATGCTCTTTGGAAAAATCCTGATATTTATACATTTGCAGAGGAACGGGTTTCGGCACACGTGGCCAGCAGGTGCCAAAACATGCCTCGGTTACAACATAGGGAGCCTATGACACATGCGCTCGCTGGCCAGGCACGCTGCACGAGCCATAGCCACCCTGTCTATTGGTTCACGGGCTTTGTACATGCCGCATATTGTCATAATCCAGCAGTCACGCACCAGCCACACTCACAGCTGTGCTGTGCAACAGTCTGCTGCCCATCTTCCCCAGTATTGCTCAGCTCTCTTATCTTTGTCTTCTGCATTCCAAGCAACAGGCAACAAACCATCCATTTTCTGTGCTGACTGCATTTTTCTCAGCTATCTACTTCTTCCCCAGTATTCATCTACGGACCAAAATTCCATCTTTTAACCCCTCCATATACAGAAGGGGAAACAGTTGATGTGCAATGGAAACTGCAACTGGAGAGAGGAGTGAGAACATGTGAGAGAAACCACCCTGCAAACACCAAGGTCAGTGAAGAAGGAGGGGGAGGAGGTGCTCCAGGTGCCGAGGCAGAGATTCTCCTGCAGCAACCTATGGGGAAGATCATGGTGAGGCAGGCTGTCCCCCTGTAGCCCATGGAGGTCCACGGTGGAGCAGATATCCACCTGCAGCCCGTGGAGGACCCCATGCCAGAGCAGGTGGATGCCTGAAGGAGGCTGTGACCCCGTGGGAAACCCACACTGGAGCAGGTTCCTGGCAGGACCTGTGGACCCCTGGAGAGAGGAGCCCATGCTGGAGTGGGGTTGCTAGCAGGACTTGTGACCCCATTGGGGACGAATGCTGGAGCAGTCTCTCCAGTTCCATTTCCTGTGGGAAGGACTCAAACTGGAGAAGTTCATGGACAACTGTGTGCCATGGGCAGGACCCCACGCTGGAGCAGGGGAAGAGTGAGGAATCCTCCCCTTGAGGAGGAAGGAGGAGCACTGACAACACATGATGAACTGACCCCAACCCCCATTCCCCATCCCCTTGAGCCACTCGGGGGGAGGAGGTAGAGAATTCAGGAGTGAAGTTGAGCGTAGGAAGAAGGGAGGTGGGGGTAGGGAGAAGGTGGTTTATGATTTGGTTTTATTTCTCATTATCCTCTCATAATCATTCTGATTTGATTGGTAATAAATGAAGCTAATTTTACCCAAGTTGAGTCTGTTTTGCCCATAATGGTATTTCATGAATGATCTCTCCCTGTCTTTATCTCAACCCATGAGCCTTTCGTTATATTTTCTCTCCCCTGTCCAGCTGAGGAGGGGGAGTGATATAATGGCTTTGGTGGGCACCTGACACCCAGCCAGGGTCAACCCACCACAACAATTAAGACTCAAAGAAGATGTTTTAACTTTTGATATGCAAATAAAGGGAAAATAAGCATGATTATCTGCAGCAAGGCTTTACTTTTCTTAATCTCAATGTATAGGGCAACACAGAAAGGAGAAGAAAGCATACGCGTGTTTAATTTATGGTTTGAAATTGTTAAATAACAACTAGCTTCTGTGCTTTAGATGCTAATTATTCATTTGCAAAGCATCTACTGGAAGATATCAAAACTGAATACAGAAAAAATTTGGTTCCTATGGACACACACCCCAAAAGTCGCTATGAAAATAACAGCAGTCTTGGGGATGGAAGGAAAAATCTGATCTATCAGAATTATATCTGTGCAGAAACAGAACATATGGTTTAAAAACAGTTATAAAAAATTAAAATCAGTAACAGTGGTTTTAAATATAATACATATATAAAAATTGTCTCCTTGAAATGAACTAAAGGACTAATTCAATGCATCATCAATAGAGCTAAACAAAATTTAGCAAAACTTCAATTTCATCAGATGAAGAATATAACAACACATAGTTACATAAAAGAATGCACAAGAATAGAAATATTGAGAAAAAATATTTCATCAAAAATGTGCAAATATCTTTTATAGTAATAAAAATGCTGTTCGTACCAATGGAAAATACCATGGCCCTTATTACAGCACAAATATATGAAAGTTTAAAAACAGGCAGAAATAGAATCTCAAGAAATAAACAGATCATTCAAACTAGTATCTCAGACTACAGCATCATTGAAAAGAGAAGCTGTATTAGATATTCTCAAATATAAATTCTTCAGGCTGAGACTTCCTACTCCATTGTTCAACAGTTTTCTCACCAATTTTTTATAATCCCAACTTCTCTATCAAATAGCCAAGTATTTATGTATGTGCTAATCTTTAACGGCTTGGGAATAGTCCAAGATTCAATTTTTATTGTTCTCCCTCGCTTCCTGTTAATCAGACGTTTTGAAGCATTTTGCTGACTGGTGACATCATCTTCTCTTTACAAAGTAACTCTGAACTGCAAATAATAGAATATACGCATGTGTTGCAAAATAGGTCAAAGCATTTTTTCTGCTCCTTCTCCAATTCTAATGTCTCATACTATAGTTGTGCACAGCCTATAAGACTGTGTTCCTATGAAAAAAGTGTCTGTTTATTAAATGGTGCCTCCACAATCAGAGACTATAAATGTGAAAAGCTTGTAATGTTATGTCTCTCATCCATTTCTATCTTATCAGGATTATCTCTTTCTCCAGATGTTTAGAAACTGAATCTCAAGGACTGGAAAAAGCCTGGGATGTCTCTTCAACCGGTTTATAGATATAAGATCTCTTTTCATAATATTTTTGGGTAACACTAACATTTTGTAACATTGTAAGCAATTCTGAGTTCAGATTTTTTTAGATTTATGTGATGATGTTTCTATACTCCCCTTCCCACACACCCCTTTTTTCCCTAGGAATGAAAAACGTCACTTAATATTTCATTGTGGTTTATTCTCCTAGAAGATTCTAACATGATTACAAATGGAAATTGAGCATTAGTCTTACTTCATTGTGTGCAGAATGCTCTGCTCTTTACCTCTTTCTCTTTGATATGTAAAGTGTTTTTGATACGACTTACTGATTGGTACTATCATAACACTTCAGTCAACATTAGAAACCATTGTACCTACACAATCGTTCTCCTCTCCTTTAAACACTTTGTAACAATTTTTCCCTTTAACTAAACAGTACCTTAACGACTTTATCTAAAGAACACTTCTAATGTGAAAAAAATGTAATTAGAAAATGTAAACCACTGAACTTTCCTTACTTTTATACATATTTTCTTTTATTCTGGACATATTTTTAAATGATTATGCTCAACAGTTACTTAGACACTATCATGCAGCTGTGAGTTTACTACTTAATGGCACATTAAAAATCTTCTCTGGCTGTTGCTCCTAGACTCAGTATAATATTTGCCAGTGCCATGTGATTACTACATTGTATTCCTGGAGCCTCATTAAAAACTTTAATGGTAAGACATATAGATAAAATACTTTGGCAGAAATTCACACCTTTATCTTACTAAAAAAGAGGCCAATATGTACATGTTCCTACAAAAAAATGATTTTTTTTCCCAGAAGATTGTCAGTTGTTTTTAACTGTGAAGAAGACATTAAAGACTTTATGAGGAAACTGCAGAGGGAAAAAATAATAAAAGATGAGTTGCTTTTAATAATTTATTAAAAGTCACATATTTTTTGAATGCAAAAATAAGATATAGTCCAATAACATCTTCCAAAATACAGTTATATTAACTTCTCATTCTGCTCAATAACATTTAATTTTGCCACTCACCAGCAGATCTCAAGGTCTTCCAGTTACTGAGGTCAGACAAGTAAATACCAGGAGATTGACAAAGTCATTATCCTCTACCAGTCCTTCCTTCTTTCCTTCCTCTCAGAGGAACCTGAGAATTTACTGGTATGAACCACAGGGACTTCACCTTTAATTTTCCTGTCAGGGGAACTATGGCTACAGGAACAATGAAAACTAATGGGTCCATCAGCCCTGAATGTCATGCAGCAGCCTAACACCTAAAGGTCTCTCGTAATAGGTGAAATCAAACACTGCTGCAAACCCTAAATGACTCCTTCAATGAATGTAGGACATACAGTCCTGGCTGGAGGATTAATTTTCACAAATTATTTTTCCATCCATTTTCTGCATTCTGATTTACAAGGGAAACTTACAACATCCCTTCGAAAGACAGGTTTGGAAATCCAAAGTAATTCATGCTCTGGATACAAAAATCAGGGATTAGGGAAGAATATGATTCTATGACACATAAAAATTTTTTACAACTCACCACCAGCTGACCATTCACTTGGAGGGTGGTAAAAGGGATATTTACCTATATCTTATATTTACTAATGACAGTGACTTTTCTACTTTGCCTTTTGTTAACACCTCACTGAAAGTATTTATTAGCATAAATAAAAACTCAGAGAAATTCTTTCAAACTTGGATTGAAGATATGTGTACTTGTACATTGGTCTGAATAAACCAGTGTAGTGCTTTTGTTGCACCACTGTAAATGGAGCAAAAAGGCAAACTTGCTTTTTGTACATTCTCTGAGACAGCTACAGAGGCTGTTGAAAGCCTCAGATTTACAAAGCAATCTGTAAATTTTACAGTACAGTTTAATTTTTCTAGTTGTTGCATTCTGTTTTATGTAACAAAAATCCTTTGGTCATCCATTCAAAGCATTGGATGTAGGGAGGATATTCAGCATGCTAAGAACATCCAGGAACAGATTTACAAATTGTATTCTCAAACTTCTGAATAAGGGCTTAAGCCAATTTCAGTGTTCATTTAAAGTGACTCTAGAAATGTGATACCAGTTTTTTTGTGTCTGTCTTCACTTTTGCAAACAGATACTCATTAAAACACTTTTTTCCTGCCGTCACACAATGATGTAATAGCCTGCAATGGTATGGTTTATCTACCTAATTTCTCTCAATAGCCAGCTTCTAGGAAGTACTATAAACTGTGATGAACTATAACCTGCCTTTTAGTTATCATTTAGAGAGATTCTCTGACTCATAAACTGATTTCTGATTGTATTGCAGTTTTGAGTGTTATTCATATTGAAATGAAACTTCAATGGTACAGACCACACAAATAGCAAATAGTATGAGGTCACAAGTTTGTTAGAGAAACCTGCCTTGTTTGCAATAAAACAGATAACCCATCCGTGATTTCCAAATTTCAGCCTTGTAAAAACAATTTTTACTCATTGATATTGCTGTTAGTCTTTGGGTCTCAAAGGAAGCTTTGCCCAGGCAGCTGTTTTAATTCCTGTTTTGCAACACAGGTCAAATAGCCATGGGGTAGATGGTCCCCAAGACACAAAATCTGAATAACTGTGCTCAGTTCTGAGCTTGGGAGCCTTCAGGTAAGCCACATACTTAATGTATCACCATCATCCTCTGGGATTTCATTTGAGATTTAAAATATTTCTGCGTACATTATTTAATGGCAGAAACTTAAGTGCCTAGTGCCAGAATAGTTCTGTGCAGTGTAAAAAATAGACCTAGAATAACTGTCACTCATTCATCAATGTCAGAGTAAAAATGAACAACTACCGTACAACAAGGGAAGGTTTGCTCCTTTTGACTAAAGAAAGTCTTTGTAGCTCAGGTTCATCTGGAGTAACTTGTTCATCAGTAATTTTGAAATAATTAAAAAAAAAAATAAAGACAAAATTACCAGTCATTCATTCTGCATGGAGTACATCCTGGGACAAACATGAAAACAGTTGATATCCTGTCATCTTTTCACTTACTGGGGCCAGTGTGTGCCAGTCTCCCTGGAGACACACTTTGTGCAATGTAGAAGCTACTGTTACCAGAATGGATCACCAATATAACTGCAAAATGCTGTCTTCAATGAAGTTCTGCACATTCACTGTCCAGGGAAGCACACTTGGCCAATGTTGATGTGCCAAGAGCCTTATTCAGCTTTTAAGTTGAAAAGACTACAGAAACACGAGCCACTACAGTCACTACAAACACAAACAGTGCTATTCCTTCATGAAATGCTAGAGGGTTTGCCTGCACCCTCCTCTTCACATAGAAACTATCACAAGTTGACAATGTTATGTTCACTCAATGATTTTTGGAAGGCCATGTCTGAATTATGAGAGGCTGAAGGACTAGGTTATATTTTGTATTGAGTCCCCTTTAACTTTAGGGATTTGATTTGAAAATTCTTTGTTGTAGTATTGCTGGTAAAGTGTTCATTAAATACCAGGAAAACTCAATTCTAGCTTCTTCCATTATTTCATTTCATATTTAATTAGTTAATTGTTGCATGCATTTTTTTTTTATACAGAGGTTCAAATGGTCCACTGTGCACATGTGCATGTTGAGAGATTATTATAATTAGAAATTAAACTGAATTGGTGATACAGAGAACGAACTACTTATTGTTTAATGATTGTTTCTCTGTACCTTTACATACCAAGGACTGGTGTTTGTCAAGGATTAAGCCTGTCAGAGACTAGTACTTGGGAGTGATG
>JANXJC010000031.1:26459972-26471474 GCA_027564655.1 Leptodon cayanensis
TGCAAACTTGCTGAGGGTGCACTCAATCCCCTCATCCAAATCATCAATAAAGATATTAAACAGAACAGGGCCCAACAACAAGCACTGGGGAACACCACCTGTGACCCGCTGCCAACTGGATCTAACCCCATTCACCACAGCCCTCTGTGCTTGTCCATCCAGTCAGTTCTTCACCCAGCGAAGAGTACACTTGCCCAAGCCATGAGACACCAGCTTGTCAAGGAATATGTCATGAGAGACAGTGTCAAAGGCCTTGCTGAAGTCAAGGTAGGTAACATCCACAGCCTTTCCTTCATCCAATAAGTGGGTCACCTGGACATAGAAGGAGATCAGGTTGGTCAAGCAGAACCTGCCTTTCGTAAACCCATGCTGACTGGTCTGATCCCCTGCTTGTCCTGCACTTGCCATGTGAGTGCTCCCAAGACAAACTGTTCCATAATTTTCCCCGGTACCGAGGTCAAGCTGACAGGCCTGTAGTTCCCCCGATCCTCCCTCTGACCCTTCTTGTAAATGGGAGTCACATTGGCAAGCTTCCAGTCCTCTGGGACCTCCCCTGTTGACCAGGATCGCTGATAGATGATGGAGAGTGGTTTGGCAAGGACCTCCGCCAGTTCCCTCAGTACTCTTGGATGGATCCCATCGAGTCCCATAGATTTGTGAGTGTCTAGATGGCATAGTAAGTCACTAACTACTTCCTCCTGGATTACGAGGGGTATAATCTGCTCTTTGTCCTCACCTTACAGCTCAGGAAGCGGAGTAGCCTGAGGATAACTGGTCTCCCTATTAAAGACTCAGGCAAAGAAGGCATTAAGTACCTCAGCCTTTTCCTCATCTCTGGTGGTTACGTTCCCTTCTGTATCCACTAAAGGATAGACATTCTCCTCAGGATTCTTTTTACTGCTAACATATTTGTAAAAACATTTTTTGTTGTCCTTTACAATAGTGGCCAGATTTAGTTCTAGCTGAGCTTTTGCCTTTCTGATTTTCTCTCTGTATGATCTAACAAGATCCCTGTACTTCTCCCAAGTTGCCCGCCCTTTCTTCCAGAGAATAAACTCTCCTTTTTTTCTTGACTCTTAGCAAAAGCTCCCTGTTCAGCCAGGCCAGTTGTTTTCCTCGGCGGTTTGACTTGTGGCACATGGGAATAGCCTGGTCCTGAGCCATTAAGTTTTCCTTCTTGAAGAATGTCTATCCCTTCTGGACCCTTTGCCCTTCAGGACTGTCTCCCAAGGGACTCTCTCAACCAGTGCCTTGAAAAGGCCAAAGTTTGCACTCCAGAAGTCCATAGTGGTGGTTTTGCTGACTACCTTCCTTGCCTCACCAAGGATTGAGAATTCTACCATTTCATGGTCGCTAATGCCAAGACAGCCTCCGACCATCATACCTCCCACCAGTCCTTCCCTGTTCGTAAACAATACATCTAACAAGGCTCCTCCCCTGGTAGGCTCACCTACCAGCTGTGTCAGGAAGTTATCTTCCGCACACTCCAGGAACCTCTTAGATTGTTTAGTCACTGCTGTGTTGTATTTCCAGCAGATATCTGGAAAGTTAAAGTCCCCCATGAGAACAAGGGCACACGATTCTGAGACTCTTGCCAGCCGCTTGTAGAATGATTGATCTGTCTCTTCCACCTGGTTGGGTGGTCTATAACAGACTCCCAGCACAATATCTGACTCACTGGCTTTCCCTCTCATCCTCAGCCATAAGCACTCCACCTTGTCATCAGAATCATGTAGCTCTGTGCTGTCAAAACATTTCCTAACACAGAGAGCCACCCCACCACCTCTTCTACCTCTCCTATCCCTTCTGAAGAGCTTATAGCCATGTATTGCAGCACTCCAGTCATGGGAGTCATCCCACCATGTTTCTGTGATGGTGATTAAGTCGTATCTATCCTGCTGCACAATGGCTTCCAGCTCCTCCTGTGTTTTGCCCATGCTGCGTGCATTAGCATAGATGCATTTGAGCTGGCCTATCAAATCTACCCCTAACATTGGCATGCTGGCCCCAGGCTCATCTCTGGTGCACCTAGTTTTATCCCTTACCCCCTTCAAACCTAGTTTAAAGCCCTCTCTATGAGCCCTGCCATCTCATGAGCGAGGATTCTTTTACCCCTTTGAGACAGCTGGATACCATCTGTCACTAGCAAGCCCGGTGCCATGTAAACCTCCCCATGATCAAAAAAAACCCAAATTCCACTGATGGCACCAGCCTCTGAGCCACGTATTAACCAGGTGTGTTTTCCTCTTCCCTTCAGTATATTTCCCTGCCACTGAAGGAATTGAAGAAAATACTACCTGTGCTCCCAATCCTTCCACTAATCATCCCAGTGCCCTGAAGTCCCTTTTGATTGCCTTCAGATTTCTCTCTGCAATCTCATCCCTGCCAACCTGCACAACTAGCAATGGGTAATAATCAGAGGTCTGAACCAGACTAAGGAGTTCCCTGGTAATGTCTTTTATCCAGGCCCCAGGGAGGTAGCAGACTTCCCTGTGGGATGGGTCAGGTCTGCTTATTGGGCCCTCTGTCCCCCTCAGAAGGGAGTCACCTACAACAATTACCCTCCTTTTTCTTTTTTCAGAGGATGTGAGAATGTATGGGGCTGTCTGACTGAGCCTAGGCACCTCCCTAGATAGGGCTTCATCTGTGCCCTGATCTTCATTGACCTGGTCCTCAAGTTCCAGAGCCCCATACCTGTTGTGTAGGGGCAACTGGGAAGGTGAAGGAGACTGGGAGGGGATTCGCCTGCCTCCCCGAGCAGGGACCTGAATCCATTCCCCTCCGTCTCTTAGGTCCCCTCCTGCCTGGTGGCCAGAGGGCAGGGGAACCTCCGCTTCTTGTGGAGCCTCAATCTGCTGCCTCTGCCTCAGGGATGGTAGGGTGTGGGTCCACCAATCTATCTCCCTCTCACACTCCCTTATACTCCTCAACCTCTCCACTTCCTCCTTCAGCTCTGCCACCAGGCTGAGCAGATCATCCACCTGGTCACACCTCACACAAGAGGTGCCCCCGCTGCCCTCCATCATCAGTGACAGAGTCAGGCACTCCCTGCAGCCAGAGACCTGGACAGCTGCACTTTTACATGGGAGCTCTGTCTGCATTGCCAGATTTTTCCTAACAATGGCTTTCCCCTGAGTGGCAACCATACCTGGGTCTCCCTCTGGGCTGACGCCCCTGCTTGAGTAGCCTTTTTGAGCTTGGAAGAGCGGGGGGCTGCACCCTACCTGCACTCCCTGCCTGTGCAAACTGCCGTGCAAACTGCCATGCCATGCCCTTTCTGACGCACCACGCCCTGTCTGCTGTGCAAACTGCTGCACCACGCCCTTTCTGACATGCCATGCCCTGTTTGCCTGCCCTGTTCACCACACTCCTTTTCTCTGTCGCTCCATAGGGCTGTTTAAATCTCCCACGGTTGTCCCTGGCAATGCCCACACTGCGTCATCCTCTCTCGCGATAGCTGCCGGCTCGGGATGGGTCCCTCTGCTCTTCCCCAGGGCTCCTGGGCTTCGGGAACTCCCCAGTCCGCCTCAGTCTAGTGCTTAGCCACCAACTTACCATTGCCACTGCTGGCCTTGCCGCTGACTGAATGAATAGTTCTTGCTAGTTCATTGGGACAATACAAAGGACAGAACACTACTGTTTTGTCTAAGATTAGAAGTGCTTCTATAACCTTCAATTAATGGAAGTATTATACTCAATACATTGTTATGGGCAAGAAGGAAACAAACCATCTATATATATTTATATGTATACATACATTTAGATAAGAACCTAGATAAGATCTTACCAATCTAATCAAAACACAATAATTATTAGCCCAGTTGTAATACAGTTACTTGTCTAAATTCTAAAGAAGAGACTCATTAATAATACCCTTAAAATGGTCATACAGAAACACACTAATGTCTACCAACTTTCTCTGGTGTTGTGCTCAACCTTCTAAAGTCCCTCTAGGTCCTGAGGTTGACAGGGCCACTCTTTCTTAAGCAGAGAGGTGGGAGCTCTCACACTAACTCCCCAACATCCTGAGGTCTTCACCAGGAGCACTGTGAATTCATGGTGGGTGTCCCTTCCTTCTTGGTCACTTGGATTTCTTTTTATACACTTTCCCATCCCCAGATGCTTCCTTCCTTTTGGTCCCAGGGAAAGGGTGAAAGCTGCCCCGCAGCCCCCCAATATCCCCAGGGTCCATTTGTCTGGCAGGGACTGCCTGGGGCTGTCAGCCCCTTCCCTGGCAGCACTCACAGAACTGGAGCTCAGACAGGCTGGGCAATGGGCACTCGGCCATGGGGCACCTGGTAAACCCAGCTCAACCCCATTCAGTCCAAGGGCAGCCCAACCACCCCTTGGGACCCAACACAGCCTACCAAGAGCAATGTCAAAAACAAATTTACCAGTCTACAGGAGCTTGAAATAGTTTGCTGCTTAGAGGAAATCAAACAGCAGTCTAGTGAGTTATGTTTTAAAAAATTGGCTTAGAAAAGTTCTCCATATGCACCTGAAGATGTAGATTTTTCTCCTGAAGCTGAACACTCCAGGTTTCTTTACTGGTTCCAGAAGTATGAGTTCATATGTAAGTTCTTTCCTATACTAGAGACACTACTGGAAGTCTCTCTCAGCTCCATCTCAGTATCCATTTTCACCACACCTGAAGGAATTGAACATATTTCAGATGTATGCTCTTCTGCCTTAATCGGCAGAAAGTGGCTGAGAAGGTTAAAACACTGTGCAGGAGAAATACCACTATATACGCAACGCAGTAAGATGAATGCATTAATTGAAGAACCGTGGCAAGACTGGACTGCAGCGATCCAGGAGATGAGGGTGGCTGCAGTACTGGCATGGGCAATGTTCTCACCAACAGCACCAGAGCAAGGGTTCATGACAGATAGCAGGGTCCCCGCCACAGCCACATGGTGACCACCACACAAATGCAAAGTGACAAAGCAGGTCCAGCTGGGAAGGCCAGTGAGTGAGGCAGGTCTGTCTGTGAGACCAAAGCTGAAGTAGGGGTCCTGTGTTCCTGGGAGTGGGGGATGAAGTTAGTCCCAGAGGAGGCCACTTAAGGCAATACAGGACTGCTGGTGCCATCACGGCTCTGATATTGCCTGATGTATACATTTGTGTTACATATTTGTAGGAGTCCTTAAAGAAGCATATATAGTTCTCTCTGTGTATATATATATATAGTTGTAAATGATTCTTACATACTATTCTTGTATGTTCTGTATCATATGCTATATATATTATATGTATATGCCCCCGTATAAGATTTGAAGAAAATTTGGATTTTTCTGCCTATACCTTATGATAGATAGCAGTTTAGAAAAATATTATATACAGCAAAGAAACAGTCACTGAGGAAGAAAAATATATCATTTGGAAAAATACATCAACTTACAGGTACAGCCAACGTACTTTATTTCTCTTGAATTTTATAATTATACAATTATGTGGCAGCTTTCTTACAGTAAATGGTGGAAGAATTTTTGGTGCTACATACATTGTACAGGTAATATGCCTACTGTATCAAGTTTTACATGTTATTTTCTGTAGTTTAAAGGTTCCTTTGCGTGACAATCACTTTTTATTAAAGAATTAGCATGTATTTCCACTACTAGTAGTGGAACTTAAAAAAAAAAAATTCCCCTTGGAGACATCTCTATTGTCATTCAAGGAGTACTTACCCAGGGTTACAATTTTACATCAAACTACTGCAGATCATTTGCAAAACACATGGGGAGCAGGTTTGACATGCGTTAGATGAATGTACAGTTAATTTGAGAAAATGTAGGCCAATAGGAAGTTGTTTTTCAGGAAAACAAATTGTTTTCAGTGGAGCTGATTTATGAAGTAGACCATGATGAAATTTAGAAAAAACAATTGCAATAGAGACTAATGATGTTAAATTGCATTAGTGTCATACATCAAGTTAATGTTTATCAAACCATGTCACAATCTAAGACAAATTATTTCAGATTTTTGCAAAACGATAGAAAAAATGCAAAAGAAGAAAAACATTTCTATGTGAGTTGAAGGTAGAGAAATATAGTCTAGCATTTGAAAAAGAAGTGATAGACTATTTCTTATAAGAACATGATAAGAGAGTTTAAAGCAGGAATATAAATATTTTCAAATGCATGTACTTTAGATGGAATAGGTTTCATTTAACTAATCTAGAATAATGAATTTTACCCTGGAAAATATTGATTTCAGTTGTAAACACAGTGGTAAAATTTATGTAAGCAGATAATAACTACATAATACTGCACTGAAAATACACGTGACTAGTACGTGTCATGACCCAGACTGGACAGACCAGGGAGTTGTGTTTAATTTGAAATTCCCTCTGGCTAAATTAGGGTGAAATGACACCAAACAATCAGTTAAAGATTTTATTCATGACAGAAGGAAACTGAACTGGGGAGGCATGGTAGTAGGTTGCGAGGTTTCTCACAACAGGAATAGGCATAAGACTACTTCTGTAAACTGTGTAACCCAGGGTAACTATATACATCAATTCAGGGAGTAAGGAGATCCCTCCCATTGAGTCACAAGGTTCAGAGCAGACCCCCTTGCTTTCTAGACTCCTCCTCAGAGAAGGGCCTAAGGACAGCTGGATCCACTCTTAGTCTCAGATTTGGTCAACAGTTTATGTCTTGAAACAGATGAGGTGTAGGGATTGTGGAAAAGGAAAGAGAAGAAGACAGAGAGAGAAAAAGGAAGAGAGAAAGATTTCACCGGTCCTGGGTCCAACATTTGTTCAGTCAGCCGAGGGGTCCAGTTCCAGTGGGCTTGCACACCTGGGGCTTCAGTTTGTGTCCTTTTATCATCCTTACACCTCCTTTGGGTGGGCACCCAAACTCATTAGGCTAATGAGCACTTTGTGAGCCTTTGGGCTTGGGGGTCGTTTGGGGTGTAACTTCTCCTTCCCTGCAGACATGGCCATTGTTTCATCTTTGTATCAGAACAGCACATCCGAAAAGGGAGCTGTGCACACTCCAGCATGCCCTCTCGTTGCTGATGTCTGAGCTGATGGGCTTTTCACCTTGGTTCCTTGCTGTACAGCATTTGTCTTTAAGCAGAACTTGCCCCACGACAATGTTAGAGACATTAACTCTTTCAGTCTCTCACAGTACATTACAATATAACATTATGAATATGTGAAGATTTAAGTGCAAAGCTTCATTCATTAGACTTTAGGAAGAACTTACCACATGTTGTAAACCACCTGGAGCTATTAGGGCAGTATGAGTAATTTCTTTTTTCTCCTCCCTTCCCCAAAATTCTAAATCCTACTAATGTAATTTATGAACAATATTTTTTTTTTTTTACCTTAGGGCTTTAGTATTATTACATTTATCAAAAATATTTTACGACTTTTTTTTTTATATATAGATTCACCCTCTTAGAAAGTTGATATGAAACCTTCATGCCTTACAATAACAGTGCTCAGTTCCACATCTCTTACTTGCAAGAAATCCACTTTCACGTTAATGTATTCAAGCTTATTGATATGAATTTTGCTCAAGCCTGAGATTTAATCAATGCCCTTAATTAACTATAGGAATTCAAATTAAAGTCTATTATATATCTTCCTACCATTTTTCAATTAATTAATTTAAATTAAGTTTTTACAGTCAAAAGAGAATTCAGGCTGAAGTTGATAAGTGCTAATGAACATTAAAATGGGAGAATTTTAAGTTTTTGGGGTTTGTAAGGCAAATATTTGAATGATACATAAAATGACTGTTTAGTGTTTATTCTCAGTATCTTTTTGCTGAAGATAAATCTGGGGCTTTATCAGCTGCATAGAAATAATATACCAAGGGACAGACTGGAAGAATGTGGCAAATATCTGCTAAACTAATTCAAAACCAGGATTCCCTTCTTCTAGATGAAGCTAGAGTAATAAAGAAACAAAGAAAGCTTCCAACTTTGATTGACTGAATGAATTGAAGAGCAGGTTTCAAATATATACTGAAAATGTATATAGTAGAAGCTGTCTTTAGATCAGTTCTGTTGTAACTAAATCACATCCTTAGTTGCTTCAAAAACAAATTGTGTATGGACTGCTGTTCATAAGCACGTACTCTAGATATTACCCCAAGAATTGATGTCTCCCGTACCTCTTGCTGAGGTCCTTTTTCCCTGATCTAGCAAAATGGAGGGTTATTTTTTCATGGTTGTCATATAGTAAAGACACAATTTAAGGAGATGTCCTTTTGAAGAAAGGGTGGCTTGCATGTAATTGCCAAGCTTGAGCTGAATATTTTGAATAGTTTCTTCTTTGTATTTTTAACTTTATGTCAAAGACACCTAGAATGTTTTTTTGAGGTTTGGTTTTGTTGTTTTTTTTTTAGCTCCATAACCTATTTTTAATAAAATAGCTACATTTTTTGTATCTCTTTAACCAAGGTTGTCTCTAGGTAGGAAATCTGTAACAGCAGAAACTCAATTATTTTTTCTTTGTGTTATCAATATTGATTTTCATTTACTCTGTCTTTCTAGGGCTTTGTATAACTGTTTGGTTAATATTAACATTAATAAAACATCTTTTAACAAACAGTCAATACTTGGATCACCACCATATACTTCAACTGCCTATCATTTATTTTATTAGAAATGCCATTTTCATTCTTGGCTATACTAGACTATTTAATAATTAATGGTGACTATCAGTTATTTGTCTGTACAATTCTTTAATGGCATGAAAAATTCCCTTGTGCTTTGAAAATATAAAGCATTATTGTTATTTGTCAAAATCCTTAAAATTTGTTGATATATATTTCTAATGTCTTCACCTTCAGGAAAGAGAACCAAGTTGCAATTGCATTCTGTTCTTTGTCTAATAATTCCTTCATATCCATGGTAAAATTTCGCATTTGAAAGTGCACTTGAACTCCTAAATGAGTGGGCTCAGTTACTGGTAGTAATAAGAGTATTAGCATGACCACAATCCCAGTTGTGTGTCATGGAACACAGATGTTCAGGTAAAGGCATGCCTCCCACCTCAGCTTGTCTACCTCCAGCCACCTGGTGATATCCTGCAGATGAAAGTCCCCATCATAGCTGTTCATTTGCCCCAGCTGCATTGATTTCCTGCAAGGACCTCCAACCTTAGGCTCTGATCACCTGACTTCATAAAATATGGCTACACCCATGCACACCTGAGGAAGTGCTCACCTCTTCATCTTGGCACTCACTACTGTGTCCTGACCCGCCATTTTTCTTATGACTAGAGCCAGGAGAGCTAGTCCAACATCTGAATGGATTTCTGGTGGTGGTGTGAAGTGCAGTTGACAGGTTGAAAAGCAAGAAGCCAGTTTTTTATGCTGCAGCAACTTATGTCCAATTAGCTGATTGGCATAATTTCTGATCATCTGTCTAGTCATAACTTCTTGAATAGAGGTACTTGCCAGCGGTAGAAACAGTCATATTTATATTGGCAAAGTCAGAAGAAACTATTGCTGCGCACTGTGATGGAGTTGAGAGCTTAAATGTGGGTCAATATTGATCAATAAAGAATTGAGCAGTACTGAAAAACAAGAATTTATCAACTGTGAAGAGAGTTGGGTTTTTTTCCTGAGTGTTTTTCCACTGTCTTGGCTACAAACCTTTGGGAAAGCAAAAATTATGTCCCCTATACTTTTTTTTTCACTATAACAGTGGGTAGTAGCAGAGGCTTTTTAACTAGCTTTACTGTACCAGTTAAAGCCAATTTGGGATAGACAATACTAATATGTGAGTTTTTCCAGTCATTATAGAATCAGTTTTGATCTGTAATCTCTTGGTCTGGAACCAGCACTGAAGTTTGTGATGCATACTCTTTAGGATAGCACTAATATTACAGTATTGGTCTCTAGGTAATTGCTCTTCATGATTAGTTTTTAATTTTTACCTCTGAAATTCTAAACAATATATAATGGCATGACTCAGTAGAAACATATAGCTGTATCTAAAAATTAATAGATTTTTAATTTATAAGGAAACATTTTTATAATTTAATTTGCATGTCAAACACACCTATCTAGAGGTTCTAGAATTTCTTCTTTAAAAAGACAGTTACACTTGATTTAAAGACATCTTCTGGCAGACTGCATCTCTAGATATTTTTCCTCAAGTGACTCATTTACCTTCTTTCTTCATGAAACAAAGAAAGAGCAGCATTCAAGGAAACAGTACATTTTAGTATTTTGGTTTTAACAGAAAAAAATATTAATACACTTCATTATGCAGAGGATGAGAAATTTTTTTTTTTCAAAATCAGTAGTAAATAATCATGTATGCCATGTTTTTTAGCTCTATGAATACACGTAATACTGGAAGAATCCAAATCCCAAAGGTAAAAAATGACTGACAGGGTTTCTTCAGAAAATCTGAGGGAACAGTTAATAAATCTTGCACAAGAGTAAACCAGACCAAAGACATCTTGCTGGACAGATCCATTAATACCTAGAGGCATAGTTTAAGATACACATAAACATATAGGTATACTCTTCGACTTAATCAAATATGCATACACACTCATTCTACCCATGGTTGCCTTTAATGGCACAGGAGAGTTGCTTTTGTGCTAAAAACAATGCTTGTGTGACTAGTATGCGCTGAAACCTCATGTTACTCTGTTCCTATTCCAGACTCCACATATGCGGAACAAAACCTCTTTTACACACAAGTAAGAATAGTTTTCTTGCCCCCTCTCTTCCCCCGCCGCCTCCCCCCAAATCTCAACAAAAGAAATCTAGGTCTTTAGTACAGCAAACAGAAACATTAGGAAAGGCCACATTGCCCCGATCCAATGTCGGGGAAGGTTTCAATATGATCCCAAGAGCGAGATAAAGACACAAATGAGGTCAAATGCTGTATAGCCAAAAGAGTTTTGTTATCAAAAGTATCAAAAGTAGAAAATAGTAGTGATAGGATAAAATAGAAGAAAAGGCAGAAATCAAGCAAGCAGTTGGGATAGAGCTGCAAGGATAGTCACCACCACAGATCCAGCAGCATCCCATTGGTCCTCAGTCTTCTATTCTTCAGTGGTGGGTGCACACCATGGCTTGTCTCCACGTTTTTTTTATAGGGCATAGTTTGATGATGCATGCACATATGTACTGTTCATGCACTGTTCATGCACTGCATGAGAGCGATGAGAGCTCACTGCATGAGCACTGCCTGAGTCCTTCAGGCACAGACTGCTTCAGCAAGGGTCCCCCGCGGGGTCACAAGTCCTGCCAGAAAACCTGCTTCAGCGTGGACTCTTCTCTCCACGGGGCCACAGGTCCTGCCAGGAGCCTGCTCCAGCGTGGGCTTCCCATGGTGTCACAGCCTCCTTTGGGCACATCCAGCTGCTCTGGCGTGGGGTCCTCCACGGGCTGCAGGTGGATATCTGCTCCACCGTGGACCTCCTCAGCTGGAGGGGGACAGTCTGCCTCACCATGGTCTTCCCCACGGGCTGCAGGGGAATCTCTGCTCCGGCACCTGGAGCATCTCCTCCCCCTCCTT
>JANXJC010000031.1:26478181-26496557 GCA_027564655.1 Leptodon cayanensis
TGACCAAATCTTATCTCAAAGACTACAGTTTCCATGAGAATGGTAGCCTCCACATCCTTGTCGACTTCAGCCTGTTTTCTGTCCTGAATTGTCCATATGGACAGAGGAATGTCCGGCTTAGACAGGCCATCTCAGAGACAAAGGCTTGAGATAAGCAGCCCACAATTCTTGAGATGAATGGCTTGAGTACTCTCTCACACCTGGCAATCTTTGAGACAAACAGCTCAAAATAACAATTCAGTCTCTCACACACGACCAGACACATCGATTACAATCGCCACTGCTGGTTATTGCTTGATTAGGAATACGGGAAATACAGGTCTGGTTGATGGCGGGGGTGGTGGTGGGAGCATACCACATCTCCCCTCCTAACCTCTTGCCCCCACAGCTTACTCCCTGGGAGTGGGGCAGAGTCAGTAACAGAGAAGGCCTTGATGTTGCACAAGCACTGTTCAGCAATAGTGAGAACATTGGTGTGTGGTCAACTCTGGTTTGGTCACAGATCCAAACCACAGCACCATATGGGCTGCTATGAAGAAAGTTAACTCCATCACAGCCATACGTGTATGGCTAGCATTGCAGAAAAAATGGGTTTCAATTATAGCCCCTTTTATGAGGATAACTGCTGTTAAAAATTCAAGATAATTTTTTAATCAGTGCTGGCTGTTTAAAAAAAAAACACAAAAATTAGAACTCAACATGTTTCTAGATAAACTAGGGAATACATTTTGAATTTCTGCAACTGTGACAAACACATTTTTCAAGAGTCTTTCTAAGACTTTGTTCCCTACATCACTATTACATTCTTGATTCTCAATTTGTACAGGTGAGAAAGTCTGAGTCCGAAACCTTCAGTGATCTGTTCTTCCAAGTACAGCAGCAGTGAAAGAACAAGGGCAAAGCAGAAAGTACAAACAATTTAACAAATGAACAATAAGAATTCTGCTGCATATGTAAGGCTGGAAAACAGCATCAAAATGCTGTGCTAAAGAACATTATCAGTGTTGCAAAAAAATGATCAGCCAAATTTCCTCAGTACTCAATATATGGAAAAGAGCATTCAGCTTTCGCGGGTCTCTTGCTCAAAACAGCAAGTACTCCCTCCAAAGCAATGAAACAGAAAATTCAAATGACCTGTAATCAATGTCCACATAGCATCGTTCCCTCACCTAAAGATAAGTCATTTCCTTATCTGTAGAACAAATAAAATGAAAATGAGTACCAGCAGTGCTACAAGTCACAGTGGGCAAGACAAAACAATAATACTCTCACTTTGACAGAACTACCACAGCACAGTGAAATGCAGAAAGACTGTGGCAGACTTACAAACCATAGGTGAAAATCTCCAAGGAAAAGGTACAGTCTTAACTCAGAGCAACAGCTAGACACTCAGGACAGAAGAATGACTGAGACAGGTAGTTTACCATCTAGCTAATTGTCTCAAAAAAAAAAGTGTTATTGCCTTTAATGGGAACCATGAAAGATACATGTTTATGTTTATAAATAAAATATTGAAGACATGCACCATTGTCAACTCATTTCATTTGCATAATAAAGGTTTGTACTAGATTACAGTCATCACCCAAAACTTGAACGAGGACATACCTGTAAATAATAATGTAAGAGGTCATTTGAATCTGACATGTCACTAAAATAGCCTGCAAGGTGAGTAGGATCTTGCTATCTAGAACAAGAAGTTAACTGAGTTAGAAATCAGTGGTAAGGGATTTAATCTCCACAACAAAACAGAGTTCTTTTACAAAGGAAACTGAGTAACAGCAAAATAAAGTCTCCAGGCAAATTCTAATCTCTATTGAACTACATTATGTGAAGGTCAATCAGTAGGGAAGGGAGGAAATAAAAGTGTGGTCTGTAGGGGCACAGAGATACAAATACAATAGCCTTGAAAAAGGCAATCTGAAATTGCAACAAGCTATTTGGGTCACAGGAGTAGAGAAAAGCTTGACTTGAAGTATCATCTATAACCCACAGTAAGAACCATGATGGATGAGGCCCAGTAATTTCATGAATGCACTGTTTGAATAAGCACTTTACTGTCTATTTTTGTCAAAGGAATTAATTGACAAAAGTCAAATTATGCATCCAAGAAAATAAACTACATGGCTCCTAGTTTATAACCCAGTAGCATCAGAAATATGAAATGTGAGTGTAGCATGTGAATAAAACATTGTTATCTTTCCAGTGTTATCTCTGTGAATTATCTCCATCTCTCACAAATACTCTTCCAAAGCTCCTCTTCTAAGAGACTGTCATGAATCACCACAGGTTTACCCTGATCCTCTTGGTTATGGTACACACGAACTATCGTTCTACAGCAAATCCCAATGGATTTGATGCCTACTTAGGAATACCACAATCAGAATATAATCAGTTAACACTTAGCATTTATGCTTACTATCTAACTTGAGCTTGACATTTTCTCTTGAAAGTTGAAAAGATAGACCTTATGGTGGCAGTCTTTTTTCCCCCACTAAGATAAAGAAAAATGCCATGAACCTATGCTCTCTGCCTCTCTCCCCATAATCCACTCATTTTAATTTTAGGGCTGCTCTTTCAACCATCAAAGCTTTTTGTTCCCAGTTCCTTAGACAAACTACCCCTCAGCCTGAAGATATCCTTCCCCAGTCCTATAGGATATGCCAAATACTGTTTCTCCATAGACAATCACAAATAAATCAACATGAACATTGCCCACCAGAGAAAGGTGTAGCTGCTGTAATTATCTGTATCCATGGAACAAATCTTCAGGAATTAGCTCTATAAAAGCTTCATAGAACAAGCAGTACCACAGCAATCAGCTGAGGAGACAAACCTCAGTTCTACATATAAAAAATACCAAACCAAAATTTTCCATTCTTGACACAAATGCTAATGTTGTGTAACATTTTCCCTAAATCTACTTAGGTGTTAATACAAGATGACAACTACCAGAAAATATGTAAAAATTAACTGCATTTTCCCAACACATACCAGTCTTCACTTAGTCAAGTGTTTCATGTATTTGTCTAAATTCATGGTCAATATGAATAGAATATCTCTAAAAGAAGTATCTGCATTGCTACCAGAACAATACAAAAATAAGTGGAGACTCCTGATACTGTCATTCATTAAATATCTTCATTGCTTCAATGGTGCTCATTTTGACTTTGCTATTATTTTTGTATGGCAATAGTTAATTTCTTCAGGACACCATTAGGAGATAGTAGGTTCATAAATTACTAATCTGAGAAATTACTAGGACAACTCTTTTCTTACTCCTGCATTGCTTCTTCATTGAAATTATAACTAACATGCTGTAGTACTCAAGTTTATGGCATTCACAGGAAATAAGAAAATCATAGCTGTATGAGGTTTTAGAGTGCCAAAACACAAGTATTTAGCCCAACACCATGCAGAAAACCACTCCCTCACTTTGATTTCAAAGAGGCAATTTAGTCTGGTGTTGGACTTGAGAAATTCAGCCCTGAAACCTCACATAGGGTTAATACAATGTGAGTCTTTGTGCTTATTTACATTGAGCTGCCTACACTCACAAACATTCACTTCATTGCAGTACAATACAGATATTTTAAAATATTATTTTAAAGTGTTGTTCATATTGCTTTGCAAGCCAGCCAGCTGAGAAAGTACCAATATGCAGCACGTCACCTTACAGTGAGTTCTCAGTGTATTGCTCAGACCAACTCCACCTAATCAAACACATGTGTGCATTTGTTACACCAGTATAGCATCCTCTGACAATCTCCCAAGCATCTTAGCTAATAAGAGTACAGAACAAACACGCCATTCAATGCAATACAAATATGAGTAACAAAAAGACTATTAACCTCTTAGCTGCTGGGCAAAAGCCTCAAGCAAGCAATAGAAGTATTCAAATTGCTAAAAAGTTACTGAAATTTTGTACTTAGATTTGCTAAGTAAGTCTCTTACTGTTCTCTGCTACTCCGTACTACATACACAATATATTGAATCTTCTGTTTAGAGTACATTTCTCCTAAGCAAACACCAAATGTTTAATGCTAATATTCTACATGACAAAATGATAGTCCCAAAATATACTGTTAGTTTCTACTAGCCCTTTACCACAGTGGTATTTACAAAATAATTCTTGTCATACTCATGAGACTTTTTTCCTTGTTTAAAAATGGTAAACATCAAGGTGGGTGATTTTTAGAGAATATGCATGTTTTTAAGATACTGAACAGACATAAGGAAGGTTATTGTGTTTTAAAAACCAATAAATTATTATATAATCTGTTTAGGTATGACTATACACTACAAACATTATTGTCCTAAATAAAGGTAACATTTCCAAATGAAATCCCAACTCACAAACAATCCCACATCTTTTTTTTTCTTTTCAGTCTCTTTTTAACATCATTTTCACATTGCTTTCATGTAATAAAAACTTTTCATTGTGAAAGGGAGACAAACAGGCCTTGCCATGAATAAGTTTACATCTTGCATGAAATGTGGTCAGATATTTTGTGATGTACTACAGTTTCTGGCTTCAGCACATAGAAGTTGCTGTTCCATGCAATGTAACAATAAAACCTAAGAATACCTAAATAAATTAGAAAATACAAAGTTTTCTCTGCCCCTGCCTTTTTTTCTTGTTTTTTTTTTTTTGGTTAAATTTTGTTTGTCTTTTACTAACAAGAACAGCATAATTTTGAAATTATCCATTAGTGACATTATATGAGGCATTTGAGGATCTTTCATAAACTAGGATTCTACCTCAACCTCTATTTTCAAGCATGAATTATTAACAGGTCCTCAATATGGAATTTTTAAATCCGTTCTGGTTTTACACAGAATGTCCTGTATCAGCTTAGGGATATAAAAGCACAAACTAGGTTAGAAAAAAATGAAAAAAATGTCTTTGCAAAGAAGTCCTGGCCAAAACCCCTTGCACTGCAGTCACTAATTTTCAAAGTGCCTTAAACTGAAACATCATCACAAGGCTATATTCTCTCACTGCATACCACAGAGTATCAAAAGTGTGATAACATTATCAATTACCTTTACTGCTCTCATACTGCGTAATAAAATGAATGGGATAAGCAGAGTTGTTGTGGTTTAACCCCAGCCAGCAACTAAGCACCACACAGCCACTCACTCACTCCCCCAAGTTTATATACTAGACGTGACATCACATGGTATGGAATACCCCGTTGGCCACTTTGGGTCAGCTGCCCTGGCTCTGTCCTGTGCCAGCTGCTTGTGTCCCTCCAGCTTTCTCGCTGGCTGGGCTTGAGAAGCTGAGAAGTCCTTGACTTTAGACTAAACAGTACTTAGCAACAACTGAAAACATCGGTGTTATCAACATTCTTCACATACTGAACTCAAAACATAGCACTGTACCAGCTACTAGGAAGACAATTAACTCTATCCCAGCTGAAACCAGGACAGAATAAAAAAACATTTGAAGATATATATGTTATACAGTCAAAGACACTAATAATGGAAATGGTGCCACCTCCACCCTTTGCAATGACATCATGAGCTTATAATCCTGGTTATAAGAGAATAAATCTCAGCAGGGGGAGTTAGTCACAAATTTAGTTAATTCAACCTCTTTATTTTCAAAGAATAGAAGTCACTTTGTGACCCAACGGAAAGATGCAGTGGTGAGTTGCAGGCAAGAATGGTAAAGACAGCAGAAATGGTCTG
The DNA here is from genome assembly GCA_027564655.1 of Leptodon cayanensis. Lineage (NCBI taxonomy): Eukaryota > Metazoa > Chordata > Aves > Accipitriformes > Accipitridae > Leptodon > Leptodon cayanensis. The sequence continues at coordinate 26,483,876 of JANXJC010000031.1, forward strand.
TGAATGGGTAGCCTCCATCAAGAACAGCACATTTCCGGAGGAGGGAAGGGGAGGGAAGTCAGACACACTGTTGTGAGTTGACCCCACCTGGCAGCTGACCCCCACCCAGCTGCTCGCTCACTCCCCCACCAGCGAGATGGGGGAGAGAATCACAAGGGCAGAAATAAGAAAACTCATGGATTGAGATCCAGACAGGTAAGACAAACATGACAGCTTAAATATGATTCAGTAATGATTCAGTAGAAGATACTAAAGGTTTCCAGACTACTACCTTTGCCTTTGAAACAGTTTCTTTATTACTGAATTTTGATGTTATTTCATTAACTCAAACATGAAAGTGATTCTTTTGAGATGTTAGACTCCAGCATGCCATGTTTATGAAAAGCATGCAAAGAAACCATTTTAAAAGTATGACTTGCAGCAATTCAAATTCTAAATATGAACTCTCTCTATTTTTATATTCTACAAGAGCTGGAGCAAAGACAAAACCTGTTACAAAACTAGATGATGCTAGGGGTAGGCAAACCTGTATTCAGGCATTTCAGACATTAAAGATATTTGTTATTGTTATTTCTGAAACACTGTAGAGACATCAGTATATGTTTTGCATCAGTGATGCATTACATCACCCAAACCACTATGATGCAACATGCTAAAATGGCATTAAATATTTTTTGTCTCACATAAATTATCATTTCTTTAAACACATGCAAAGAGGAAAAATATATAAGATCACTGTTTTAAAATTAAATTACTTTAAGAAAAGAGAAAAAAGTCAGGCACAGAAAACCACATCAGGTTGGCATGCTTTCATATGTATAATGCTGCTGCTTCTTTCAGAATGTGATTGGACACAATTTCTTTTAAGTGCCCAGAGAACATAAAGCTGAGCAGTTGCTCAGAAGCTTGTAACAGCTATCATTTTTCCACTAGTGTTAGTTTAATGTACTGTACTGGTAAAGTCAGGACTCTAAATGGCATAAGAAAAACTCTTGGCACGTTCGATTTCAACAGTCATATGGAAATGTGCATGCTATAAATCATCAGTTTGCATATGCTGATGATGCATGAGATACGAAGTCCTACATTCCTGTCTCACTGACCATATTTCACATTTTCAGTTGCATTCAGTTCTTGAATGTTCCTTTTGTTAAACTGGATTTTTAAAAGCAACCAGTAATCCTGACATATTGTGCTTAACAATAACAGTAAACATATTTTTCTTATTCTGCTGCTTTTTACATTTCCAGTTTTTGAAAAAAATATTGTGACAAATCACTTCACAATAAGATTGCATATTTTTCCTTTTATTTCTCACCACTGTAGCAAAACTGATGAATTATGTCCTTTGCTGTTATAAATCAATATCACTCCTTGGACTTCTCATGGAGTTATGCAGGATATACACTGAAAGAGCTGTCTCCATAAACTTGCAGACACATAGTCAGTTGAGTAGGACAGCTGAAAAAAGTTACACTATTCTAAGCCCTCATTTCACCTATCACTAATGTGCAGACAGTTTAGTAAAGCAACATGGCATCTAGAGTAATAGCCCAGAAAAGCTCTGTAAACCAAGTTACAATGAAGGAGAATCTTCTACTGAAAATGCAGATGATGTGGTGGTGAGTTAACCTTGGCAAACAGCCAAATGCCCATCCAGCCACTCATGCACTCCTCCTTTACAGTGGAAGAGGGGCAGAGAATAGGATGAGAAGTTCAGGGGATGAAATAGACAGGCAGACTGCTTACGAACCACCATTGTGGGCCTAACAGACATGACTTAGGGAAAATGAGTTTATTACCAGTTAAAATAGATTTGAGTAGTGAGAAACAAGAAGATAAACATTTAAACACCACCTTTCCTCCTCTCTTTCCCATGGTCAACTTCACTCCTTCACTCGTGACTCCTCTGTCCAGTATCTGAGTGGCGTATGGAAAATGGGAGGGGTTATTGTCACTACATAATGGTTTCTCTCTGTCACTCCTTCCTCCTCAGACTTTTCCCCTGCTCCAGCATGGTCCTCTCCATGCACTGCAGTCCTTCAGGAAAAAGATCTTCCCCAGCGTGGGGTCCTCCCATGGCTGCAGGGAATATCTGCTCCAGTGCTATGGAGCACCTCTTCTTTCTCTTTCTTCTCCCACCCTGGTGTTCCCTCTGCTGTTTCTCACTCTTTTTTTATTCCTCCCACCCTCACTCTGTCCAGTAGGGCTTCTTGCCCTTTCTTACATATGCTTTCCCAGAGGTGTCCCACTCGTGGTTGATGGCTCAACTGTGTCCTGTGGTGGGTCCGTTGGAGACGGTTGGAACCAGCAACCCCTGGCCTCTCCTCACAGAGGCCACCACTTCAGCACCTCCTCTGCCAGCACCTGGGCACCTGTACCCAACAGAGACATTTAGAAAGAAAGTAACTTTCCTTCTTTTGCAAATCATGCTATAGTGGTTTCAGAAACAAGATTTCAGAAGCTTGTTATTTGTCATCTGGACACACAGCAATGCAGACCCAATGCTTCGACTTTTCCTTGGATAAATGCTCTAGTTGCTGCCTATCAGAGCCTCCTCCTATTCCTGTGAAGGGAAAAAAGAGCACTTTCATAACCCCCACCAATCATTAGAGCAAATACACTGTTTCAGTCATATAAAATCACTATAAAAATATTTGACTGCTGAATCACATTAAAATCTTACCAAGAGGTGATGCTTTCATTGTGATTTTTTGTGATGCAATGGAGAGTTTAGTCCCCCAACCCTACTGAGCTTTAAACTATAGTGGGATTCCTAAATCCATTGCAGCACTTTTGTAAATTTAGGCCTGAAACTTCTCAGCCAGCTTTCAGATTTCACTGTTTTTTGATTTTTTTCATTCTGGAAAGTTCTGTCAGCTGGAAACAGGCAAAGAAAGTAAGGAAGTTTCGGGGAGGTAGACGAGCTTCCTCAGACATATGTTTGGTGTAACCATGACCAAGACAAGTGAGAAAAACTCACAGGGAAGCATAAACAAAATGAATCTATATAAGGATTTAAAAAATAAGAAGACAGGATTATTTGCAATAAGAATATGAAGCAGCATGGTTCAATTAATTTGCTTAAATTTTTATATCTGTATACTAACACAAAACCAATCAGGACCATATACTAATGCAAAACGAATTGGGAAGTAAACAGAAGGACATGAAAGAGTATATTTGTCAGCGAAAGTGTTACTTAACTTGCCCAACAGATTTATCAGGATAAAGACATGACTAGATTATTAATTTTAAAGGGCAGCAGTTTTTCATGAGAGACAGAAAGGGGAGAAAATATTTTCATTAAAAATCAAAGGTGCATATTTACTTTGTGGTTCAAAATATGTAGGTAGATTGTTTGAAAACTGACTGGTTTCTACAATGCTGTGATCTGTCATAGAAACTAAATCAAGAAGATTTAGTCAAGAAGATTGGTCATTGTCAGAAATTGTCAGAATCATTTAAAGCATAAAATTTGGATGATAAGGTAGATTTTAATTGCCCAGATATCAACAAGAAGGGGAATACAGGACAGCCCAGACATTTCTCATATTGTATTGATAACAATTTTAATATAAAAAGTGATGAAAAAAACTGTAGGAGATGTGCTTCAAGACTAAAGTCTCTCTAGTAAGAAAGAGAATGTGGAGTGCAATGAGTGATAATGAGTATGCCATAACACAAAACATAGCTTTTAGTAAGGGGAGAGAAACATAACAAAATAAAAAACAATGGACTTCAAGGAAGGACAGTGCAGTAAATCAGAAAATTAGTAGAAAATGACCTCTGGGAAATAAATGTAACCTATTCTATAGTTCTTTGTTGCAGCACACAAGGACATGCTCAGTTCCCCTAGATTCAGCATGACTACTTCAATTTGAGCCCCAATTCACCTGCCCAGGAAAAGTCACTTAGAGTGTTCAGTGATCTATATCTTCTCCTTGAAAACAACTAATCAAGCCATCTAATATATTAGATGAAAATATTAATGCAAAGCATGAAAAGAAATGCACAAACACAGAAGGTCTGAGGACAGCTAGTCCTGCTTTGGAGTTGGGGAAGGATGAGATTATTTCCTGTGACACCTTCAAGCTCTACTTGCCATATTTTTAGAATTAGATTCTTGAAGAGAAACAAAAATATAGAAGCAAACCTGAAGTAAATTTTCTGCCTAAAAAAGAAAAAAACAATTTCTTCATAATGTCCTCCTCAAGTTAGCAAGTATATTGTGGTAGATATCTGATTTCTTATATATAAAGATTCTAAGCAAACATTTTATTAACATAGGCAATATCCATTTCTCACAGTTCTTTTACATTAACTGAACAGATCCATGTTTAGCTCCTTAGTGATCATATATATGCATTTATCTTTTAATGCTTTATCATCTATAGAGCTTTGCTGAGATGCAAAACCTCAGCTATCCCTAATGCTTAGAGGCAATTATGCAAACATGTGGCCCCATGGCTGCTAAGGAGATTACCCATGAGAACTACTTAAAATGCATGATAAAGTAATCTATCACTACACAATAATCCATACATTGTTGCATAGACGTTCAACAGTGAAAGGCCCAAACCATGCTTTTAAAATGATGCAAATGGCAGAAATAAAGACTGAAGATGCATACAAAAATGAGCCTTTCCAATTTTAGAATGAGCCTCCCAAGCTAGCTCACATTGGTTTTGGAACTGGATGTCTCTGGAGGTGGTTGACTGGTAAGCACTGATAAGTTGCTGTCACCAATTTCAGATAAGAAATGAAGTTACTGTGTACATTTTCTTAAGTTCCCTTCTATACACCCCTTAAAATGGGAACACATACACAGGCAATTAGTTCTTTCAGAACTTTTTCTCTTTTTTTAACTCTTCAGAAGGTCTGCTTATTAAGTAGTTATCAGCAAGTGAGCCAGCAGATGTTTAGTTGGTCAAAAGAAACCACTGAAAAAAGGAAGTATGGACAGTAGTCAGACAAAGATCAACAGCTGTGAGATAAGCAGACCCAGCTGAGGAAAACCGAGAGAATGAGTTCTACAAAAGATATAAGAAGGTGAAGTTTTATGGTTCTCTATTGAAAGCTACATCAATAAAACCTACATTCCAATTCAGTGACTTGTTTTCATGACAGAGCTTATAATGAGAACAGCAAATGGTAAACAGGAATCAATTTTCATGGTTAGGAAGAAACAAACTATATTTATTCCCCTAGCTTTCATGCTGGTTTCTTGGATGGCATACAGTCACTCAGGAATTTCAATTTAACTCCATGGCCCAGCTTGTGTGAAGCTAAGTACAAATAGTTGCAGGATCCAGGGACAAAATCATATGCAAAATTATTGAAGAAAAAAAAAAAGTAGGTGTACATAGAGGAATTAGTTTCATAAGTGGGGAGTACCTATGGGGGTATTGAAGAGGGATTTTTTTTTGGAGGGAGGGTCTTTTTACAGACTGTAGTTTCCTAATTCTAATAAGACTTTAAAAACTGACACTGGAATATGATTACTATGGATCCTGTTTATTATTTCAAAATCATGTGATTATTTTAAAATATGCTTCATATTAATGATTTGCAAACCAAAGCAGTAATGAAGTCCAAGTCACAAAATTAGTTTTTTTTTTTTCTCTTTGCCTCTGTGGGGATGAAGCCTTATTCCTTTTGACTTTGTTGTTCACTGTGTCTCTTTGAATAAATGCTGAGGACCATAATAAATTCACATCATATTTGCAGAACCTCTGTCTGAGACTGAAGGTCATTTGGAAACGAGACTACCAACAATTTCCAGAAAGGCGCTCTCTATCTCTGTTGTCTGGATGCCAGTTAAACTGAAATATATCAATTAGTTGATGTAGAATATAGATCCATGCATATCTGGTACAGAAACAAATGTCTACTTTCTGATATATGGTTTTATGAAAGGAGTCAGTTCACATTACAGAAATATTTTTCATACTTAGTTTACACTGTGCCTTTCTTTGGCATGCCACTACATTAACCTTTTAGTCTTATCAGTGAACATTAAAACTGTTGCATCCATTAATAACAAATAAAACCATTTGTCCTTCACTGCCAAGGAAATAATGCAGGATCACCTTGAATTCATGAGCTGACTACTTTCTTACAACTCAGCCATAAGTCTGGATTATTCATTATACATACAGAAATGTACTTGTTTATAAAATCCTAACATGGTATCCGGCACTATGTTACACTGTGGAAGCCCTTATCTTGCCCTAATTTTAAGAAATAATCCTGTAGGTTGAAATGCCAAGGAAATAACTCTGATCTAGGAAGAAAAGTGTTTTAAAAGAATAAGTAATTATAAAATAAAACTTTATTGCAATATACAAAAAACCCCAAACAAACCCAGACATGGAGAGGCAGACAGTATGTTCACCAACCACATCATACCCTTTAAAAACAAAATCAAGAAAAGACTTTTAGAGACATAACATCTCCAGTGCTCACACATTCATCATTTTCAACACAAGAACTTTCTTACTAGGTATGCGTTAACTTTTTTTACTGAAAGTTCCTAATTACATGGCGCACCAGAGGTGAATTGAAGTAGATTTTCTAAATTTAGATAATGTATAGACCCATAGCAAGACATGCATGTAGGGTGTGATGTGAGATATGACAAAGGATTGTAATTGCTTTGGACATAAAAGCTGCAATCATGATCTTGGCAACCTCAATACTAGATACACAGTTGTGACATGAGATTCTGGAAGGTGAGGGATACAACTTGGACAGAACTATATAAGTCTTTCTGTGCTTAAATTAAAAAGTCAGATAGACATCTGTACCTGATTTACAATGCTGTTGACAGTCAACTTTCTGCACAGCTCTTGGCTTGATTCCCTTTATAGTGAAACATGGTCTGGAGATCTGGAGGATACACTAAAATCAAAGTTCTATAAACAAAGCACTGTTACAAGAGGTTGTGACTCATCTCAATTCAGTATCAAAGAGCTGCAATCATAAATAAATAAATAAATAAATAAATAAATAAATAAAATGCAGTCAGCTCTTATCAACTTATGTACATATGTGGTTTTAAGCATGTATCTATCCTGAATCTCTCCGTGACTGAATAGACTTGTGATAGACAAGCCTTGAGACAATAGATCAATAAGCAAATGTATTATTTTTACAAACAAGCAGAAGAAAATAATGCAGAATATGAGAAATGCCTAAAAACAATAATTAAAAAAATCAGTTCTGTTTATTAAACCCACCCATGACTTTCCAGTTACTTTAACATTTCAGCTATTGCAAGGTCCGGAAAGGGAGTTTGAAAGACTTCGTTATGTATGACTCAGAATAAGCAGCCACAGGTGCTAAACCAGAATCTTTGGTTTTAAAATATAGCAAAGAACTCTATAAATCTCTATTATTTTCTGTATCCCCCTCATTCTGATATTATAATTTTCTAATATATTTTAGAATATATTTCTCATAAAAACAGATAAACCCCCCTATTTATATATGTACATACAATCACAATATTAATATTTTTCTGTGGGGACTCGAAATTATGTATGAGATCTTCCAGCCCATTCATCTCTACCAGATCACTCTTGAAGCATACTACTTTAATGATATTTCACTTTACAGGCAACTCCAAAGATCAACCAACCTCCCATAAGAGGTATTTTCCCTTGGTTTTCTTTTTCATATTATTCTGGAATATTTTCTTTGCCTCTTTATTTTGACTTTGCTCAAAGGGATTTTTGTTTCTGCTGAACATATTTCCTGTAGAAGTATCTTTCTTCTGGGAAAGAAAGAGGGATAAGGGGAACTCTCACTTTAACGGAGGACTGGAGTTTCTTTCAGTCTCAGCTTCTTTAGTTCCTTTCATCACTCCACTATAATATCATACATTGCCACTATTTCTAGAAATTGTCACAGGGGTTATAAAGAATGTTTTTTTTCCTTCTCATGATTTTCTTTCACTGAGATTTTTTCACTTGTCAACAAAAAAAGAAATTTCAATTATAATTTGGTTAGGGGAAAAATTAACTGAGTGTATAATAAATAAAAATGCAACAGAAAAATAATTTAATTACTTAAGTATATGTACAATAGTAATCAGTTATTAACTTGCATTCTTTTGAAGATATAAATAGAAATACACAATTGCGGAAAAGAAGTATTTGCTGTTGGGTTTTGGGTTTAAATTATTACTTTCATCCACATAACAATTGTTTGTTTCATTTATAGTTGAGCAAAAAAAGATATGTACCTAGATTTGTTCTCCATATGATGGGCAAATTTATATAAAAGATTAGATTAATAGTTCTGGATGCTTAGAAATACTGGACACTATTTCAGTACCATGCGATAGGTACTTCAGAGCTAATTTCCATAAAGCATTTTGCTTGATGGCAATCACAAGCTGACAATTGACTCATTGTGTGGCTTTATCTTCTAATGTCAATTTGCTTCAGTTCCAACTGTGAATAGCATTTATCTTGAAGACGGGTCTCATGAAGGGTTTCAGCTTAATTTATGCAAGACAGCTGTTTCTTAGCATCATGGTAAGGTCAACAATGAATATATGCATAGACTCCTGAAATGCATTTTGAAGGTATTGTACGAGCAGGAAGCCTCTGTTACATCAAACTTGTTATTGCAGCTTGAATCAAGCAAAAACCACTAAAGAGTTTCTGCAGCACCCTCAAAAAGGAGAATATTTTTGCATATATTTATAGACCTTGGCAACAGATATTTTATTTACGATTTTAACAGAGCATGACTAAGTTTCATTTTTGGACACTGACTAATGATTCTGAATTTTTTTATATATATTGTGTCCTATACAATGCTTCAGTTTGCTTTGACCTCAACTGTCTTGCCACAGGGGGCAGTTTATAAATATTCTATGCAGTCTGTAACAAAATAGATGTGAAAGTATCTGCATAACTTCTGAGACACTGGGCTACCTAGGATTATTTAGGACATTTATTAAAGAAAGCTTCTTCATTTAGAGTTGTTTTATAATTGATTTTTTCTTATGACAGAGAATGTCTTTTCTTTATTGAAAACCCAATATGTTCTATACTAAAAGTTCTGTTCAACACTGAAAAATAAGACTATGGCAGTGATAGGTCCCTAAGGTCATCTCTGTTGTGTAGATATAGGTCATCGTTTCTCATGAAAGAGAATAATTTATAGAATGCTACTTGGTTTTATTAGTTAAAAAAATGTTTTGCGATGACTGTCTCAGTTTGCAACCTTTCTCCTTCACATGAACCAATGCTTTAAAAGATGTAAACAGTTTAAAGAAAACAAAAAAAAAGCCAACTCTCCAATCTCACAGAAATTGTATTATCTGCAAAAACTTCAGGCAAAACTTTTGATTGCATTTGGAAAGGACATTGAGTTCCTTTCATTGTTTCTGAGTGTAGCTGAGGTCCTTCCTCCATTCAGGTACCTGTGAACCCAGTTTTACAGCATAACTTTAAAGCACCCTTAAACAATATATTTGCAGCTACCAGAATCAGCAGCACAGTTTGTTTGCTTCTGTTACGTGTGACACCGATGATTTGAATTTCCACTTCACAATCCTCAGAGATATGGGGCAGGGAGGAGGGAAGGAAGTAAGAGCAAGGAAGGGCATTCATAGACTTTTGACAGTTGTTGGAGATATTGAAAGTCTTATTAAAACCTAATGAACACCTTCATCTCCTACAACTTGCTCCCACTTTGTTCTGTAAAATCCTCAAATTTTTTACAAGAGTGAAAGGTTTTTCTTTCTTACATAGACTTCTCATAAGGATATTCTTATATTTTAAAAGCGGTTAAAAACCACAACAGCAACAAGACAGGTAATGACTCAAAGGGACGTTGTATGTTGAGATCAAATAAGCTTGATGCAGGGTTGTTGCATGTGATTTTCTGTGCATTTCCGTTTCTTATAATAAACCCAGTGAAAACTATATCAGTGGTGCTTAATAATTCTTTTTTTTCCAAGATAAAGACTACAATAGGCCCTATCGTAACTAGATACCAGGCTTATTTTTTAAAAACAGGAAGAAAAAAACTACATAGCAATTATTAAACTTTAGAAAGTGAACTGTTTGTCTGCAACCTGCATAGAACATTCCGGCAACACACAACAACAGCAAATATTTTCACATTCCCATACACACAAAAGCAACGTAATCAACTTAGAAGTTAATGTTGCTTGAATTCATTTCCTACCAACGGCCTTGTAAAAAAGCAAGGAAAATCAAAGCTAGTTAAGCTAATCTAACTCCAAACTTTCTGTTATTTTAGGCAACTGAACACTGCAAACAGCAGTAAAAAGGGAAACACTTGTTTTTTCCCTTACCTTTATCTCCTTACTTTTGCGAGGTGGAGCTTGGTAATACCTGAAGGTCTAGGTTAACTTACTATTGATTTGCTAAGCAAGGTCAAGACAGCTTTCATAGACAGGCAAGCATCAACATTTTACTTCTAACTCAATAAACTGGAGACAAATTTATAACAGGGTAAGGAATTTAACCTTTAGCTTATTATATATAACGAATAAGAAAGATTGGTGAGACTAAGTGCTTAAAGCAATTGCATGCAACATTGAAATGGACATTCTAAAAGAAAAAGTCTTTTTTTAGTTGCCAATTTTCATCGATTGTTTCTGACCTCTTCTGAGATTTGTTTCCTCCAAACATCCTCTTAAAGGGAAAATACAGATAACTACTCCCTGAGCATAGGCACCAACATCATCTCAATAAGAAAACAAGAACAACCATTTGGGGAGCACAGGACCCACATACCCAGGGTGAGAACCGTGAGGGGCTATGCCACAGTGTTCTGTGCCAGCAAAAAGGTTTATCATCAAAGCCCAGGATAAAATGAGAGTGCCACCACCTTGTAGACAGAGGTCACTGCAGTTAGGAAACCCAAGCTGCTTCAACACAGGCAGTCACTTATAGATTACAACAACTCATCCTCTGCTGCAAGGCTGCAATCAAATTCCATCTGCCTCCAGACTTTCAGAGCTCCTATCCCAACAGTGCAGGTTCTTGCACTAGCATAGGAAGAACGATTTTCATGTCAAATGTGCAAAAACGTCTGTGAGAAGAATAAAAAAAAGATACTAACTTGTGCAAACAGTGCAATCTTTTCCTGTTTTTCAAAGAGCTATCAATCATCAATTATTAGTGAAGTCTTTAATTTAAAAATAATAACCCTGAAATCCAAAGAGATGATCTCAGCAAATGCTGGGTGTCTGAACATTCAGTAAAACTAAAAGGTTGCAATTTTAATGGCAATAAACATGTATTTTAAATTAATATAAGGTACACATTTCTGTTATTTTCAATATGCTACTCCATTAATCTAGAAATATGTATCAATGAATAAAGCTAGCCAACTGAAGAAATACAGAGTGGCTTCTGAAGGAACTTATACTAGTAGATTTGCTCCACAACATCAACTCTTTGTCACTGAAAATATTTTAAAGATAGAAAAGAGACCATTTTATATCAGGTGCAGTACCCAAGTTCCAGCAGTATTTAAAATCTAAAGAAAATTTTCTACAAGAAAATAAATTTGATCAAATTTGGAGCCTGATCCTTCTGACAAATGACAAAAAGGAAAAAAAAAATTATGTTTTACACAGACATATTAATTCTCATTTAATAAAAATCAGTTATTTTAAGTAATTTTAAATTACTTTTTCCTATATAGTCTTTCTCTTCTTTCAAAAATTCTCCAACACTTCTTAAATTAGTTTGACCCAGTTTAGTTTTTGACTACACTTTCCATTGTGACAAATGTTTTTTGTTTCTAAAAACAACCCTTTCCTTTGCATAAGGTTCATGTTACAAAATACTGCTTAGACTTCCAACCTAACATTGTATCTTAGGACTTCAATAAATATAAGATATCTACTTACTGCAATATTCAGTTGAGGGGTCATTTCTTCGGATGATCTGGCTCCTTTAAATCAGAAGGTAAGCTCTTTCAGAAATTTGGGATGCTTAACTGCTGAAGCAAAAAATGTTGCTCTAGGTAGTTCTTTCTACTCTACATAGATATTTTTAAGGCCTTAAAAACTGGCTTTCCATATTATACTTAAGAAAATAATCTAAAAGGTTTTTTTTAGAGAATATTAGAATAATCTCAGAAAAGAATAAAGACATGGTCTCAGAACAAAATCTCTTCAGGATGTGTATTTATCACTGTGATTTTTAATTCTACGAAGACAAGTGTAAACAGTCAGGATTCTTCATTTTCTGCTCTTGCTTCTATGTGAGAAGGTAAGCAAAAATCAGACCTCATTATATAGTTTATGAGCTTGTCTCCATTTTGTTTAACATGATCTTCTGGCATCCTTTTTTCCCGAGAAGGTTTCATTGTAAAGGTACTGTAAGTATTTATTTAATGTAACCTATTACACATTTTGACACCTTGCATGAGCCCCCTTTTGGTTACAGAAGTGTTTACTAGTAGTACTTTCATGTTGAATTTTTCGCATACTGGTATGAACAGGTGTGGCTGGTGTGATAAAGTTTGGAGGTTAAGGTGATAACCTGCTGTGACAGTCTGACAAATTATAGTGAATGTCTCAAACATTCGTTAAAGAACTTTGTTGGAAAAAACAGCCTCTGTAAAAATGCTGGAGTTTTGTGAACAGGGCAGTGTGGCCGGAGGAGAGGGCCCCATGGAA
>JANXJC010000031.1:26496657-26508559 GCA_027564655.1 Leptodon cayanensis
CTTCTTTCTTCTTTCCATCACTCTTCACATTCCTTGATTGGCTCCTCGCAAATTCCTCTCCACTTTTCATACAGCTGAAGCTCCAACTCTCGCTCATCCTCCACATCCAGGCTTTCATGAATAAGAATAAGAGGATAAGGTTTCCCTTATGCTTCACCTCACAGCTCCTCTAGATTAATCTCTTCGCCACTGTGTCCTTTTCCACAGCAGGCTGGCAAGTCAGTGTTATCCAGTGGCATTCCAGTTAAGCACACCAGGTAGTAACTAAGTGTGTCTACTATATTAATAAAAAAATACTGGCCTTACCAGGAGTACTAATTTGAATTACAGAAGTAAGAATGATTCTGAAAGGCAAACAAAATACTGGTTTATTTTAGATTTCCACAAGATGCTCATAAATTAAACAAAACCACAGCTTGTTCACAGAAAACATTCTGGTTTAATTTAATTTCAATACAGTGGAATGTCTCAAGTGAGAACTACAGAAGAAAGTGGCAATAATATAATCAGTCATGCATTAAAAAAGACCACATTTTAAAGATTAGCTCATCTTGTTGATGCACATGTATATGTGCTTGTACTAATACTCATTTTTTTCTCATAAGTGAGACTGAAGAGATGTTACTCAGAAACATCTGAAAATTAAAGGAAAGCTACTGAAGACAGGGACATCTGAAATGCAGGTAGAAGAGAGGGTCTAGGAACATGTGGAACAGCTTTTGAGCTTCACAGACCAATATAATTTTTTGTAGTATGCAGGAAATTACTTCCTTTGGTAGCTCTTTACAGAAGCAAGTATGGCTGATGTTATCGATACTTGAAGAGAAGGGAAGAAATATAAAACAAAAACAGAATGTGACCAAGAAAACTATCATGCTCCGTGTCATGTTTGCATTCAAGGGCTTGCAAGATTATCAAATAAAGCCATAAAGAATTAGGAAAAACAGTACTACAACTTAAAAAAAACCAAACAACACTACAATCAAAATGGTAGGCAAAAAAAGAGTGCCATTAACATCATTGCCTGTAGACTTGATGAGAATACTACTAATAGTATTGAGACATGCATCTAAAGGATCAAAACTGAAGTGCATGGATCTATAATTTGTTAGCAGGGGAAAAAAAGAAGCAAATTTTAGAAGGATGCAATAGGCTTTGCTTACTGTCTCTCTGCAGTGAGAAGAGGAAAAGACAAGACGATATCCTGACTGGTTTGTGTTTTAAAGACAAGAAGAATGATTAAACATCACAGAGAAGAACAGAGGTAGTCAATAAGGTTTCAGAAAGAAAATTAGGTCAGTTTTCACCATGTTGGCTTTCTGGGACTGAGAGAGAGATACTGAAGACCAATAAAATAAGAGATTGGACATGAACAATATGAAAGATTGATAAATTTAAGATTAATTTGGTTAGAAGTGGAGTTTACATCCATATAAGCAAGTGGGCTCATTCAGGGAGGACTTGCAGAATGAAAGAGACAGTAAATAATTGATATAAAGATAAAAAAGAGAACTAGAGAAAGACAGAATAATAAAATTCCAGAAAGTACAGGATATGAGTGAGGAAAAAGCAGTGGTTTTATCAAAAATAGAGAAAATTAGTATTGATTATAGTCTTAGAAGCCTGCACGTAAAGAAGCCATTTGAGACACTGACAAGATAAGTTTTGATGACATAAACAAAGAGATAAGTTTGTCTTGCGTATTAAGCAGTGACTACTTTATAATTAGCCAGTAATATCAGTAATCTCAAAAGACACTTTTCTTCAACTTTTTTGGCTGGATATATAGTAGTTGTAAAAATGTAACTTAATATATTTTGAAACTATATATCATGTGCCTAAGGGATGTTTTAATTGCTCTGAAAAACAAGAAGCAATATTACCAAAAGTAATTGACAACATATCAACGAACTAAGAAAAAAAAAAAAAGAAGAAAATTTAATCAATTGAAGCAAAAAATAAATTTCTAGTGAGTAAGGGATGAGTGGAATTCCCTTAATCTGCCTATGGTGCAGTTAAATTTATCCTAAGGTAAAAGTCTAAAATACATCTGATGGAACAAAGCAAGAAGTGCCAACTTCCCTCTGTCGATTAGATGAGATGGCCAAAATCTGTCTTAGGTCCAGGAGTATAAGACATAGATTTGTAAAATTAAGTTAGAAGAATTTCCCCGTAACTGTTTACAGATCTTTTATTCTTCCCCAAAAAGAAAATAAACAAAAAATGCACTTGAAAACTTAAGGAATTAAAATTTCAAATTAATCTAAGGGACAAATAACCTATTCTATATTGTTGATCTAGATTTTGCCACAAGGAGATCAGAACAAAACAGCTTTTATTTTCCTTTTTTCCCCCCATATCGCTTTAGGTAACCCATTTTATGCAGCTCAATGGGAAAAATCACTTGGATTCAATTTGCTCAATTTGCAAACATGGCTATATTTAAGCAAAATGGATTTCTCCGACAATTGAGGTGAGGAACTTAAATAAGAACTTTCAACAGAATATTTGAAGGGTAAAATACTATTACGGTGTAGAGTCATAATGGTCAGCACCAGTTACTTACAGTGGTCAGCTAAGATGACTTCAATAGGTAGTCACGCTGAAAAGACAGTTTTGTTCTCACTTTGTAGCAAGAAGTTGGAACACTTAGACTTAAAAGGCAAGAGTGTGTAGCTTTTCCTTACATCCTTCTTATTTTCTGTTTTTGAAAACTCATTTGATACCGGCTCTGGAACTGGAAAATAATTTTATTCAATTTCAGTATAATGGGTCAATTAGTCCAACAATGGAAGTACACAGTTCAGAAGATACAAAATAATAATAATAATAAAAAAAATAGAAATGGATGATTGAACTAAGAATAATATAGATATTATAAAGAAATATAAGAAAAAAGTATAAAACATCCAGGGCACACACTGAGTTATCAAATAGGGCTGAAAAGCCATAGAACAATAAAGAGAATACTAGAATAGCAATATATAGATGTTGGGGTTTGAGGTTTTTTTAAATTAAAGAAAGAAAATCCTAGAAGAATTTTAATTTTGTTTATATTCAACTTCCAGAAAAATTCACATCATTACACTTATATTGGGTATCTCCATAGATGACTTTTTTATTATTGCCATCACTTATATTCTTACTTTTGTGCAGGCTAGTTTTGAGCTGATGATCACAGGACATCACAGCAAAAAATGGAAAATTAAAGTCATATATGGAGATACTTCCCAGGAAATATTAAGGGAAACATATAGCAAAGCCTCATTTCATATGAACTTTCTACCAGAAACATGGGCAGTTCAGCTGGTCTACAAGATTTGAAATAGCAAAATATAATTCCTGCCAGCATTTCCCCCTTCCTCAAACTACCAAATAAATATTTTTTTTGTTTTTTTTTTCTTTAGAATGTAAACCCATAGTTTTTCTACTGCTGTATAATCAAGCATGAAAGCAAACAATTGATTGAAATTTCCACATTTTTTTCACATAATCCCTTCTATAATACTGTCTTTGAAACTTTCATATCTTCAGTGATCTATTAAATTCAGTAATGGCAAGATTTAGCCTTTGCAATTTAAGCACTGAATTTATTAAAGTCTTCAGAATGGAGAACTTTTAAAATAAGGGAACAAATCCTAAGCAATTCTGAAAAAATGACACATTTTATATACACAAAAAAAGTTCCCTCTTTCATCTCCACCTCTGCCTTATGTAAGTAGGTTGGTCTGAGACACCAGCTCTATTAAAGCACTCTTCCAAGGCCATAGTCATAAAACCATGACAGTGGAATATATGTCCTCTTTCATATTTTTGCTAGATTACTTTCCTTCCACATCCTCATTCCACTTCCAGAATTGATAGTCTCATTTCTTTGACATGGTATGGTATTAGCAGGGGTGTAGAAATGTGGGATATAGAATATAGAGAAGAACTTTTCCTTTATTTTTGCTTCTAGACTCTGCATTGTTTAAATTTACTTTTAAACTGCACAGAATAGGTCTGCATAAAAAGACATATTAGATGTAGATATCAGTCCTATGTAGACTTAAAATAATATGAAAAGGAGGAGTTATGGCTTGTAAATTTACAAGTAACAGCAAAGCAAAGTGAAAAACATCTTAGCTTTCTCACATTCATGTCATATTTTAAGAAGATAGACACCCTGGATTATTCTGAGAAAGTGAAGTCCCACAGAACACGGTCTGATCAGAGTTCTCTATTTTAAACCCAAATAAAACTCCCAAATAATATTCTTAAATCCTTGCCTCACCACATCAATTTCTTTACTTGTGGAAGAAGAGGAAGAAGAATTGCTTTCAGGGTGCTTTCTTTATGTTTGTAGTCACTCTGATGTCACTGTCAGGTCTAAAATGACTCACGCTCAGGAAGCCAGCTCTGACTCATCCAGTTGTAGTTCCACAACATTTTGATTCACCTGTAGACATAACACAGTAATATTTTCCTGACTATATCTGCTGCACTGGGGGGTGGGCAGGGAGTGAGGTGAGAGAGAGACGAGAGAGAGACACTGCAGGGTTCTTTCTTGATCTCAATGAGAAAGGCTTGAAAACAAACAGCTTAATAAAATAGATGGTTTAATAATACAGAATAAGAGGAATATAGATAGTAAATCTTTTGTCTTCAGTTCCTGGGGACCTTGCATTCATGCAGCATCAGATGGTGCCCAGATGGATTTTTCCCAAGGTGTGAGGCACAGATTCTGTCCATGGAGGGAGATTCCTCCATTTTGTTCATTCAAGCTATTATATATAATTTCTTAAAAAAACACAACTCAGTTCAAAAAGGATGTTCACATGAGAACTTTTTGCTGCAGCTCCATGCACAAGCGGAATTTGCCTGCAGGCTTCTCTGGTAGGGTGAGCTGAGTTTATCCTGCGGCCAAGGAGTCTGTGCAGCACAATCCAGCCTGAAGGCCATGCTGGACATGCAGCACAATGCAGCACACCACACGCCTGCGCCTGCTCAGGTTAACTGTTGTGTGGGTCAATGACTCCTTGATGTACAGTGGTCTCCTGATGAGGATCACTACATTCCACCCCTCCATCCACATACAATTTACCTTTCCTTAAGATATGATAAGCTACAGGTTATATTAATGACATACTGGGTTCTCAAGCCCTGAGTATGAGGCCCAAAAGAGCAGGCATGACCTGTTCGAGATAACTAACTCCTCGAATACAATGTGTTCTACAAGGCTCCCAATGCACTATAGTACTATACTGTACAATTAATGTAGATAGAAATAATTATTATTCTAAGATACGCAGATGTGTATAATACACACACACACACAGAAATTCTCCTGAAATACAATAGAAAATATAGCAAAGAAAATGTCCAATCGTTTAAAAAAAATTACTTCTGCTAAGATTTATTAATTTTTCTTAAGTTTCCAATCATACCTTCCCAACTTCAGCAAGATACATTTCTTTTTAACTGTCTGTGAGTTGTAAGCGTATTGTGAAGAACCTCTCTCTCTAGCAAGATAACTTCCTATGCATTCCTGTATTTCGCACTAGTATGGCTTGAGAGTGTTTTTAACTGAAAATGTTATCCTCCCATAGATTTCTGATATGGACACTATCAGAATAAGTCAGTAATAACGAAAATGATACAAGTATCACAAGGTCAGACCATGCAGAGGGCAGGGCGAGAAGACATGAGATTCAATCTGTTCTTAGCAGTTGTTTATCCACCAGTATCTCAAAGGTATAAGGACAGTTTTAAGCTAGCAGCTAAAACTATACTTACAGGTCAAAATTTCCCTGGTAGCAGGAGAGGTCTTGTGAATCATTTACACGGGATCTCCTGAGTATAAGTTATATAGAAAAAGCAAGTTTTTTGTATCTGGGTACAGAGCTCCACGTAAGACCTGTTCTGTAACTAAAGATAGAAGCTTGGATATACTCACATTCAAATAAATGTCTGAGGCAAGGAGAACTTTGCATAGTCTGAATGCTTCTATCAAGTAATAAGAAGAGCTGTTTAGCGTGATCCAGAGTGACAGGAAGAAGGTGAGGTTTCAAGCAGTGCAATGAGGGAGGATGAGAATTGGCTATATAATGTGGGGGTTTATTAAGGTTAAACTGAAGTCAGGAACACCTAAATGACAATATGAGAGAGAGAGGATAACATACAAGAAGGAGCCGAAGAAGATGAGGCAGTACTAGAACCCTTAATTCTTAAAAAGAAAAATGTTGTTCTTTCCTCAGAAGAAACAAGAACAGTTAAGCTTTTCCTCCTTTCAGGTATTAGTTATTAAAATTCAGCAGAACTCTTGCTTCTGAAGCTGCTTAGGTTTTCATCTTGTATTTATCTGCTTGCAATCTGGGCCATTTTTTCTTTTGACATATTTATGCATTTTTCATGACAAGTAAGTAATATTTATTTTTATTTAGCACTGAAGCAATTATGTAATATGGGCTGATAAATACTAAAAGAATATTAATCAAAACAGGAATGAAAGTTAACAGGTTTGTTTTTGTGTCAGCACAAATTATTTTTTCTGTTTACAGTAAATATTTTTGTCCCAGTCACCTGGGAAATCACATCCAGCCACACATCAATAGTCTGAATAGCTGTTCTAAGGAGAAAAAAATTCCTTCTCTCTGATTAATATTTGTCAAACAGAAAATAGACCATTTTTGGACAATATTAAAATCTTTCTTTGGAAAATTTAAATATGTGTAGATACTACATCATTTAGAAAAATTGTTTAATAATTCTAGTTTACATCTCAAGGAAGATAGGTCTTGCTTCTCTTACAAATTGGACTAAGCATGATTCCTCATATAAAGATGACAGAAGATCAGACACAGAAATGAATATAACACTTACTTATTTTCCTTAAAGTGTGAATCGGCAGATATCAGTTGTAATTTCTGACAGGCCTTGGCAAAATGCTGTGGATTTCTGTAATAACTTCTCTTTTAATTAGGTTTTGAAGTTTTCATATCAACTGATATGAATACATAGTTGATTTTTACCAGAGTAATTAACTCTGATTTAGGTAGGTTAGGATTAGTGACAAAGTACATGATGGAAGTAAATCAGTCATGAATACTTAATACACAAAGCCACCACGACATTCTGTTAAGGCATAAGGAACAGTTAGAACAGTCTTACTTGCTATAAAGATTTGATTTGCCAAATAAGTGCAATAACTGCTATTTAATAAGCAGATAACATTAAGATATTTTTCTAAACTTTCTTTTAGGGGGAAAATCTTATCAGACAAACAGCTCTTTCTTTGGTTTTCACAAATCCAGGAGAAAGGACTTAAACTTTGCTGTATGGGAGGACAAAAGAAGTTGATCTCTACCATGCTTTCAGGTTTTCACTCCATTAATTTGCTGTTTCAGGAGTGTGGTAGCATTTAGAAATCTTTTTTTTTTTTTTTTTTTAATTGAAATGCAAAGTATTATATTATGTACTCTTAATAGGATTAAACGGTTCATCATTCCCTCTTGCCTAGCTGGATAATTGTACATATGTATGTTAATTAGCTGTGTCAGTGTTTGTGTCTTCCACAGGTTCTGCTTTGTTTACTTGGCTGGGTATTCTGTGTTTTGAGGGGGGACACACTGGTTCACATGAAGTAATCAGTTTTTACTGTAAGCCTTAGAAGTAACAAAAATGTTTAAAAATATGTTACTTCAACTTCTGAACATTTTCCTCAAATCAATAATCCCATGCAAGTATATATTTTTTGTGGTTTCATTGTTGTAGTTATGATGGTATAAGCACTATCAGTTCGTCTGTTAACGCAGATCACTTTCCCATTTTGGGGCCTTTCTTTTTATATATACTATTCTTAATGACTTAAGTTTGGACAAAGGCAACTGAAGAGATGAATATAGGAATGGCCATAATCTCACAATGTATCCTTTCTTTAAAAGTAACCATAAACAGGTATAAAAGGAAGGCTAGGAAGAGACTGAACATATGCCATAATTTCCCTTCGTATCTCTAGGCTCCATATAGTTTCAGCTTAAAGGAGGCACTGAGCTAGGCTTGTTTCAGTTGGCATTGAAATTTAAATTTCAGTGACAACTCAGGATCAGCTTTCAGAATCAAACCAAAACCCAAATACTCATTTAAACACACTTCACATTTTTTTCTAAAGTTGCTGTTTTGGATGCATTATTTTGTATGTACTTAATATATGACTATTTAAAATGGGGGCTGATGACAGAAAGTGCTAAGCAACATGGCCATATTTCTGAAAATAATCTGGTAACTCCCTATAAATAAAAATAAGCATATTCTTACTTATCTTTTTATTTGAGAATAGGTCATAGATGGAGTGCTTAGAGTTCATCTCTTGGAGGAATTCATTATTTACTCACTAAAACAAGACAAATTGTAGCTAGAATTTTAAGGTAAATCTCTGCTAGTTTATATATTTGTTGTGTTTGATAATACTGAGGGATTTGGTGAGAAAGAAAGAAATTAAGCGTTAGCAGTTATTTTGTATCAGCTTTAGAAATCTGTACTTCAGTGTCGTGGTTTCAGCCCAGCTGGTAACAAATGACCACGGAGAAGCTCATTCAATCCTCCCCAGCCTCCCCTCCTCCGGTGGGATAGGGAGGAGAATCGGTGGGATAGGGAGGAGAATCGGAGGAGAGAAAAAGAAGAAAAAAATGGAACCTTGAGGGTTGAGATAAGGGCAGTTTACTGGCACAACACAAAAAGAGAAGTTACAACAACAACAACAGTACTAATAAAAGAATATACAAAAGGAGTGATGCAGAGTGCAACTGCTCACCACCCGGAACCGACGCTTCGCGGCTTCCCCCACAGAAAAGTCGAGAGCCCTCCCCCCAGCCCGCTCCCCATTTATATACTGAGCATGATGTCACATGCTATGGAATAGCTCCTTGGCTAGTTCAGGTCAGCTGCCCTCGGCTGTGCCCCGCCATGTCCCAGGTTCCTGTAAAAATTAACTCTATCCCAGCTGAACCCAGGACATTCAGAAATCATCCCTCAAAAGACTGGAATCAATGAAGATCAAATACTCCTTGAAAACTAGTCACATACTTCCTAATTGTGCTTTTTCCTATTTGTTTTCCCCATTTTCATTATCTGCTTTTGCCTCCTATTGTTCCCTAAGGTATTTATTGTTGTATTTCTACTCCATTCAGCTCACTCCCATCCATAACCAGTGCTCAACATTTCTGTTCACTTTCCTACTCCAGTATGGGCAGAGTTATATGTTTCACTTTACCCATGGTAAGCAACCCCCTTTGAAGAAATTGCTCATAAAATTATGCATTGGTTTAGATCTCTGCAAGCCTTTTGGGATTACAAACACATTGCAGAAGATCTAGCCTGTCCTTGGAGGAGATCGATATCTGTTCAGCCTAATCCTGGAGCCTCAGGAAGGGGTCTTTCATGAATGGTAGATCTACAATTGGGAACATTTTTGTCCTAATGAGGAATTATATTTGTAAGGATTTATGATTACTTGCTGTCAGTTGTGCAGGTTGACAGTGATGAGATTGCAGGGAGATACCCAAAGGCAATCAAAAGGGACTTCAGGGCACTGGGATGATTAGTGGAAGGATCGGGAGCACAGGTAGTGTTTTCCTCAATCCCTTCATTGGCAGGGAAATATACTGAAAGGAACAGGAAACACACCTGGTTAATACATGGCTCAGAGGCTGGTGCCATGGGTGGAATTCGGGTTTTTTTGATCATGGGGAGGTTTACATGGCACCCGGCTTCCTAGCAACAGATGGAATCCAGCTATCTCAAAGGGGTAAAAGGATTCTTGCTCATGAGATGGAGGGGCTCATAGACACGGCTTTAAACTAGGTTTGAAGGGGGTGAGGGGATAAAACTAGGCTCACCAGAGATGAGCCTGGGGGTGCCATGCCAATGCTGGGGGTGGAATCAATAGCCCAGCTCAAGTGTATCTGTGCCAATGCACGCAGCATGGGCAATACACAGGAGGAGCTGGAAGCCATTGTGCAGCAGGATAGATATGACTTAGTCACCATCACAGAAACATGGTGGGATGACTCCCATGACTGGAGTGCTGCAATACATGGCTATAAGCTCTTCAGAAGGGATAGGAGAGGTAGAAGAGGTGGTGGGGTGGCTCTCTGTGTTAGGAAATGTTTTGACAGCACAGAGCTACACGATTCTGATGACAAGGTGGAGTCTTATGGCTGAGGATGAGAGGGAAAGCCAATGAGTCAGATATTGTGCTGGGAGTCTGTTATAGACCACCCGACTAGGTGGAAGAGACAGATGAATCATTCTACAAGCAGCTGGCAGTAGTCTCAGAATCGTGTGCCCTTGTTCTCATGGGGGACTTTGACTTACCAGATGTCTGCTGGAAATACAACACAGCAGTGACTAAACAATCTAAGAGGTTCCTGGAGTGTGCGGAAGATAACTTCCTGACACAGCTGGTAGGTGAGCCTACCAGGGGAGGAGCCTTGTTAGATGTATTGTTTACGAACAGGGAAGGACTGGTGAGAGGTGTGATGGTCGGAGGCTGTCTTGGCATTAGCGACCATGAAATAGTAGAATTCTCAATCCTTGGTGAGGCAAGGAAGGTGGTCAGCAAAACCACCACTATGGACTTCTGGAGTGCAAACTTTGGCCTTTTCAGGGCACTGGTTGAGAGCGTCCCTTGGGAGACAGTCCTGAAGGGCAAAGGGGTCCAGGAAGGCTGGACATTCTTCAAGAAGGAAATCTTAATGGCCGAGGACCAGGCTGATCCTTGTTGACATGTGCCACAAGTCAAGCCGCCGAGGAATACGACTCACCTGGCTGAACGGGGAGATTTTGCTAGGAGTCAAGAAAAAAAGGAGAGTTTATTACCTCTGGAAGAAAGGACAGGCAACTTGGGAGGAATACAGGGATCTTGTTAGATCATACAGAGAGAAAATCAGAAAGGCAAAAGCTCAGCTAGAACTAAATCTGGCCACTATTGTAAAGGACAACAAAAAATGTTTTTAGAAATATATTAGCAATAAAAAGAATCCTGCGGAGAATGTCTGTCTTTTAAGGGATACAGAAGGGAACGTAGCCACCAGAGATGAGGAAAAGGCTGAGGTACTCTAATGCCTTCTTTGCCTCAGTCTTTAATAGGGAGACCAGTTATCCTCAGGGTACTCCACCTCCTCAGCTGGAAGGTGAGGATGAAGATCAGATTATACCCCCCTTAATCCAGGAGGAAATAGTTAGTGACCTACTACGCCATCTGGACACTCACAAGTCTATGGGACCAGCTGGGATCCATCCAAGAGTACTTGGTGGACGAGCTTGCAAGACCCTCTCCATCATCTATCAGTGATCCTGGCCAACAGGGGAGGTCCCAGAGGGCTGAAGACTTGCCAATGTGACTCCCATTTACAAGAAGGGTTGGAGGGAGGATGCGGGGAACAACAGGCCTGTCGGCTTGACCTCTGTTCTGGGGAAGATTACGGAACAGTTCATCTTGAGTGCGCTCACATGGTGCATGCAGGACACCAGGGCATCAGGCTCAGCCAGCACAGGTTCATGAAAGGCAGGTCCTGCTTGACTAACATGATCTCCTTCTATGACCAGATGACCTGCCTAATGGATGAGGGGAAGGCTGTGGATGTTGTGTACCATGACTTCATCAAAGCCTTCGACACTGTCTCTCACAGCATATTCCTTGAGAAGCTGGCATCTTATGACTTAGACAAGTATACTCTTCCCTGGGTGAAAAACCGACTGGATGGACGAGCCCAGAGGGTTGTGGTGAATGAAGTGTCAGAGACTGAATTGTTATCTTGAGCTGTTTGTCTCAAAGATTGCCAGGAGTGAGAGACTTCTCAAGCCATTCATCTCAAGAATTGTGGGCTGCTTATCTCAAGCCTTTGTCTCTGAGATGGCCTGT
>JANXJC010000031.1:26547771-26567763 GCA_027564655.1 Leptodon cayanensis
GTCCTTTGCCCCTCCTACCTAGTTCACCTACCAACCCCGGGTTCGTCCGCAGCTCTTGTGGGCTGATCAATAAACCTTCTCCTGCCAACAAACAACTTGTGTAAGCCTACAATTTCCACCTACGGACCCACCTAGCCGGGTGGACCAACCCTTTTCCCTGTGCCTCAGGGTTGCTACAGTGGATGAGGTATGTACAGTGCATATGACATACCTTGAATTTAGTAAGGCTTCATGTCCTGTAGTGTTCTCCTTTGGAATATGAAGAAGTACAGACTAGCAGTTGCACTGGAATCCAGCTGGACCCCTGGGCTCAATAGTCTTAACCAAAACCTTAACGTTCATCTTGCAGATGGCAATGAGCAGAGGATGGTACTGGGACCCACCTCGTTCAATATCTTCATCAATGACCTGGATGATGGCAGTGCACCCCGAGACACTAAATTATAGGGAATGATTGAGAATAAACAGCAGAACTTCAGTTCACGGTGACCTTGGTAAATTTGAGGACTGAACTAATATGATGAAGCTCAGTAGTGAGAAGTGCAAAAGGCTACACCTGGGACAGAACAACCCAGTGCCTGAGAACTGACTGGCTGAGCAGCAGCCCTGATAAAAGGGACCTGGAGATTATAGTCAATGCTAGGCTGAATATGAGCCAGCTGTGTGCTCTTGTCACAAGCAGAGCAGGCTGAATCCTGGGCTACACTACACCACCAGCAGATCTAGGGAAAATGTTATCATATTCTACTAGGTACTGGTGAATCTGCATCTAGAATACTGCTTTGGGACAACACCAGTTTGAAATGAATGTTGCGAAACTAACATGGGTCCTTCAGAGGACTATTGGGACTGCCAGAGGGACTCAGTACATATCCTACTGAGAAAGCTGGGTTTGGCCTATGGGGCAATTTAGTAGCAGCCTACTGCTACTGGTATTACAAAAAAGATGGAGATGAACTCTTCTCTGCAGGGAAAAATAATACAACAAGGGGAAATGGCCACAAGTTGTGGCTGGAGAGGTTCAGATGGGAAATGAGGAAAAACATTTATAATGGAAGAGATAAGTGTAATCCTGTAAGAGGGTACCATGTTGTATTGATGATAGTCCTGCTTCAGGCAGGAAGCAGGACTGGATGTTCTCCAGAAATTCCTTCCAACCAACATTTCTCTGATTCAACAGGTCTATTGCCTTGCTCCTGTTACAGCTTCAATCTTTAATGACTCATAATTTGTTCATTTTGTATGCCTTCTCTCAAGGAAACTTATAGAAAATGTCCAATACTGAAGAAAATGCTCAGCGTTCACGTGGGAACAAAAGCAAATCTAAAATATCTGCATTGTAAATGTAGTTCCTTGAATGATTCAAACACCAAAGCTTATAAAGCAAAAAAAGTAATTAAGGAAAATGAGAAAGGAAAAGCATTGCCTATAGAGACCTTTTCCATTACAAAATGACCAATCATTATTTGGATATATGCTTTAACAAAGAGTTTCACTTATATAGCTAATCTAGGATTCTGTAAATATGTTATAGCATTCTTATTAACACACTGCTTTTGTATTTTCCTGAATGTATATGAGAAGATTATGATTTTAGAAATACAATTATCATAAAGAAAAGGAAAGTATGCTACATATTAGTAAGGTTTCAAGATAAACAACTGCACGCTTTAGGAGTGTGTACTGACAATTACTTAATAATTGCTGTTGCTTGCTTAATGTATTCTAATTAAGTGTCTGAACCATTTGTTAAAAGCGTTAATGTACTAATAGGAATTTAAATCTGAATTTATCACTTATTTAAAATTGATTTAAGAGTTGAGCAATTATATTAATCAATCACCTGCTTACCTCAGCAACTTCTCACTAGTACGTACACAGAGTGTGATATTAAACCAAAATAATTGCTTTCTTATACAGTGTAACATTTACCAGATTTATATAGATATATATGCACTGGAAATCTGAAAGCTTAGTCACAGGCTATCATTTCCTCATTCATTCTTAGTTTCAGAGTGCCCTCAAAGAAGTAGAATGATACAATATTAAAAATGGTTGCCAAGCTCAAGTTTTGCTGTAAGTTCTGTATATATTTTCTCATATCTTTAAAATATTTCTTTTAGCTAATGAATCCAGTTAAGGATGAGTTACCAACCTGATGTAGAGTGGACAGTACTTCAGTAAAATTCAGGCAAATCTCTTATAAAACTTTATAGATACACATCTTGATTAATGCCTAAAAAATAATCCAAAATGGAAATAAACACCCCACAGAAAACAAATGCATTTTGTTCATGTGACCACAGATCAAAGGTGTAGGGATTTGTCTGCCTAAACACACAGAAATCCCTGGATAGGATAGTTGCCCACGTGGTATAACTGACCATGAGTATGTACTCATGGAGTCACACTTTATATTAAACTGTTGTTCCCGTTTTGAAGTACCAAAAAAGAGGAAAGTGTATGCATTTAGAGAAGGAGAGCACTTATGATATCTCTATTAAAAGCGGTTTACACAGTTTCCATCCTGCGTAGGGCCTTCACCTTAAATGTACAAATTATCCTTCCTGCAGGGATTGAAGGAAGAGCAGGTCCCCTTAGGGCACTGCTGCCCTCCTGCCCTGTCACTGAACCCAGGAGTGCAGAGGAAGATCCCAGCACCCTCACTCACCAGTTCCCCCTCCTCATGGGAGCCAGGGTGAACAGCAAGATCTGGGGGGTCACAGCCTGAGTAGTACCATTGTGGCTCCCTTATCAACTACTCAGCTATCTTGGCCCAACGCAACTCCGGTGCTTTTTCCTGGTACAGCTTTAACAAATCACACTGGGATTGTCTCACAACTATCCAGCTGCCAAGAGAGCAATCTAGTCATCCTGTTTTGCATTTTTTCCAACATTAGTTTGGTACAACTAAAAACTTAAGTTTTTTTCTTAATATAGCATAGCACACCTACTTTTGAGAACCTGGTGGTGTGCACCTTCCTCAGAAGGTTTTTCGTAGCCCATGGGGCTCTGTCCCTTGAAAAAAACACAAGGAACTTGAAGTGGAAGATTGCAGTTGCAGTTCTCCTGGAGGATATTTCTTAGAACTTCAACTCTAAAAGGAACATAACATTTCCAGCTCACTTTTAGAACAGTTTTAGGTGTTTCACAATGAAAGATGTTACAACTCCCACCTTAAGGCACCCAGCAATCCCCATGATTTAAGGACACCATGGAGAAAGGAATGGCTTGGCTCAAGGCCCCTTTATTGGCCCTAATTCTTTGACCAAGTTAGATCAAATGAACAGTTAAGGAAATGCAGGATAGCTCTTTCTGGAACCATGAGCTTTGCACACATTATCAAAGGCATCTAAATCACTGTGTTCTTTTAAATTGCCACCATTCAGAGAGACTTGGCTATACACTTCTTTCTTTCAAAAGTATCATGAAAATACATAGGGGAAGTTACAATTGAAAGCAAATTGTTGAACTGGAATGAGATAATTGTAGATGGTTTAAAACATCTTTTCATTCTTTATTACACCACATTGAGACTTAAAGTACTTCTTCATGGTTTAAAACAGAAAATTGAGATTTAGCATTGACATAGTCCACAGTGACAGACACTTTCATATAATCTTTAAGACAGAAAACCTGCCAGTCAAAAATCTAAGTAAATGGTCATGTTATCAAATGCTTATAAGCAACGGAACTATATGAACACCTAATTTTGGATTCAGTGTCTGATTCAGAAAAGAGATATTAGAGTTTCAGTTGGTGAAAATGGAATATTTTGACATGAAAAGGAATATTTTTCTAGGTCTTGTTTCTAATACATTTAATTTTCATTTTTGTATTTGAATTTCAAAGACCAAACGTTATCCTGAAATTAAAAGCCTACATATTCATTTATGAAACAGTAAAACTCAAAAAGAAATCTTTTCCTTGTTTTGTTGTTTTTCTTTTTTGTCGGACAATACCAGCTGGATTTGAACTTGTCATGTTTTGTTCTATTAAAAATATTTTTTTAGTACATAAATTATTGAATATTTTATTTATATTTGTCTAATAATATATAAATGTCATTTAAACCACAAAAGTCTTAATCCTTTACTGTAAACTCAGTACTTTTAAAAGTTACTTTTTGAAGTGACAGAAATAAATATTTATCTGTAGGAACTCTTCAAATATTTACATGCATATTTTAAAGTATTTATGGATATCCACTTTTTTATACTTTCTTTGAGTTTTAGTTTTGGGGGAAGACCTGGGGGCTGTGTTGAGGGGGGCAGAAAAAGCACTCTAAGAATATAATACCCTTAATCTCTCAGTCAGGCAAACTCTTTATAGAAATACTCAAATGTGTTCAACTGCTATGCCCTCAAATCACTCCTATTTTTGTAAAGAAGTCTTCTCAAAAAATAAGCAAAACTTCAATATTATTTTAGCACTTAAAATAGATTCAGAGATAAAAAGTCCTGCAGTATCAAGGCAATAAAAAGCAACAAAAGAACAATCAATTCTTGAAGCCTGGCCTTTTACCACAAAACACAGACAATGCTTTATTCAAAACCAGAAAGATAACAATGATGGATAAAAAAACTGTTTTAGCATACAGAAAATTCAGGCTGATTTTCTGTGTGATCCTAGTTAGAAAGAAAGCCTGAACTCCAGCAGGATGCAAATCATGTTAGACCATAAATACATTTATTGGAATTGCATAACATCTGATTTTTTTTTCTAATTATTTTATCAGGCTTATGCTGGGTTAATTATACAGTTTACAGTGTCTCTGCAGTTATGCATTTTTGAAATATTGTAGAAAGAGTAATAGTTGGTCCGTACTGCTTATTTAAAATATCTCACCATCAACACAACTCTGTGCTTTTATGTGGATCATATTTTGGAACATTTTATTTTTTCTTACTAGTTTTGCTCTACTCTTATCTATTATTTACATAACTTTTCCATTTCCTGTGTGATTTAAATGTCTATCTTATCAGAAACAAAGCACAAGAAAGAAAACTGTGCTATTTATGATAAGTTTTCTCTCCTAAATACCTCAGAAACTGGAAGTATCACTCCTTATATTATACAAATGAGAATATGAGAAAGATATTTTATTCTTCTAATTGTTATAGAGAATGACTTATACTATATACTATTTCATACTTTTTCTCTGTCTTCACTCCACTGAACTCACTCCTAGTGTATGGTAGTTATATTTCTAGTTGCAGCACAAGTCCATTTTGTTATAGAAAGTGAAGTTCTGATCCACACATGAAGCTCTCAAGCTTCCAGAATTAAGGGAATTTCTTACATCTGCAGCTCTTATAAATGGCATTCCAACACAATGAACACAGTGGAAATAAACATAAGTCTCCAAATGTGGCAAAAGTTTCAGAAGAGACATTTGGTTTGTATGATAATAATCTATTTTTTTCACCATTTTATATTTTGTTACATAATCACAATGACTTTAGAACCATATATTTATCAAATTGCTTAAATACTTCTTAGATGCTTTTTTTTTTCCCATTCTGGTCACCAACAGCTAAAACCACTCCTTTTCCAAAGAATATAATTATTACTGCATTTAGATTAAGTTCAAACAAAATTTATTCTGTCTTTTTGATTCTCTCATTGTAGTCTGTCTTTGAAATGCATAGCTTGAGGCACAGGGAGTCTACATCACAAAGATTTAAACTTGTATTTTTGCACTTTGCCAACAGGGTAACAAGCTTTTATGTCTATAATTTCTTGCTCCTGCACAATATCACTTGATGGGAGTCTCACTTAGAACTTGTCATATTTTTAATTATCAACTATTGCATGCTTAGATAATGAGGGGATTTTAGAGAAGATGTTTTTAGATCTTTAACTCCATATCCAAACATACTAGAAAATAGTATGAAATCACCTAATGAAAGCTTTTTTGCGTAAAATTAATTTAAATAGGCATTTGAAAATAAAAATTGTATATTTAACTAAATGATTAGCATATTGACAATATTCAGGAATATTATGAAATTTAAACAAGTACTTACATTTTAATGGTTAATTAAATGTTCAAAGCATCTGTTAGTTTATTTCAAAATAGCATCTAGTATGTTTGGATACAGAGTTAAACAGGTGGAAAGGTTCATTTTTAATATTGCTACAGTTCACTTAAGATTACTACTGTCGTCTTTGTTCTCTCAGCAGCTAAAAATGCTCTCTAAGGCTGCTAAAAATGCTCTATAGACATATGAAATGAAAACTAACAAATATTTTTATCTGCAAAATTTACAAGAATGACTTTTTTATTCCAGCTCATGGACAAAGATTGTCTTGTTTTGTATTAAAAAAAATATTTTCAAAGGGGAAAATAAATCATTTTATTCTAGCTACTAATTACCTTAAACTTACAGTAAGTGTAAACCTCTTTATTTTAAAGTAATACTAATCCCACTGAAGGAATGTGAAATGCAAACAAAATAATAAGAATAAATTTAAGACAAATTTTCAAGAATATGATTTTCATTCTCCACAGCTTGATCAACTCTCTTATCTTACATCAAAGATTTTTCATATTACCTAGCAATCATAAAGCAGGGTTACTTCTTTGTTAAGATATTGAGATGAATCATTCCTTTAAATATCTGGGTTTGGCGTATTTGTAGAAAGAAGCACAGTCAATTGCCATTAAAAAATACTCTCCAGTAAGAGATCAATGTATTTTTGTTATATATCCTGAATATGGTATACTGGTTGTCTAGAAGGACCCTTTTAAGGGTAATCTGACTGAAATCAGTCACCCTGACCAGGTGGGATAAGAAGACACATTTCACAGATGTGGCAGAACCCATGCAAAGGAAGATGGCATGTTCAGCACAGAGCATCTGCTAAAATAGAAGGGACACCAGAGCCCCACCAGTGTGACAGAAGGTTGGTGCTGGGGAGGCTATGGACCTATGCACCTGCAAGCTTGCAGGTTGGCTGCTGCCAAGCATAATCCATGACTGTGTTTTGCCAGGCCTCAGTTTCCACTATTCACAGAAGCTTTGTTTCCTTAGGAAGAAAAAGGATAGTGTTTTTAGTTGGTGTCTCATCATGCCACTTAATGATTTTTCCATGAGTCCTCGGAGACAGACTCCTTCTGTTTCTGCAAATTAGTAAGCCAGGCAGGGGGTCACAGTAAGACAACGTGACAAGTAAGACAATTTCTCTTCAGGATACTATCAAAATTAGTTTACCGAAGCTCAGAAGGCAGATCGTTGCAGACTTCGGTATGGAGGAGAAAAATAGCTCTATTTCAGTGGTGATCCTCCTGCTACTCTTCCAGTGTGTGAGCAGGAACATATGCTGCTTTAAACCCTGCTATCTTTGGATCCATACTACGGTTGCCTCCAAGCAGAAGTCATGAGGAAGTAGAAAGTTTAAATCAATGGCAGCATTTCTGCATCTCCTCTCCCAATGAGTAGGTATAGGGGACATTGAATAATGAGCTTTAATGCGGATTAATTCAGTAAGGGGAAGGCCAATGTCCTGCATCTGGGAAGGAACAACCTCATGCACCAATATATGCTGGGAAAGCAGCTTGCCAGAAAAGGCTCTTGGGAACCTGGTGGACACCAGGTTGCACATGAGCCAGAAATGTGTCCTTGCTGCAAAGAAGGCTAGGGGTATCCTGGGTTGCATTAGGAGGAGTGTTGCCAGCAGGTCAAGGCGGGTGATCCTCCTCATCTACTCAGCACTGTTGAGCCCACACCTGGAGTGCTGTGTCCAGTCCTGGGTTCCTCATTGCAAGAGAGACATGGGCATACTGGAGAAAATCCAATGAAGGGCCATGAAAATAAGTAAGGGACTGGAGCATCTCTCTTGTGAGGAAGGCTGAGAGAGCTGGGACTCCTTAGCATTGAGTAGAGAAGGCTTGGGAGTGGAGGGGGGTGTGTGGATCTCACCAAGGTATATAAATACCTGAAGGGTGTGTGCAAAAAGGATGCAACCAGGCATTTTCAGTGGTGCCCAGTGACAGGACAAGAGGCAATGAGCACAGACTGAAGCATGGGAGTTTCCATTTGAACATAGGCAACACTTTTACTGTATGGGTGACTGAGCACTTGGACAGGTTGCCCAGGGAGTTTGCAGTGTCTCCATCCCTGAATATATTCAAAAGCCATCTAGACATGGTCCTGAGCAAGTGGCTGTAGGTGGTCTTGCATCAGCAGGCGGCTTGTACCAGAAGACCTCCAGAGGTTCCTTCCAACCTCAACCATTCCATGACTCTTCACAGCTGGGCAGCGTTTTGCCTTTTCTTACACAGGCATGTGTGGCTGTGGGGCTCAGCCATGCCCTGCGGTGTGTCAGTCGGAGCCGTATGGAACCGTCTGTGTCCGGCTCAGGGCAGCCCCGGTCTCTCCTCACAGAGGCTGCCCTGTAGCCCACCCTGCCAGCACCTGGAGTGGTTACAGATTTTTCTTCTACTGTTTGAAATTTTAAAGTATGAACTTATTACCATTTTTTCCTCATCTATTTTCATTGATGAAAAGATACAGAGTAATTTTTTCTAGATAGAAAATACAGTACAAAGTATTTTTGGAAATTCTCTGTATTACAAATAGTGCTAGCTGAAGAGGAGCTGCTGCTCAAGCTAGTAATCACATCACAGCCTATCTTTCTTATACCTTTTCCACTTCACAACTTTTCCCTTCACAGTTTCCTGCAGGTCGCTTAACCCTCAGATTTGTTTAACCACAGTAAAGACACTGGTTCCAAGGTTCTCAAGCTCATCTCTGTATCTATACTCGTAGCAGCCAAATACAAATCACTAGAGATTTAGCAGTCAATGAATTCTGCTTTTACACAAGTAAAATTAGATAATTTTCCTAGCAACAAAACCAGCAGGATCTCATACAGCTGGGTTAAAATTCCATGTTCCCTAAATCTTTCAATCTCCTCTTTCTGGGAAGACAGAAGCTCTGGTTACTTGCCCACTTCAGCTTATCTAGGCTGAAGGCTTTCTCAAAAAAGACAAGTGACTGGAAATGTTTTTTCTCTCTAAAGACCTTCTGTAAGCATAGGGTAGCAAAAGATAATAAAATTTTCATTTTCACAACATCTGTAAGAATATTGACACCTCACTCAGAGATAGAAAACTCAAATTAAAGGCTCGGGTTTCATAGGAATTTTTTTCAATATTCTGTGTATGAAAATTTTGTGAAAGAAAAAATTTTTCTTACATATCAAACCATGCTTTTAACTTCCAAACATAGGTAGAAGCATATTTACAAAAAATCTCTGTCTCAGAAAAGATCAGTTGTAAATTTAAATACATATCTGTGTATAAAAATCTGTTCATGCTTTTTGTGCAAGACAACTTCACATTGAGGCACGAACTATGCCAGTGATCAAGCTACTGAGGATTTTTTGCAGAGGTGCACACATAACAGCAAAAACATGATTTAAGATACAGAGATTTCTATCTAGAGAAAGAGACACCTAAGCTTCTCTTTTCTTTGGTCGCAAGGGAATGAATATTTTTCACTCTCTTAGGAGATGCAAGACAAATACTAAATTCCTTCACTATTACAGGGATCAATAGCAAAGCTGCTAGCATGGATAAAGAAATAGAGGCCACATGTTCAGGCAGTCCTGAATTGGCTCAGTAGCCTGCCTGATGGATTGGGTGCCAGGCCTACTGAATGACCTCAGTGGCACTAAATGAAAATAGAATACGGTTCGGCCATTCTGCTGTTCACCCAGTGGTGTCATTCTGTAAGATAATTATTTCAGAATTAAGATGGTCAAACTCACTAGCCTTCCCTCTTACCATGGTAGCCAGCTTCGGTGAAAATGACAAAGTCCACAGAGAAAGAGGAAGAGCTAGCAATGGAGAAGAGCCAGCTTATTGGCCAGTTAAGGTTACCATTTTGTTAGGATACCTAGCTCAGTCACAGTGAGTGGCAGTACAGAATTATTTTTAGCAGTTGTGTGTACTAGTAGTATATTTCAGCCATCTATCCACTACATAAAGATTAAGATCTGTAATTAACGTAAATCAGCACTGACATTAAAAGAATAGAATTTATCCATGCAGATAGAGAGAGGCAATAATAAAAACAAACAAAACCCCACAAAACTTTCTGGAATACTATTCAGTCCTCTGAAAGAGTACAGAAGAAAAAATGGATCTTCATTTCACATTCTGAGAACTATGGAAAAAATGATTATTATTTTTATAATTTCATGTCCTATATGGATTTGAATCTTAAATATAATTGTGATTATGGATGTATTTTTCTTTCAATGCACATCAATATTAATATCCTAGATATACAGAGCATACAGTGAGAGGATAATTTGCTCCTTAAATGTGCAAATCCTATTACAATGTTTGTCTAAAGGTCGGATTAACATTGCGTTGGTGCTTTTGCCAGCTCATCATAATTTTATCAGTGCATATACTTGAACTACTGAGAATGCTAATGACTCACACAGGAGGGGCTACATGTTATAATGGAGTCCAATTACTTTTGACTATTCAGATATGTTGCAAATTTCAAAGACAGTTCCCATCTGACTACTTTTTCAAGAAAATGCCAAGTTACTAAGTTTTCATCTACTTAAAAAGGAAGGTTTTCAAACTACTAAGTAGTAAATCACATTACCTCATTTCATTTGTACCTAATTGGACAACAATCATTTTTCTTTCATTTTTTACATCATCCAATTTTCTAAATAAATTTATTATGGAAAAGGATCCAGAACACCGGTTGTTTATTTTGATAATGCATTCCCATTTTCACCTTTGCTCCATAGTCAATCTTATAAAGGATTAAAAGAGAGATTTCTTATCAAGATACTTTTCTGAAAAGATTCAGGATATTTGTTAGCACTGACCTACATGTGGTTCTTCTTAAATGAGGATATCATAAGTTCACCTTCATTTATTTACATGTTTCAAGAAGTTATCTGCCCATCATGTTTACTAGAGCAGGTAACAAGTCTGATACCTGTTTTGTGACAGTAACAGATGGCTCAGGAGCTGACAGAGACTCTTAAAGACTCATCCAGTCTGTGGATTTAAATTAGCAAATGTAATCCAAGCCTGCAGCTACCAAACTAATGATCAGCTATGTCTAGAAGTAAAAAATGATAGGGGCTTTTCTGATAAAGGTGAGGACAGAGAGGATATAAAAAGTTTAATTCTAGTAACATTCGTGCCATCTTGATGAAACTTTGTGCTATATATGAAATATCAAGGACAAGATTAGCCCAACATATTTAGTGTTTCAAAACAATCATTTTAGTAAAAAAAAATCATAATCAATAGGTGGAGTTAATTCATGTTTCTGAAATTCCCACTTAGTGTAAACAGATTTATTAATGAAAATAGACCTGATCTACATACACTACCTGAGAGCAGCTAAACACGTAACCCTTTATTTCCTTACTCACACTAGCAATAAAGTTCTGGAATCAGTTTTTAAAACAAAAACTCTTCAATATAGCAGAGCTATATTTTTTTGAGATTAGATCTTACACAGTCCTGAATGTTTCTGCATTCTCATTTCTAATGAGCTTGACTTCCTTTGGGAACTTTATTTACTATGTTCCACATATCAGTCAGTGATGCTTAGTTCCTTAATAGTTCTGACACTCTATTCACCTGAGTAAGGACTATTAATATAGTTAATTTTCTTGACTCTATAAGCCTTCTATAGCCTTGGCTAGTGATTTAGGACCATACTAATCACAACATCTCAGATGAATCTGAAGCAAGTTTTTGTAACCCACTAAAAAATTCAACATCCCTTTGTAATAGTTCCTCATGCGGGTTGCTCAGAGCTTTGTTTCTTCACCTTCTCACACTAAAATTGTCACTAACTGACCAGCCTTCTGATATAATTATGGTGGGACCGATCCAAGTTTAAAATATTGCTCACTGAACAAAATACTAAAGACATTATTTTGCATGAGATACATTCAATATCACTATAATTAATTTGGAAAAAAAGATATCATCTGTCACTATCAATAATGCAAAAATCTTGGAAGGCAGGGCAGAGGTAGTCCTGGTGCTGGGCAAACGCAGCCACGACAATACAGTACTCTATATAAGCAACTGATCTCAGTCCTTGGACTGAAATTTACAGTAGCCTTTGTCCAGTAGCAGTATATTCACTACATTACACTGTACCTCATGACACATATTGTACTACCATTAGTTTAGCTGTATTTTTAAAAAGCTCAGTGGTGTGGCACAGAGATACCCTTAGATACTGCATGTCATTTCAATAAACTCAGATGTTTCTAAGCCCCTTTAACTGTCAAGGTTATATAAGCATCTAGACATGCCTACACAGGGCACAATCACCTGATTCACTTTAACAAGTCTGACATGGTTACTCAAACTGTTGTGGTGCTATACCTATTTGCATCACTTGATGACTAAGCCAAAAAGGCTCGCATCTCTTGTCCTAATTCAGTCTGGATGTACAGATAACTGTCCTTTAAGCATTCTCCAATTAACAACTCATTGCTAAGCCAGATGGTTCTGCATTGGCTGTTAACTCCCATCTGCTGGAAAGGCTCTTTTGCATCACTTGTGCCACAGTTTCATATCTTTGTCAGAGTGTGATTGGCATGTAGACAAATTATTCTGAAATATATTCTGAGGGAATATATTTCTTCCCTCACTTTTTATCTTGCCATGTTCAAGATAAGAAATTCTGAACATTATCCTGCAGTATTTTGGACTTGTACATAAAAAAGTTACACAAAAATGACATCCAGATTTTGAAGTCAAGCATTTAAAAACTACGAAGCGTCAAGATTAGGATCAGTTTTTTAATTTGATTTCATTTTCTATTTGTTAACATTTTGATGTCATCTTTGACTATGTGCATACTACTTTTTCTTGGGTTTTTTTCCTCTAAGTGAAATGTGTTCTTGACTCAATGCAGGCGGAGGGCCACCCCATGCTCTGACTCAGCTGAAACAATCCTCAGCCTTATCCCTGCTACCTTGCCTTCCATTCCAGCCTCCTACATGTCCTTGTCTACCCTGTACAATACTGTCAGCCTCATGACTTCCTTTCCTGTCAGGATCACTCTGCTTCTTCCTTTTCAGAGAAGAAATTAGAAGTCCAGAAGTACAAACAAAATCCTGCATCTATCATCACATGATATACGCACAATATATTTTGAACCTGAACACAGACCTATGATCAGCCCCAAATTTGCTCTAAATCTAACAGCAGCAAGAGCCCTACCTGTGCTTAGGTGACCTCGTAAGTGGTCAACTATCACAGAGAAGGTCTCTATAGGTATATGAGGAAAGGTTGGGTTTTTTTTTGTTTGGTGGTGGTGTTTATTTGGAGCAGAGTTAGTTTGGTTAGATACACATTGCTGTGTAGGAATGCAAAGAAGTTGCTAAATGGGAGGCATCAGAGTAGATGTATCACAGACTGGAGTGCATGTTGTCTCTCTGTACTTCTGGTATTCCTGTTAGCATGCTGTGTTCAACATCTCAGAAAAGAGCCATTAAAATTGCTAGGGAAGTGGAGTGATCACTATGACGGAAGTTTCTGAATAAATATTTTAGCTGAGAGGTAGAAGAAATGATAGTATCTGCAAATATTAAAATGACTTTAATACTGATATGTAAACTAATTGCTAATTCAGTAAAAAAAAAATCATAATAAAAAGGGAATATCTTTACATAATAAGCAATTAAAGAATGTAAAGAAAAACTGAAACAAAAAGCCAAAACCCCCAACAAACAAAAAAATAACCCCCACTATCAAAACTGGAAAACGTCCTATGGAATGCACCTTTTTGCCTCTTTCAGTGAGCCTGACACTATCACTGAAGGCTGTGAACCTCCATGCAAAGGTTCATCTTATTGCTGACTGTGAATCTTTAGCTCCCTATGGCAAGCGGCATGGGAGCACAGCTGAAGCCTCAGGTGGGTCTGCTGCCAATGTCAAGGTCTGCTGGAGCAGAAGGAAAACCAAATTGCACATTGGACTCTACACACAGCTACTCATGGTAAAGAAGGCCTCTACCAAGAGAAAAGAGAGACCATGGTAGCAAGCACAGGGCTGAAGCCCTCCCTGCTTTACTTTCAAGGGATCAGATCCTTTCAGGTCCTGCACTGTATCGACAGACCTGAGAATTGGGTTCTATTAGTCCCCTGTTCAGTTTGAAAAGTTAATTATAATTTGATTGGACTGTTTAAGGACTAAATGGCTGATCTGACTGATGAATGAGGATATATTTCTAAAATTAGCTAAGAAAAAATACCCAGAGAAACAGTTCCTTAGTTACACACATATTAGACTGATTAAAATTCTAGTCTGTGAAAGATGAAATCCTAGCATGCTTAGATCTGCTTTGTTATTTCCGACAGTATACAAGGATTGTATCTGCCCTTCCCATTGTCCATGTAGAATATAAGCAATGAAATCTTTACAGGAACCATGAGATGTGATCATTTCCATGTTAGATCTGAGTATTAATTCTCCGAAATGTGATTTCAATATCTATTTCCCATCTAAGTAACTGACTGTATAATTAAAGTATTCCAAATAAACTTCATATTTTTAAATATCAACTTAATATACATTTCATTTACTGGCTCTCTACCAAGGAAACTGTTTTTTTTTTCAAAGCTATTTCAGTTCTTTCTATTACTTTCTCTGGCTTATATTGTTAGTAGTCTTATCAAAGGCAGCTGAAACCAGTGGAGATTTATTCTCTGACTTCAGTTTTTTTTTATATAGAGAAAACCATTTGCTTGTTTACACTATGTAAAAATTAAATGAGAGCAAGGAAATATTTGTCACTGCAATCCTCTGTATCTATTTTCCTTTATAGTGTGCTGAAGTTAACAGCAGCACTGATGTTTAAAATATTTTCTCTAGGGATATCAAAGAACTATGTGCATTAAATAGACGTGATACAAATTAAATAAGCATCACAGCGGTAAAAAGGGCCTATCTCCATTCTGTGTTTCTGAGTTTAAAAAATAATTAAGAAGATTCAAATCTAACTTATTTACAAATCTAACTAGACTGAGATGGGAAGAGAAAACAAGCCTAACTGCACATGCACAGAATTAAGCATGAAGTTATTGCCAGCTATTGATCCATTAGTGTTAGCCTTTGTAACTATATTAAGCAATTATTAATTTAATACTTCAGTAAATTCACCACCCTCTGCCATCCCATATCCCAACTCATCCTCCAGAGTTCTAATCTCCTCTCTGATTAATTCGTTGCTTTGATAATAATGAAAAATTTTTTGAGTTACAGTTTCCATTTCTATCTATAATGATTCACATTTTTCCTTCTACTTATTTCATATACCCTTTGATTATGTTCTTAGGCAACTCCTAATTCTTAATCATGTTTACTTTCTGTTTCTAAGTTGACATTAATTGCTTTTTTTCAGATCTATTCCTTATTTATATAAACTATAAATGTAAGTAAGTTCTCAGCTAGGATTTCTACTTTTACTCCCCAAACATTTCCATTTATATGCATATATGAATTATTGGCATTAAAATATAAATAGATGCACATTTGTCTCTGATTTATATTAAGGGGACAGCATGTTACCATATAGTATTGCAAAAATATCAACAGGTCTTCTTGCACTTTCTAAAGACATTTAAAAATCCAGTTCTTAGTTTTTAACTTGGTACTAAAAACTTCAGGCTAAAGGCTATTCAAGTATAAATTTTTATTTTGAGGCATCCACCTGAACAAATGTGTTGAGTATTGATTCTTTTGTTCATTTGATATAGTAAGGCTTACATTGCATCAGAGTACAAAAGAGTTGGGATTTTTCTTGTTTTATTCTGCCCCACCCCGAAAGGTTGTTTTTAGTAAAAATTAGATTAATGAAGCTATGATTTCAGTGGAAAAGCAGTGACTGACACATTTTTATCACTAAAAACAATTTGCTGCTACCTTTGCTATTCCTACCTCTAAATTCTTGAAATGATCTCACTTTACAAGACATTGTGTAAAATGTAATACTAGAGAGGTAGTAAAGAGGCAGTAAAGCCAAACAGATGAAAACATTAAAACAGAACTCATCTCACTAAGCGTATTTTAAACGATAAATCAAATGCTATACAATTGTTTAAACAGATCTTTCTCCTCAGGCAGAGACATCTTTCTGTATCAAAAAGTTATACTCTCTGATGATATCATTACAGTTCTGGGCAATTGTCAGAGATGTTTGGAAGAAAAGGAATACAAGATCAGTGATTTTATCTTTGGGCTTGGACACTTTACAACTCTGGCTCTCCAATTTTTCTTAGCACACTGGCTAGTACAGATAAATTAATTATTTGGAACTACTTGAAGTAGTAACATTATAGAATGAGACTACTTATTTGCTGTGACTTTTTTTTTCATATTTTGCCTCTGGGTAAAGTATTTGAGAATGCTTTGTATATACTTTGACACTTGTATTTGCGGCAATTAGCCCTTCACTCACTCTAAACTTCTGATGTTAGTTTTTTCTTTATTTTCCTGATTTTACATGGCAAGCCCACCTCTCACCCACACGTGATGGAAACCAGCTTTGTACAGATTTGTGATTCGTGATTTTAACTCAAGCTCTGATTGAAACTTTTCGCATTATTGGTGCATTTATGCACTTATCCATCTGTGTTCTGACTCTAAGAAGAGATTTCCATTTGTCAGAACTTTCAGAACACCTAAAGGGGTTCCTTCCTCTGCCTGGCTACCTAGTCTCATAAAACGTAGAGGAAATAAGTTATCTCCAAGATTCCTAGCCCTCAGGTGTATCTGAAAGAAACTGATCAAAAAGCTACTAGGAGGAGAAGTAGGACAGTGGGGAAGATATGTGTGACCACATGTGCTTTACTCCCTAAAAATATTAAAAAATACCAGTAGCGAGAGAAGAAAAAGCCTATGCATCCGATGACTCAATTAAGTGTTTAGATTATACTACGTTGAACTTAGTTCAATATGAATGAAGTAATAAATCTTATGTGTAGACTGTATATTAGATATTTTCAGCTTTGCATTTTTAAAGTAACTACTATAAGACTGGCAGAAATAGCATTTTTTTTTTAGTTTTTATTTTCCAGAAGTCCAAAGAATATATTTTTAACAACCTTTGTCCATCTCTAAATGCAGAATTGTTTCCAAAATGTTCTGTTCCATTTCCAAAGATAAGAAACTTAATTTGACACCAGAAACAGAGAATAAATTAGATGATTATAAGCAAGCAATCATTATGACATATGTTTTAGCTTTTGAAATATCATCTGAGTAGTGTTCTTGGTAAATATTGCTAAAAAATAATTTATTACACTGTGATAAATTAAATGACCATTGCTTTTCTCAGAAAGACAGATTACTTATGGAGCAGTCACAAGTCTTGGCATATGAAATTACTAAAAATTGTAGTGTCTGTTGTAGTGGTCAGTAGCCAACAGAACTATTAGTAGCTATAAATCATCCAGCACAGCTACCAATACCTACTAATTGCAACAGTCATTTTTTCTTTCAGGTCCTTTTTTCGAAACCACATTATACTGCTCAAAGTCAAAGTTCAAAGAAGTATTTTACATAAAATGGTTCAGAAAGATGAGTACAGCCATATTAATGAACTGACCTCTCTGTTTGTACTCTTCAGCATGGCTGCAGGACTGGTTCTACTTCTGTCTTCTTTTTAATCTCCCTGTATGCAGAAAAATATGTTGGAAGTATTCTTCCAACTTATATGAGGACTTGAATGCCATTCTCCAGGCCACCCTCCATGCACAAAATTCTTTACTTTTTCTGATTAAGCTTTAGCTACATTACCCCGCCTTTCAGGAAAAAGTGTCTAATGGCAATGCTGTTTAACATACAATAAGCATAGCATGCAGTTAATTTTGATTTAACAATCGAGAAATACTACTTTCAATTAAAAAGTTCAAAATAATTTATAAGCATGCTAGGTTTCTTCAAGTAGTTTTCTCACAAAAAAAGATTTTTCTGTTATCTTCTCACACCTTGGCAGAGAAAACTTATATTTTTAGGATCTAAGTAGCTTAAAATCTATCTTAGCCTATTTTGGTTAGAGATTATTTTATCTTTCCAGAAGTCCTATTGCTCAATGGTCTTACCAAGCTTAACCAAGCAGAAATTTGTCTTCTGTCTTAGACTGCCTTGTCCAATCCTTCAAATGAGAACCCTTGAGAAAATGCTTCGGTGACAAACTCGTTCAATCCTACTGATCAGGTTCATAATCAGCCTGAGACTAAGCTTGCCAGCTGGGACAGCTTGCTGGAGTTTGGATCCCTCCCATTGATCAGCTTAAGCTGCAGCAAAATACCCCTTTAAACTGAGCCCTTTCTCTTTAACTTTGGCGTGTGTTCTTGTCCCTCTTACCTTCTGCTGTGTGATGGTCTTGCTATCATCTACAATGCGACTACAACATGTCTTTCAGTAAAGCTCTTTTATAAAAAATGTTAAGATTTGGAGTGAAGTTTTATATTTCTAGAACAAACAATTTTTAGTTATGACGGGGGAATTTCTAGGAAGAATTGTTTACTTCTGTTTCAGACATGTCAGGAACGCCCCTGCAGTACCTAAATACCACTAAGGCTACCAGTTTTCATTCCTGTATCTTTGCCCCCTTCTCTACTAAGAAAAGGAAGGAGAAATAAGCTCACTGATAGTTATTATCTTGATTAGGAGGACAGTATGCTAGCCTTCCCGTTTTACTCCTATCCATTCTTACTTTACCTTGAGTTTGTCTAAGCTCGACTTATACATTTTAAGGTGAAAATAACCTCCATAAAAAAACAATAGCATAGTATGCTTCTATGAATAGAATAATTATAATGCTATCCTTTTGTTACAGCTGCAAGTGCAAATTAGCAACACATTTAAAAACAAAAAATGACCTTTTCAACATCAGCTTGCTAGGATAGGTACTCTGGAATAGTTGTTCCCTTTGTGCTTTAAAGCCTGAGTGCTGGGTGCCCTTTCCTCACCACTTTAAGGGTATGTTTGGACTGCCAGGTAAGGTAAGAAACACCAAAGCCATTTCATTGACCTCCAGGTATCAAAACTTCTAGTACCTGAGTTATCTTGTTTATCATTGGCTTGGGGTTCTTCACCTTGTTACAGAGCCAGCACTATAGGCAAATCCCTAGTCTCAACTTCTGGGAAGCATATTGTCATCTTGGCATCTGTTTTTATAATAGCCTTTTTTTTTTTTTTGTTAAGAACATTAACAACTAGATCTTTCTATATATAATACACTATTATATCCCATTGACTGCTTTCTGGGAACCTCAAATGCATCACTTTATATGTAGAGTATAATTTGGTAATTTACTTCAATTAGAACATTCAATAAAATATTCATGAAAGTGGCCTCTTGTTGAAATAGACCATCCATTTACTTAAAG
Source organism: Leptodon cayanensis (assembly GCA_027564655.1). Classification (NCBI taxonomy): domain Eukaryota; kingdom Metazoa; phylum Chordata; class Aves; order Accipitriformes; family Accipitridae; genus Leptodon; species Leptodon cayanensis. The sequence continues at coordinate 26,567,185 of JANXJC010000031.1, forward strand.
ATAGGACTGCAGCACTCACAGGTATAACCCATTAGGCAAGCTAATTGACATTTTGACCAATTTATTTTTCATGACCTCTCCCCGTGAATCTTGACAAAGGCTACTGGTCAAAGTATCAATTCTCACACCTACTGGGTGACAACTACAAGTAAATTAAATGTATTCTTAATAGAACACTCTGTCTAAGTGACCCTGTTTCAATGAGTAGACACCGCCATGAATATTTATTTAGTACTGCCTTTAATGGAACCCAATACTGAGGGACATTTACATTACAAAGAAGTCAAGCCCTATTAATTATCCAAAACCACCACTTATAGTAGATTGCTGGGAAAAATAATTTTTCCTACAGTTTACCAGATTTTTATCTACCACCTGATGATTTATTGCTATTAGTAAAATGAACTACATGCCAATTTTTGTGGTACAAATATAAATTACAGGTATGGCAATTTTTTTATCTGAAATTAGATCTTGACTCAGCAAACTTTTCCTCCTGTGCATATAGAATCATAGAATCATAGAATCATTCAGGTTGGAAAAGACCTTCAAGATCATCAAGTCCAACCATCATCTGTG
>JANXJC010000031.1:26567863-26581309 GCA_027564655.1 Leptodon cayanensis
ATGTTGACTGGGCCTGATCCCCTGTTTGCCCTGGACTTGCCTTGTGAGTGCTCCCAAGACAAACCGTTCCATAATTTATGAATTAAATTATTAATTATTATTTAATTATTATTAAATTAATTTAAACCGTTCCATATCTTTATGAATATGCAACCTCTGAAACATCATACATGAAAATAGGATAATGTCTATACAGGTGTATAACTGATTGGGGACTTGAACTGGAAAGTACAAAATCTCATTGATATACTTTGGCTGTGCTTTCCTAGGTACTATAAAACAATCCATATATTCAATTAGAGGGACATTCACCAACATGTAATAGAGTGGATAATCTTACAAAGTAAATTCTGTTAGTCTGAATGGGCTATAGCACCTGGCTTTCTTTGCCAAGAATATGAAGATATCATTATTTCTGTAACTGGGAAAGAGATTGCTGAAGTTGTAATGGCATCTTTTTCTTATTGCTACATATGCCTTCTATACCCAGTCACTCCCTTCATCAAATGCTTATAGGGAATCTGGATATTTCTCCAGGGAATATTCTACAGGAAACTCTCTTGAGTTAAATAGAAAACTAACGATTAACTTAACTTAAGATTTCTTCCCATAACTCTTTATTTTTTAAATGTGGATAGAAGTAAGAGCAAGTATAAAAGAATAGTCTTTTTTAATCCTAAAATACTGAGGGTTGTGCAGTTCTTCAACACTCAGCATCACCGTTCATTTGAAATTATGCTGAAAATATACACTTCCTTGAATTTATACTCCCTACTGAAATATTACTACTGCTAGTGCATGCTTTATCAAGACTACCAGAATGTGTCTTTCTACACAGCATTTCATGTCTCCAGTTACAGTATATTGATGGCATTTCCACTGGAGATTTATTTCTTGTCTATTTAGATGAGATAATGGTAGTGTGTGCAGGAGTCATTCAAGAAGTGTTTACTTTCCAGAAACAGAAAGAATAAATACGTATGTTATATGCATGGAACAATACTTTTTCCTATGTTCAATTACATGGACCATTAACTATTGAACTACTAATACTACTCCATATTAAGGATAAAAATGTTTTCACTTTGATCTCATTTTACTAAGGAACCCTTTAAAACAAGCATGAACAGATCAGCAACTTGAATTTCACTAACATAATGAGATTCTCAAGCATGTGGTAGAAGCATATGCTGGAAACACTACATCTCCTTTTCCCATGTTACTAAGTGGGAGGGGAAAAAGGGAATGCAGCTCTGAAGGAAGAAAACTCAGAAGTTAGAAAAAGGGGTTCACAGCTGGGAAAGGAAGAAAAACCCTGAATTGCAGGAATGAATAAAGAAGAAAGAAGTTGCTGGGCTGCAACAAAAAGGGTTTGAGGGCTCTAGAGAGAAGAGATAAAAGTAGATGTAGCTGAAGGAAAAAAATTAAGTCCAGCTGATGTTAAAAGTAATGGAATGATCTAATAGGATCTGTCTAAAGAGCAACATTTCAGGAAGACAGGAACAAAAAAAAAATGTGACCCAGTTATTTGTGTTTTCCAAAGCTTATAAAGGTTTTAGTTGCCTATCAAAAGTTTGGGGGTTGGGAGGAAAGGGAGTTGCACTGTCTTCCAGTATCCTGGGGTTTTGAAAAGAAACTATAGTTGAGTCCCAAGAAAAAAAGTCTTAAAACTTCACAAAATTAAAAAAAAAAAGTTAATAATTTGTATGGAGAAATGCAGTCCTAGAATCCTTGATAACATCATTTCCAAAGAGAATGCCAAGATTATGGTGCTCTGACAGACTTTTTGAAAACAAGGTGGGTGCTAATTTACTTGCACACACCAGATGTGAAACACAGCTGTCAGATGGCAGTGATGAAAGAATAATTTTTGCCTGGCTGCTCTGTGGATTTCAAAACTACCCACTCAATAGAAAACATTGATTATAAAGCATGTCTTTGGGTCAGCCACTGAAATTTAAAGGATGTTTAAGTCTTTTTATTGCATTACACTGAAGATCCAGAGACAGATTTTTATGTGTTTGAAGCCATCTATGGATCCTTCTATCCTAATCACACTAGCAAATTATTTTGGCAATGAAACATACTCAGTATTTCACAACTAGACTTGACAGGAAAAGAAAAACATTAACTTTTCTGATCATAAACTGCAAAAATCTTTAGATGTGCAAGTCACTGCTCACTTAAATTCAGCTACAATACTTTTGAAGATATGATGAATATTTGCAAATATGTCTTGATAAAAAGCAGAGGTTAAGGCATACATTCTTCCTTTTTATAGACAGCAGCAGTGCATTTTAGCTAATTTAAACTTGAAAAGGTGTGTAACCTAAACTTTTTCATCAAGAAAGGTATGAGAGGTAATGCTGTAGAGGAAAGGAAAAACAGAATTCCCAAATTTCAGAAAATTTCATCAACTATTTCCCACTCTCATGTTAATGCTAAAATACATTAAACAGCCAGATCCAAGAAGACACCACGCTACAGAAGACAGTCTAGTCAAAGACTGAATTTTATTTAAGATGTGGGACATAACACATAAAAGAATCTTCAGAACTATCTTTGAAATTAATCTTGTTGAACTGGCTCAGAACAGAACAATTTTGTTCAGTCCACTAACTACAAACAGTATGTAGAGTTCAACACAGATCAAATACTTAGTTTTGGTTTTGTTTGTGGAAAATCAAAAAGTGGTAAAATCTAATCTTGTCCTATAAAAAAATCCCATTTTCTATGATCCTTGTTCAACCAAAAACTAATTTTGATGGAAAATTTCTATATAAGAAGTTCGATGTGAGGTGTTTTATATTTCAAAGAAAAATGCTGCTTGTGACAGAAAAAAATAAGGGTTTTGTCTTTTTATAAAGTGCAAATTGTTTGATTAGTTTCAGCTGAGGTGCAGCTGTTTCCGAAGTTTTCATAGCTTTTCAGATAATTTTCAAAAAAACTGAAAATAATTTAAAACCCCCAAATTTTTAGAAGAAATATTTCTCAATACACCTGTATCCAAAAGACATTTTGGCTAAAGTAGCTAGTCCTTTCCAAGATTAATGAAATATAGCATATACTTTCTCGATTTGTGAGGCATTTAACTGTTCCATTTTCCCATTTACTGCAGATATTTCATGGTGTTTCTCACCTGTTATTGCTGAGACTCTGACACCATTAAGTTTCAAATGGTGTCTAAGTTCTTCTTGAGCAGTATTACTGATCTAATTCTCTATCCAGCACTGCTACTGCCAGCTGGCTCAAATGGGGCTCTTTTTAAAGTATCCCAGAGAGAGAAGTGTCAACAAAGGACAGTCTGAAGTGCTTTTTGCTTATCTTGTCTTTTGTGTGAAGAAAGATCTGCCACTTATCAAATGGGTATATAAGTCAAGTTAGTAGAACTAGATTATGAAGCAAATAGGGTTCTAGCAATAGAAGTATTAAAGTGTATTTGAAACTATATAATTAGGATAAAAGGCACCACTCTCATTATTTCATTATTACCTGTCTAGTTTATATGCTTACACACTTTTCATGGCATCTGACACTGCATTTACATAGGACCTTTTTTTTTTTTTTTTGGTAAAGTATCACCTAATCCTAATAGCTTAAACAGTATGCAGTACAGCTCCCAAATAATGGGATCCTAAAATGCAGATTGTTTAGTTATCTTTTAAAACAGTTTAAAATGCAAACCATCAAAGTGACAGTTCAAATGGTGAATCCTTTCAGAGTATTTTTCACAAGCTATCCCTATCTATCCACTTTTAAAAGAAATTTACATGTAAAAAGAATGAAGTTGATGATAAACAGTATGACTCCTATTAACATAGGAAAATAGGACCAGAATAAAACATTAATTAACAGAATAGGGTAATGTCTGTGGAAGCATATATGAACTCCAACGTTAATATTACATTAGTTCATCATGACTAACTTTGTTCCACTGGACTCTAGACAGTAATCATCCTCTAAGAGTGAAACATCACTTTTAACATTCATGATATTTTAAAATACATATTGAATTTCTGATTACTGTTTTTCCACTCTAACTCTGTAACTGCTGCAGAATAAGCACTTGTTCTCATCAGTTCAGAGTGTAGGTGGGTGCCTACTTTTTTGATGCTGGATCAAGTGGGGATCAAGTATTTCAGCCTGAAAAAAACAACTCCTGCCACTTAATTGCCCAGCCTTCAGCTTCTGACTGTGTCCTGTAGAAGAATTAGGCTTAAGGTAGTTGTAATCACTGCTGCGGTCAACTGCATGTCCTAGTAGCACTTGCCTAAACAATTTCAAAACAGTTTTGTGATCCAAAGGCTGTGTCACATTTTTAGGGGACTTTGTTTCCCTGCTCAAAATTTCAAAGAAGTGGTACTATCATTAATGTACAGAGATATAGGCTTTATTTGGGACTGGCCTTTGATTAAATCTATCATTTCAAACACTCATTGGAGTCACAACTGTAATGCTTCAGATATGAGATGAAAATGTTAGTTAACAGAAGTGCTAGCCAGTGGAGTAGCTACGCATACTTGTGTACCTCTGGCATTAGACTGGAAAAGAAGACATTTAATGTATCTATCATTCACAGTAAAAATCACAAATGAAAATCTGTAAAGAGACAAGGACTGTAGACTTCAGTTAGCTCTGTGGATGTGTCAAGTCAGTTGTATGTTAATGAATCTAAATTAATCATGAGATCTTGTCTTCCCCTTTGCTTTTTCCATTTTAGTTTGATGAGAATGCTGTTTCACAGTTACTTGTAAGATATTTTAGCTGCTGTTCTTTCATTGTGCAATGCAATGAAACCGCAGCTCATAATGGGATCTTTCATACACTACTGTACTAGGATGGCTGGAATTTATAATCTCAACACATAGATGCTGCAGTAAAAGGAATATTTCATTAGGACTATACATGTCTAATTAGAAATGCAAGATTAAAGTATTCAACTGACACCGATTTCTTTTAAAACAAACAGGGCATCTTCTCTCAGCTGAACTGAAAGGGAGTTTTTTACAAATTTGTCACTTCAGAAGAATTTCTTTTTCTAATTTTTTCACATAGTTGATGTTATTTTAGGGCTTTGAAAATGTTAGGATGTTTGGAGAAAAGTTTACCATCATAAATATAGTTTTTAAAATTTAAAAGTTAGGTTTAAGTTAGGCTTAAAATTCAAAAGTTAGGCCAAATTTCATATTTGAGTAGAATACTTCTGAAATATTACAAAATATTTTTCAGATTAACAGCAAACAGGAGGTTTCAAGGTGGTGGGGAGTGAAACTTTTCAGAAGAATTCCTGGGATAGGAAAACTTTTGCGATCTTACAAAGAAGGCAAAATATTCTTCTAAATACCTAATATTCTTCATCATTTCTATATTAAAAAAAAAAGGCATCTGAGAACATTTTTTAGGAATCAAATATTTTCCTTTTTAGTACACACAAAGAATGTGGATAGTAGCCCCTATTGGTATTTGTGTAAATAAATCAACAATTAAATGTAATGATTTTAAATTTTCCTTTTTATTAGAGTTAATTATCACTTGCTTTACTAGCATTTTCTATTAAAGTACAGTGAAGGCTGTCAAAAATGTATTTTCTGAGACATCCTAAAGATTATTTTAATGAAATTTATATCATAATGAATGCTTAATATACATTCTAAGTAGACTTATATACCACTTTTATTCTAGAAGCCCAGTATGACTCTGTAGCCAAAGATATATTTAAATGACAAAATTAATAATTATATCTGAATGTTTAAAGAGACTTTAAGAAAAATTTACTTTAAAAAAAAATCAAGATTAATGGAGACTACCATTGTCATGGAAACTGTAGTTTTTGAGATAATGTACTGGTTTCTGGTGTTGATCACATGAAGGTCATGTGATAGATAAAACCTGCAGCGCGTGAACAGTGCATGAACAGTACGTGTGTGCATGCATCATCGAACTATGTCCTATAAAAAACCATGGAGACAAACTGTGGTGTGCACCCACCACCGAAGAACTGAAAACTGAGGACCAATGGGATGCTGCTGGATCCATGGTGGTGACTATCCTTGCAACTCTATCCTGACTGCTTGCTTGATTTCTGCCTTTTCTTCCATTCTATCCTATTGCTACTATTTTCTACTTTTGATACTTTTTATAATCTCGATGCTCTTTTGGGTATACGGCATTTGACCTCATTTGTGTCTTAATCTCGCTCTTGGGATCATACCGAAACCTTCCCTGACATTGGATTGGGACATCCAAATAGAGTAAAAATCGTCTGGGCAAGAATTCCAGCTGGTAAAAATATTCGAATACAGGCTAATATATGACCTAAATAATCATTGCAATTTTAAGAGATCAGTATTTCAGCATGGGAATTGGTTTTGATATTGTCAAGATTTATAGGTTGCATGAAGAAAAAATTTCTAGTTTACAAGGTGAATATCCTTAGAGAGGTTTAAATAGCTTTTAAAGTGTGCCATTATTATTTTTCTGTATCATTATTTGTTATTCATATAGCATCTCACCATCTGCCAGAAGGATTGTAGGCATATAATAAACCAAAGGAAGTGAGGCTAATTAGTACCCTTGTTGACAGGTTCAGCAATAACACAATAGGATGAAGGAATGAAGATACTGAACTATAATTCTATTCTTTTAATTAGTGGAGTACCAGAAGCACACCTTTATCAGGAATGATAACTTTTTAAAGAAATTGATGTCATACAAGAATTTTTCTCTTACAAAGCAAAAGAAATCAAAAAAAGAAGTAATATTCCATCATGTGTATGTAACAGTGCAGTAAGAAAGAGTTTCTATTATACAGAAGTTACTTAATCTAAATGAATATTATTCTTATTGTCAACCCTGCATTTTTAAGATCTTTTAAAGCATTATACAATTATATAGGCTGTGTTAAAAGCTGGACAGTAAAGAATTGGAAAATATTCTTGGTTTGCAAAGATTAGACATGCAGATGAAAACTGAAATTGAAGTAACAGAGCAGAGAAAGAGGGAGGCTTTTAACAAAGCCAAAATTTTGTTACAATTTTTGGTGAAACATGCAGCCTCTCAAAGACTGGTTTTTGCAGTCAGAAGTCTTATTTTCCTTGCAAGGAAGTTTGCTTTTCATAAAGAAAATTGTAGTAAGTTATTTCTGTAGTAAGTTAAGTCTGATGGATTGTTAAACTGTTTTCCTACCTGCACGTTGCAAACTCCCACACCTTATACTCATTCCTAAATGCCAATAAATTGTTTGTTATGGAAGGGAATGTAGGTTTGGTTTTGCATTTGTAATAAATAGGATTTCAAAAATTTTCATTAAAACATCACCCTCTAAAACTTCCCTGAAATATAGTTTATATTTGAAATTCAGGTCTTGGATTCGTTCATGTACCAGATCTATCCTTAGCTATATCCTTCAGTAAGTGCAGAAGAAACACACACACACACACACACACATATCCACCCCCCGTCTTTCATCTGTTTGGGTTTGTTTGTTTGTTGAGCTCTTAAGCAAGACATTGATTTGTTTTCTTTCCAAAACTACTTTGTGTTGGTGCTATGTTTTTTTTCTTACACTACTGACTTGGCTTGATATATACTCAAAATTATGCTTTATTGAACACTATTTGGTACACAATTGAAGGATAATTTTGAAATTGACGCTGAAATTCATTATACTTGATCTCAGTGTTACAAACATGGATATCAGTTGTTCCACAAAACTCATTGATCCATTTATTAAATAGTTAAAACATGTAAAATATTTTCCAATAAAAATAATTTTTTTTATAAATAAGATTAAAATTTTTATAAATAAGATTAAAATCTTACCTTCACATATTCTAACACAATGCTTACCTGTAATATACTTTTGCTAGAATGCAGGCATTGCTTTCATAGACTGCCTTGCTAAGAAGGCTCCTTCACAGGCTTTTGAGCATACAGCTACCAGTATCATTAGTTTTGGGAGACCCCTGAGTTTACAGTCTCTCTAGGATTTCAGAGTTCAGCAGCTGATCTAGAAAACTGAAAGTCCTGACCAGATAGCTGCATGATGTTGCTCCTGAGAATTAGAACTGGTTGTATAAGAAATATCAGATAATTTGTAGATTTCAAATGTGTGAAAACATACTTTGTGAACGCTATCAAAAGTACATGTACATGTATAAGGAAATGTACATATTTTGAACTAGCACACAAGTTAAAATCCAAGTTAAAAAAAAAAGCCATTGTACATACTGAAAATGTGTTGTTTTATTTCTATAGTTATTACTTAGTTGTAACTGTTTAAGACTTTTTTTATATATTTATACTCCAGTAAGTGTATTTCACTTTGCTTCATAAAAAGTAATGAAGCCTAGAAATATAAAACCTCATTATAGATATTTTCCATTAAAAGTTTGCTGAGATGCTACAAGAAAACAGCCATTACTGCTTGCGGATTATGATGTCAATGGATCAGACAGGTTTCATTGGATACACCTAAAAACCATTCCACCGTTGCATCATTTATGCTGAGGAAAAAGATTAAGCTGAAAGACTTCAAGAGAAAAAAAGTTAATACCAGCAACAGAATATTTTGGTTTTTATACTTTTCTCTTGAAATTCTCCATTATCTTTTGTTTCTATGGAGTTGTTCTCTTTCCTCCTCTTTTTTCTTTTGATGTTTAGGATGCTTCTCTGGAAGCTTTTACTCCTAATGAATATTATAAGTATATGCTTTGCTTTAGCAAACATTTATTCATCAGACAAGTTCTCCTATATGCAGACAGTCTTTTTTTTCTATAAACTTTTATTTGGCTTCTTGAAACAAAAATCCTTCAATAAATTGCTATACTTGCCCATATCAGAGGCTTAGAGATAGAGGCATTTTGCAGTTTTTAATCTTAAATAATCTTTTAGCTCTAACATCTCTTATGCCCTTTTATCACCCAACATTCCTATTATGGAAATTTAATTTTTAATATGAGACTATGCAATATGAAAAAGAATCACACATTTTCTGCTATTCATTATTACTCAGGATACAGAGACACAGTTTGAACAAACATCAATTTGAATGGAACCATACCTAATTAAACTAGAGATGAAGAAGATAACACAGTCCTGTTTCTAAGAAACAAGGAAAAAATCAGAAGCAATTCTCACTGAAGCTCAGTTTACTTCCCTATGATTATGATAATCTTTAAATACTTATTTTTAATCATTCACATTTATAGTGGAATATAAACTTTTTTCTACAACAGAGGGTGCATTACAAGTGCAACTTTTACTTCATTATAGGATGACATTTTGGCATTAGCAATGCCTTCATACCTCATTATGCCTGAAGTGTTTGATTTCTAACAGTTAACTCACAAAGGTTCAACTCCTTATTTTAGAATGGGGCAATGAAAATGTTCTATTGCTCCTACAGCACTATTTCCAAATCATTCACACTGTAGTGAAGAATTTTCACACAAGTTAATCTACCACACTGTCTTCAAGTAATTGCCAATCAGGTGTTTGGGTTTTTTGTTTCATTAAAGGGCATTTTCTGCTCAGAAAGTACAGAAACATCCTTTCAACACATAATTCTAAAATTTTTTTAGTGTTTGTTTTCCTGATTTTTTTTTAATTCATATTTGGTTGATATAATGCATCTGAATAAGCCAGAAAATCACTTCATAAGAGGTATGAAATAAGTAATCTTTTGCCCTACTTGTGCTTCTGAATAGAATCACACTTTTCACTTAGCCTTTTGTTTTTTTTTCTGCTGTAGACCAGGATAACTAAAGCAGAAGTAAAAAGTATTGCTTATCACAAGGAACTTAGTCTGGATGGAAAACCTCATCTACAGATGTGAGTTGTAGAACATTTGAAATTATTTGAGAATGATACTTATGAACTATAATTATGGTTTAAAATTATATGATTTCATTGTAACATAGGAAAGTTCCATTTTTTGTGTTCTTTGTTTTCTTTCAAGTTAGGTTTAAGTATTTATTTGTGAGAATTGTTAGTCTGAAGCTCTGGAGAGTTAAGGCTCTCCTTATCTGCACAACTGGCTTAATAGACGTAGCACAAATAATGACAGTATCACTTTTTCTTTCTGGGTCCTGGAATGGTCTTCTGACTAATTTTCAGAAAATTCTAATTAAAGGACCAGCCACACGCTAGTACCCATTTTCTAGTGTGGGCAACGGACCAAATTATATGATGTGATGTTGATCCTGGACTGAAATCCAGTCAAATAAACAACAGCTATTAACAAACAAATTAATCAACCCTAGTTCAAATAGTAATTACTGAGATATTAACTTTTGACTGTTGAATTCAGATACCTCCAAAAAATGTAACTGATATACTAGCTGGCAGATACTGCACATTTTCCTGAAATGGCTTTATGGCTAGTGGCAATTTTTCTCCAGTATTTCCTCATTTCCCTGCTCCAGCTGCTATGTAGGCTGTCTACTGCTTAAAGTCAGTCAGTCAACTTCTTTTAGACCTGAAAAAATAGCTCTCTTTTCTTCTCTCTTATAAAACAGCACTCTGGGATTTCCAGGTAGAAACAACTGAAACTGAAATACTAAGAAGCTAATATTAAAACAAACAAACAAACAAAAAAAACCCCCCAGAAGTCAGTATTTTTCAGGATACACGCATTTTATGGGCACAAAGCTAAAACATTCCACTTGAACAAAAATCATCAGGCCATGACTGTTTCATCATCATCTTTTCTTTTGGTTTTCTTTGTAGTTAATCTGATTTAACACATAACAAACCATAAAATGCACTGAATTACTATTTAACCCTTATTTTATATCGTCATATCAGAGAACTGTTGCTGAATCATCTTACCACCTTCTAAATCAGACATGTTTAATTAACAATATTGTCATTAACAAACCTTTGAATTTAAGTTACACCACCGTACTCAATTTTAACTTTGTTCCCTTAGTAATGCAGCTTATAATATAAACTACTAGGAATGCAGACCTCTGTGGGAAACAAGGCTACTTACAACCATATAGGACCCTGTTTTTTCTGAACATAGGTGGACATAATTTCATTTTTCTGAAGTATTTGTAAAATTTTGTCTTTTTCTGTAAATGGAGGAAGAAAAAAAAAGTAAACCTGCTACATGTGGTGCTAACAAAATTGTGAAGGGCTGGGTTATCAAAGCAAGAGTGTCTAATGTGTCAGGAACTAGATGGTTGTGACTTGATTTTACTTTGCAAGATTCTGCAAAGGTGGTTCTGAATGAAAGATCAGTTTATATCTCTTGTACTTAATACTTCAATTGTATGTACTAGACACAAGCTTTCCAAAAGGATACAAAACATGAAGGCATATAAGAACAAAGCAAAGGAAATGTTTGACATTCCTGCTGATAATTAACTGCATTTTAAAAGCAGCTGCAAGCATGAAAACATCTACTTTCCACAAGAAATTAAGATTCAGACTTTGTAGCAATCATTTAAAATTTGAAATTGAAAGAAGTAATGAAATTAGAGCTTTTCAATAAAAAGACTCTTTCAAAACTGTCATTTAAGATGTAATCATCATGATATTAAATCCAACAAGTATTTATCACTAGCTACTTAGAAAAAAACTTTATTCGTATTGCCCATCATAATAGAAGATATTGTATGCTTAACAAATCAAATCAGAGAGCAATAAATATGACTGGAATGAGAAAGTATTTAACTTCCTGATGCGTTCTGAAGGTGCTGTCTTCAAATCCTGTTCTGAATAATCCACTACTGATCAGTCTTTGCCTAAAAACCAAACCTACTCTATGACTCTAAATATTGGCTGTCTTTTGAGTATACTTGATTGCCATGAGTAGCACTTTACTCAATTGTACCTGGACATTTAAAGGATTTTAAAAAAGAAAAAAATACCTATCAAATTTGTGGCAAGTGTTCATGGTAGAGAACTTAGAAATATAGCATTTTTTTTCAAAATGTAACTTCTTTCTAATTCTTCTCCTGTTTCTGTTTGTGTCACACTATCTTCTTCTATCTGTTCACTTGGTTTTTGGTGTTCCAGGAAAATTTGCCCTCAAAGACTACTATCTAATAGAAGAATTCCCAATTATCAGTGTAGAGTTACAAATATAGCACAAAAATAGGGTATGCTGACAGAAGAAGTATTTGGGTTCCTTTTCTTTTCCCTGAAGAAATCAGTGTGATTTCTACTCTGGCAGAAGGAATTTAGGATCAACAACTAGATTATTTTTTCCTTGTGAGCTCTGTTTTTGCCAAGAGATGACAAATAGCAAAGTCTAGCTTTACATGTTATTTGGGAAACACATGGGTAAACCAAACTAAAACAAACAAGCAAGCAAAAGCCCTAAACACAGAAACAAAACACCAGCAGCAGTGACAAGACTCACCATACCTCTAGTGGTTATAATCCTTATTAGTAGGTTCACATCACTAGTCCAGTTGTTATTCTCATCTATGGCAGTTTTAACTATCTTCCCCAGCATGTTATCTCCAACGCTTTTCTCAAAGTGCTAATCAAAACAACACAGTAACCCTCAGGCTGAATCCTCACACTGCCTTTTTGTAATCTAGCTCCACCTGACTGTTTGAAATATGACTTAAGGTTTTCAATTCTGTATATACATATGGAAACATACATTTAAATGTAAATACATAAACATGGGTTGAAAGTGCAACTCAGGACTGGAAAGTTTAATGATCTACAATAAAGGCATTCACATTTGAAGTCACCATGGCCTAGACTGTGATCTATCAAAGATTTTGCCTAATAATAACAGCAAGAAATTTTCACCTTTTTACAGTATGATAAAAATTGCACTTTTTTTTAGTGACGTGCAATCTAAGTTTAGCAAGTATCACAAAAAGTTATTACATAGAAAGTAATCCAGTAACCAGTTGTTGTGGTTTAAGCCCAGATGGCAACAAAGCACCATGAAGCCGCTTGCTCACTCCTCCTGCCACAGCCCCGGTGGGATAAGGAGGAGAAAATATAAAGAAATGCTCATGGGTTGAGACAAGGACAGGGAGGGATCACTCTCCACTTACTGTTATGGGCAAAAAAACAGACTCAACTTGGGAAAAAACAAAATCAAATTAATTTACTACCAATCAAATCAAAACAAGGATAATGAGAAGTAAAACCAAATCTTAAAACACCTTCCCCCCGCCTCTCCTTCCTTTCTGGGCTCAACTCCACTCTCGATTTTCACTACCTTCTCCCCGCAGCGGCACAGGGGAACAGGGAATGGGGGTTGTGGTCAGTTCACCACAACCTTGTCTCTGACACTCCTTCCTCCTCAGGGGGAGGACTCCTCACTTGTCCCCTGTTCCAGCATGGGGTCCCTCCCACAGGAGACAGTTCTCCACGAACTTCTCCGGTATGGGTGCTTCCCACGGGCTGCAGTCCTTCACAAGCTGCTCCAGTGTGGGTCCTTCTGTGGGCTGCAGTCCTTCAGGCAAAGAC
>JANXJC010000031.1:26622717-26638182 GCA_027564655.1 Leptodon cayanensis
CCCAGAAACTTAGTGAATATGTATAACAGGTGTGTATTTAACCTGCACAGTTAGACTAAACAGGTGCACACGATAGGAGAAGCGATCCCCTGTGTGCCCAGCGCTGCAATAAAGGAGTGCCTGCTTCTTAACTTCTCATTGCTGTTAAGGAGTTTTATTCCAGATTTCGGCAACAATAATGTTACTACAGGAAGCATGTGGGTTTGCTTTAATAAAAAACAACAGCCATAAATTATCATTCTTTTATTACTAAAAATTCAAGTAGTTGTCTTCAAGAAAGAACAAAAATATAAGATGAGCCAAAGATATTTTAAAAGATAATCTTTAAAAATCAGTAAAAAAAAATATGCGTTACTCTTGCCACCTTGTACTGGACACTTTTTTCCTCTCTATCACAGGACCCTCACCCTTGCCTCACCTTTTAGAAAAATCAAAGAGGCAACATGCACACAAACATCTGAGAATGGTTATGCAAAAATAGATAAGCCAACTGCTTGGCAACGTGGTTATTTCAGAGGTATTTCCATCAGGAAAGGGGGCTAAGGCTGAGCAGCACTACGCTCTTGTGTTCTTGGATGAAGAGCTCCTTGGGGAGCCCCCCCTAGTGTGTGCAGTCAAAAGGGGGGCTGGAGGCAGAGCAGCACTTCTGATGCTTCTCCCATCTTCCCATGGCCTCCTCCACTGCCTCAAGCAAATGCAAGCAAAGACTAAACTCATTGTTTGAAAATCTTTACTACAGCACAGATTCGAAAATTTGCATTAATAGCAGGAGTTCCCCTACCTAGCAAGAAAAGCCCTTGAATAATTATTGGAGAAAGACAAATGAAACAGAGGATAGGTCTATAAGCTCTACAAATATCCTAACAAACCAATTGTTTAGTATTTCCATGCCATCCATCCATAAATGTTTTGGGTGTTTGTTTTTAATAGGCCCCAAGATATATTCAAATATTCAATTGCACTTAATGCAAGTGTATTTAACATGGTAGAAAAAGTGAGAGAAAGCATTGTCTTTTCATTCCTTCATTACACCATGTCAGAGTCCAATTTTCTCTGACCAGGTTCTTTGAGATATTCCATGTGTGGAGGGTGTAACATTTAATATCAGATTTACTTATTTGAAGATATATGATGTTGTTACATGGGATTTCTGATTTAGCAGAGAGATAGAAATTATACTGAAAACACAATACAAACGTAAGTAATACATAGCAAAATATACCAATTCCAGGACACAATTCAATCACAATAGCCATGTGATTCTCAATAATAGGCTTATTGTCATGACACTGAGTGTCTCCAATCTCCAGGAAGGAATATGGGGGTTGAAGCCAGCTCAAGCCTGTTGCACTCTGCAAAATTATTTTGCTAGTTGTCTAGTTTTTATACTCTATGTTGGGCTGAGCCATGTATTCAGTCCCATCCCATGCTGGTCTGGATAACTCTGGGAGACATTCACAGTCTTTTAATGAACTCAGGGAGAAATGTGTACACCACTAGCTGATGAACTCAACTGTTGATAACCATTTATCTTAAACAAAGGCCACCCTGTGGTCCCCTTTGTGGCAAGGTAAAGTCAGCTTCTTTGCAACAGCTGTGGTCAGTCACACCCTGCATTATTCTCAGAGTTTCATGGGCACAACGCCCTTGCCCATCTCCTCTGAGCCTTCTTCCATTGTAGGGGTTTATTCAGCGAGTCACATTCCGCCCCTAGGGGTTTAGTCAGTCACACACTGCTGTTTGCATAAGCTCAGAACTCATCTACTTTACAAAGAAATACTGTTTATTAGGATACACTCCAGGATTTTCCTATATATTTTGTTTTATCATCAGCTACAGTTACTACTATTTGTCTTGTTTTACGTTAGTAGGCTTTCACAACATGTCAATATAGTTTCATGACCTTCACAGTGAAAATGTGCTTAAGCTGTTCTGGAGCAAAAGAGCACTGCTATCTAGTTTCAGCATTGTTTCCACTCATCCCATTAGAAATTGAATGTATTTTTCTAATTGCACATTTTTTTCCATATCTGTGGAAGATGGTATGTTATTCTAATCCTATTTTTCTTTAACAATGAAAAACATCCTCATAGTGATCAGGAGATTGACTTAAAATAAGAAAGGTAATTACCATAACACATTGGGACTTTCAATTATGCTTTTAAAAATTACATATCTTTATCTCTCTCTCTTTGCCTCTTCTTGCTATGTTTCAAGTTATGATTCCTGACAAAATTCTATATAGGACTTTGGCAGCCTCATAGCATCAGTTACATTAGTAACATTAGTAACATTCCAATTATTAGTAGCTTTTTGGTTTCAGCCTGTGGAGACAACCCTCAAAACCTCATTTTAAGCATGCAGATTCCTCCTAATAGCAGACGTACAGAGTTTGTTGCCTCAGAAAGTAATTGAAAAAACCCTCACAAGCTACATAAAGCTGTTTAGGCTAGTAATGGGAAATGCTGATGGCAAGTCTACTTCTGAAAACTTGTATTCCCCTACAGAGTTTATGAAGGATTATAGGAGAGTAATTCCATGTATTAACAGAAGGAATAGCTGTACTAAGGAAAGATAGAGTCTCGTCAATAATAACATCTTAAAAGAAAGTAAGTTGGATTTTTATGTTTTTTACATTTAAAGAATATATGTTTTTATGTTTTTTACATTTAAAGAAATATATCCTCTTCCACAGGGTAACAAGAGTTTTTTCTAAGACTTCACTTCTCATAGACTAGCTGCACACCTCCCTTTATTTTTCCTGCATTTAGTTTCCGTCAGTAAGGACATGTTCTGACAAAAGTAAGTTAAAACATAACATTAAAGTTTCCCCTTAGTACCTATTTGACCTTATCTGATGGTCAGTACATTGCCAGAGTTTTTGGGGGCATCTATGAAACCACCAAAGTTTTTCTGATAATACATTACAAACACTTTGTCAAACAGAAGAAAAAAGCTCAGGGCTGGCTGGCTGTTAATAGCACCTGAGATACTGACAAGTCTTCAGAAGACAAAGTGCAGACATCAAAGTGCAAAGCACTAACATCACTACAGAACAACCCGACCAAACAAACAAAAATCCCACAAGCTATGTAATAACCATAGTGTAAAAGTTCCTTATAAAAATATGCGGTCCTAGGAAACCAGCTGCCAAATTGGAAATGGCAATTTATTTCAAAAAATGTGAACTTTTTTATGAATTCCTAGCAGTAAGAGAGAATATTTAGAGACTCTCGGAAGTAACACGCTGACAGAAAATCTTCATGTTATAGAGAAGTATCTTTACGCAAATGACCTAGTGAAAGGCAAGAGACTCCATCCTGAGCTCTCTTCTTTCATTTCTATAAAGTTCTTGACATGCAGACAAACAGATCTGCAAGACTGGTATTGTGACAGGACAATAGATTTCTCATTAGAGCACTTGTTCACCACTTGGCTTTCTTAAGTCTCCCAAGATGTTTTGCACAGGATGCATAATGAGCTTTAAAGTGCCCATAATATCCTTTCATCTGTATTTTGCATGATACAATGATGGTGGCAGAACATTGTTTTTATACATATTAGAGATTCAATACCATACTCAATGGCTTTAATGTTAAAAGAAATAGAGGCAAAGGCTACCTTATTGTGTCTTGGACAACAACCTTTTATCCCATGTACTTAAACTTGTCATCCTTATTCAAATACACACACACCAGTTTTTCTCCCAGTGATGTAAACCTTAGTTACAGTAGACCCAACCTACAACCAGATTATTTTTTACATTTGAGAAGCAAACACTCTGGCAGAGTTAAACTGAAATAATACCTTGGCCCCTTTTTTCGCATGCAAAATCTATGAGCACGATAATATTACAAAGCTATATGTTTCTGTGGTACAACCAAATGCAGAAGTAAATTTTGTCTTCACAAAATCTTGGTCCTAATCCTCAGGGATCTAAACCTACTGCAGCAGGCAAACCCAGTAAGTATCTGCAGCAAACAAACAGGTGCTAAATGCATGTATCTTACTGCATCAGTCTGCCAGTCATCTAACAATGGATAAATTTGTTAGTTACACTCTTCTGTATGTTACTTCTTGGGGCATCAAATATACATTGCATTTTTACAAAGGAAAAAATATACTTTTAATCATACAAAGGAAAAAAATAACCGTTACATATCAGTGTCTGGACATATCAAAATGCTGCTTATAGGAGGGTATTTCTGACTTACTTCTTTGGTGTTCTGCAGTCTTTGTGATTGTGATCTTTCTGCATCTTCTTTACCTCGTCTCACATCCCCACCCTGTTTCTAAAGAACATGGAAGTATTCCTCTTTTATTCTCTTTATGGTAAACAAGATAAGAGCCAAGGCACTCTTAGTGAAGGAAATACATAGGTTCATCTTGTTCTTTTTCTCACATTACTTCTGCTTTAGGGCTGCAGTTACTGAAACCCTTAAGCAACACTGGCCTGTGTGGTTAAAATCAAAGTTCACGGTGGTGAAGGTCCTTGTCCTGATCACCAGAATTGAATTCTCCTCATCTCCATAACAGCGTGTGTGTTTATAAAACGTGTCTTAACTGGCAAATATCTTTGTTGATATTTACTCAGTGATGCATTAAGACTATTGAGCTTTAAAGTTCAAACAAAAAACAGCATACATCTGTCATGACCACACTTCCCCCCACCCCCGTATTGCAAAACAGCAGCTCCAAAACTATGGAATGTATCAGTTAATTTAGAAGACAACTATTTTGCTTAAACAGAAGCCAGTTCACCCAACGGTATTCAGATGACAGCTTTTTATGCAATTTGGCATAAGTGCATCTATCTCAGTTCCATCCCCCAGTAAGACTTAGCTGTAGCAGCTCTTCCAGTAGACTGCTGTCTCTTTTACATCCTTACCCAGTTGTATAGGTACCATTGACCTACCAGATAAAAAGCAACAGGTACACCAGTCCTCAGTTTCCGACAAAAATCCCCCCCCCCTCTCAGCAGCCTCAAGGCCCATTCATTTGCCCTGGAAGCCATGCCCCTTCTTTTAGTCACATGATCTGATGTGATTGGCTGAGAAGACTGCTCCACCCCTCCACTCTCCCCCCCCCCCCAAGTTTACCCAGAAGTACATTAGACCAAGACAACCTTTCCCTTACATAAGCAGGGACCACCATTTTGTTTTGGCTGCCATTTTATGAAAGACTTCCACCAATTTATGGCAGGGAGCTGCCATTTTGTTAAACATAATACTGCTCTGTGCTCCTTTGGCTGACAGCCATTTCTTGACACCGTCATACTCACGTGCTCTCAGGCAGCCCTGTGATTGGCTGCCCCTTCCTTTGGACCAGGAAGTGCTCAGATATAAAAATATATACATTTATATACTATACACATACACAAATACGTATAAAGGAGTATACAAAGATGTATAAATACATATTTTATTCTTTTACACATAGATAAATAATTTTATACGTAAATATATCATTTATGTAATATATGGTTTATATGATACATAATATCATTTATATTTATATTATGTGTATATATAAAAAACATAAAACCTATATAATATATAAGCCTTTTTATCACGACCATCCTGCCTGCTACACCTCAGAAATGGTCATGGTCTTTGAATGCTAAAACCATTTGCTTACTGTTGCACCCCCCAAAAAACTTGCTTAGCTGTACTAATTAATGGCCTTGTTTGTAAGTGTGTGTTTTGCTTCATATCCTGTGAATGTAGCCATAGTCTTATCAGCACAGTTAGCACTTCTATGACCACCCCCACGACATCCACAAGTCTTTGTCATAACACTACCGCCAGCCCTTTTATCACTGGCATCTTGCTGACTACTCCTCTGCACCAGATAATAATCACAGTCTTTCAAGAGCAATACCGCATTGCTGTTACTGATGTTCTTGCTCTTTCTGCAGTAGCTGTGATCTCTAAGAGCATGGGGCTTGTGCAGTCTGTGCTCCAAAGCCTGGGTCTTGTTGCTTTTGTAGTAATCAGGACAGTCTAGCAGGACACTCTTGATTGCATGCTCTGCACCTTATTTCAGCATCAACCTAAGGACAAGGAAACATATATGGCACTGGCCTGTACCCCACAGCAGTCTTACAGGTAGCTGTAAGATCCCTCACAAACATGGGGAAAGGAAGCTCCCAACCCTGAGCTCCGATTTAGAAAAAGAACAATATTATTTTGGATGAGAAGCTATAAGGGGCTCTGTACAGAGTTCCCCACAGGGCAATTCACATCACCTACTGTAGGCATACATCCTTCATCAGATATTTATGCCATTAATTTTCGTAAGAGTGCAGATATACTAATCAAATCCCAAACCTGAGCAGCGCTCAGCTGCTCTAGAGGACTATATTAGTCTTTCTGAGTATTTCCAATAAGCAGTAAAAGATCTTAAGATCTTCAAACAAACAAAAACCTCCAAATACTCAAATGATCTATGTATTTTTAACTTTCCTGATGCTTTAATGTCACATTTCAAAGCCTTTGCCTGTTATACAAAAGGCCTAAGTACACATGTAAAATAAGCCTAAAGACATACAAGGTAACACTGAAGTTCTTGTGCGGCTAGAAAAGCACAGATAACTTTCCTCTAGGAATAATGACAAAACTACAAGACCTTGGAGCAGTTTCTTGCTACACATGCATGAACAGGCTTTTGATGTTATATGTCACTTCTACTCTGAAAAAAGAATGAGAGGAAAAAAAAGACTGAGGGCCCATAATTTTGTAGAAATAGAGAATGTAATCAGCTTGTCAGTTCTTTCCTCAAAATACTGTTCCACAGCTCCAAAGTAGCTTCAATCAGATGTAAACTCTGGCATGTAGCAAAAATCAAAGCCAGCAGACTTGTTGGATGATCCTTGTGAACCTGTCAAGAACTCCCTCCTCCCACAAACACCCCTCATATTTTGTAGAGAGAAAAGCATAACGTAAGAAGAGAGACAAGATATTTAAAAAGAACCTGATTTAGTAAACTGTGGTCTCAAAAAGTCACAGATAAGTCTTTCCTGTCTCCTTGTTCATGACATGATAGGAGCAAAAGGCATTTATGACTTTTATTTGAGTGGGTTTCTTTCAATACTCTTAGTCTCACAAGAAATGTGAGATCTTTTTCCCACTGTTTTTTTAACAAATAAATACATAGAATGCTTTTTTTGAAAAGCTACTTATTTCTAGGCCACAACTGCTATTACCTTTTGTTAGGATTTTTCAAAGCATCCCACGTAAACAGAGGTAGTAATATCTAAGTCTTTAGAGATACCATACTCATATTCCAGGTCAAAGTGGCAATCAAATGAAGTCAATGTGAAATTGCTGAATTTAACCTTTTGACTTCTTTGCATAGTATTTTTGAACTTTGTGATTTTGAGGTGACTTTGGGTTTTCTGAGTTTTCTTCCTCTCCAGTTGCTAACATGAGGAACTTTTCACATTACCTTTTCAAGAGTGTTCTGTATGATTGCAGCAATTTTACAGAGTGACATTCATGATGAAAGCAATAGCTTCAAGAAGAGTCACTTTCTGATCACTCAACTTACTCCATGTATTCTCTCTGGTTTATCAAAATACTTCTAAAGAACAGTAGGATAGAAGTAGCATCTCTTAAATACCTATTGAAAAACAAAAAAGAAACTTGGATCCAGACTTTGTGAGTGACAAGGGGAGCGGAGGGAGGAGGAAACAAGAGTTACACTCTTATAAAGGTAGGTCAAACCTGGGAATTAATTTCTTTTACCATTAAGTTTTGAAACATAACTTCACTGGAGAATTCATCAGAACAAAAGCAGATTTGTTGTAACTAAATGCAATAAAATTGTTTTCTAATCAGTTATTTCAATTCCTTCTTGAACACCTTGTAGCAAAAAAGTGGAAGTAATAGTTTAACCAAAAAATGTTTTCACTTTAGTCCTATTTGAGTCCCAAATATTAAGCGCTTATTTCATTTCCACATAGAAATGAAGTTATTAATTTTAAAATATTTTTCCCCAATATTTGACCCATATTTTTGTGTGAATTTATATAGAAGTAGGTTAGGATTTGAAAATGTAAAGGTTTTTTCTAAAATTTTTCACTATGTACCTTCAAATTTTACATGGGGATTTTTTGGCAATGCCTTTATTGACAATAAAGCAGTGACATGTTTCTAATGAAGACATGTCTTTCTAGTCTCCAGTCAGTCAGAAAGATTACAGAGAGCACTTCAAACATTACAGTGCTAACATCCTTGCTTATGTTGATTTCTTCCTGTCAGGATCCTAGACTGCCAGCATTTGCCTACTCTTTAATTGCAAGTATTATTGGGCAGTACAGTTTACACCACTTGCCAAAAGCCTCTGTATTTTATGAGGCCGAAAGTGATACTCATAATGTCATGCTGTTACATAATCTATTCATAAATGTACTTGATTTTTTCTCTGCTAGGAAACCTCAGAGAAACCACCACCCAAACTGAGAGAACAACCAGCTTCTATGGTGGGCTGACATTGGCTATCTGGCTCCCATGCAGCTGCTCTCTCACTCCCCCTCCTAAAACAGGGCAGAGAGGGAAAATAAGATGAAAAAGCTTGTGGGTTGAGATAAAGACAGGGAGATCACTTAACAATTACCATTACAGGCAAAGCAGGCTTGACCTTGGGAAATTTAATTTATTGCCAATTAAAAATAGAGTTGGCTGGTGAGAAACAAAGAACTGTGCCCTTCCTTTTCCCAGGCTCAACTTCACTCATTCATTGCTGACTCATCTATCCCCTCCCCTCCAAGACCCACAGAGGGATGGGGAATACGGTCAGTCCATGACAGTTCCTCTCTGCCACTCCTTCCTCCTTATACTTTTCCTCTGCTCCAGTGTGGGCTCTCCACAGGCTGCAGTTCCTTCAGGGCGCATCCAGCATGGTCTCTCCAGGGGCTGCAGGGGATTCCTGCTCAGGAACCTGGAGCACCTCCCCTCATCCCCCTCTCCCCTCAGTGCTCTCAGGGCTGTTTCTGACACTTTTCCCTTCACCCCTCACAGCAGGGCAGCGTTTCTGCCTTTCTTACACAGGCTTTCCCCAAGGCTCCACCATGGTGGCTGCGGGGCTCAGCCGTGCCCTGCAGTGGGTCGGTCGGAGCCGGCTGGAACCGGCTGTGTCTGGCTTGGGTCAGCCCCGGCCTCTTCTCACAGAGGCCGCCCCACAGCCCACCCTCGTGGAGCCTGGGCACCTGCACCCAGTATGAAAACGGACATTTCTGGTTTGTGAAAGCTAAGACTGTTCTTTTTTGTCATTTGACTTGCTCCATTTCTCTGTGGGAAAAAACCCTTGGCAGGATTGATGTGTAAATGAGTCCTACAGAAATTTTACACTGAGAAACAGAAGCTGCAATAACATTAGATTATGTGCTGATTGCACTGATGAAAAGAATAGTGTTCCTGTGCACAGGGATTATCTGATTTATTTTTTTTTAATTAAAATCTGAATATAGTTGGACAACATTTTTCTTGAAGCAGCTTATTTTTCATAAAAGTTGTAGCTGTAGTTGGAACAGACTATCTAACTAATTGTGTCAAAATGGTGAATTATGACCAAACTGAAAGCAAGACATTTAAAATATACACCATCCCCTCACCCTAATTCCCATATTTCTCTAAAAGAAACAGTTATCTTAACATTTGTTTGCTTTAAAGAAGTTTGATATCTTCTGTGTAACTTTTATAAAGGCATGGCAGAGCAACTAGCGTGGCCCCCAGTCCCCTATGTCCCTTATGTGTTTCTGTGACTTTAAGAAGTTACCCAAGACATCTACCAGGACCCACTCCTGTCTTTTCTCAATTCATAGAAGATATTTGAATCTGTATCTTTCATGCCTAAAGATACAGACATGAAAGAGCCTATATAGCTCAAGTTCCCTTACTAATCTTTATTAATTTCACAACTACTTTTGCCTGATCCTGATGAAGCACCTTTTTAATCAGAAAGTCGGGGTGGGGGGAGTATTTAACTCCCACTTCCTTCCCCCTAATGCCAAGATTCTAGTTTTTGGCAAACACAAAATGAATCCTTATTCTCACATGACTCTGTGTTGATGCTTCTATTAGTTTTTTTTTTGTTCAGGGGCCAAATCACTTGCATGTCTGATCCTCCCAAAAGCAATGTGCAGTTTTATATTGATTATGAGGATTCTTCAAACAAATAAAAACTTCAGGTTTGTTTCAGGAAATGTGTGCGCCTTACCCCAATTAAATATCAATTCCAAGTCACAAACACCTCCTCCACAAAATACAGTTCAAAACCTTGTGAACATGATCTCTTTGCATTAAAATTTATATTGAAATTGCCATCTTTCAAACAGGTGAAAATCATACTTACTGTTAAAATGGACATAGATGAAGACCTCTAGACTGTTTTTTGTTCTCCACAACACATAGCACAACAGTTTACTTCTCATAATGCTTCTTGCTGCTCATTAGAGTCACTTCACTATAATGCCATATTCCAGCAAGTTTCCACCATCAGTAAGAGATTTTTTTAAACACATTTTAGTCTTTGTTGTTGTTTGGGGGGTGGGTTTGAGTAAGTCTTCAGAACCCCTGGCAACTTTGTTACAATGGAGATGTCCACCACTATGTCAGTTTCTTACTCAGTACCTGTTTTCCTCATCATTCACTACTTTCACACCAGCATCAGTGGTGGGTTATAGACTGGTTGCAGGAAGTTTATCATTTGCATATGATCCCCTGAAGGGTAGCAACAAAAAACACAAGTCAGTTTTCACCTTGTCTCAAGCTGCCAGCCTCAAAGCCTCAGCAAAAGTACAGGGCCTAGCATCTACAAAGGGTAAAAACATTGCGATAATTGCTATCAACTCTAGTTTGCAACTCACATCCAGAATACAAGGCAAAAATATTTATATACAAAAATATGCAGTCTGTACCAGCCAGAGTGGTTGACATTGGAAGCTTCTTTATTTTGCATGAGTAAGAGGAGCTTTAAAGAAATGCATTAAAAATCAGAATGGGTCTACTAGACTGCCACACATAGTTTTAATCATGGACCTCTTCTGCTTGCATATTCGGGACAGCCTTCAAGGTCGTAAGTATATTCTTTGCATAAGAATTTTGTTTAATGCTACTTCTAGAGATATGGGACTCTTCTGGTGTTCCTGTGCAGGAACAAATGTCTAGAAACTGAAATTAATAGTAGCCCTTAGCAGTTTCTGCCACAATAGCATGAGACAGTCCCAAAGTTTGAAGCTGTGAACTTCCATGTTACCATCTTCTCACCTGGGGCTGAAATTTCTTTGGTGTTCAATGGCCATTAAAACAATCACGACATTGCAATTGTATTCTACAAAAACAATATAATTGCACTATAATGTGAACAACTTGAGTTCTATACAAAAGTAACACTTTCATGCAAATTCCTCTTTAGGTTTCTATATTCTCTTAAGCATTAACTTTGCCTTAGTGCTCTCCCACATGAAGTGGGATTCTTGTTTGTATTGGGTCTGGCTGAAATGGAGTTAATTTTCTCCGTAGCAACCCTCATAGTGCTGTGCTTTGTATTGGTAGCTAGAAGGATATTGATAACACACCAGTGTTTTGGCTACTGCTGAGCAGTGCTTGTACAGCATCAAGTCTGTCTTTCCAACATTCCCCCCCTCACCCAGTAGGCTGGGGGTGGGCAAGATTTTGGGATGGCACATAGCCAGAACAGCTGACCCAAACTGACCAAAGGGATATTCCATACCATATGACTTCTGCTCAGCAATAAAAGCTAAGAGAAGGGAGGAGGAAGGGAAGCATTCGTTGTTATGACATTTGTCTCCTGGAGCAACCGCTACGGATAGTGAAGCCCTACTTCCTGGGAAGTGGCTGGACATTGCCGGCTGATAGGAAGTAGAGAATAAATCTTTTGTTTTCCTTTGCTTCTGCATGCAGCCTTTGCTTTTTTCTTTATTAAACTGCCTTTATCTTGACCCATGAGGTTTTTTCCATCTTATTTTCTCTGCCCCCTGTCCTGTTGAGGAGGGGAGTCATAGAGCAGCTTAGTGTGCACCTGGTGTCCAGCCAAGGTCAACCCACGACACTCTTACTAACGTCCTTCTCTTCTCCTCCTTTACCTCTCTTTCCTTTTCTCACTACCTGGGCTTGATTGAAAAGACAGAGTTGGAAAAAATTATTTTATCAGAGGAGAACTAGTTCGTTAACGTGAATGGGAGATCAGGTGGATTAGTGAACACTTGAATGCATAGTTCTATATGGAGAAAAGAAAGTATACATAAATAAACTATACTTTAGCATACCTATGCTAAGACATGACTGATCGGTAAATTATAGACTGAAGTTTGTTATTCATCCAACAGTCACTACTTGTTGATCACCATGCCATAATGCAAACTTCGTCTGTAGGAAATACTGAGTCAGACAATGAGAAATTTGCTTAAGGCATTGTAGAAGTATCTCAGTACCCCATTGACATACACAGCCCAAATAAAAACCAAACCAACCCACAAAACCCCAAGCCCCAAAAGTCACACAAATCAAACTGCCACAAAAAAACTCCAATTCTCCCTTCATCCTGCTCTCCTCTCATCCCCAGCCCCAAAATACCCAAACCCTTAAAACAACCACCAGACATGAACATACTGGTAACTATTTCCTGAATTTGTCTTGACAACTGTGCAAACTAAACAGATTTCTGCTGATACTTTGTCATCATCAAATAAGACTTGATTTCACACCCAGAGGCTGGGATTTATTTTCTAAACAGAAACTCTGACTTTAAAACCTTTCACAGATAAGCCCCAAAGACATTTAATTAATGATTCTGATAACCGATGAGGCAACTGATGAGCTCTCAAGTTAATTATCTTCTTCAGAATTTATGGAAGCGGTTAGAAAAAAACCCTATGAGCAGAGGTGTTGCCAACCTAACTAGTGATAGGCTATTTATCACAATCCTGAACACATGCAGATTGTAACAAGTGAGCTTTTTAAAAAAATGTATTTTGCAGAGATAAAGATACTACAGTTTAAGCTTGTGATTCAAGGAATAAAAGCTTGAATTCAATGAAAGCTTGAATTCAAGAAATGAAAAATTTCCAAAATGGAAAGAAATCATTAGATACTTGGCAGCACTCATATTGGAAAAACCATGAGAAAGAATTTAATGCATTAAAAGTGAGATCTTTGAAGAGAATTTGCTATAGAACTGCATATATTACTGAATTGCTATCATGCAAAGGATAATGTAAAGTACAAGCCAGAAAGAGAAAGGGAAAAAATTGTCATAAGGGAAAATTTGTCACATTATGGGAACTCATCTTTCAGATGTATGGCCAGAATTTCCAGTACAGGTCAGTTTATTTTTTTGAGCAATAAAAGCAGAAGATTTTTGAGAGTACTTAAAATAAAGTAATCACAAATTAATGGCATTTCAGGTACAACTAATTCAAATCTGTAAATGTACACTGAAATTGCAGAGAATCATCCCCTAAAAACACCATGTACAAGCTCCTTGATGCTGGAAAAGATTGGATTTTTTTATAAAGCAAAACAGATTAAATGACTAGGTGTACAGACAAAATATACTTTTATATATTTTTTTAAAGAAGAAATTCTTTCCTCATCTGAAAATTGTAAGCATTGACACACACAAGTGAACATACATATATAAAAAAAAAATCAGTCTAACTCATCACACTCTTTGCTTACTGCATACTTTCTGTGGTAAATGTGGAATAGTTCCCTGGAGGCATACAAGGCACACAATTACTGTCAGTACTGCCAAGAAGCATTCAAGGGAAAAAGAAAATCTTAGTTTTAACTTACTTCTTACTGATTAAAAAAATCTTAGCAAACACACGTTTTGTTCCATAGTATATCAGCTTTAACTTGCATAATATACCTGACAAAGCTGTGAGACTGAATATAGAAGAGTGAAAGTAAGTATTTTTTTCTGCTTTCATCCAGATTCACCTCATCATATGCTGTAAGATCCATCTATCCTCCTTTTCACAGTGACATATTGCTGGTGCTTGGTTCTCTTAAAATTTGTTACTGTTTTCTAATTCTCTCTGCACTTTCTGAAGACCTTTTTTTTAAATTTCAGAAAGTACTACTCATTCTTGAGAAACAATAAGCAAGTTTGTCACTGAGCTCTTTCTAGATAGAAACTACTAAATGTGTTGTGTCCTGTGTGGGGAAGGAGTTGTTCATTCTTCCAGAAAAACGGTAGAGGTGTCCTCCGGTCTTGCTCCACAGATGGACCCTTGGAGGTTTGGACTTTTTTTTTTCTGAGGAGGGATGGATCTTGAAAACACCACTGAATTTTGAAAAATGGAGATTTACAAAATAATAAACCAAAAGTGAACAGAAATTGTTAACTAAGAAAAGAGACGGAAATTGTATTACAATTTATGTGATGCTTTTATTAATTGAGTGAACGAATGACTAGAAAGTTAACTGTTCCAAAATGATTAAAATACTTTTCCCCTTAACAAGTGTGTACTGCCTGAAGCACAGTAATTCTGAAATAAGAGAATATGACCTCTTTAAAATATTAGGGATAAACAGACAAATTGCACCACTTTCTAACATTAAGCAAAAAAAGCAGAAGCCTAATCACAGTGAATATATTCAGAGCCAGTGAACACATTCAGAGTCGAAAGTGAAGAAAAAGTCAAGTCACATATTCAATGATGTCTGTAGGAGTCAAATTATTAAAAGACTTAAAAATACTTACATTGTGATGAGCTTCATTAGAAAACTAACCCTGGTATGGAGGTGGGGTGTTATTTTATGTGCACTTTCGCTACTAGCCATAAGTTTTAAAGATTCTAGTTTTGGAGAAAGACAAAAAATATTTGTAGTAAGCATTATGAGGTATGTTTTATGTCTCATAATAGAAAAATAGTTGGTGTTTTTTATAGCATTCAAATGAATAAATATCTAATAATAAGAGAGTTGAAAAAAAGACACAGAACCCTAGAAAATGTGATTTAATCTCACACAATCTCATCCTCATTTTCTTTGCATTCCTTGGGAAAACTAAAAAAAGTTGAGGAGAGAGATCATTTGTATTTTTAAAGAATAAGATAAGTATGAAATTAATGCAACTTAAAGTTAAAATTAAAGTTGATAGCATATTTAAGGTAACAGTTTGTAAAGCACCTTATGACATAGCACCTTCTAAACCAAACAAATTTGGAATTAAAGGGCAGGGCAGAAAAAAACTCAGTACTTTCTTGGTAGAAGTACACAGGTAATAAGTTTTGTCCTGACAAAAACAACTACTTATCCCACAAATTAAAAGATTATATCTTTTTATATCTTTGTTGCCAGGCCCAAAGAATTGTGGCAAATGGAGTTAAATCCAGTTGGCAGCTTGTCACAGGTGTTGCTCCGCAGGGCTCAGCATTGGGGCCAGTTCTGTTTAACATCTTTATCAATGATCTGGATGAGGGGATCAAGGACAACC
>JANXJC010000031.1:26663467-26673622 GCA_027564655.1 Leptodon cayanensis
GGACTAAAAAAAGGGGGGACTAAAAAAAGGGGGGACTAAAAAAAGGGAAGAGGCAGCACTTGGAACTGGGACTTTGGCATCATCTTTCTGCTGGAACTTGGAGCTCAACCCATCACCTGCACCGAGACCGAGCCAACGGGATGTCGCTGGCTTCATGGTGGTGGTAACTAGTCTTGCTGCATCTCTTCCATTCTCTTGCTTAGGTCTGCCTTTTTACTTTCTTCTTCCCTCTGTCCTGTCGCTATTATCAGTTGTTGTAGGAAATAAAATTTGCAAGGTTGTACAGCATCTGACCTTGTTTGTGTCTTAATCTCGCTCGTGGGATCGTTTACGAACCCTCCCTGATATTGGATCGGGACAACAGCACCATATAGTCTGCTATGAAGAAAGTTAACTCCATCCCAGCCAGACCCAGTACAGCTGCATAAGTAGAGTTTTTACCATCCTAGAAATCTTTGGAATAGCTTGTAACTACAAGATCTCAATTATCAATGAATTCTGATATCCATCACAACTTTTAAAAGGGAAAAAAAAAGAAAAACAACTTACTTGAACAAATATGTGCAGTAAGAGGCTGGAAGGATTAACTCTAGCTCGTAGCCCACATGTAGGATGGAAATATTGAAGGATTACTCAAGAAAACAAAATATACGTAATAGTTTGAGGTTTTTTTCCTACTTTAGAAAGGGTTTCCCATTAACTCTAATAGACCCAGAATTTTAGTTCCTCTGTTACTACAAGAATCAATTTAAGAATTCACTATCAATGAAGAAAAACATCCTTATCAAATACTCAGCACACGGTTTGACTAAGAGTAGTTTGAAATTAAAATTTTAGCTAGAAGAATGTTTCTTTGGGAGAAAAACAATGAAACTAAAGAAGCTGCTCTATGAAAAAAAGTATCAGAAATCTTGTTTAAATGGAAGTAGTTTATCCTTCATACATAGAAATGTGCTTTTTTCTCATCTGTAAAAAAACAGTACTACCAACGCAGTCCTTTGAGCTGCTTTTTGAGGCGATTCACTTAATATGATGTTCAAATCACTGCTGATTGCATATTGAATATTGTCAGTCAACACATACATACTCTTGCATACTCTTTGTTGTTGGATTGTTTTTCCTCTTTGCCAATACTTATAGACATTCAAGCTATTGTCTGAACTACAGCTACTGCACATAAGACTCTACTGAACAGCTAAAGCAGTTAACAGCTACTGGAGTTAGCGGAATTGTGTTTTACTGCGAGAAATAAATAGGCAGAATATGCACTGTCATGCAAAAGGAAAACACACCTGGATCACATTGATTAGTCTTTCCATAAATACAGCTGCAAGTACCTTTAGATACCATACTGTAGTTTTATGCCTCTTGAGAGCAGAGGCAGCAAAAATATTGTGGTTTACACTCATGCCTATTTAGATTCATCAGCAACGTGCTCAGTCTCTGGGAGCATTAAAAAAAACCCCAAACCTCTTTTTTCCCTTGAGAAGCTGTTAACATTTCAGTGAGAAGTGAGTCTTGGATTGCTAACGCTGATGTTAACCTTATGAAAGCTGCTGCCTTTTGTATATTGAGAATAGCCATCTCTAATGACTGTTTAAGGTTGCATGCATTTTTTTTTCTTGCTGATCTTTTATCACAACAATAAAAAGATAGGTGTGTATATGTATTCTCAGTGAGCTACTAAAAGCCAGACAAAGGTCTTATTACTGGAAACAATTGCTTATCAAACTCAGAAGGTTTTGGAGATGTATGAGCAACTGTAATTTATTTTTTTTTTCCCCCAAACCAAAAAGCTCTTTCCATTATTCACCATTACATTAAGATAATGGTGTCTGTAGAAGTACCTTAAATGTTAGCATTGAGAATGTTTTAATTTTCCCAGTCAACGTTTTTGTTATTGTAGCAAGCTTTTAGACCATTTTCAAGATGAACTCTGATTAATCTGCATTTATTTTGTTGTACTTGTCATCTCATCTAAGTTTGTTATCAAAGTATGTGAAAGAATCACGGTTGTATATCCTTGTCATCCATACACTTATTTCACATATGGGTGCTCTATCAGACAAAATAATCCTATGGGATGTCTGGGACAAAATATGGATTTTAAATATTTGTACAGCAGACAGAGCACTCCATTTCAGAACAACTTAGACTCTCTGCCACAACAGTCAGGTTGAACATAAGAGACATAAAAATGTAAGAAAGGCATCACAAATATAACATTAGAACATAATCTCAATTGTTAGTGAGAGGCAGTCTGTGGAGAGGGGAAGAAGAGTTCTGATTGGGTTTTTTAACAGTTTGGCAAGTGAGATGAGAAAGCACAGAAATACAGACCAAACAATATTGATAGATCAAACTAGAAACACTGAATCACAGCCCTTTACTCCTGAGTACAAAGTAACTGTCAGGTTAAACAAGCCACCAAGAGAAAGTCAAAGCTAACACAGAGGAGTTAGGAGCTCCACCAGCAGTCTAAACTACACTGTCTCTGCACCTACAAGCAATTATTCATGCCACATGAAAATAAGTTCACTATTCTTCTTTTCATCAACTGTTGCTTTTCAGGCATTTGAGGTCAATTGGCTGTTATTTAATTAAAAAAAAAAAAAAGTAGTCTGTGCTTGTAACACATGAAACTAAACAGATGTAGTCTCATGGGTTTCAGCTTTATGTGGAATGTACGTTAAAGGTTTTTAAACAAAAAGAAGTTGAAAGAAACACTCAAAGTTTAGAAAAAAGAGTTTAACCATGTGGTTTGCCAGTCTGAGAATCTGATACTAGATTGGATTACAATTAGGTGCTGGAACAAAATTAGGGCTGGGCAGGTGGTTGTTGAAACACCTTCCCAAAACAATAAGAATTCAATTAAGCCACAGATGTAGTGTATATAAAGGGGACCAGTTCTAGTAGTATGAACATGGGAGAATCCAAATTAAAGTGCTTAAGATGGACTTCAAGGGAAGTGGGGACAGCAGGGGTAGTACATGATAATCCCATGCTGTGACAAATGCTACAAGTGCAGCACTGCATATAGGAGGAGACAGAGTGGGGAGAAGAGGAAACAATTCTCTACATAATTTGCATCACTTTGCAAAGAAAATGCCAGCTGCACAACTATTATTTTAGATGAAGTCTTCACCTTTTCTTAGAGGCTTTTTTCTTGCAACCTTGAAGTAACTATCTTGAAAGTAACTATCAACTTTAAAGCAAGTGGAACATTTCTGAATGCATCTCTATACAGCTGACAATCTTGTGCCTACAGCAGTACCAGAAGGTCAAAGGAAGTAGAAAAAGAGAAGTAAACAACAACTCCTTTCCCATTAAGCGAATACTTGATTTAAATAAGTAAATAATTGGGAAACATATTTTCACCTCAGTAGTACCCTTTGACACCACTGAAAGAGGTGCCAGAGTGACATGCTGCTTTAGGAATGAGTTAGGTCATGCCTAGAAAGCAAACTAGAAACTCAGACAGCTGTGTAGGTTGACTATGGCACCTTACAACTTCCACCAAAACCATTAAAACATGCAACAATCCGAGTCGGAACACACACGTTAAACAGAGGTTCACATTGTACAATGCTGATGAATTAGAGTTCATACTACAGTTGAAGTGAGCCTTTTTTCAGGCCCCTCGAATTTAACTGGCAACTTCCAGGGGTTTGTATTAAAAAAACAAACAAACAAACTAAAAAAGCAGCAAACAAAAACTTTCTTCATGCTGTAAAATATAATTGTGTTCCAAGGTAGCACAAAAAACAAGTTATGGAACTATACAAATTATATCAGTTTTTAAAAGGTTTAAAGCTTCAAATAAACTTAGAACATCTTTTACCAATTTTGTATTTTAAGTATCTGTTTTTTCATTTTACCAATGCTACTTATAGCAATACTGGAAGAACTAAACTAAAGTTAGACCTTTAGCCAAAGAAGAATTAAAAGGTACCTTCTCCTTGCATTTCTGAAAAAAATGCATGCAAAGTTTTGCCAGAGCTAACGGACTCAAAAAAAGAGCAAGAAGAGTCACAGGGTGGAGCACACTGAGAACTTCGAAGTTAAGAAAAAAAATTACATTTTACAATAGGGGGGTGGCCAAATTACTTTTACCCAACACTAAAATCATTGATCAATACATATATTTCACTGATGAATGTTGTTGCAAACTTACTTTTCACAGTCGTCTCACATGCAGAATTTTTCAAAACCACAGCCATAAAATTATGCCTTCAAGCATAGGTGTTATTTTCTCATTTACCATAGTTGTCTTAAGCATCATTCCTAGTAATTTATTTCCCTCTTTCATCAGCTTTTGAATAGATATTGCCTAAACTGACTGATATAATTAGTATTTTCACCAGTACAGAAATGATTTATTATTGTGCTATTCATAAGAATTTAAATAATCAGCTCCCCCTGCTGATCTTAGTGATCAGGGTCCATCTACGTGAATAAGAATTTTTGCTCCTCAAATCAACATACAAGACATCATTATTTTCCTGTAATACCTAAAACCAAAGCTGAGTAAGCTGTTACTCATCCACAGAAAATAGTGTGCATAAACAAACCGTTATCACTGTTCAAGAAGTAATGCAAAACCATTTTCTTCTGACATATGTGTATCTTTTTACTATATCTATGTAAATGTTTTGAACATTTAAAGAAATAAACTAAATTTCTACAGAGACTCAAAACTTAGAAACATCAAACAGCAATACTACAGGTTCAAAGACAGTATAGAGCTATCCACATGTACATACACACAAAATCCACCTATGCCCTCCAGTATCTCCTTTCTGGAAGGATATGTTTTTTTTGTATTACCACACAGAACAAGATAAATGTCTGTGAAGTATATCAGTCCATCAAATTTGAAAATGAACAATAATACAAATCTCTTTCAAACACACCTTCAATTTTCACCATGTTCTTCCAAAAATCAGAATATGTAGGAAGGTTGGTTTTGTGGGGGTTTTTTTCCCCTCTTCTATAGTACAGAAAGAAAAATCCACAGTTGAACTCCAACAAGAACTCACAGTTTTGCAGTCTTACAGTAAGTCCTTTATCGAGCCCCCAAAATGTTTAATAGAAATTTTCACTTCAGCTTACATCTTAGCGTCCTCCCCACATTGCTATGATCTCTCTAGCTCTACTCCCAGAGGCTGACTTTGGATCATCTTTCTTATGTCTTTTATCAAAGTAATTCAAGGTAGCTTCAGAAATTCTACATACAAACGTAATTATTATCAATCACACCCAGCAATTTGGGTAACTATTTTCATTATACAGAATCAGCTCACATACCTCTGGTAAACTTGCAAAAACACAGTCAAAACAGTTAAAGAGACCATATCATCCTTCAACTACTTTTTGCCTTATTAACACAATCAGTTCCTGATTTGCAAACATATGATTTAGACCTGCACAGCTGTTACCCAGTCCCCATAACCATTCTTGCAATCTCAAGAGAATAAAAAGCAAAAGCTCCTCCTGCAGAAATTCTGAATTACCTCCCTGCTTTTGTTTGCAAGCAGGTGGCACCACTCACAGGCCTAATCAGTTCAGCCCCATGAATAAACTGCAGACAAAAATAATCCTGGTTTGGGAAAAAAAAAAGGACTTGAGTTTTACTACAGGGCCCTCACTGTCAAGGACTTCTCTATATTAACAAAATTTAAATTATTATTCAAAATTTGAATTATTATTTTTAGAACAAGCATCTTAGTACTGCTGAAATTTTACCTTTATTAGGCAAATTTTATTCTTATCACACCCTCCTCATTTTCAAGTTGCCTTCTCAACCCTTAATTGCCCAGGGACACAGTAGAACAGGTGTTCATAGGTGTTCTCTATTAAAAATCAGGGCCTCTGATCTTCACCTCACCCAAATCCTCAAACTGTAGAGTTTCTGTAAAATACTCCTTTGACTGATGAAGAATGACAGTTCATTAACCTACCTAAAATCATCTAACAGAATGTGATTAACCCAGTTTTGCCATGCAGATTGCATTGCTCCACACCAGCCACTTTTTAGCCTGCGATTCCAGGATGCAAGGAATTGTCACTTGGTGGTTGGTTTGTTTGTTTATTTCTTTTTTTCCTGGGTTATCTGTTTTTCTCATCTCAAAAGCACTGGCTGTTACTTGCGCCCTGAAATCCAGCCTCTCACTGATATGAACTTGCAGGTGTAGCTGTGAAAACATCTGTCCCCAGAATACCAGTTCTAAGAAACCCCAGTATTCCTAGCCAAGGAGTTGCTTGTGTTAGTTTTTCAGGCAATGCTCTTCTCACATCATAAAATGAAATACTAGTTATTCCAGGCCATCTGTCCCTACCAAATGCACATGACACCATCCGTCTTGGTATTTCTGGAACCTGAAGAAACTGAGCACACATTTATCTGGAACAGTTCTTTGAATAGGTCTTTTATCTAATATGTTCTCCATCTCTTGATGTTTCTACCAAGCTTGTCTTTCTCAACAAAGAAAGGCATTGACAAGTTAAATTAGAATCATGGAATTAATTTCTTTGCTACAAGTGTTGGAGTGAAATTGATTCCTTTGCTATGAACCAGCTGCAGCCTTTAGCCCTATGCATTACAATTGTTCCTATTCTTAAGTTGGCTTAATAAACTGTCTATTGAGCATATTTTACCTGTCACATTTGTTTTCATGGTTTAAAGTGATCAGACTTTGTGCAGATCCCACACTCTAGTATAATGAAGGATATAAAAGAGAACATTTTTATTAGATGCCAAATATTTCTTTGTAACTAAGCTTTTTCCTACCTAATTTATAAAATAACCATATAATTAACAATTGCAATTCATACTTTCACCCTTTTATTCACTCACACAAAATAACTAAAATCAGTAAGATGATAACTTCTAAAAAGCTCTGCCCACTGATAAAATCTCTGGGCACTTACAGCTCTGGGTTTGTTGTAACTGCAGTACTACTCCAAAATGCTAAAGACACTTAAGTTAATAAACTCATTAACATGAAGCAACTACCAAGAGGCAAGGTTCATAAAGGCATGTTTATTTAATTCTTCTTTTTATTGTGATAATATGAAGTTGAATTGATTCCTTGTACTCTTGATAGCAACCAGTAAGATAATAGCTTTGCAATCTATCCACCTGAAAATACATAATTCTTAATTTTTCTTGCTATAGTTCTTGCTATTTCTTACCTACAGTATGTACAATAACATTCAGTGATATAATTAGGCAATAAAGGCATTTTTATTCTTAATCTAATTTTACTGACACTGGAGCTGTTGCCCATGATTAAATTGGAAAATTCCTGTATGTAAACCAATTTTTCAGATACAGTAAATAGTGGTTTCAGCGTTTTCCTTAAGAATTCTTGGTGAAGTTATTCAGATTAATTGCATGTTTCATATCACATGCTCCATGATCTGTTCCTGATATATTTTCCATACACCCCATTTGAATCATAGGACTGTGCTTCAGTTTCTCTGCTTTCACATTGAGAAGGCAGGGAAGAAGAACATATACCCAAATCAAACATGCAATCATACAAATAACCTAAGTCTACACATAGCCTGCCAAAAAAAAAAAAATCTCAGGGCACTGTGGTCTGCCATATTCCATACTGTCTATATATTACCTTTTATTTATATTTGACCAGCCTCATTCAGTCAGCCTCATCTCTGTGCCTGGTAAGATCATGGAGCACATCCTCCTGGAAGACATGTCCAAACATATGGAAGACAGGGAGGTGATTAGAGGGAGCCAACATGGCTTCACCAAGAGGAAATTGTACCTGACTAATCTAGTGCCCTTCTACGATAGAGAAACTGCATCAGTGGACAAGGGACGAGTTTCAGATGTTATCTACATTGAGTTCTGTAAGGCCTTTGACATGGTCCCATACAATATTATTGTCTCTAAATTGGAAAGATATGGATTTGAAGGATAGACTGTTTGATAGATGAGGAATTGTCTGGATAGCTGCATCCAAAGAGTAATAGTCAATGGCTCAATGTTTAAGTGGAACCCAGTAAGGAGTGTTGTACTTCAAGGGTCTGTACTGGGACAAATACTGTTTAATATCTTCATCAATGACATAGACAATGGGACAAGCAAGTCTGCAGATGATATCAAGCTGAGTGGTGCAGCTGATTTGCTAGAGGGAAGGGATGCTATCCAGAGGGACCTTGACAGGCTTGAGGAGTGGACCCATGGAAACCTCATGAAGTTCAACAGGGCCAAGTGCAAGCTCCTGGACTTGTGTCAGGGCAATCCCCAGTACCAATACAGACTGGGGGGATGAATGGATTGAGACAACCCTGCAGAGAAGGACTGTGGCATATTTGTGGACAAAATATTGGACATGAGCCAGTAATGTGTGCTTGCATCCCAGAGAGCCAATTGTATCCTAGGCTGCATAAAAATAAGTGTGGCCAGCAGGTCGAGAAAGGTGATTCTCCCCGCTCTTGTGAGACTCTACCTGGAGTACTGCATCCAGCTCTGGGATTCCCAGCATAAGAAAGACATGGAACTGTTGCAGCAGATCCAGAGGACAGTCACAAAAATGGTCAGCAGGCTGGAACATGTCTCCTGTGAAGAAAGGTTGAGAGAGTTGGGACTGTTCAGGCTGGAGAAGAGAAGGCTCTGGGGAGACTTATTGTGGCCTTTCAATACTTAAAGGAGGCTTATAAGATGGAGAAAGACTATTTACCAGGGCCTGTAGTGACAAGACAAGGGCAAAAATTTTAACCTGAAAGGGGGTAGATTTAGATTGGACATTAGGAAGAAATTTTTTTACGAAGAGGGTGGTGAGACACTGGAACGGGTTGCCCCAAGAAGTTGTGGGTGCTTCGTCCCTGGAAGTGTTCAAGGTCAGGTTGAATGGAGCTTTGAGCAATGTGTTCTAGTGAAGATGTCCTTGCCATGGCAGGGGCATTGGAACTAGATGATCTTTAAGATGCCTTCCAACCCAAACCATTCTATGATTCTATGATTCTGTGACTAACATCCTTTAATAAGACCTGATTACAAAGTAAAAGGCTGGTATCTGAATGTTTCCTAGCATAAACGCGTGACTCCTTATTCTATATAAACTTCTACTGCTTCAATAATATTAACAAAGACAGCAGAAAAATACATCTGAATTAATGATTTCTAAAATGTCTCATTCTGATGGAATATTTATTAACTTGTGGAAGGACATAATATATGACAAACAGTAGTGTGATATGAGTTACCAAGTTACTAAGAGATCAGATTAAGTGGGACTTTACAGCATATCAACTAGGTCATGTACTTGTGCGTACATATTCTTATATCCAAATCCTGATGTAAGTGGAAAAGAGTTCACTCCAGAGGCTACCTCAATTTAGATCGGTCATGATTTGTAGAGAGTATCATTAGAACTGCTGTTATAAGCCACCTTTCAAGCCTATGTTAAAGTACAAG
Organism: Leptodon cayanensis; assembly: GCA_027564655.1. Taxonomy (NCBI): domain Eukaryota; kingdom Metazoa; phylum Chordata; class Aves; order Accipitriformes; family Accipitridae; genus Leptodon; species Leptodon cayanensis. The sequence goes on from JANXJC010000031.1 coordinate 26,672,913, forward strand.
GCACCTTAGCTAACACATTATAAACTACTTATTTAACAATAAAAGGCAATCTTGATGACACGCTTAGTTAACTGTATGTTATAACAACAGCTTGCAGAAATTAGTATGCCAGAGGCTGTTGAACTATTCTTGCTCTACCAGAACCAAATTGAAAACTTATAGTAATGTGCAACTTCTTGGTTACAGCAGATGAATAAAAGTAAAGAAAGTTACTCTGTCCCGAAAAAACTGCATCAGGCTTCTGCAGACATTTGCTGATATTTGGGTATACAGGTAATATGCACACATGCATGTATAGATACACATAAGTAAATTTATTTGGGGGCACTAAATTTTACCAGCTAAAGTGGTGGTCAAGTTAAATTTAAACAACATCTCAGTCAGAGACAGTCATTCTTAAAATCCCTGACTCCTATAAATGCATAGGTATTGAAAAGTTAACCAATTATTGCTCCAAGGACCTAAAATTCTGCTTCTGCAAATGACCAAAATTGCTATTATCTTGTCAGAGTTTAGCAGCTTGATGTACACTGTGATGGGTTGACCCTTGGCTAGACGCCAGGTGCCCACCAAAGCCATTCTATCGCTCCCCCCTCCTCAGCTGGACAGGGGAGAGAAAATATAACAAAGGGTTTGTGGGTCGAGATAAGGACAGGAGAGATCTTACCAATTACCGTCACAGGCAAAACAGACTCAACTTGGGAAAAATA
>JANXJC010000031.1:26684579-26712629 GCA_027564655.1 Leptodon cayanensis
ATACTGAACTCAAAACATAGCACTGTACCAGCTACTAGGAAGACAATTAACTCTATCCCAGCTGAAACCAGGACACACACAGAGCCAAATGAGACTCCTTTTTTGCTTTGGTTTGGTTTGTTTCTTTTTTTTTTTCTTTTTTTTTTTTCCTGGATAAATTTTACCTGTGTTGGGTGAAAAGTTAGATGGAGTTTCTTGCCCTCTAAATCATTCTTATTACAGTAATTAGTATGCCCACTGACCCTGGACACCCTTGTATTCTAGCTACCTCAGTGGTTTCCAGGTTTCTAGTAGTCACCGATCTATTTTCCCCATATCATTGTCTGTCCCTTCATTCCCTCTCCTACTGTCCCATCTTCCCTTTGATGTTCCCACCAGCTGCTCACTCTTCCCCCACTCACTGCAGCAATGCTGTGCCACAGCCCCAGCTGGTAAGCAGAGGCACAGATCTTCTCTGTGCATCCATGCAACAGCTCTAATGTTTCACCAGCTGAGAGCTACTGTGCTAAATCTACCTCAGACATGAACTGGAAGGGCAGACTTGCGGTTATGGGATACAGGAACACACTATTGCAGCTTTTTGCATAGGTAAAAGTAAAGTAAGCACTAAGGAGTGCATTTTCTGTTCTTCTACTTAAACTGTGTTGTCCTTGCTGAGAGGATTTCTCAAGAACATATTTCTTGGGAAGCATCACTCAAGCCCTTCTTGTCACACAGTCAAGAGTTCAGGTTCAGTGCTATTCTTCAGCCTTGAAAGAACCATTTTTTCATCGTCCGTGATGGAAATCCACATTTCTGTTTAAATTTTAACAGCTTGTTTTTTTCAGTGTGGAAGAAAATAATTCAACCTGCTTACTATCATTTTGTATGTTCCTCTAGACTTGGTGGGAGCAACAGAATATAAAAATGTATCTTAAAGTGGTATACATTCTGAAAGATGCAAATCTTATAAACTGAGATAAAATATATGACTTTCTTATCTGGCAATATAAAAACATACCCTTGGAGATCAGCAGTCTTTACATTTTGCATTCATAACCTTTCATAAACATCCAGAGAAGGCTTTAGATGCAGATCAATACTGATTTCAAGCATATCTCACTTCCTCTAGCTAGGCTGCTTTTTCTTTTAAGACTTCTTTGGAGTTTGAAGTATTGTGATGAGAATTATCAAACTAAAAAAACCACTTTTATTAAAAGTCTTTCCTCACGTAAAAGAGTACTTATTTGTAAAGGTGACCTCTAAGTGACAACACTTCAAAGTGTTCAACAGTAGTGGAAACTTTATTTCTACAATGAATTATGAAACATGAATTATGAATTGTGATAAGTTCATGAACTTTATGAGCTAAATAAATCTAGCACACATGAAAACTTAAGAGATACGGGAGGCTGTTCAGGCATAGGAAGAGGAAGGCACTATGCAATGCAGCTGAGAAGTCCATCTACTTATCTATGGCCCAAGTCTGTAGCATTGCATCTACCAGGCAGGATCACACCCCCATGGACATGCACAGAAACTCTGTAATAAACAGTCTCTCCAGGTCTTCAGTTTGAATCAGAGTGGAGTCCTTCTGCCTATGGAGATATTAATGAGTAATTATAGGGGGTGTCCTTCTAATATTAAAAATCTCTACATATTTATATATTTTAAAAAAAGACAAAAAAAATCAATGTATTCCTACTAGTAGCTAATATTCCCTGGTTTATTTTAGCCCACTAGATGGGCCAAAAATGGCTAATCATGATATAAATGGTGGTGGTAGAATTTCCCAGAGTACTGTCATAAATTTAAACTTTCCATAGATTCCTTGGATGTAACTTCTCATTAGAGTTAGGCCTTCATGCCCTTTGTTTCACAGGTTGAGCAGCGTAGTATCACACTAACATGAGACTGAGTTTCTGGTTGCATCACTACTGCTCATGAAAACCACATGCGTTAAACCCCCAAAAAACTTGAACTCCTGTGGAAAGTTTAATTCTCTAGTGCCTATTAGGCCAGGAGATTTTTGCTGCAACTAGACTACTTTCTGAAACAAGTCATCATGTATTAGGCAGCTAGAACTGCATTTAATATCCATAGCTAGAGGGCTAAAAAATCCCCTCCTAAAAGTCTATACAGGCAGCCAGTTCTTAACAAAGCCTCCAGAAGCCCACAACCTACTCTTCTAGTGATTGCAATCATTCCATGTTTCCCACCTTCCTAATTACCATGTTTCTGACTGATGATGGATTTCTTCACATCATGGTGAGACATCTTTAATTCTATGGAAATATTCCTTTAAGTCATAAATAAGTAAACTTATTCCAGTTTGTGGCACCACAGACAAAAAAAGTCCTTTCAATCCAGGCAAACAAATAAAGTTGCCTTGGTAAACCACATCAAGCATTTTTTAATGAAAATACAAAACTTCCAACGTCATGTATTATGCAGTATCTAAAAGGAAATGTTCTCTCCTCAATGAATTAAAGTGTTTCAAGCTCATTAAAACCAAGAGAAATATTTAAAAAATCCCAAAACCTGTTTGTAGAGAAAACAAGGAGGACAAAAATGTAGAATCTGACATGCAAAAATTTGAATATAACCTCAGATGAATCAAAGGTGTGTGAAAGAAAGAAAGAAGGATCAAAGAAGAAACCACCAACATCAACATCATATTCCTCTCAGTGAAGGACTTGAAAGAGGACTCCGGATGCTAACAACTCACTGTAGACCCCACCTGCTACTGTCATTACCAGACTGAATTTACAGAGATAAGGGCTCAGAGGAGCACTGGAAGGGTGAGAATAACACCAGGAAAAGGGTTGCAAACAATTTTAAATGTGTTGTTATTATCATTGAGACTTTTTTCGGTATTAATTTCTTTTTTCTTTCTTCTAATTAAATCTGGACCACTCATAATTTTTTTATTAGGCTATTAAGATTTCAGCTATACTAACAATAAATTCTTGGCTTTACACATTGTGTCTCCTTTTAATCCATAACAATATTTTGAGAGTAAAAAGAAAAAGGAGCTGGTGCAACAGTCACTCAGGGTTTTGGAAAAGAGTGAAGAAAGAACTCAGCATTTTCCTGTATGAGTGAACTTCAGGTTGTTCTGGGCCCATCAGCTGGCAAAGTTCCATTAATTACACCAGTCAACTGTCTTGTTTCTGGTCTTTCTATTTAAACAAAAAAAGCCCTTCTGAATTTCACTGCTAAATCAGTAAGTGTATTTACACTAATGGAAAACATAAAATGGAGAAGAATGAGGATATGAGATACACTATATCTTTTCCTGTTGTTACTGGTCAGAATTTGCAAAATGGATTTAATCATTGTTTGAAGCTGGGGGGTTGGGCATTCGATCATTTGTTTGCTTTTAAAATGTTGAAAGCTACTGTTAATTTATATTGTTTTGTTGAAATACAATCCTTCATTATTCCTTTTCTGTGTTTAATATTGGTATATTCAAATACATGGCAATAAAAAACAACCAAAACAATTAGAGTTGAAAACAAGCACAATAAAAACCTATAGATATCTAATTTGACAACTGCAAAGCTTCCTAACAGCTATTCACTTTTAATCACTCCCAGATAATAGTAAAACATTGCTGTTAGACTTATGCATTATTCATCCAGAATAATAACTTTTTATGATTATGTACTAACATATTAGTACTTTGCACTTATCAGTCATAGCAGAAATCAGGTAGGGGAGTAAGACAGCAATACAGAGAGGTGAACTAAGAAAAAACATTCACTTTTTATTAACTAGATATAATTATTCATCACAGCAAACAAGTGTTGAGGAAATCATTTACACCCCTTGTCAGAGGGAAAAGTGAAACAGAGGAGATGATTAATAAAAAAAGACTATGATACAAAATGCTTTAACATTAGAATCTGTTTAACCAAGAGGATGTGTGAAATTATGATTGTTGTATATATTGTGCATGTGTTGAATTGGCACTGTAACCCACAGCACAAGCCACTAGATCTGGTTTCAGCTTGTTTCCCAGAAGTTTTTTACAAGTGCTGAGCCTGACTGTACTCTCATTTTCATAAGTAGGCATAAAGTATGCTCATTTAGAGTTATTGTGTTGTAAAACGCCCCAAAACAAATGCTGCACATACCACACTGAGTGTGGCCCATTTGTGCATTTGGAAATGGGTGCTTTTTGCTGTCCTTTAACCAAGACTACATTTTGTAGTATTAAAAACATTTAATAACACTCCTAATAGTATCATTACTGTAGTCCTTCATAAGAGATTTCATGCAGCTGCCTTGTTTTACTCTGTAAAAATAATTAATTGTTAATTGGAAAGTTTGTGGGATTTTTTGTGTATTATATATACCATCTCATTGTCATCACAGGTAGCTCCCACAAGTAAGGTGCTGCCAGTGGATGGGTACAGGTGGTTTAGGAATGACAGGAAGTTGTCTTTTACGTGAGAGAGCAGTGGGAATACAGCCTGGGGATGAGAGAGCTGAGGGGTCAGGATTAGAGGACAAACCAGTGTAAACAAGACTGATGGGTGTCTGGTACTCGCTGCTTAATCAGGACAAAGGTGCAGATGCGGTCTTCTTCAGATAACTGGAGGAAGTCTTACATTTGCAGGCCCTTGTCTTTATGGGGAACTTGAACCACTCTGTTATCTGCTGGCGGGGCAATACACAGCAGGGCACAAGCAAACCAGAAGGATTCACGAGTGTATTGATGGCAGCTTCTGGACACAGGTCATTAAGTAGCTCATGAAGGGAGATGCTCTACTGGAGCTTATAATTAGAAACAAGAAAGAACTTACTGGGGATTGAGGGTTAGGGTTGGCATCCTTGACATCAGTGACCATGGGATAGTAGAGGTCAGGATCCTGAAAGGAGGAAAAAAACCCAAAAAGCATTATCGCAACCCTGGAATTCAGGAGACTGCTTTTTGCCTTGTTCAGGGACACAGTTGGAAAGATCTCATAGAATATGGTGCTGCAGAGAAGAGGGGTCCAGGATGATCTCCTCCAAGCCCAAGGATGGTCCATCCCCATGTAGAACAAGCCTAAGGTGGTAGGAGGCTTGCTTGCATGAGCAAGGATACTGTCTGAACACCTGGAGTTGAATCTGGTAAGGGATATATGCGGGTCAACAAGAAGTGTTTCTACAGGTTTCTCAGTAGCAAAACAAAGATTTGGGAAAGTGTGGCCCTGCTCCTGAATGGGGCAGGGGAACTGGTGACAAAGGACACAGAAAAGGTACTCAACGCTTTATTTGTCTTAGTCTTTACCAGGAAGACTGGCCTTCAGAAATTCTAGGCACCTTAGACCCAAGGGAAAGTCTGGAGCAAGGAATACTTACCCTCAGTGGAGGACCAGGTTGAGGAACACTTAAACAGTCTTGATGTACACAGTCCCTGGGATCTGACAGAATGCCCCTACAAGTGCTGTGGGAGCTGGTGGTTATCACTGTGAGGTCACTGTCAATCATATTTGAAAGCTCTTAGCAATTGGAAAAAAGAAAATATCATCTCTATCTTCAAGAAAGGAAAGAAGGAGGATCCAGAGAACTAGAGGCCAGTCAGCCTCAATTTGATCCCTGGAGGAAATAATCCTGGAAACCATTTCCAAATGTAGGAAGGACAACTAGCTCACTAGGTGTATTCAGTATAGATTTAGGAAGAGGAAATCATGCTAACAAACCTGATAACCTTCTACAATGAAACAACTAGCTCAGCTGACAAGAAGTGGATATTGTTAATCTTGACTTTAATAAGGCTTTTGACATTGTCTCTCATAATATCCTCATAGACAAACTGATGAAGTATGGACTACATAAGTGGACAGTGAGGTGAACAGAAAACTGGCTAAAGTCTAGGGCTTAAAGAATTGTAATCAATGGCATGACATCCAGCTGGAGACCCATCCACAGTGATGTATCCCATGGGTCGATACTGGTTCCAATACTGTTCAGCATCTTCACTACCAATCTGGATGATGAGACAGAATGCACTTTCAGCAAGCCCGTAGATGATACAGAACTGGGAGGAGTGGTTTACAGACCAGATGGTCATTCTGCCCTTTAGAGAGTAGTGGGGGGTAGATTAGATGATCTCCAGAGGTACCTGTGATTTTAAGTTTCGTTCTGTTCCTGCTTGCTTCAGAAGAGTAACTTGCTCATTTCACTGAATGTTTTACTCCCTTGTCTATGCCCAGCTGGCTACTCTGTTCATTTACTGAGGAGCAACATAGTTCCTCAAACTCCCAGATTCCATGTTATAAAGGAGAAGAAGACATTAGGTCTTTTTCTCCTCACTTTGTCTTTTTTTCAGTTACTTTCTCTTGACTCTCTGTAACTTGCTTCTTTTTCCAGATGCATTTTTTCTTTCCTTTTTCAAGCCTTCCCACACTTTTTCTCAGGTTCATATCCCTGTTTTTTTATTGCCTGTCAGGCTTAAGTGTTTATATGGCTCTGTTAGCCTAAGTTCTGAACACTTCTCAATCTGCTCTTGTATTTTTGGTATCATTAAAGAGGGAAGTGTTGTCAGTAAGCCTGAGACTTTTGTTAAAACAGTGGCAAATATTATTCAACATCTGTGTGTGTGTGTTAAAATGTACAGGGTTTGATGTAATTTTATTGACAGGGGAAAATGGTTTCAGAACATTAGGGTTTTTATTACTTCTAACTTTGATGCTTTTAATGGATCAATGGGCTGTTATTAATCCTTTTTACAAATGATCAGATAAAACCAAAACAGGTAGAATATACTAAACCACAACATTTCAGTTAGCTCAAATCAGTTTTCACCTAGCAATTTTCTTTTATAAAAAATATTTATTTTCTCATTACAGTTAATGATGGAAAAATACATAATTGAAAATATTGAAATCACAAACATCTATTGAAATCACAAACATCGTAGCACAGAAATACCTTATCTAATCAGTTCTGCTATTGTCGCCATTATGTATACGTAAGAAACTAAAACACAGAAAGACTGACTGCAGTGGGATACAATGACAGAGAAGTGGTTCCTAATTCTCAGACTAGAATCCTATAATTTGGATCATCCTTTAATATGACAGAGGAAGGTGATGATTCTTCAGTGATTATTTCACCACATTTTCTTATTATATCTCTTTAAAGACCATCTAAAGAGGTCTTTTCTGTAGTATAAGAACAATGAATCTGTCTCTCTACTTGCCTCCTGAAAAATTTCTCAACAGCACATGCTCTAATGCCTGACATTTTGAGACATTTTGTTCATATCTAATTCTCATTAGGTACAAAAAGGTGGTATTTAAATCTTTGCACCCACTGAGTACATCACAATTCTGTTTCAGTATAATTCCTTCTCAGTACCAGTTGACAACTTAGTTAACAATTCTAGTCCCAACTTGATGAACTAGCAGTACCATGGTATTTAAGAGGGATCTTTACCTTTTGCTGTCCTTCAGAACTCGTCTTAGGCTTAACATTTCTATTTTAATGAGATATTCTACATTTCTGATTCCTGCTTTGAAGCTGAAGGGAGGTCTGATAAACAATGAGAGGTTTATTTTATTCTTCCCCTAATCTAGAAAATCCCCCTAGGAAGAAAAAGACACTTTTTTTTCCTTATCATGGTTGACCACGGAAAACATTTGCTTCTTATTTTTAAAAAGAATTTAGATATTGTTATAGGAAAAAGTCTTAATGAGTATCATAGATTCAATGGAAAAACCTGGGGCAGTTAATGTAGTCCATTTCCTGTATCACTCCCCTTCTTGTCACTAAATAGGGATCACTTCTTCCTTTATGTGATCACAATAGGCATCACTTCCTCCTTTGCGTGAAAGGTCAAGTAAATATAAGGGTGTGTGGGAAGAAAAGAGCCTGTTGAAATTTTCTTAAGCTCATGTCTTAGCTGTGCTTCCCCTTGAAGACCACCCCGGCTTTAACCTCTACAGGAACACCCATAAATTCTTAAGCCCATACTATATATTTCAAAACTGTTTGTAAATCTATTCTAGAAAAGAGAAATACCCCAGAACTCCCTGTCGTTCTTACGACAATGCAGTAACTGTTGACCACATGCAATACTTAATATCAGTGCTCCATAAAAAAGCAATGTCCCTTATGTCCTGGAATTTCAAAGCTGCTGAAGCAATCTAGGGCCATATATTTCATTGTCATTTGATAAAATATGTCCAAGCCACAATTCCCAGTTCACTTCAAAGACAGGTTGGACACATAATTTTATAAAATGCTTGAAGATTGCCAGTTTTGACCTTTAGTGTCATCTTTCAATAACTGGAGGTATATTCAGGCCCAGAGAATTTGGATTCATACGTTCACCACTGTTTATTATAAACTATGAGAGAGAAGTGTTGGAAAGCGAAAAACCTTAATGAGACAGCTTGAGAAAAGAATATCTCACAAGAAGTTGGCAATTGTTTCTGCCAGCACTGTGTGACCCTTATAAATTGTGCTTTCATCTACTTTAATCATTTATAATTACTTACTACACAAAAATGTATCTTAAATCATCTCCCATGTAATGTGCTAATTGAGATACAGATGACCAAAGCAAAGGTATTCAGTGGCAAATAATATTTCATCAGTATAAGATCATTCTTTATTTCCTCCAAATGCTCCTGTGAACCTAGACAGCATCTTATAAAAAATGTACACAATGTAGGAGCAGAAAACATTAGCTGAGAAATGCAGAGCAGATTTTAATTTTCTACATAATAGTGTTCACAACAAATTAAGAAACTTATAAGAAAAGGGGAAAAAAAAAACTTTTCATGGCACAGGACATGAAAACGCAGGTGCTCAGTAATCGGGTATGTCATCATTTTGCATGACATTTCAAGGAGTGTTAAAATATTCATTGCATGATATGGTGGGTTTGCCCCGGCTGGCAGCCATGCACCCACACAGCCACTCACTCACTCACCCCCCTCCCCAGGACAAGGAAGAACAGAGGAAGAACATAAGGAGGGACGAGCATGAGAAAACTCATGGGTTGAGATAAAGACAGGAAGATCTCCTAATGGTTACTGTTGCAGGCAAAACAGACTTGACCTGGGGAAATTAATTTCCTGCCATTTATCATACATATCTAACTACTCTTTTGGGTATTGGGAGACAAAAACAAAAACCACAAAAAGAAGGAAACATTTACCCACTTAGGGAAAACACATCCCTCCTCCTTCCCCAGGCTCAACTCCACTCCTTCACTCCAGGCCCCTCTCCCTAGTACACACAAGAATATTGATAATATACTAAATGCTCATTTAACAGAGTATAATACGCCATGAAAGGTTATATTGTACCTCAGCAACTTCTGTGTTTGCCAGTAATGAATTTAGGCTTTCTTCAATTATCCTACATATCATGGAGGGGTAAGAGGGTAAATAACATCAAACATACCATTTCATAGACAATTTAAAAGTAAGAAAAGAAAGGTCTTTATAATCTCATCATGTCAGAGAAAGACACGTCTGGAAAGTGTTTGATGGCTTCTTCCATTTTACCTTTCTTTCTTTGAATAGATTTTGCATAAAAATTCAATAAATTACCTTTACATCACAGCACCATAAAAGAAGATATGGAGGAAACAAAAATGTGTGGATATAAATAAGTAAATCAACATATAAAAGAGAGAGACGTGCTAAATTTCAAGGGAAGGGAAAGAGGAAAGTAGTAAGAGCAAGGAGGAGCAGGAAAATGCATGAAGGTAAAAAAAGGACAGAACATTAAGAAAAAGATGTTTTCTGGGACTCAGTTGAATAAGCATCAAATAAAGCATAAATACTGCTGCAGGTTAGTTATTGTTTCCCACTAAAGTCTGTGGAAATACATTTAAAACAAACAACTATTTAAATGACTTACTGAATATGATTTCTCACTTAAGGTGTCTTTCAGCACACCAGTTCAACACTGAAATGGATTGAGTTGAAACATGTGCCTAAAATAAAGGGGCAGTTGCTGGAAAAGGCATAGAAGAAGAAAAAATAAAATATATAGTTTGGTGAGGAACATGGAGACAGAGATATGGGTACACATATGGTCTGATTTTAAATTGTGTGCAATTTATGCGTGCATGTGATTTCATGTGTGCATGTGATTTCAGTCTCAGGTTCACTGAACCAAGCAGCTGAACCAGCTGGCTACACGTTAGGGCATAGTCTTCTGTGATTCACTAAATCCATCCTGCCTTTTTGTCTCAGGATGCAGTTATTCATGTGCTTTGCCCCCAGCCATGAAGGCTACATTTTTGCCTCAACAATACTCTGGTACAAATTTCCAGTCTGCCCTCTGCGAGATGGCTGACTGACAGGTTTCACTGAGTCTATGCTAAACTGAGCGGCTTGAGGGCTACTTATGCTGTTGACAAGTCTTGTCGACTAGCAATAGGGAGAAGAAGTCACTCTCTACAAAGTCTATGCTGATGCTACACATGCTAAAGAGTGGTGGACAGAGCAACTCAGTGGCTCCTATCTTGCTCTTAGCACTCATATGGAGTGTGGGGACAAAATTTATAGGTGTTATCCTTACTATGAGGCTGTCTTCTCTTTTGCCTAGCTCACAGTAGTTGGGCTTATGGCTACAATCCTGCTCTCTCATGTTCCACAGGGTGGTACTTCATCACTGGTGAGATCACGACCTCTCTCAGAGCTACTGATGGCATTTTTCCCACCCCATTTTCCAATTATCAGAATTAATTATTCACCATTTTTTACAGGATAATCAAAAGCCAAACAAAATTTTATAGCAATACAATAAAATCAAAGGTTCACAATGGCATGCAACAATAGGGGATCAAGAACAACCAAACAGCATCAAAGTACTGAAAGTACAAGAAAGACCAAGGAAGAGGTCTATATATCCATCACTGCAATGGAAAGTAACAGATAATCCAAAAAGGCCAGAGCTCTGATTCCTTCTGAACCAGTCTTCATCAAAAAGGTCAACTACTGACATACAGCTAATAGTTACCATCAGTGGCAGCACTGAATGAGAAAAGGAAAGGTTAGGCAGTATGCAGACAAGTCAGATGAATCACACATACAGGTGGACCTAGTAGTCACACAAGTGGCTGATGAAATCTTAGAGCCACTGAGGACAAGGGAGAAAGATATGGAAAGATAAGGAACAGGAACACATAATGCTAGCTATTAATTAGCTGAAAAAAGGGGAATCATCTCTTGGGGAGTAATTTAAACTCCTAGAAATATTTTGGTAAGAATAATCAGATTTTTTTTGTAAGCGTATAAGAAAATTGTTAGCATAGATTAATTAGAAATGCATCTGGTTAGATGACTGTAGGTGAATTACTACCAACTAGATGCTAAATTCATTGGTAAAGTATATTCAGAGAATAGTCATGGGTTCACTATAAAAATTGAGGATGACATCAAATAGGGTTCTGATGTGATTTGTCCTAGATGCATTGCCACTTCACTTTCTCCCCCTTAATGATCTGAAAGATGGTATAGCTATTCTTTATATTTTCAGAAGATAACAAACTGGGAAGGATTTTTTTATGTTAGAAGACAGGACTGGAGTTCAAAACAACCTTGATTAATTGGAAAAAGAAATGGTCTGAATACATGAGGAGAACCACTAGTTAAATAGAATTTATATAGAAAAGGCTTGAAGACTCCTCAATTACAAATTGAACAAACACACAAAGTGTTAGGTGGTTGCAGAAATACATACCTACCCTGATATGTAAACTCATAGCGAGTCGTAGTCATACCCAAAACTGTTAAGGCCTTGCCTGGACTTTCATGTCAAGAGAGACCCATTTGCAGAGAATCTATAGGACAATAATGAGGATCTACAAACATCTATAGATATCTACATTAAAGAGCATCAATTTGAATAGCTTCAGTCATATCATATCATATCATACCATAGCATTGCACTGACAAGTGTTAATAGCTGTGTCTGACCAAAATCAGTACCTTGTAGGGTAGAAAGAATGGAATATACTGTAAATTTTTCTGAGTACGAAATCGTGTCAATAGGAAATATACTTGCTTAGTAACATCGCTAGTAGCACTTGCATTCTCACAGGTCTCATCAATGTTTATAAAATAATCAGCTGTTTGGGGTCTTTTTTTTTCTTTTTTTAAGCTTTGACAGTTAATCTCTGAGCATTCATTAATAAAAAGAGAACAATAAAAATGAAAAAAAAAGGAGAATAGAGCAAAACCCCCAGCAATCAGTGTTTCCTCAGAAGGTGTTATGAAAGACTGAAGCCAACATAAAGATAATATTTTATCTACTTAGCCCTGAAAGAGATGGTGTGCCTCCAGTTTCTATTTAAATTACAGAGCCTGACTGTCTCTCTCAAATGCAGCTTTGCTAAAACATACTGGAGTTAGCTGCTCAATTACTAAACTGTTGTGTCCCCCTCTTCCTCATGTTGTTGCTAATGGAAGAACAAAAAGGCCGATCAGATTTAATTATTCTTACACTTTTATATCTTATGGTTGATTATTTTGATAACTAAGAGGCTCTCAGTGCTTTACAGAGCTTCACTTATGGCTGAGTATTTGGAAGATTTTCTTCCATTTGGATCATTTCATGTCTAATATGGTGAAAGCTGTTTTCCCCCTACGTGTCCATTTACTTCATCATATTTCAAATAATGTAAATATCTTTGAGACTTCGATTATTTTGTTAAATCCAGTTCAGGTTGGTCTGATGGAGACAAGCTGTTACACTTACAGAAAGCAAGACTGTGTAAAGCTTGCTTCCATAGAAAAGTACACTAAGACTGTGTATTTTACATATATGTACAAAGAAAAAAATATATAGGGTTTTGCAAAGCTGTTTTATTTGACACTAATCAATTGCCAGGAATTTGGGTAAGATTTCTATTACCAGAATGACACAAGTAAGTAAAAATAAAGTTAAATGTATTTTAATTTTTTAAAATCATATTTTCAGAGATCAGTCAAGTCCATCTTATGACCTATATAAATTGTTTCCATAGAATTTTAGAAGAGATTTAATATTCAAACACTAATTCCATAAGAATGCAATTCTTCTCCATGTAGAGGTACAGCTCAAGATGTCTGTACCACTCACATACTGCTTAAACTTTATGCTAAGTAATGTATAAGTCTTGTGCTGATGCTCTGCCCAGGAATGAATTTCCCTCTAGATGTCCAAAAGGTAATAACTTTAAATTTACTTGCATTTCAAATCATAATTCCTTAAAAAAAAAAAAAAACAAAAAAAAACCAACCAAAAAAAACCCCAAAACTTCTCGACTCAGAACGTGTTGGACATAGGAGATGAAAACTAAAGTCATAGAGGGATCAACATAGATGTGAAACAAATCTTATTTCTATGGAAGCCAATGAATATTTTGACATTGATTTCAATAACACAGGATGAGACTCCTAAAATCTTGAGAAGATGCTAGAACTATTTTAGATGCCAGCTAAGATGAAAATACTCTTGTTCAAAGAGAAAGACACCCCCCCCTCCAAAAAAAAAAAAAAGGTTAAAAAATACTTCCATCTCTGTGTGAACAAAGCATATATTTGTTTTTCTTTTTGGGGGACTGGAAGATGGTGTTTGAACACTGCGTCCCTAAATTCTCTAGGTCATTCTTGGATTTTACATTGGAATTCAGTGAATAAATACTTATGAAAAATCTACAGGTTTTTATCTGTCCTTAAAAATTCGCATTTTTCAAGAGGCAAGAAAACAGAATGTTGCATTCCAAAGCCCAAGTGGAGATCATCATAGACAAGAATTAAAATATGAACTAAAGAGTATTTTTTGTCATAAGTAATTTCATTGCAAATAAAAGTGATATTAGAAAAAAAGTTTAGGAAGCTGTTTCTTATAGAAAGCTTTTAAAAAAGAATTGTTTAGAAGATAATGGTTCCATTTGTAAGAAAGGAATACCAAAAAAGCAATTGCTTTTCATGGAGTTACAATTTCATCCAATATTGTTCAAAGTATTGATGACAAGTTAGATCTCATCTAAGTTGTATGATCCAAAATGTAAGAGAGAACTTGATTTGCCAGTTTGCTAGCGGTTTCTAACATACGTAAGAACTATTATTTCAAGCATAGCAATGTGTAAATGTGATACTGCCTCTGAAACCTGGGTGAACTCTGTCAGAATTAGCTTATCTGTCCCTGTGCTGCATTGCATTGTACTTCAGATATATTTGCAGAGGACACTGTATCAAAAGCTCATTTTAAGAAAATGTTAAATGTTAAGGGTATGCAGAGGTCCCTTTACTCTCTACTAAAATATCCTTGTGGAATCAAGATAATTTTTTTTGTATTAGACTACAGTTAGACCAGGTTTTGTTCATTGTCAAGGTGCTGCCTCATGACCCAGTGGGATAAGGACAGGCATGTGCCCTACACTGCAGGCAGATACACCAACATCATACATTACCCACTCTGTTCAAGTGCTCCCTGTGAGTCTGAGGTCAGAGATGTGGAAAACATGGATAGGATGAATCCTTTGGGGAAGCCTGATAAGATGTTCACAAATCCATCTCCTTGGTATATTGAGGCTTGTGTGTCACATGGGTGGTTTACATGGTTTACAAAGCTGTAGTGGCCAGATGAAAGCACCAGAAAGGAATGGGGTACCCATTAGCTACCCCTGCCTAGTTCAGTGGTCCAGAGCACAATGTCTGGATATTTTTAATCTATGTCTCCCACTTGCTCTCCACAAAGAAAGAGAATTTCAAGAATAGCCCTGGTAACCTTAATCACAGCTTTGCTCTTGGTGGACTTACCCACACTGTATCAGTTAACCATTCCTGGTGAGAATAAAGAGGTATGAGGTTACGTTATGCAATGGTCACTCTCTTGAACATGGATTTATGTTCCCAAAATTTGACATAAACATGGCAACATTAGGACATGAGCCAACAACACATGATCTCTATTTTATCCCCTCACATCCTAAAACTTTGGAGGCACTGGTGGTTGTACAGCATCACAAAGGCAGTGCTGGGCCATCAGTCCACATTTGTTTATCAGGCCTAGACCTTCCAGTTGAGATGGAGCTAAGCAGTTGTAGTGACAAAGACAACAAAAAAGGTGTAAAAGAAAAAAAAACAGTCTGAGAGGGCCAGAGCAGCCTTTGGGATGTCCTCACACAGCGGTTGCTGCAGCTGCAGGATTAAACCCACCTTTTTCCCTTACAGTGCCTTTGTTTACACCAATGAACAATTCAGAGGCAGTTTAGGCAGCAGGTATCATGGCATCACTTGGAAATAGGCAGGAACAGAATAAGGAGGAAGAGAAATGAGCGAGAAATATGAGCAGGAACTGAAACTAGGCTTCTGAGTCCTCGTGGCAGTGCTAAAGTCATTTGTGTTAGGTAGGTGGTAAAAGGTCCATCTGGCGTTTTTGTAGGTCGCCTTCACAGGACCCACAGTCATGAAAACCGAGGTCTGTGGGAGAACTTTCCTTCAGACATTTTGAACCTCAAGTTTCAAAGAGTATTCCATACTTGGGAGCAGACTAAATCTAGTCAGATATAAATCTCTGATAATGCTTACAGGTTACATTTAGGTAATGTAACTGCTTCAGTTTGCCAATCCAGTTCTACTGCACCACACTGAAATAATGCGGGCATAGTCACAATATTCATCCAGCTCTCCAACTGTGCTCTGACAGTTGCTGCTAGCAGATGTTTAGGAAAGAACTCAGTTGTAGAGTAGCCCTTTAGAACACCCTTTCAGCTTCTGTCAATCACTCATTAAGTAGCATTAGATCATTGCTTTTAACAGCTATGCTCGTGTCTTCCATGAATTTTCCTTTTTGAATCCAGTTATACTTTTGCCCTGCACAACATCCAGTGGCAATATAATCTGACTTTATGAAATGGCCTCTCCTGATCATTTTGAATAAAATATTCATCATTTTCAATAATAATTCAACAGTTCAGTACAAAAAATAGAACCTAAATTTCAGTTTGAATTATTGATATTGCTAGTTATTTATATATTATGTTTACATTTAAATTTTCATGTGTTCTATATTATGCATAAAATAGCTGGGTTTTGAGGAGGGGACTTATTTGGATATTAAAACTGTTATGTACCAGAAACTTGTAACAAATTTTGCAGTTACTTTTCTCTGGGCAAACAATAAAATACACTGACCTACATTTAGATTGTAATTATTTTTTTTGTAGGCTCAAAACTGCTGACTTATTAAAAAGCTTTGTGCTACCTCAATGGAACAGTTTTAACTTTTATTAATGTACAGCCAGCAAATGAAACAGCAGTTACCATCTGCGTATGTTGGTACAGTGACAATCATGGCTTTGTAAAGTAGCAAGTGGAGATTTTAATTGACCATTTACCAAAAAAAAAAAAAAAAAAAAAGAAGACAAAGAAGAGGGGAAAAAAGACTCTGTTTTACAGCAAGCTGTGAAGATTAATTACATCACTTCTTTTCTTCTCATTTTGCATTTGTACTAGAAAAATATTAGAACAACTAATAAAATGAATGCCTACTTTTTTTTACATATTGTTATAGACAGCATAAGTTCCAAACAATCTATTTACCATAGTTTTCCATGGAGTTTCTTATTTAAGCTTTAGTAGTTATCCCTGCTGTCATAAGAAAAAAAAAAAGAGATGCAACCTGACTCCAGGTGAAAGGATTGAAAATATTAAATGAAAATGTCTGATTATTTCAAAACTATCAACATTAAATATTCAAATTTAGTAAATAAATTGTGTCCCATCCTGAGAAAAGTACATGCTCTAACTAGCCTTACCTCTTTGTTCAAGAAGAAGGGTATTATACCCTGACAATAGATGTCCGAAGGTTTTATTTTCAATAGATTCTAATAGATTCAAGCTTCTTCATAAGGAAAATTTCACAGGCTTGATTTATTCAAAATTAATTGGAGGGAAGAAAGGAGAGGCAGAGGTCAGAACAGAGAGGGAGGAAGAAGCGGTTGGAAAGTGCTGAAATAAAAAGATGTGCTGATAATAGAAGGAAAAAAAAAAGCAGTTACTGGAGCCCTCAAAGCAAACAAAGTACTCACCCATTCCTGCTGCTCATTCTAACTGAGCAAAATAAACACCTCAAATCACACACCTGAAATGATTATTTCTCCTGTTTATTAAATTTTCAGGGAGAAAATACCCTATACCTCACATCAGAAGAAAATTATTCTCTTTCCCTTCTGTTTCTGAGGAAACCTAGCAGTTGCACAAGTGGCTTAACCAGAGATGATTCTTAGTCGGTCTGCCTTTTCATGGATCCATTGCATCCTCTCTCCTTTACAGTGGTGCAAGTAACAACACAAATTTTAAACAATTGTGTTAGCTGATACTGTTACTTAAAAATGAGTAATCAGTTAAGATTGATGGAATATAAAAATTTCAGGGCTTGGATAATATCAAGGACATCTCAGGCAAATCTTACCTATGCAGTTTGCCCTCCCTAGGAATAGGGTTACTTTCTCTTAAATATGGGCTATAATAACATACTAGGAGATGTTCTTAAATGGGCAATGGTTTAAATAAATCACATGAAATGTCCTCTGTTATAAGCTGTATTAGGGAACACACAGGTTGAGTGGTTGGCAGAGTCAAATAAAATTCCATTAGCACCTCACTGTAAGTGCACAGGAAACTTCGTAGTTCTATATCTAACTGGTAGTGCCCACTCCATTTTGATTACTACCATGTCCAAATGATCTCTGCTGTAGTGTTAAAACATCAGAAAGTTCTTCCCAAAATGAATGGACTTCAGTTTTCATCCAAAGGAACTGCTTCAGGTTGTCAGTCCTATGTTAGCTATTGTCCAAACACTATATGAGATTTTCTGCCTTTTTCTTACTTTATCAAAATAATATTGAGGGCAGATATTTCAGCACTTTGTGCCTGCACAGTTCTGGCAATCAGTAGTATGCAATAAAACACTTTTGCCAACACCCAAATCCTGTTCACAGTTATTTAGCTGTTTTTTGACCTAAAATTATCTTACAGTATGATCACAAAGACTCACTCTCCTTTTCGCTTCTCTTTTATTATTTTCTCAATTGTGCTGCAAGAACAAAAGAGGAAATAGAATATGACATATTTCTGATGTGATGAAAGTTTATTCCAGCAAAACTGTCTTCTAAAATACCAATTTTCACTTAGTGCTGTTTTCTCAGAACACTTTTCAAAGAACTTTGGAAGAGTTATCTGAAAATTGGAAAGACTTCATTGCCGATTTGAGCCACCAGTTTAACAAGCTCTAGAAATAATGACAGTTTCTGAGATAAGGGTTTTTATCTTAGTGTAGGTACCAAGTGCAGTATCTAATGTGCTCATACTTTTAGTCTGAGCATAACAGATTCATTCACTGCCCTGGTTACCTCTGGCTATTTTACGCTACAGCATGCATTTATTTTTTATTTATTTACATGTTTTAAATTCAGAGCTGAAGACCTTAGTAGCACAGTGGCATGCTGCAGCAATTCCAGTGCTTCAGTGTTTTAAAGGCTTTCAGTATGATTACACAAAAAGCTATTGGCAAGGGTGCTTATGACCAGTATTCCATGGAAAATATCCATAAAGTTGGACCTTAAAATTCTGGTTTCAATTCGCACTGATTAATTGTCACAAGAACAGGAGGCATGGATCTGTCCTAATGCTTTCAAAGTGACTTGGTACTGTTATTTGCCAAAATAACTGTCCAGCTCTGAATTAGGATTATTTAACAAAAGACTTTTTTTCTATGGCATCCTCCGTATTTCACATTAGTCTGTGCGTGTTTTAATGGGAGTGTGTCTTTTGAATTTTCAGAACTTAACCTAATGGCTGCATACAGCTATTTATTTCTAGTCAGTTATAAAATGTCATACGGTATCTGATGTGCAAGTTACCTGACGAAGATAAGAGAACAGTATGACTCAAAAGACTATGCTACAATAAAAAATTATTTAGCTGCAGACTGCCTGATCAATTTACACCAACCAAGTACTATTTCCTGCTAGTAGCTAAGCAGAAAATAGGTGTGAAAGCATGAGGGGAGTCAGTCAAAAACTCTTGGCACATAATCCATTTAAAAGTACAATACAGACACAATATTGAGGCTAAAGACTGAATTAACTTTGCACTTCATAAGGAAAATTTTTCTGTGGTCAAGTTAAAAATGAGTGATACAACATTTTGAAGATGACAAATTATTCTCTCTTCTATGTTTATTTAGCTATCCAACTAGTAAATCACAAGGGACTAAACTGTTGTGTGACTTCTACACTAGAGAATAAGAGGAAAAAAGTGAGAGCCTCGTTCATGTCATTACTCAGTTATAAGAGTCCACATCTGAGGATACAGATGCTGGCAAGCGCTGTCCAGTTATCTGCTCTCCATAGCAGCAAGATAAGGAAGGGCCAAAAAACAAATTAAGGAGGCTCTTCCAAGCTAATGACCTCAAGTCACCTGGCATAATGTGTTTCTGGCTAAGATCTTGGGTGAATAGTGTTTCAGACTATGAACATATCTGAGATTTGAAGATGAAGAACAAACCAGCTAGAGATATACTACATAGGTCTGAATTATGCTATTTAAATAATACATACCATAGCATAAATATAAAATTTAATTCTTCACCCAGAGAATTATAGCCAGAGAGACTTGAGGCCTGCAACTCAGAGTATCACACTGTCTTTATCTTTTTTTCACCCTGGTTCTCCAATTAAAAATATTTCGAGGATACTGTATTGGATACTTCAGCTTCGGTTTATTCTCCTTTGCATGTTTCTTGTTTTCTTCTGTTGTTGATGCCAACCTGCCAGAGTGACTCAACGGAATGAAGATAGTACCAAAACACTTTGGTAACAATGAAAAGTTTTTTTTTTTTAAATCCTGAATTTTACATCTCTTATTTACCACTTACTTCAAGGTTTCTTTGAAGGCATGTACTTTCATTTTGTTTCTTTTTGCATAAGTAAACATTTAAAATGAAATAAAATAAATGCTATTATTGTGTCTATTCAAAATAATTAATTATAAATACCAAGAGCAAAACACTTTTAAATGTTGAGATATATCTGGCAATATGAATTGCACATATTTAATATCACTATGTATTTCAAAATAGAATAGGTTTTGTCCCCTGTCTTCTTCAAACAAATATACAGGTAGATATCATGGAGTCTTACCTCACAAAGGTTATTAAATGAGCACATATGTACAGTCTACTTATATAAAGATGACTTTACATTTCTGTGTCAGTATCAAGAGGCATTTAAAGTATAATTTTATATGCCATATTCTACAAAGAGCCTAATGAAAGTCCACTAAATCAGGGAAAAGTCTTCTATGGTCTATTGTGTGTTTTATGTCCATACATGATAAATTTCATTTTCAGAAAATAATTACAGAATCAAACAATATGTCCCTGTTTCTTCTTTTTAATATATGCTTTTAAAGATAACAAGTGAAAAATAAATAAGAGCTCCAAAAACAAAAGCCCTCAAGCCCACAAGGTCAAAAAATATTATACAGGTGCAATTGCTGTACATGGGCAAAGCACTACTTAGAGGTACATTAAAATGAGAAAACAATTATGGATAAGAAACACAGGCAGGGAAAAAAAAAGAGAATAAACCACAGCAAAAATAAAAAATCTTTCCTTATAACACTGTCAATATGTCTGGCTTCTAATATCAATCCCAAGCTCTAATTCATTGATCACAACATAACCAACACGTAAGTGTGGTCTGCAATTGGTTTGCCTCTCATCCTTATGTTAATGAGTAGCAAAAGCAAGTCCAGAGAGTGGTCTGGGGCCAAGGCTACTGCAAATGGGACTGAGCCAAAGAGACGTTTGGAGACTAGGCCACTGACAACGTAGGTCCAAAGCCCACCCAGGAAACAAAACTGGTGACAGGGATGAGGATAAGTATACTTACAAGAAAGCTCTTGAAAGGGGCAGGTTCTCAAGGCTGAGCTGAAATGGAGCCTGGGTGAGTACACCAGGTGAAGATGGTCAGGGCACTTAAGGTCTGTTTGTGGCCTCGAGGCCCTGACAGTTGAAGACAACCATATGCGAGACAGATAAGGAAAGAAGACTTCAGCATCTAAAGCACTGAGCATCTGGAAAGGCTCTACTGTAAACTATAGGATCTGAACAAGTTTAAATTACATTTCAAATTCCTTTTTTATTCCCAATTTTACTTTCAGTTTATGTGTCACTGGGGTAGATCAGAGCTTTTGATCAGCTCTGCGTACACATTAAAAAAAATAAAGGCAACTTGCGACTAACCTCTGACATTTGATCCCACCAGTATTTGCTACCTTTCTCATGAGCAAGATTGTAAGAATGTGCATGGCTTTCCTGGAACCTAAACTGTCACAATTCTGTGTGAATCCTACAAGCCATATAGTTGTGGATGACAAATACAGTAAGTCTTTAAAAAATGTCACAGCCTGTTTTCTCAATATTTCAGCAGGATAACTGCTGGCAAAACATTATAAATTCATTGCTTCCTGAGTTTTGTACATCCTATAGATGCACTGTGATGTCAAGGGAGTAGTAAAAATTTGTATCTTTGTTCCTTGCTTTCTTCCAAACAGACTGTAGTGGTTTAACCCAGGCAGACATATCAGCCCCACCCAGCCGCTCACTCCCCTCCCCCTGGTGGGATGGGGGAGAGAATTGGAAGGGTGAAAGTGCAGAAACTCGTAGGTTGAGATAAAGACAGTTTAATAGGTAAAGCAAAAGCCATGCACAAGCAAAGCAAATGAGGAATTAGTTCACTGCTTCCCATTGGTGGGCAGGTGTTCAGCCATCTCCAGGAAAGCAGGGCTCCATCACGCATAATGGTTACTTGGGAAGACAAACACCATAACTCCGAACATCCCCCCCTTCCTTCTTCTTGCCCCAGCTTTATATGCTGAGCATGACGTCATATGGTCTGGAATATCCCTTTGGTCAGTTGGGGTCAGCTGTCCCAGGTGTGTCCCCTCGCAACTCCTTGTGCACTCCCAGCCTACTTGCTGGTGGGGTGGGGTGAGAAGCAGAAAAGGCCTTGGCTCTGTGTAAGCACTGCTCAACAGTAACAAAAACATCCCTGTGTTATCAACACTGTTTTCAGCACAAATCCCAAACATAGCCACATACTAGCTACTCTGAAGAAAATTAACTCTATCTCAGCCAAAACTAGTACAGAGATTTAAGACAGTCGGTATACTGGACACATTTACAGCCACAAATGCCTTCCAAACCACTCAATCTGACCATGTACTTTGTGATTCTTTCCTTTAATGAAGTGAAAAATTATAGGCAAGAGATTGGCACTTTTTGCCACACAGTGGCATCAAGGAAGATTTATTGTACAAATTTCCTGAGGGAAATGTAATTTTAATTAATTAGCAAATGATATTTTCCAAGCCAGGTTATTTGCAGCCAGAAGGTGAGAGGATTTTACTATAGCATCTGAGTGCATTAAACATTCATTCATTTACTGTGACATAAAAGCCTGGTGAGATTGGAAATATTATTACTCTCATTTTAAAGTAGGGAATAAACTACAACTGTCCTTGCCCAAACAAATAGGTAAAACACTTCAAAAAGCAATCTAAGTCCACTTGGCATTACCCACCATTAAAAGCTACATTCCTTAAAGACTTTTGCTTGACTGTTGTCTGCATGGAAAGGATTTGCTCACATAGACAAAGATCAGGCTGAAAAACATTCCACCTTCCCGGGTTAGACGAGCTTTTCTTTGGTTCAGGAGGAAAAGATATGGCAAGACTGGATTAAAAATAGAGCTCTAGCTGAATTCTTCTACACAAAAAAATAGAAGACTAAGAAAAAAATTGGAAGAACAATCCCCCCCCCCCCCCGATTTTTCAGCAAGTGTGAAACAGAAATAACAGGGTACAAACTTACTATGAACATTAGAATAGATCATGCTGTTAGAGAAGAGATGATACATATTAAAACAATCTAAAGTTTTGTATTGTATATACTGTGTATACTTTATACTGTATTTTTTATTATAATATAAACATTATACATTGTAATAACATAGTAATCATGTCAACAAGTAACTTAGATGCCCTCTGGACTGAAATTGCAGGCTTAATGAGGAAAATCCTAGTATTATTTCCCTATAATGGCATCATTATTTAAAACAGGTTTGAAGATATATCTAGGGGATTATGAACAACTCAGATGACAATACTGGTAAATTAGTGGCAGATGTTGTAAACCATAGAAGTAACAATCACCTGGATAAATATGACTTGGGAAGAGTAAAAACAGGCTTAGCAAAGGGTAGGTATGCCACACAATCCACGGAGAGGCATGCTTTTTGGAGGCGCCCACCAGCAAAGGTGCGAGTGAGTGGGAGGGTCTGGCTGGTGGCTGCTGTGGTGGGTTCCTGCAAACACTCAGCAGCATCTCTCACCAATGAGACCTACCAAAATAAAGTTGCTAGAGGAAAAGAAGGAAAGTCCTAATGTGGATAAATAGTAGGTAAAAAGTACAAAACAAAGGATTGGAAAAAATAATAATTTTTCACAGGGGGCAAACACTAGCAAAGCATAGTTTTACTCTGCTAAGAGAGGTCTACTAAATCTTGGTATGAAGAATGATTTTTTTCTTATGCAGAATCTCAAATGACACAAATGAAATTAACAGGCAGGAAGTTCAAAACAAAACCAGAAATATTTCTATAGACTTTTGGAACTTCTGTCCTCAAGCAGCTATAGAAATTAGAAGCTTTTATTTGGCTAAGGAATTAGAAGTTTTTAATTGGCTGAACAAATTTGTACAGACTAACCCAGCTGGGATTAAAGACAAAGACACTTCTGGGAAATTATTGATATACACTTCTTCTATTCCTATATTTTTCATTGCTGTCTAACAGATACCAGGTTAGACTACTGCTTTTATGTTAAAATTTTCACCATGAGGGAAATGTGTGCAGATTTAGAAATGTAAGAATACTCAATTAAATTGGGAACACGTTTTACTTGTTATGTGATATTTTTCCCTATTTTTCAGTCTCTAATAATATGCAGTAACATTACAAACAAGTTCACTGATATTTTACGAACAAAATCACTAATGTTGTACATTTCCATTTTCCATAAATAGCATTTACACAGTATGAGTATATTAAAATTATGTGCTCTATTATGGATATATCAGGAGAGAGAGAGATGCAGTTTAGCAAGGTAATTAGATCTTTAGGTTTGACTTTGGTGTATTTGTTTCTTCTTATTTATAAGATTTAAATCTAGACCAACATCAATAAGCTATCTTCTGAATTAAAACAAACAAAGTCACTACATTTTACACAAATTTATATGTTCTGACAGAATTGTTTTCCTTTTTAATTGAAACCATTGTATAGAGAGATGATAAGTATATTAATTCATCATACTGAGGTAAAAACAAATGATACAGCTGCAAAGATCATCAGTCTATTTACACAGCTGGATATTTTTGCAGGCTAGAAGAATTTTTCTACAGAAAGCATATTTTCTGGATTGCATGAATGCTTTTGACATACACTTTCACATAATCTATGTTTCTTCTAACAAAGACTTTTGTTTCTACATCTGCTTAAAGAATACATCAATTAAAAAATGACTTCAGAAATGTCAGTGTAATACTTTTAGTCCTCTTGCAATTATTTCAACATCACTCAAGAGTATCAAATTTTCACCTCCAGATTCTGTTCAATATAAAATGAGGCCCCATAGAAACTAGTAGAATGGTAAAACCTGTAGTAGGTAAATGCACACTGTATGCATAGTAACCACAGAGACCTAACATTAATACCTCACATTAATGTCACATTAATTGTTTTATTTCTTCTCTGTAAACTCCACTATATCTCCACCTGCTTTCTTCCATTTTCTTTTATGTCTTTAATAATGCAGGTTGCTATTGTTTGTCTTGCCTGATAATTTTAGGGTCAAAAAGCTCTTTCAGAAACAGTGTCAATATTCACATATGACACTTGACTTCATTTATGCTGGAGATTGTTTATTCCTGGAGCAGCAAGTTTTCCATGTCAGCATTCAAATTCATCTGTCTCCTTGTACAGTTCATATAAAAAGTGATAATTGAATATATTTTCTATCATAACCCTAGGTCATCTGTAAAGAGATTGGAAAATTACTCTCAGCATCAGTTTAACAACTGCAGAAAGTGAGGAAAAAAGTAATGCTAATTAAAACAATAAGGTTAATGGCATGGAAGAACATCTTTCTGCAGCAGGTAGCACATCTGGAAGAGACTTCACATCTTTAAACACACAACTCCTCTTTCCCACAAAAAAAACCATCCAACAATACTGCACAGATTTCTTGGAAATAAATATTACGCAAAAGTAGCACAGCTCCTGGGTTTATGGTGGATTTATGAAAATAATTCTCCACACCTCAAAATTGAGTTAACAATGTATATGCAGTGATGTGGTGTGTCAACCCTGGCTAGTAGCTAAGCCCCACCCAGTCACTTCGTCACGCCCCGTCCCCTCCTTCAGCAGCATAGAGGAGAGAATCAGAAGGACAAAGGGAGAAAAACTTGTGGGTCAAGATAAAGATAGTTTAATAAGTGAAGAAAAGCCCCATAGCATGCTCAAGCAATGCATAATAAGGCATTCATTTGCTACTTCTCATCAGCAGGCAGATGTTTACTGCTACCTGGAAAGCAAGGCCTCAGTAAGCATGATGGTTACTTGGGAATACAGATGCCATAACCCCAAATATCCCTCCTTCCTCCTCATTTCTCTGAGCTTTTAATTCTGATCACAAGGTTATATGGCATAGAACATCCCTGTGGTCAGTTTGGGTCAGCTGTCCTGCCTTTGTCCCCTCCCAACACCTTTCACACCACCACCCTACTTGCTGTTGGGGCAGCGTGAGAAATAGAAAAAGCCTTGATGGTGTTCCAACACTGTTCAACGACAGCTAAAACGTCAGTGTGTTGTCAACCCTTGGTGTGATTTAGTCACAAATCCAAAACGCAGCCCCATACACTTGTCATAGCAAAGGGTATTCTTTTACATGATTGCCCCTTCCTCCAGTAACTTGAGTTAGTAGATGTCAGACACTGGAATAAATTTACATTATATTTATGTAGTCTATCGTCTTATTCAAGGTCACTGAGGTATGAAATTAATCACATTGAACTGTTTTCTTACTTCAGGCAGTTATCACTGAGACTAAGAGTATCTTTCTGTCTGCTTCCCGAGGGCAAGATAAACATAAATGCGGTTCAAAAAAAATTAATTTAGAGTTGACAAGAGTTTAGAGATAGGTCTTGAGTTCTTATTTTCTCCTCTGGTTTCCTCCAGGAAAAAAAATCAGGTTGTCCTTTATTCAGGTTTCCAGCTTTCATTTTCTTTTCAAAAGTAACACATTTTCCTTTTGAAATTTCTCCTTGTCACATTGCTGCTGGTCTCAATAACCCTTTATTAAGAGAAAATCAGATATGATTAAAATGTCCCTTAGTGGGCTTGATGAAGACATGGTAATGGCAGCAATTTCCATGCAATTTTTGTAAAATACCTCAGCACTTACTGAACATCTAAGTAGCTCTTAACTACTATAACTTTTTATCCACCTTGTCTAATAGTACACATTCCTATTAAGAAATGTTCTTAACAGTTCTTACAAAAAGTGGAATGTTATAGAAATAAAGGCAGGAGGCTATGCAATATTCTTATGAAAATGGAGTACATTCTGCCAAACCATATGTGTGTGCATGTGTGTATGTGCACATGTAAAGATCATTGCTTCCAAAAAGAAACTTTTAAGCTTTCATAGAAAACTAAGTAAAACATTAATTCAGAGCTTGTGCTAAAATAAATGATTAATTTTTTTGAACTGGACAGACACCAAATATAGCCGCTTTAAGTTGGTCAAAGTAATTTGATATAGACATTCTCCATTGGTTATTAGGGTATATCTCTGAAGCATACTGAAGAAATTCAATCTTACTATTTATGTATTTTTAAAAAGATTCATCATTAGATACCACAACTGAATTACAGATTGTATTATTCCTGTTATTTTTACTAAGCACTTGTGAAAAGAACTGATCTGTCATGATACTGAAACAAAAGGCAATGAAGAGTAGGAAGAGCAATAGTTCAGCAGTTTAACTCTTTTATGTTGAATGTGCTTGTTCATACATTGGCTCAAGTTTTCTTCAAATGCATTCAACTGCAAGTTTTCCATTGACTTTTGTAGGAGCTAGGTAAGAATTTCCAAGGGCAAAAGCTATTAAGTGTAACGTGTATTATTAATGTGTTTATGTCTCCCTTACTATATTTATTATAAGCACATTAATGAAAATGCCATGAATATTAGGGCTGATTTATAAGAATAGGATACTGTTTACAGCCAGATTACTGCACACTGGAAATATTTTATTTAACTTAACTATATGCATTTGCAATTTATTAAGACACTTGTATCTCTCCAAAGAACACTCTTTATTAAGAAGATCGATGACCTGCAGGTTTACAATGTTTTCTTCTGAACCTCAGTGTTGAGGAGAAAAGATTGTTCAAACTTTTATTAAGAATTGATTTTTATGCAAGGAATGTACCAAATAATTCAAGTACACTCATAAGGTATGTCGTAACCCATTTAGAGATAATGAAATAGAATTTAGTAACATTAACATATATGCAGATAAAACATGTAGGGCCAAAATCAGTCTTCTTGTAGGTACCACCTGTTCTCCACATTCTGTATAGGAAACCACAACCTTTCATGGATACAGGGGATGTCTCAGGGCTTCATACATTTCTGAAAGAATCTGGATATGAGTTTGCTCACTAGAATTTGCTCATAAATGTTATGAGCACTGCTGTCTGTTTGTGTATACCCAGCACTCCTCCATCCAGAGCTATTTTAGCTTTAATGGTCATATATAGTTCATTCATCCATGCATGAAAAATAAGCATTTGAGGTCTTTTTTTCATTTTTATCCCATATTCTTAATGTTAAGTCAACAGAATTTGAGCACAAGCCTAGATGCTTAAGCAAACCAGGACACCATTCCACAACATATACATATACATATACAAAATAATTTCACATATAT
>JANXJC010000031.1:26712706-26727128 GCA_027564655.1 Leptodon cayanensis
TAATATAATATAATATTATTTTATGTTCTATTCTATTCCATTCTGCTCCGTTCCATTCCGTTCCATTCCGTTCTGTTCCATTCTAAAAGAAACAGAGAGTACAACCATTAGACACCCAACTTTCAGGAAACTTTTTTTCAAGGGCTAGCAGCTGCGTCATAGAAGATAGATACAGCCTAAACAGACATAGCCTCACAGAGGTAGACACAGATACAAGAGAACAAAATTACATTTCCTAGGAGCCATGGCAGTTGGAAATTCATATCCATACTCTGCAGCTTTTATCACAACACTGTATTTAAGTGTCATGTAGTACTAAGTAGGAAATTAAGTTGGGGAAAAGGGCATCTTCTGTGAAAGTTTCCTGAAAGTTCCCACAACATATCAGAAACTGCAAATTTCCTCCTGAAATATCTGGCCAGATAAGTCGGTGGGGAGAAATCAGTGAATAACTGACCTTGTGACCAAGAACGTATTGTTTTTCTTGAACTTATTTTAATGATAACACAAACTAGATTGAAGCAGCTCTGAAAGTGACTGTAAGACTTATGGAGTGAGGGTCAAATGTCTGTAATGAATGTTATGAAGCCCTGAATGGATAGAAGAAATTAGTTTTGTATATTACTTAGGAGCTTATAAAAAGTGACTGGTGACACAGGAAAGTTGAGAGATGAAAAGAAGGTCCTGAACTAACGTTATGAAGGACTAGCACCAGCATACCAGAAGCACTAGCAGAACCTGAATTCCCCTTCTGTGATGTGTGAAATCTGATGAAATCTCACTCAGCAGTATCTTTATTTGTAGTAGACATACAGTTAATCTGATGTAGCCTGTAGCTGTTGATGAAGTCACACTATAGGTGACATCATACCATGTCAGTCTGTTTGCATTTTGATGTAATATGGTGTGCTGGGATAACAGTCTGCACTCTACAGAGACCTCCTTTCCCAACTCCTTTGAGAACCATCTGGAGAATGGACGCAAACTATCCTTTAGTCAACAGGCAGGCAGCAAATAGAGCCATGCATACCTCAAGAGTGTTCTCTGAACTTGAGGATCATTCTGTACTTGAAAGCAGACCATGAAACATTCTACAAAAGACACACACGTCACAGGAAACAGTTACAATTCTCAGTGGAGGGGTTTGTAGCTAAAGCATTTCAGTGTTCAATTTGTGTCAGAAGTAAAAATTTTCTTCAGAGAATTTAAAGAAAAATAACTATTGTTGAAATTTGTTAAATTGAAAATATTAAAAAATACAGGTATTAGTTAACAAGAAAACAAAAACTTTTCTGAGCAAATTTGTAATAATATCTATGTATACACAAACTGTTCTCAGGCCATTTCCAACTCGTACTGCACATCTGTCCAATCTTTTTTACTATAAGTCTTCTATCTTTACAATATTAAGTAAAATAGGTAAGGTTCAATCACCAATATTTAAACTAATTTAAGTTGATCATTTGTCGTGGTCTGCTCAGAGGCCCAGTGTAATATATTCATCATGTCAGATGGCTGCCATGTCATAGTTGTCGAAAATGAGCTACTAAATATTGGACTTCTTAATCTGTGTTTTAAAAAAGCAACATAATATTCAAAATCTTTAGTATGTTTTAAATGACACTAAGGAAAATCACTGGTATGTCAAATTTTTGGACAACTGTTAAATAAATAAAACTTATTTAAGTTTTAAAATCAGAAGACTGGGTTTAGATTCCTTTTTTAACAAGGAAGTGGATAGTTATCTGTGAAATTTATACGTATAAGCAAAATGCCTACTGACTTTAAGTGGCAGGGAATTTGGCTCTTTCAGTTATTCTCTGAAACAAAAACAAAAATCCCCAAACATAATATTTTCTTTCTTCAGTGAAAAGTTTTCTAGTTTACTTGATATTAATGTAGAGTGACTGGAAACACATTCAAAGATAGGTGGGCAAAAGCTGCCATACTTTTTGCTTATGTTCAAACAACTAAATGGCACAACAGCTAGAAATATGGCACTCTAACTGCCAAATATGTTTCATAAAACTTCAGGGATATGATCAAAATTATATTCTATAAGCTGCAGAATTCTATCAAATATTCGTATATTTTAACCTCATTAAATTACAGCTTAGTGAAGGGTATGTTGCCTTTTCCGTAGGCATAATTAAAAGATTTTCAAATTTTTTAAAGTCTTCACCCTGCTCCAAAGTGCCTGCAAGTTCTTTGCACTTTCAGTGATTACATTACCGTTCCCAAGAAAAAAGTCACCTTTTGCATAGTTAATTACTGATTTTAGAAGTAGTTTCATCTGTTAGACCAGAGGCTCCCAGACCATGGTCTGCAAACTAATCAATGTCCAGAAGAGTGTCATAGTGATCCTCAGATAATTCTGGAATTACATCATCTTTTACTGATGTAAGGACTATTCAAAAGTTGTCTACATCAGAACTGTTCTCATCATTACTTTCCAACTTTACATAATTTTGTTTTCACATTCAAAAGCTTACTTTGCTATCAAATAGTGCATGTGATCGATTGAGTTGTGATTGATGATTATATTTTAAACAGACTTTTTAAGCACTTTTGACCACTAAGGTCTGGTTTGGGAAACAAGCAGATTCTTGCAACTAACTGATCTAATTGCTAAATCAGATCACTGCTTTTAGAGGGGAGAACACATTGCTTCAAAAGCATGAACTTGACTGTCATGTACTTTTTTAATAACGAGCTGCAGTTAAAATCAGTATAATTAGAATTCTTTCTTTTTTTTTTTCACCACAGGCAAAACTCTAACGAGTTGTTATAGAAACAATCCACATTAGGGATAAAACTCTTAACCCACATTTTATAGGAAATAGGTTTTATTCTGCTCTCCTGTATACTTGATTTCTCCATAAAGTGTAATGTTCAACTGTATTTGATTAAGTGGACACAGCTCTGTTAAAGTTCCTATCCTCAAAGAACAAATCCTGGTGGGTTATAAATAATTAAAGCTATGGAGAATATGACTGAATGATGAACAGCTACTGTGGGAGAGGGAATTTGCTTTACAAATTTCACTAAACTGTGCGTAAAGAGCTATATTAATGAAAATGGAGAAGCTTTGTATGCCTGATGGAGCATTGTGATTGCATGGGTGTACTGAGTAAAGGAGGACATAATGAATCCATTCCAGATTGCTTATTTGTTACAAGAAATGCTCAGATAACATTCCTTGCAGGTGGAGGATTTCCAGAGACACTGTTTCTTTGCTAAAGGGGACTCATGGAGGGTCTGGAAGGGTTTAAAAGGAAGCTAATGCTAACTTTCCTTTTCAATAAAGTTTTGTGAGAAAATTATCACACCCACTCCAGATAACTGGATAGTCCACAGCTTAAAGTGGTATCAAGACCTAGCCCACAGAGACACCATCTCTTTGCTGCTATTCTTGGGTCAGTTTGATTTCTTGGTACCTTTGAAGGAACCTAGAGACAGAGACACCTTTGCCATATGCTCACCTTCTGTAGTATGAACATTATGTAGTGGTAATATAGGCACTACCATAAAGGAACTGTCATGAATACAAAAATTTCAGGGTGAGACTTAAACTTTGCCTTGCAGTGACACAAATAAAACAAATCTCTTTGACTCAGAATGAGCACACACTTACAAATCACTGTAAATCTAATTACGCAAATTATTGCTTCATGTCACTGTGTGGCAAAAGTACAAAATCTAGTTTGCACTTCCTCACCTCAACTGAGTACACCAGCCCCTGTAAGACCACAGTTCCCATGCCCATATCTTACATGTAAAAGGTAGTTTACAAATCCTGTTATAATCCATATTAAACAAACCCAACAAAAATATGTTTCTAAAACATCTGTTCAAAGGATGTCACATTATTTGAGTTAGGTTACCATTCTCTGGAACGTTTACCTACCTTTGTTTTCAGTAGCATAATTTCAGAGTAGGTTGGGGCAGATGGTCTGGAAGACTTCCACATCCACATGTGCCTCATCCACATCACGTTTCCTTCCAACTTCCCTATGCATCCTGCTTGCATGGAAAAGAAACCTAGAGACATGAACCATTAAAGCCCAGACAAGATGCACAGTTTCCTAATTTAGACTCTGGAAGAAGTGGACTAGCACAACATTCACCTACAGGTCAGTTTGATGCAACCATTAAGAGCAGCAAGAGAGAGCAGCCACACAGAAATGAAGCTGCATCAACCTCCAGCAACAGAGGATTATGAAAATTAGAGGGAGGGAAAAAAAACCCTAGGATACCAAATACTGATTTTTGAAAATAATCTGTTGTGACAATTTACTCAATCTCAATGTCATGACTTGAAGTTATCAGGGATGCAAATTTTTAAACATTTTGTGTTGTTCTGTAAGTACATGCTTTTATTGAAATAACTTATGTTGTTGCTGTAGCTGCTTTGAGTTTCTCAAGAGTAACATCAACTGTTAGGAGCATATCAATGATGATTGCAAAAATTTTTATTTTAAATACTGATTTAACATTTTTTTGTGTATTTATTTCAAACATAATAATGTGTTCTGTTAACATCCACTTTGAGTGAGTCTTTTTAGAACCTGTGTTATGTCTTTAATAAAGAAAACAGAACAAACCAAGTATTTCCCTAACAGAAATTAACATGAAGTGGAAATAAAGTGGAAAGAGCATGGCAAGAATTCAAGGAAATTACCACTGTGTCAAAGCCAATGGTTATGCACCCTGTATGCTACCTCCATTTTACCTTCAGAGAAACACATGTGGATATAACCTTTCAAACAGGCATATCTTGTTTAATTTAAGAATAATGTTTGGGGAGCAGGGAGAATTTGTCTATGAAGAAGTGTTTACCAAAGGCTTCTGTTGTACTCAGTACTTATGAGCTGTTACACACAACAAAGTAGGTTGGGTCCAAAAGAAATCTTCACCTATAAAGAGCTCTTAAAGAAATAGTCCTGTACTGAATTGGACTCCTGGATTATATATCTTTCATTTATTAAAGTTTTCTTTTAGGAACCTTGCAGTCTTGTATCAATGGTCCCGATTTAGAGGAGATTCATTTATTTTGATTCCTTTGGAGGAGTACAAGTGTGCAAGGCATAAAAGAGAAGAGACAGAAAGTTGATTTTCAAGATCAAAAGCTGCCTATCCTCCCTATAGAGCAAGGTCTCCTTTCTATGAGTAATATCAAGAGATGATCAAACACATGCCAGGGGCAAAAGACAAACAAGTCTGCACAAACATATCCTACAGTTGCTACAGAATGCATCTATTACTTCAGTGGAGCATGAAAAAGGATTCATAATTATTCACTTGACTGACAAAGCCTGAGCTGTAAAAAGACTGAAGCTAATAAGTCTGGAGAGAGACACAAATGGGAAAACTTAGGAGTGGAAAGTTTTGCTAGTTTTTGTTCAAGTAGGTTGTGCTACAGCAATAAAAGTCTATTGACCAATTTAAAAATGGAAGCAGAATCACTGTATCATACTGGACACATTGAAAATAACAAAAGAGCACAGATGTAAAGCCCTCTAAGCGTGCTGCTTTACCTATGGATTAACAGGGCAGAATGGTGCTTCCAAGTGAAAGGACAAATTCAGGTTTAGTAGTCTGTAATATTGGTTTAAAATTAATAAAAATGTTGTCCTCTGGAATGCTAAAAAAAAGATGATCCACACTCGATTTTTCAATTCAAATCCCAAAATTCTATGGCACAATAACACATTGCCCCAAAGAAGTGAAAATACATTGTTCTGTATCCCAGTCTCATTTGGTGAAAAAACATACTATATTTTCTGATGTGTAAAACCAATCTTACTCAAAATTTTGCCTGAACGTAAACATGTGATCAAATTATAATGGGCTGAGTTGGTTCAAGTCCATTGAAAAGGGTTCATGGTGGCTCATACACACAACAAAAAATATTAGATATACATAAAGAATGTCTGGTATAAAATATACATAAAGAATATCTGCAGGATTTGTTATACACAAAAAATATCTGCAGGATTTGAACAGAACCCATCAGAAAGTAAAATTTTTGTTCTTTCTGAGATTCTTTTGAAGACTTCAGATCACTGCCATCAGTTTTGAAAGGATAAAAATTAATTGGGGAAAAAAAAAAAGAAAAAAAAAACACATTACCAACTCATGTAGAATAAAACAACAATAGCTGAAGTGGCCTATTTCACAAAGACCACAAGTTTATATGATTCCTCTAAATGCTCCTCAGATTATGTGAAATACAAAGGATGGATAAAAGGGATGAAGAGCACTACTAAATCTTCACTTACATCATCTTCAGAAACTTAGCTGGAGATGTGACCTTTCCTGTAAGAGGAATAGTGGAGCCTCCAGAAAAAAAGATGGAAGGTGCAAGCTCACAAGTACTCAGGCAGAAAAGAAGAGAGGTTAGAAGCATGGAAAAAAGACATGTTCACACCAACAGAAGACCTTAACTGGTTATGCTCAAATCAGTAAAAGCATGTACTTGTCTAATGAAAGGTACTATAAAGCTGGAGCTTAGGCACCACAGATTGACTACTGCCTATGAAGTTCACCAATTTCTTAGATAAAGTGAACTGTGATATTTTGAGGGTCAATATTATCTATAGAACCCAAATTGTACTGCCAGAGCAATAGAAAGAATTAATGCATGCAGGGTGTATAAAGCAATATCTTCTTTTGGAAAACATAGTGAATATTGTTGGAAATTTTTTTTTTAGCCAATAAAAAGCTAGCATCAAACATCATAATTATATCATAGGCACTTATAAATGTGAAGATGAGGCTTAAATAAATCGAATATCCCTAGACGATTTTTTTTTTTAAACAGACATTTATAAGTAACATTTCAGAAAACTTCAAGAAACTGGAGAGCCTATGCCAACAAATTAAGACATTCTTATAATGATGTGATTACTTAAAAGAAGGTGTTTTTTACTTTTATCTACTATATAAAACACAATTGGTGCTACCTACATGTTTACTTTTTGGAGTGTGTTCAGAAGAAGAAATTAAAGCCTAGAAGAAATATACCTGATTTTACAAATGCATGGAGGTGTATCTACATTCCTCCCACATGCACAGTCACAGACTCACCCATGGTTTGAAGTCAGCAACTACTAGGAAAAAATCTCAGAATGCAGAAGGGTAAGGACCTCAGATGGAGCTTGAAGATCTCATCCCATGAGCTCTGTCAGATGAGACAATAGACCAGCTTTTCGAATTGTATTTAATTTGTTTAAAGCTTTGGCTAAAATGGCTTTGACTGTTAGAGAGAAGTTTGGAGTGCCCCTTCCTTCATTTTAAGCAAGGGGAATAATTTTCTAGAACAGCCGAACTGCTAAAAAGAGCTGAACTGAAAACTCTCCTGCAAATAGATTTTCCAGAACAATCAATTGAAAAGAATAAAAAGTATAATAGTGTATGAATGGCAAGAATAAAGTTAGCTGGACTTGAGTTTTTTTCATAAAGAAGAAATAGGAGATACTCAGTAAAAATAACAGAGAACAAATTAAATGTGATTAAAAAAAACATTTTTACATGACATAATTAATTTACTGCATCAAGATAATGAAATACAAAAGAAGCATTTACACATGATAAAAAGATTTACATTTTTATATGCTATATAGCATTTCACGGAACTAATTGCTTAATGATACTACAGAATATTAATGTATGTTGACCCTTCTGTTTCCTGACTTTTTCATGACATCATTGACATTTCCAGCTTCCTTGTAACAGGGGCCATTGTACTACAGCTTCAGCATAACATCTCTCAACCTTGAGCTGCCTGATATTAAAATTTTAAAATTTGGAGTGAAAATTTTAAATAAAGTATTTATTTTTCATTCCAAAATCTAGATTTTTACAGACACATATAAACAGAAGATTTAAGTTCTAATATTAAGACATTCCTTACAAGTATATTTTGTTTGTGCTCAAGATTCTAGGAAAATAAAAAAGGAGGAAAGAGTGCCTCTTAGATACTCATGGC
The DNA here is from genome assembly GCA_027564655.1 of Leptodon cayanensis. Taxonomy (NCBI): domain Eukaryota; kingdom Metazoa; phylum Chordata; class Aves; order Accipitriformes; family Accipitridae; genus Leptodon; species Leptodon cayanensis. The sequence continues at coordinate 26,720,697 of JANXJC010000031.1, forward strand.
AGTAAATAACTACTGGGAGGCATATTATTGACTGTAATCCACTACTCTAAAGCAGTTTCTGCAGTCTTGGCTTATTCACTTACCCTAGTAGCCTGAATATTTAAAATGCTTCTTCAATAATGAAAGTTCCAGTTGCAAATCTCCCTGCTGAGAACACTAGTTGAGACCATTAACATCTTGTCTTTTAATTTAAAGAAAATTATCTTTTCAGCTTCTTCATTTCTATCTTCTTTTTTTGTTTTCTGGTCAATGACTCAAAAAGAAAACAAGCAAGCTTGAATCAAAGAGGCAATATGTAATATTGGTCCTGAAAATGAATGTGAAATTATAGGCAATATGCTCTTTTTTATCCTTTTAATGAGGAGAAAAGGATTATTATTAATAATACACAACATTTCAGATCAATCATATCTGCAAGTTTCATTGCAATTAGCTTGTCTCTGTGATTCAGATTAACTTTCTTCGTGAAAGTAAAAGGTCATTAAGAAATTACATCTTGAAAACTCTGCCAGTACAAAAAAAAAAAAGAGATTAAATTGATCTCAACATTATTACATATAAGTTTATAGGAAATAAATTTTTAAAAATAGGCATTTTTCCATTCCAGAATTAAATGCCATTTTTATTTTAAGATAGTTTAGTACCCAGGATTTTTTTACAAACCCTTGAAACTAGAAGGGTCACACATTGGTAAAAAATGCAGCACATCTGAAATACAAATTGGTAAACAATCCTAAACAGATTTTGAAAGTGACATTTCTGACTTAAAAAATACATGTTCTGTAAAACTGGAAAAATGTTCCTCAAAGTAAAACATATATTAAAGATGGTACTTTGTATAAAAGTCATTTAAATTTCTATCCAATTTCATTGCTTCATTTCAGTCTTACAGCATCCTTGCTTACCACTGTAATGTGTGGACTTAGATAATGTATTTGTATGGAGTCTTTGAAAATACAGGTCAGCTGTTACATGACTAATAACCTTCATATGAGAAAAAATGTCTTGGGTCACTGAATTGAGCACCCTGCTTATTATACATAAATAGCTCATGTAGTCACCTATAAAATACATGGAGCTTTAGCTTCAAAACAGCTAGGTTTCTGTCTCCTGCAGCTCCTCTGAACTTCCCCAGGCTGTTCCAGATCCTCGCTCCACAGATTGCTAGAAACTTCCTTTAATTTCCAACCTAAATTTATTCACCAAAAATTTATCCTCATTTGTTGTTTTGTCTACATATTTTCTTTGCTTCAGACATTTGCCATAACGATACATCCATATAGATCAGTGATATTCCATTCAGCCTTTTTTTGTTAGACAAAGCAAGTTCGCTTATTTTCTCTTCTCCATTCCTGACAATCATTAAAATGACATTTTTGAAACCAAAGTGGCTCTAGTATTTCAGCTTCAATTTATTTTTCTTGTGATAGATAACAAATCATTCATGATATTTTGAATGTGAATGAATCACTATTTTACATAATGCTAGTAATACACTCCTACCTGTAATAGAAATATCAGTACTGCAAAGGGTAATAAATATTTATATCTTCAAAAATCTCCCTCTTGGATTTTATTATCCTTTAAATGGGAATGACAAAAGCAGGAGTGCCCTCTTATATTAACACAGGTTTTCTTCCTTTTCTAAAATGTATTTCTTTCCCATGAAAGAGAAACCCCCCCCCAAACTAACCAAAACTGCAATGATTTAATAATGCAGTTTCCCAGAATGACTATTGGTTATTTTCTTACAAACTTTTGAAGGTCTCTCTGCACTGCATAAGATGGCACAAATTTTAGTAACCATTTAGACTTTTTCCTGTTTTAAGGCACTTGCTCATTTGATGTGGCATGATGGAAGAAATTTTATTCTTTGCTATAATACAGACAGAAAACATAACAAAACCAGATATTTTCATGTTAAATTGAAAGAGATTCCTGAATGGCAATCATTTACATAACACGTGGTTTATGTAGGTATGTGTTGCTCACTGCATGCAATGAGTACGTGCGTGTGAGAGGGGAGGTGTTACATTCCCAAGGAAGATGAACTTGCCTAATACTAGCTGGCTAGAAAATAACCATCAAAACCATCCTCAGAAATGTAAAATGAATGCTTGCAGCTGCCCTGCATTTGAGCAAAACCAAAAGGGAATGTCTTCAGACTATGCCATATTTAAACAGAGCTGCCTGGTAAATATCATTTTTGGAAAACTGTTTTATCACGGAAAGATTTACATTTTATAGTAACAGCGCATTTATCCCACTGTCTATGAAAAAAAAAAAAAAGAAATCAGGCTCCTTGCATTCCTCTCTCACTGTTCAAATGTGCAAAGGTTTCTGCAGACTTTCACATGAAGCTTCTGCATTGATTTCCTTTGTATTTATAAGGTTTAGAGGAAAACAGTTCTGACAGAAGGAAAAAGAGGACGTGAAACATTTTGCCTCTGGTCTTTACACTCCCTCAATACCTGCTGGAATGGAAGAAACAGGAGAGATACTGCATCAACATCCATTATATCTTCCAGCAGAATGATATTAATGAAAAAAAATCAACCAATAATATTCCCAAAGGAGCACCCTGCAACACACTCATACATTTTCATAAGCTGGTTTACATACTGTATCTGCCAGGTCTTGTTGATATAAACCAAGGATGAGTCACTTTATATGGTGGTTTGTGATTCTTAACACTTTTCAGACTCACCGTTTAAAAAAATGTCATTCTAGTTTTGAATTCTCTGAAATGTGTCTCATGGCATTCATCATCATTCACTGAGTTCGGGATTAAAACTAAAGACAAAGAAATAATTGCATGAGAATGTGTCCACATTTTACAAATAAATAATTAGGTAATAATACTCCCAAAGAACCTACATGTACAGGAAGATTTTAAAAACTCTGTGGCTAAAACGAATAAAGACAGATTTCCAGCAAGGTTAGCTAGTTATCCTAGTGCATTTGGGAGCAATGCATAACAGAACCTATTTGTGATTTGGTGCTTTGTTCCAGCATAAAATTATTTCAAATTTCAGCAATTTATTTCTTTAATAAAAATATTAGAAGAAAAAAAACCCACACCTGTGGAAAAAGGGCATTTCAAACTAGCTTTGAAAAGTGCGTAGAGATAAAGTGAATTTTACAAAACCAATGGCAAGTTCAGAAACCTCTAGTGAAGACCTACAAACAGTCATAAAAGATAAGATGAACTGAGGTGATAAAGATCACAGACAAGAACAGAAACAAATGTTGCCTTTGGAAATGCATGATGGTACAAGGACTGAACAAGGTGATTATAGCATAGCTTATTTGGAAGGAGTTGTCACTTTCAACATTTCCCTTAGCAGTTCTCAGCAAGATGGCTACAGCTCAAGCAAACTCAAAGACACCATCTATCCTGCCCTGAAAAAGTGATTCCTGATGCTATGCTCTGTCTCCCTCACATGTTCCCAACATATGTGCAGACTGCAAACACTCTGCCTGAATAGGCTTGGCAACAACCTTCATTTTGAGAAAGCCACAGGCCTCTGGATAGACACGTCCTTTTAGTGTACTCTCCAGCCATTACTGATTCACAAGTTGTGGGCTGGAGAGTGGCCTTTGGCTGGCTTACACCCTGTCCTCTCTTACAGAAGGCACCAAGGGAAAGGAACTGTGAAATCCCTGAGTGTGAGAGAGCAACTGAATAACATTGCCAACTGCAGCTCTACAGAGAAGAGAAAGCAGTGATGTGCAAGCCACTGTCAGTTCACCCCTTTCGAAGATGAAAGTTATCTCAACAAAAACTCCTGGTTAATGAACTCCAAAAAGCTGTTGACAGATGTAAGAGAATCAGCATGGTTATTTGGCATCCTACTATAATATGAGAAATCTTCAATCAGCATGAGCAAACTAATTTTTATTTCATACCCAGATCTAAAGCAAAATGAAAGGACTCTACAGCTGCTTATTCACAACTTTCTTGGCAGCTTTCCTCCAGAAAGAAAGATCAGAGTGAATGATAGAAGCAGAGATTATCTTTACAAAGCAATGTTGTTGTTTTGTTGGTTTGTTGTTTGTTTTTTTTTAACTAAACCCAATATCTACATGTTTATGCAGTGCTGGCAACTTATCTGCCAAAAAATTAGTTACGAACTTTTTGAGTATGAAGGGGAAAACGTTCATTTCTACCACAATTATTCATAACTTCCTTCTGTTCTCTGACACCAAAACAGTACAGTTTCACTGACTAGATGTTTAGGTTTTGATATTTCTTTCTCTTAAATTAAATATTTTTTGGATAATCTATACACTAAAGTGTTTTGTGAAGTGTCACCAGAGTTGTCACCACTTCTTGCCCTTAACAGTATGACCAGCTACCATAGTTAAGTTTATAAGAAGCCATAATGTTAGATAAAATTATTAGTGGTTTTACTAATGGTGAAGTGATAGAGTGGTTTTACTAATTACTGTTCTATTCTAATTAGTGGTTTTACTGCTAACCATGAAAATTCCCAGTTGTAAAACCATATCTTGTCTTAGTAAACTTTGTTTCAGTGAGCAAAGTTAGAAACATTTTAATCTCATAAATAGGGAAGTGACATTCAACCTCCCTCTCAAATAAGTATGAAACAACAAAAAGGAAAAAAATATACTTTTTAGCTCATTCAGAGGAACACATTATTTTTTCTCAGTCAAAAGCAACATGCAGAGATACTGCCAAGCATTCAATTTGTTGCATACAAAGCAGATGATGAGATTACTCATGTTAATATGGAGACACAGTAAGTAAATAAGGCATTTGTTGGTATGTCTTATACAGCTATGCTTTATTGCACAATAAAGTTGAACTATCTACCTCTCTTAGGGTCATCTGTCTTGAACACCAAAACATTGTATTTCCTGAGATTGTATGGAATTACTATTTAATCTTTTAAAGTCATTAAACCAAATAATAAAACTGTATAGATAATACCATAAAATTTTACATTTTAATTTTGAAGATTGCATAACAGAGCATCCACTTCATGTGTTACTCTGTTTCCAAAAAGCATTCACCTCCTTCAGATGTTCCGCTTCAAGGTTTCAGTAATAAATCTGTAAAGCCTAGAAAAAAAAAAAAAAAGAAAGGCACAGGGGTTATTCAAACTCCCTTAACTGTCACAGCTCAGAGGCTCTTTTTTGAGAAGGAATTGAGTAAACAGATGGGGTGTGAAATGTCCCCTTGCTGAATGGCTCAAAGCTGAGAAGAACCATGGGATTTTACCATTAACTGATTAATTCCTATTAAGAACTTTGCCCTTCAGTGTTCTTAAGAGACCTGCCAGTACAGTCAAATATACTATGACGAACTATAAATGTCTTTAGCTGAGAAAGTCCTGATTATCTGCTACTGAGGCTTTTCTGAAGAAAACATCAGGTTCTTTATTCTTTTTAAGGAGCACCTTTATTTGATGTAAGAATTCATTTGATAAATGTGAAAGACAGACAAGAACTATCCTGACTACTTTGTCTGTTAAAACTGTTACTATCCCTACAGAGATTATCGAGCAGCTTACCAGGCTTTTTGTTGCTTAGTACAATTAAAGTACCATAAAAGCAAACACATTGGAATTTTGGCTCTCTTCAGAAAAAAAAAATATTCCAAATATCATGATTTAAACTCATTAAATTTTAAATCAATCAGCACATGCCTTCAGTGCTTGATATTATACCTCCATGTATATTTCAAGAAATTTTTTACACACAATGAGAAAAGCAGTGCTGCATGAAAGTGTTCAAGAAAGGGCAAGTCCTATCAACTTCTCTTTCTTTACTTTATTGGAGTACAAAGTAGAATATTGAACTTTTCAGAGATACTTGGGTTGGAAGAAAGCTCTATAAATCTCTTCCATATTTAAAATGTAATGTTACAGAAGATTCATATCGCAGTAGTCAAATCATTGTTCATCGCTTCACAGTGAGCTCCCTCTGATCATGTCATATGTTAACTCCTGGCAATACCATGTGTTATTAAACAAACTGCCTCCCAAGTGATTACTATTCTGGAACAAAAGGTTGGAAATTGCTCTAAGCGCCCACAAATGTCCTACAAATAAGGATGTGGCTTCTTGTTTCTAAACACAGGCTGTTAATGTCAGTGATTGCAGCAGCAGCAATGCTGTCCAACAGGAAAGAACTCAACTGCATGGTTGCTGAAGCTGTCATCCTGTTCATACCGCTCACCACTTTTGTGCATCTCTGTAGCAACCCTGAGGCACAGGGAAAAGGGTTGGTCCACTCGGCTAGGTGGGTCCGTAGGCGGAAATTGTAGGCTTACACAAGTTGTTTGTTGGCAGGAGGAGGTTTATTGTTCAGCCCACAAGAGCTGCGGACGAACCCGGGGTTGGTAGGTGAACTAGGTAGGAGGGGCAAAGGACGAGACTTATATAGAGGGTTAAGGGGAGGCGCTGG
>JANXJC010000031.1:26727228-26748716 GCA_027564655.1 Leptodon cayanensis
ACATAAAAATCCATGACAATTCGTTAAACTTCTTTTCTTCTTTCCATCACTCTTCACATTTCTTGATTGGCTCTTCGTGAATTCCTCTCCACTTTTCATACAGCTGAAGCTCCAACTCTTGCTCATCCTCCACACATCTCTTACATTGGCCTTCCTTTCCTGGATGGTTTTGTCTGCTCTTGGCATTTTAGCTCACCCTTTTGCCTGCTTCTAACTGTCTGACTCCTTCAGATATTTTTCTTTGAACTCAATATTTTCTGTTTATTTAATTGCATGGATCTCTGACTAGCTTATTACTTAATGAATAAATTAATTTATTGATCATTCACCTAATGTATCTACTACCTGACTAATTAATTAGCTAATATAGTCTGTGATTTATATACTCTGACTTGTCTGTTTGTTTACCTTACTCTTTGATTACGTGATTGTTCAGTTCATCCATTGGTCTATTGATTCTCTCCTTGATCACTGGTTTACAATTAATTACATTGATTTCCTGCATAAATAATCAGCTATTTCAGTGTCTATTTCTTCCATTGCTTCTCATTTCTCAGCTACTACGCTCATGACGTGAAGCCTCTGCCACATCTTCTCTGCAATGCCTTCTGTCTCTTCACATCCATTTTCCTGCGTATTATTTTTCCCTCATACCTTTCTACCAGCTTTGCTCAAATATAGCTTGCCTGTATGTTTCAGTCAGGTGCTAATAATCCTTCAATAGCCCTCTAATGGAAAGGGGAACAAAAGACTCAAAAATGGCCGCAATATCTCTCAGAAATTCTAAAGAAAAGATAAGACTGAAACACAGGGGTACTTGTCCACTTATTTATGGAAGACTGATGTACCTATATATATCCTAATCTGTCTCCTTTTTGCTTCTAATTCTGTATTCTCTAACTTTATTTCTTTTGTTTATTTTATTTGTATCCTCCCCAAATCTTCGTTACATAGCTTTCTGGAATTAAAAACAAAATGAAACAGAATTTTTGGCACCTGCATAGCCTAGATTAGATCCTTGTAATTTAGCCAAGCTCTGAAAAACTTTTAAGTCTTCTACTGAGCTAATAAGGAGTTTAACATGATTTTGCAAGACTTCAAGTCTTCAGGCCCAAAAGGTGTACTCTAGATCTTAATCATCTAAAGAGACAGTGGACCCTACCATCTTATCATGAGCTAGAAATGGAGTTACCAAACCCAGAAATTTTTAATTGGACTCCCAAATATCTGTGTTGTTCTGCAGGCTGATGGAGAAATGATTTCTAGCTATAGAAATGGAAGTGAGACATATGTCATTGTATTTATTCCTTTAAATAAGAATAATAAAAACGTCCACCCAAGTCACTGACTAGTCCTGTGCATCACTGTGGGAGCCTCAACTACTTTCTACTCACTGACACTGATCCTTGATTAAATGACTACCAGCCACTTACTCCTGAATATCTTCAGAAAAACACTAAATAGCTTAAAGAAGATGCTATATACCTGTTGTTTGTGTAAATGGGGTTTTCTGCACTACAGGTACTTCCTATAAGCCTTGGATTCCATGGATGCACTCTTTTAAAAAAACATTTAAACATAAATTATTTCTCTGTCTCTCTCTCACTGACACACACAGGCACTCTTATCCTTCATGTTTAGTTGCTGACATTATCTTAGTCTGCCAATATCTCAGACTACACATAGAGTGACTTAAATGCAGATGCCTTGTCTTTCCATTCAGGATGTAAATTTTGGATTACATTCTTTTTCACTGAAAAGTTTTATGAGTTATAAAGGACAATGGGGAAGAATTTAATCATGCCAGCAGCTAAGGACATGATTAATGCATTAACAAAATTATATTTAATGTGCCCAATTGGAAATGCTAAATCTTCAGGGTTCCGTTTTAATGGTCTAAATCTTAATCTTTCAATAACTGCACAGCATTGAAATTTTTGTTTACCTCAAGCCACAAAACAACTTTAACAGCCTTGTTATAAGATGGAAAAACATGATCCAACATTCATTTGGCTTTCCACTCATTAGGTCTACAACTTGGCGAAGAAAATTAGGATGAAACAAAGAGAAAGGGCAGAAATAAAGCAAAAATGTAACCAAAAGCATTCAATATTGTTACACTTAACTAAAATGCTTTTCTAAGAGGAATTTCCAATGTTTCCTAGTAGACTCCCCTGAAAGCAAGCTCTGAACGAAAACAATGGGATCTGGAACTCAGTAATGCATTCTGAGAGGTAATGTGTTAGTTAGACCTGACATGGTTATTAACATTTCTCATCCTATGAGTTCAGACACAGATGCACAGACCTGTTACTGTAACTTAATCATACATAGGAATCTAAATACCTTGGTGACTCTAACTCAACCCTTTTATTTTATGTTTCATGAGCTAACCCATTAAAAAATAAAGGATCGTAAACCGATCTTAATTTTTGCAATTTTTTATGTTATTAGCAAGCACTGAGAGTGGTAGTCATTGAAAAATAAGATAGTTCAGGCTTTTTTTTTTTAACTCCAAACGGTTTGTAGAGAGAAAACATTATTTGGTTTTAACTAACAAGACAGGCAAATCTCTGATTTAAATGACTGTATTGATGTTTATTAAATGGACATTTCTAGTAATTTAGTCAGTTTAGCTTTCTCTTCATGTGCTTAATCTAAAGTGCCATTTTATCCTTTTAAGTGAAGCTAGAAAAGCCAAGTGAACATTTTTTGTTTGTTTCTTTGTTTTGTTCTAGTTGTAATCTGTTTGTTGAATAGATTTTCTTTATTAGAAAGGGAATAAAATGAGCAGGGACATTTATTCCTACGCATTCTTGGATATGACCATTAATTTGGTTTATTTTTGGATCATTACATTTTTTTATTATTGTTATCCAATCCTACTTTAACTTACAGCAGGCAGAAGTCTCTAATTTTGTCTTTTTGTTTTATTCAATAAAATCTATCAATTATCACCCTCTGCCTTTTACCAAAAAAGATATATATTCAGTAGCAGTTGGAGAGGTTAGACGTTATTTTAATATGGTAGAAATTATAGCAAATTAAAATTTAAGTAGCATTAGATGGTTAGACATCTCAGTAGCCTCCTGGAAGAATCTAAATGCTTATTCCTTGCACATCAAGCATATTTATTTCAACAAGACATTTTCTATCTATGGTATGTACTATCCCCAGGCTTAAGAAGCTAAATTCAAAACATTTGCAGCCCCAAATGAGGAGGCAGGATCTTGCATCAAATAATCAGAAGTGTACATTAAAATTATATTTCACCCAGTAACTTAAAAAAAAAGAAAGTCTGAAAGTTTTTAAATAGAAATTAATAACAACAGTGTTTTGTACCAAATATCTTACTTATTTTCTGTATGAGGAGCTAACTGTGTTATTTCAGGTTTTATAAAACCTTATGCAATATCATTAATAGTTAAAATGTAGAGGAAAGCATAATACTCAAAGTGAAGTTTGTCTTTTATTGTAACTGTCCCTCTCTTTTCCCATATTTGTTTCTATCACTATATTCTATCTGCTCCAAACAGTTTAACCTTTAGTTGCTTTCCTTTCTTTGAGGGAGAGTGTGCAAGAGATTTGTAAATTGAAGAATTGAAGGAAGCAGATGAAAAGTAACAGAAGTTCCTGGATGTAAGACCTGTGGCCATTAAAAAACCAACCAACCAACCAAACAAACAAACAAAAAACCCTACCAAACCAAACCAAACAAAAAACAAAACAACAACAAAAAAAGAGCCAGCCACTGTCACTACACTGTTGGCATTGCAGGTGTCTCCATCATAACTGCAAAACAGTGTAGTGGTGGTATTGTAATGCCTCTTTCTCAGATTTCTCAGGTTCTCAGGATTTTGGATTCTGTTGACTCTCACCCTAGAGGAAAGCAGCCTTAAAGTGATAAAAGTGATAAAAGCAACAGAAGTGATAAAAGTCATAAAGACTACTCCCACCTGGGTTCCTACTTACTACTCTGTCATTGGAAAGATTTATCAGCTGATGCCTCCAGGTAGATAATAAAGTGTGTTAATGCTAGCTTGGCCAGCGGATTACTCCTTAGAACATCTTAGCTCTATTCATAGCTGTGCTTTCAATTGCATGTGTAATTTAGAGTGAATTGCTGACAATTAATCTCTCTGTTCTTCTCTGCTGTAAAGTTAACAGTGTGAATTCTTTCATTGTACAGCACTTTAAAGCTTTATGAGTTATAACTGTTATGTGATTGATTATTCCTAGAAAGTTGAAATCAAACACATATTTTTGCATTTATTTCCTTCCCTGTTAATTTCATGTATGTATTTAAACTGGAATTCATAAATGTTTGCTTGTTTTACTTTAGTACTTTCTATAGCTTACTTCAAAAGTCTGTAATGTATTTTTAAGCAGAGGGTTTAGTATTTTTTTTTAATGTGCAAAATTCCATTTTGACAAGCCAAGCTCAAGTACTTTCCACCCACAGAACAAAACCCTAAATAAAAAGCTAGCACTATCCATAGCAGACACCCTCAGCAGTTCATACAGAACATGCTGGCACACACACTAGTGTGTCTGAACCTCACTTCCATTAAAATTGATGCAGCTAAACATACGGCATTTTTATAGGATTGTCCAGATCCTTCTGAGACAATTTGACTAGATTTTGAACTGGTGTTATGCCCATACATACGCCAAATCTTCTACTAAATAGTTGTATAACCTTTTAATGACGTGCATCAGTCAAATATTTTAAAAGGTTCTACACACAGGCACAATTAATCATCTACAAGCCTGACTGACAAAGTGGCAAATGCTCAACTCATTACTGTACCACATATGCTTTTCCTTTAACTTCACTGCAACCTGAAGACAACTAAGCGCAAAGGGGTACTTTTGTCATCAAATCTGTCCTGCAATTCCTTTTCTCTTTACATCCCCCAGACAGACTAAATAATTTATCATGGAAGTATTCAGAAAGGCTTTAAATGCAATAAGGGAAAAAAATTTGGTCTGTAGTCATTTGGAATTCACACTCTTTCTGTGATTTGTTTCCTAATAAATAGCAAATTTGTTTTTTTTCCTATTTTGTTGTCTTCTCTAAAACAGAAGAAAATCTCAAACTTCCAGAACAGATGAACTTTCTTAACATGCTCTATGGACTTACAAATCTTATGCCTAACAATTCACTGTTAAACAGACAATTTATTAAGACAGTACAAGCTTTAGGAAAATTAATATCATTGGTTTGATGTTTTCCATGAAGTATTAAATTAAAATAAATTTTAAATATAAATTAATTACACTTTTAACATTAAAAACATTATAAACATGGAGAAATAGCCTTCTAAATGGGAAGCCATTAGTGTAGGTTTTACTGATTTCTTTAATTAACCAGGTTTTCCTAAGTTTTGTTTCAGAATTCGGTATTTCTAGTTAGCCAGAGAGGTATTTACATTTAAGTCCTTTATTGGCTCTTTAGATCTCTGTTATCACCATTAGGACTATGCTGAAGGACAGTGCCACAGTGTCATGACAAGAAGAGAGCAACAGCTGGTTTATCTCATGGAATTTAATTTCCTTTCATCTTCTCCAAAATGTGTCAACAACCCTGCCTTTATTAGTCTCAGATGTAAGACAGCTGCCAGCCAGTATAGCCTGGTGTTTAGCAGGGCACACTGAATATAGAAGTCTTCCATTTGGTTGGTTTGCCTGTGTGGCAGTATATCTCCCCCTCACCCCCACCCCGCATCTCGCCAGCAGGAAACGAAACTTCTCCAGGAAGGGTGAAGGGGAAGGAAACCAGGGAGGCCGCAGGTTGAAATTTGGACTGGCTAGTCGAGACGCGCCAGGTACACTGAGGTGACCCTCCTGGCCAATTGGGATTAAATGAGCACAGGTCAGATTTGACAAGGGTATAAACGGGGTCCCGCCGGAGGACATGTGGGCAGTCGTCCTCAGAGCAGCGGGTCTGCAGTCGGGGACTCCCCCTTGGGTCGGGGCATCGCCTGAGGTAACTCCTCCAGGGAGAGAGCCCTCAGCATTTAGGTGAGTGATATGCGCATTTTGAGCCATCACTTTAAATCTTGGGGATTCTTAAGTCGGCCGTGTAGTATTAATTCCCTTTACATCATTGAGCCTGTGATTTTATAAAATGTTACCAGACTTCTAACTAACTTTTGCTGAAGAACAAATCTGAGTTTTAACACCTATTGCATTTGGTTAATCATGCATCCGTAACAGCCTGTTTCACTTTATTTTCTCTACCTCAACTGCAGTGACATTTTGTTTAGGGAAAATGGTGTTCAAGAAGATGATATTGGGCATGAGACTATGATAACCTGAGGGCCCAGGAGGAACTCAGGGAACTGTAAACATGCATGTTCCAGAAAAGAAAGAGTCGGTGGTATGGAGCAGTAGGGAGAACAGTTTAGATATGAAATAAGAACTGTAAAGTTGTAACTGGAGAATAAGAACACACTGCTTAATAATAAACTGTTTCTGCTGTTCCCACACCAGCACCATGCAAAGTCATCCTGAAGCTTCCTCTGCTTCAAACTTGTCAAAGCAAATTCACATTTTTTATTTAACTGAACAGTCATGAACACTATTGTTTTTCACTATACTTCCAGCTCTGTAACTCAAAACCTGGATGACAACGAAGAGAATTTCCCTTTATGCAATAAGGGAATAATTTAATATATCTGTATAGTTGTGGTGGGTTGACCCTAGCTGGATGCCAGGTGCCCACCAAAGCTGCTCTATGACTCCCCCGCCTCAGCTGGACAGGGGAGAGAAAATATAACAAAAGGCTCATGAGTCAAAATAATGACAGGGAGAGATCACTCACCAATTACCATCATGGGCAAAACAGACTCAACTTGGGGAACTTCATATAATTTATTACCAATCAAATCAGATTAGGGTAATAAGAAATAAAAATAAATCTTAAAACACCTTCCCCCCATCCCTCCCTTCTTCCTGGGCTCAGCTTCAGTCCCAATTCCTCTATCTCTTTACCCCAAGAGGCACAGGGGCATGGGGAATGTGGGTTGGGGTCAGTTCATCATACGTTGTGTCTGCTGCTGCTTCCTCCTCACTCTCTTCCCCTGCTCCAGCGTGGGGTCCTTCCCACGGGAGACAGTGCTCCACAAACTTCTCCAACATAAGTCTTTCCCATGGGCTGTAGTTCCTCACGAACTCACGAACTGTTCCAGCATGGGTCCCTTCCACGGTGTGCAGTCCTTCAGGAGCACACTGCTTCAGCAAGGGTCCCCCTTGGGGTCACAAGTCCTGCCAGAAAACCTGCTCCAGCATGGGATCCTCTCTCCATGGGGTCACAGGTCCTGCCAGGAGCCTGCTCCAGTGCGGGTTTCCCATGGGGTCACAGCCTCCTTCAGGTGCATCCACCTGCTCCAGCGTGGGGTCCTCCATGAGCTGCAGGTGGATATCTGCTCCACCGTGGATCTCCATGGGCTGCAGGGGGACAGCCTGCCTTGCCATGGTCTTCCCCACGGGCTGCAGGGGAATCTCTGCTCTGGCACCTGGAGCACCTCCTCCCCCTCTTTCTTCACCAACCTGGGTGTCTGCAGGGTTGTTTCTTTCACATGTTCTCACTCCTTTCTGCAGCTGCACTTTCTGCTGCACAGGTTTTTCCCCCTTCTTAAATCTGTTCTCCCAGAGGTGCTACCACCGTCGCTGATGGGCTTGGTCTTGGCCAGCGGCGGGTCCGTCTTGGAGCCGGCTGGCACTGACTCTGTTGGATAGAGGGGAAGCTTCTAGCACCTTCTCACAGAAGCCACCCCTGTAGCTCTCCTGCTCTGAAAACCTTCCACACAAACCCAATACAATAATTTAGGTTAGTACAGTTTGGTTTAGTATAGTAGGAATAAAGACTCCACTTAAGAAGCTAAAGAGGAGGAGTTTGCTAGAATTTCTTTTTTTTTTTTTTTAATAAGCCAAATACAAAAAATGAAAACAGAGGGATTTAGGAGATGTAGAGATAATCTTTACGTCAAAAAAACTTCAAATTGTATCTGGGAGAGTTTTGCCAGAACAGTGTGTGGGCTCACCACAAATTGGAATATGATTTCTAAAACATTTTACAAAATCATAAACCTAACTCTCTCTCTCTCTCTCTTCCTTCACATGCACACACACATATCCATAGAAGATGTAGAAATGGACCATTATGTTGGTCCAACTCTGCAATTTTTGCTTCTCTAGACCAATAAGGTCTTTGTGCCTTATGAACACTTTACTCTTATGCACTAAACAAGCAAAGCTTTAAGATCTGTTAAGAACCACTGAAGGATCCTTAAAAACAACCACTGGATACTCTAATCATGCTACCAGTAATCATCTAGGAGGATGTAGAACCAGTGATGTTGTTGCAGACATTAAAGTAAACATTTTTTAAATGCAGTAATAAAAAAAGACAATAAAGTTAAGGACAATCTTTTATCTGCCATGTAAAATTTAGTATGCTGTGGTTAAATAAATAAATGCAATTGTTTTATTTAGTATTAGCTATCTGTATTACCAGTTAATGAAAAGTATCTAAAGGCTGACAGTCTTTGGGAAGAAAGTTTCCAGTCTGTTCATACATGGGCAAGGACAAAAATCAGAACTTGTATTCACAACAATGCGACTTGAGAAAACCTGGTGGCTCACCAAAGAAACCAAACACCAAGTTGTTTGTGCATGCCCTTAGCTCACCAGGGTAATTCCTGGTTTTGGTATCATCAGCTGACACTGAGGCAGACCTGGTTCCCAGTTCTTTTACAGCTGCTAAAACACCAACTCTCTCGACATATTTTCTTCTCAATCATTCTTCTCAATCGCTCTCCACTTCTGAGACTTTGCCCAGCACAACTGATTTCATAGCTTACAGTTAAGCTTCTAGGGTGATCAGTGCAGCACATTAGAGACAAAAATTTCCTCCAGGGTCTGTAGCAAATATACTGCCAGATAATAATTATTAATAAACCAGCAAAGCCCCTGGATATAAAACTCCTTCTTTCTGTAGAAGTGCATGAGAGCCTGTTCAGTTAAGGAAAGTGCATGCCCCACTAGGCTTCCTTCGATTTTGACTGATGAGCATGGCTGGACTGAGGTAGAGAACTGGCTGACATTCACTACTGCATTTCTTCCTGGCTGATCTCAGCAGGGTACAGACTGCAATTCAGAAGAAACAATCTCAGAGACGGTGCCAGTCAGTTGTGCCAGCTCAGCTCGTTACTGGAGCACATGACAGACTTGCTTGGGAAATGGGTGCAAATTAAACAAATAAGCAAATAAATAAATTGTGGAAGACACAGAGAGTTATTTTAGCTTGCAGTAGTTCTCCAGCTTTGTTGCCTGCTTACCTGCTAAAATGGTAGGCAGGAGCTGTTCACTTTGGTAACACAGACCCACATTCTCACAGTTTCTCTGGTGAAACTGCCTGCCAAGGAAACGGGGCTATTGCTGGGCTGAGGGGCGGAAGTGGGGAGGGAGGGGAATCCAATTTTAATGTCAGAATATTTAACAACTCATTTTCTTCATCTGTAATAAAGTGTAACTAGGAGGCAAGATGACAGTAGATACTAAAAGCAAATTTACATTTGGATAGGAGTCACTAGGCTGTTGGACATACTAAAGTCTAATATCAGCAGGATATGTTAGCTGTGAACAGAATTTTTGACTTGTAACATAATAAGATATCTGTGAGAGACTGAAAGAGTTAACGTCTCAAACATTGTGGTGGGGCAAGTTCTGCATAGCAATGAACTCTACATAACAACAAACCCTGCATAATAACGAACCACAGGTGAAAAGAAGCCAGTCAGCACAGATCAGCACAGGACATGAGTAATAGGGTGAGGAGGCCATGCTGGAGGGTGTGCAGCTCCATGTTCTGATATGCTGTTCCAATAACGCTGTTCGGATATGCTGAGCAGGGCAGTTTACCATGCATGGGCAAAGATCAAACAATGGTCATGTCTGCAGGAAAGGGGAAGTTACTTCCCAAGCACACAGACCCATTTCCCGAAGGTTCTGAAAGCACAAACCATGCACGACACCTAATTAGCCTAATGAGGTCGAGTGCCCACCTGAAGGAAGGGCAAGGAGATGATAAAAGGGCACAAACTGAAGCCCTGCGCACGCATGCCCTCCGGAGCTAGACCCCTTGGCTGACTGGAGCAACGCTGGACCCAGGACCAGTGAAGTCTTTCTTTTCTCTTTTCTCTTTTCTCTTTTCTCTTTTCTCTTTTCTCTTTTCTCTGTTCTCTTTTCTCTTTCTGTTCTCTTTTCTCTCTCTCTCTTTGTCTTGCTCTCTCTTTCTCTCTCCTTTTCCATAACCCCTACACCTCATTCCTTTAAGACATAAACCATTGACCAAGTCTGGGACTAGGAGTGGATCCAGCTGCCCCTAGGCTCTTCTCTGAGAAGGAGTCTAGAAAACAAGGGGGTCTACTCTGAACCTTGTGACTCAATGGGAAGGCTCTCCTTATTCCCAGAATTGATGGATGTGGTTACCACGGGTTACACAGTTTACTGACTTTCATGCCAATCGCTGTTGAGAGAAACCCCACCCCCTACTGTTACACCTTCCAAGTTCAGGTTGCTTCTGCCATTAATAAAATGTTTAACTGATCGTTTGGTGTCATTTCACTTTAATTTAGCCCGAGGGAATTCTGAATTCACCATGACCCCTCCCTGGTCTGTCCAGCCCAGGTCATGACAGTATTAAGGATGCTTCATTAGAAAGTTTGCATCTAAACAAAAGAATATTTCTGCCCAGGAATATTCACATTTCAGTATAATTTCCTTTGTAAATTAATAGGAACCTCTAACATTTAAAATATACCTTAGTCCTTATTCACACTTATCACAACAGTAACAAGACTAATTTAATGATGATTT
This sequence comes from Leptodon cayanensis, assembly GCA_027564655.1. Lineage (NCBI taxonomy): Eukaryota > Metazoa > Chordata > Aves > Accipitriformes > Accipitridae > Leptodon > Leptodon cayanensis. Next base: position 26,738,113 of record JANXJC010000031.1, read on the forward strand.
GGGCAAGTGAGAAGAAACCAGCTAATTAGTGCCTTACGTGTCATGTTAGACAGAGCTGAACCAACATATGCACAAAATAACAGCAGGGATTTTTTTAAAAGATCTTCAGTGACCCCCTGGACCAGATGGTGTTCTATAGCTTAGTTCCTCTTCTCTCTCCTGCTGCAGATGACAGAATTATTATTCTAAAAGTCAAAGCCAGGAGGAGCTCTCGAGTGGAATAAATCTCAGTTGGGAAGCTCTCTTTCTTCGGCTCTCTGCTATTTCAAAATGAGATTTCAAAAGTGTACCTGAAGAAAAGGAGTGATCAGAAAGCACCTTGCCCCAGAAAACATTGGTCGGAGACATTGCTACGTGGTAGGGATTGCATATCCTGCACCTGGAGATACAAGAGTGGGGCTGGCACACAAGGTACCCCTCGGTGCCTGTTGCGAATGGTCCCCGGAGAGCTGCTTCACTCTCCTTTAAAGAAAGATAATCATCTATAGCAGAAAATGTAGCCCTGGATTTCTGTGCAAACAGATATCCTACAATCTCTATAGCAAATTCATTTTTAATGCTGAGATAACCAGGTCTCACAACATTATTTTGACATGGAGCCAGATCTTAGCAGGAGGAGGATAGATGTGCATGGAAGACAAAAAGAACTAGACTAGACTTAAGTGACTGCTTTGTTCTCAGTCTTGCGCTCAAGCAGCTGCCACTGGTGAGCCTCCAATGACAAAGTCTGATTAGGATATATTAAAGTGATTAGGTGAAAGATCCAATACATACTGAATATAAAAAAAACAAGCTGAAAACATCAATTATGTGCTTCTCGTTCATTTCTCCGTTGCAGCTGCACAGTCATTTCTAGGTACAGTAATAATACAAAGGAAGCTTTGCTTTTCTTCATCTTCTTTCCTTTCTTAGGAAGGAAACCACACAAATGCTGTGTGATTTATAGTAGAAGTATGACTCCTAATCACTTGAGCCATACATGTTACCCAATCTCTTTTAAAGGAATAACAGATCTCAACTGTTAGAAGTTTTATTTCCAACAAGAACAATATTTTAAGCAAATCTGAGAAGACTGAAAAAGCACATTAAACTATAAGTAGAGCCTAAAAGACTTTCAAAGGCTCCTGTCATCTTCTTGTTACTCATTTGCAAAGATGACCTAGGTACTGATAAAAAAAGGGCTAAGTCAGTACTGTGACTTTAGTCTGCTTCCCTGAAACAGTGTTATAGGTCATTTATGTAATGATGTCCAAAGGAAGCTAAAAAATTGCAGGAATTACTAGAAAGCTAGCAATAATTTATTTTATTGTTTCATACACACAGTTATACTACAAAATAATTATTTTCTATTAAAAAAAAAAACCTAAGCAATCTTAATCCCCTTTTTAAGATTTTTCTACATGGGCACATGTTTGTGAGGCACAGTTCCATGTCTCTCTATTCTACCCACCCCTAAGGTCAGTCAGAAATGTGATTCTTCAATACGAAGGAAAAAAAGTTTTAGATAAGAAACCAAATACACAGTATTTTGCTTTGGGACTATTGCAATCAGGACTGATTGGGTTTCTTGGAATCTAGAGGATTTTTTCCTTCAAAGAAAAAGTGTACCTGCTTTACAGAATAGCACAATCCTTCCCTGGAATGGAAAGATATAGAGGAAAATTTTCTATGAGCACCTTGCAGTGGACCCAGCAGCACTCTTTTCACCCAGAGTCCTTTTCAAAGGAAGCACCCTGCTCAAGGATTTTGGTCCCACGGCCTTAACACCTCTTCTTGGTAGAGGTAGACTTGCTATACAGTTAGCCCACAATCTATCTATTACAAATGACACTCAACCTCACCAAATCCCCTTTTTCATTTCCTTTGTGTGGTAATTTTAAGGTTTTATGTGTAGGAAGTACATATAAATACACTTCTCCAATATTAAGTGAGCATATTGCTGTTTTAGGGTTTTGGGGACATGTATGAAAACAGTAAACAACATTTAATAATAGCAATTAATGATTTAGATCTGGGACCTAATGGTAAATTGTTTTGTTACCATAAGTGACTAGTGATAGCCAATGTACTTTTGATAGATGAAAAACAAAAATACAACTGTTGGCAAAACAACTGAGGTATAGATTCAAACAGGCCATTCTTGCAAATGAAAAACAGTACTATTAAAAACATTAGCTTTCGTTAGCAAATAACTTAGAAGTAGGAAAAAAATTCTTGGCTACCATTCATTGAAAGAAATCATTAAATCATCTGTTTCATCTCACAATAATATTTCTGTCAGGAGATTATGCGCTGAGTGGGTTGAAATCCCTATTTATCATTTAAGGTTGTGTTTAAAAATATCCAGAATGAAATCTTCCAAATGATTGTCTGGACAAGTAGCAACATTCTGGAAAAAAACTCTCATCTGTACAGCAATAAACTCACCAATTACTAAGTTATACAAGAAAGTTAGTTGCCTCCATGAGGTCTGGTCCTTATCATTGAGGTTTGGGCAGCTTGTTCATTTAGGTTGTCCTGGGTTCAGCTGGGATAAAGTTAATTTTTACAGGAACCTGGGAGGGGGGCGGGGCACAGACAGGACAGCTGACTTGAACTAGCCAAGGAGCTATTCCATACTGTGTGACATCATGCTCAGTATATAAATGGGGAGCGGGCTGGGGGGAGTCCTCTCGACTTTTGGTGGGGGAAGTGGCGGAGCATTGGGTTCTGGGTGGTGAGCAGTTGCATTGTGCATCATTCGTTTTTGTATATTCTTTTATTAGTACTGTTGTTGTTATTATAACTTCTCTTTTTGTGTTGTCCCAGTAAACTGCCCTTATCTCAACCCTCGAGGTTCCGGGGTTTTTTTTTGTTTGGTTGGTTGGGTTTTTTTTCTTTTCTCTCCTCTGACTCTCCCCACTGGAGGGGGGCGGGAGGAATGAGAAAGCGGCTGCGTGGTCCTTTGTTACCGGCTGGGCTGAAACCACGACATAGGCATTTTGGAAAATCTTCACCTTAATCTTGGGAGATTTTTCACAGGTGCTACTGTGAACCCCATAATACGGAAGTCCTATGCAACTGTAAGGAGCAGTTGTTTTCAGAAGTATTAAGTAATGTTATTGCTGTAAACTGCAGAAATGTGTTATGATTTCCCCTTCAAACTACTTTTAAAATTTAAGCACAGAATAGGACTTTGGGATAATGATCCAGAGTTGAACCAACTCAGACATCGCCAAATGCTCTACTGCCAATTCCAGTGACATATAGAACAGATCCTAAACTACCTCACACACATAATGGTTTTGAATTGCTGGTTGTGCTCACTCATAGAGATGAAAGATTCATTTTTCATCTAACCCTTGAGGACATAACTGCATTAGTCTCTTGTCGTGGTTTAACCCCAGCCAGCAACTAAGCACCACGCAGCCACTGACTCACTCCCCCCGCACCCGGTGGGATGGGGGAGAAAATCGGGAAAAGAAGTAAAACTCGTGGGTTGAGATAAGAACAGTTTAATAGAACAGAAAAGAAGAAACTAATAATGATAAGACTAATAAAATGACAACAGTAATAATAAAAGGATTGGAGTATACAAATGATGCACAATGCAATTGCTCACCACCTGCCAATCGACACCCAGTTAGTCCCCGAGCAGCGATCTCCCGCCCCTACTCCCCCCAGTTTATATACTAGATGTGATATCACATGGTATGGAATACCCCGTTGGCCAGTTTGGGTCAGCCGCCCTGGCTCTGTCCTGTGCCGGCTTCTTGTGCCCCTCCAGCTTTCTTGCTGGCCCGGCCTGGAGAAGCTGAAAAGTCCTTGATCTTAGACTAAACACTACTTAGCAACAACTGAAAACATCAGTGTTATCAACATTCTTCCCATACTGAACTCAAAACATAGCACCGTACCAGGTACTAGGAAGACAATTAACTCTATCCCAGCTGAAACCAGGACATCTCTCCTGCTCTAATCCAATCAGTCGCACTGTTCCTCTCATGGGTAAATGGCCATGTAGTGCCATACTCTGTCATTATAAACAGGATGTATGAAAGTTTAAGAATATCTGTTTTCTTCAGTAGCCTGCTTTACCAAGCTGTAGGAAGCCTGAGGGAGAAGTGCATGTTAGGGAAAGGGAGTTTTTCAGAATGGAGATATTTTTTCTTAATTCCTAAGTGTTTGTCTTAAAGTTTCATAAAAGGGATAGAAATAGTCAAGTGTGGTTAAAACACCAAAACACATGTACAAATAACTACACAACGAGAACAGGGTGATACGTATTTTGGGTTGATTACTCAAAGGTCACTCTCACTTTTCATCTCAGTTTCACACAAGGGTGTCCAGTCTTTGTTTACCTTCTGTTCACCACATGGCAGATAAAAACTGTCCAGATCTAGTATTTGATGGATCAAATACTACACTTATACATGTACATGCATATATTTATACAAGGATTATAAACACCCACATGCGTGTTTTATATACTTATATATATGAAAGATAGGTGTATGGAAGATGATAGGCTTTTATTGCCTACAGCAGGCTGTGTAGCTTGAAATATTCCAAGCAATTTTACCTGTCAGATGTTGCTCACTCTTACCCAAATCTGTCAAAATGTCCTCTGGAAATATTATAGAAGAGAAAAATGACATCAAGGAGCAATCAAGGGGGGAATCTTATACACGGACTGAAAGACCAAGTATATTGTTTGAAATTAAATCATATTTTGATGGGTAACATATCTTTCATAATAGTTACTCCATAAAAGACTATAATCAAAGTTTCAATCCACACTTACTTCTGCAAAATATCCTGGTTTTTATAATTGTATTAATACATGTACTAATTCATTAAATTGCTGAATACATTATATATAAAATAGAGAAAAAATATTAAATATATATATTACCTTGTTGTTTTTCACCTGAAAGTATTATGGCAGTAGTTGTGCATTCCATAAGTATGAACAGTAACTTGGAGCCTAATTCTTGTTTTCCCTTTTCTTTATGCTTTATAGTTTTAGTGTCATATGTAAAGTAAAATAATTAGATCTTTAGGATATTTGTTACCATATTTCACTGACGTCATATAATCAAAATATATGGGAAAAAAAAGATATATTTTAAGGAGCTTTATAACGCCAGTCACAGAAGATTTGACTACTTTCTTCCTGAGACCACTCTTCATAAACACATGACTGCTTGTGCTTTACTGACACAAATGTGTGAAGGAAGTGAAGTTTGAAGAAACATTTAAAAGTAACTATGACAACCAAACATTCCTTCATATCGTAGTGTCTCTAATAGAATTTGCCGACTCCACCAGTTAGAGAATAGAAGCAATGATACAGGATGAAAACTATCAATTCCAGCTTTGAGAGAAATGAAATATTAATTAATTGGTTACAGAAGATTATTTTGAGGTCACTTCTTTGGAATAAAATAGCATGTATTATATAAAACAATATACTTCCATGTACACTACAATTTAATACCATCTGATCACAGATGTTCTCCAAGATAGAAAAAAAGTAATATATTTGTAGATGTTGTTACATGGGTATGTATATTTTGTTCGATTTCTTCTGAATAGTATAGCCTCACAAGGAACAACTTTGTTCTCTAAACAGGAAATTTTATTGCAAATCCTTCTTCATCATTCACTTTTCTAACAACAATCTTTGTAGCATCTTGATGAATTCCATTATTTTCATCATTCATTTTTTGAGTTGTTGTATATTTTTATTTATATGACACATTGTTTTCTGACCTAAAATAATAGAAAATTCTAGCTTAACACTAAAGACTTTCTAAGAAAGGCTTTTTCAAAGATTAGTTTTATTTCTTCAACATTTCTGGGAAAATTAGCACGTGGTATGAAATCCCTTTCCAATAGTCCTATTGAGAATTTTTCCATACACTTCAGCTTCTTCAGATAATTTTGGACAATTTTTTTCTTGGTTTGTGAGTCCTTCAAAATAACAGAAAAATGCCAAAGCTTTATCAGAGTGATTAAAAACAGGTAAGATAAAACTCAGTCAGAATTTGACTACTACTACAAATTTGAGGTTTATTTTTCTTCTGGAAAGAATACTTAAGGACACTTTAGACAGCAAAGCCACTACAGAATTTGTACAATCTCATTGTGAAGGACAAGAACACATAAGACACTTAAAGGATCAATCTCACGTGAGGCTTTCAAGACTTTAGGGACAGATCTTCTGGAAACACCAAAGGAGAATTCTCAACCCATAATGCACATTCACCATTTAATGAGAAGTTATGAATCACTTTTACAGTGATTAACTTGTGTTCTTTCAGACTTCCATATCAAGAAGACAACATCTTAATGCCATTTCCTGTCAATTGATCTTGAAAAGAAAATACAAGCCCTTGCTTTTACAAATGTGAAATGTATATGGAAAATGCTAGGAAAGTTTGTATATTGGAAAAAATATTTTATCTTATTTTATAATTTGCAAAATAAAATATATTTGAGATTTTTGAGGGGTTTTATTTTTGACTTCTTTGCCCACTTTCTTCTTTGCTATCAGCAAATGTCCAGAGAGTGAAAAATACAAGTAGTTTTGCTGGACCACTGTACTATAACAAATTTTGTTTCAGATTATGCACCTCCATCTCCCCCTCCTCCTCAATCTTATTTCTTTATGTGCCTAAGGAATAACCTGATTTCCCAATCTTAATTCACAAGGAAATTTCCCTCCTCTAGAGCAGACTAACGGATTTATTTTGGAGAATTTCAGTTTTCTCATGCAGGATGGAAGGTGTTCATTATTAATTTTAATCTAGGTCTAGAAGCTCCACTGTAGCTCCTGCTGCAGTTATGAATATATATGAAGAATATGAATATATATTTTGTTTGGTGCATGAATTCATAATTCCTTGAGTTGATTAGAAATTGAGAGGAACATCTTTCTGATTCTCACAGTGGTATTTGAAAGTTACTTGAGTTTCAGATATGTAAAGAAGATTGCAAAATATACAATATTCCTCAGCATTCCACATTTAACAGTAATCTTTCGTAGCTGCTTTCTGAGGGTAAGTGACAAGTAATTTCTTTGACCCAAAGGAAAAAATGATGAATTGTTTGCAACATGAACAGAAAATCTGTACACCTGTGAATGTGTGATACTTAAACCATTTCATGAAGGTACTTAGAAGCACAGGAATTTTTTCTCTGATCTTAAACTTCAATAAGATCTTTAAGATAAAAATAGCCTGTAAACAACCCAAATAGCAATCTCAATTTTGTTTTTACATTTAAGACCCTCTTTGTTCTGTGTATTATCTCGGTGAGATAGCATAGCTGTAATTTATTTTCAGCCACTCCGTATTTACAGGCATCTTGAAGAGCTTTTCAAAAGGAGCCAATAGAACTAATTAGAATGTATTGATTTCTGTTTGGTGCTTGAGTTCACCACATGCAACTTCCCTATGATTACATACCATGAACTCCTATTTTTATATGAGCTGAAGCAAAATTGCCTCCCTCTATAATAGCTTCTTGTATCACTCAATCACAGCAATCATTGTCCTTGAGGGAAAAAAATTAAGAAACAGAGAAATGCAGAAGGAAAACATAGGTGAATAAATACACTAATAATGAAACAATGTCTGATATTTTATAAATAATACCTCCACAAAAAAAGAAGAGAAAGGTAGGAAGGTAAAGTCCTTCAAAACTGGGCACTGCCAAAAGTAAAGTGGCTGTGTAACACTTTGTTGTACATTCCTTAACTCCATGAACCAAATATTTTTTTGATCTAAACGACAAATCAGTAATTTGAATGAATGAACTCCCTTCCTGCTACCAAAACCTTGCCATTAACACCACATGAAGAATATTCTGTTAATAATGAAGTTATATATATTGTAGAAAGGGCTGTGAATGCAAGTACTACAACTAATCAGATTTTCGTTACAAGCAACAGCAGTAATATGTAACTGTTACAGATTGAGACAAAGCATGTGATGGCAACACAACAGGGTCATCAGGTATCACATGTTAAACATTTTTAGTCATTTGGAAATGGGACTAAAGAATGTATTAATATCCATTTAGCCAATCACAGTTGAAGTGTTGTGATCAAATACAAAAATAACAATGCTGAAGAGGTATGAAAATGATGGGTAAATAAGTGACAGTAAAATGAGACTCTGTTTAAATGTGAAGACTGTGAATAATTAGTCAATGTAAATTTCTTCCTGTCTGTATAAACTTTAAGGAGGGCACAGCACAATAAGAAAACAAACCACATGTAGCACCAGTGCAGGAATATTTTTGAAAAACAGGAATAAGTATGAAGATAAAGGGATAACAGACAGAAAATACAACTGAAGTTTTATCAATGGTCAGGTAGCACTAGGAAAAAATATCTGGGTTTGAATATACTGCATCAGTAGGCTACTAAAAGCAATGAAATTTGCCTCTTTCTTTTCTTGCGGTATTGCCTTCCTGTCTTTTGGTAGATGCTAAGAGCTCAGAGGAAACCATCATATTTGCACCAGCTGGTCATCTCCACAAGCCTTCTTTGCCTAAAATTGCCATGTTTATTTGAGATAATAAGGTTACCCAGACACATAAAGTTCCCCACAATTGCTTTAATGTGAACATCAAAAACCTAGATGCTGGAGCACTCAGTACTGAACTTCTGAATTTCTGTGATATCAATCTCAGAAAAAAACTATCAAAAACACAGAGAAAACAATTGAATACAAATTTGTTTTATGAAAGGAGTTTTCCCTGGTTTACAGAGGACTTTTTAGTTAGCTATTTTATTGCCTCTTAAGTAATGGCTTTACCTGAATATCCTTTGTATTGAAGATTATTTTTTAGTGACTTTGACAGAGAAATAAAGCACAGTTACATGATTAAATGCAGGAAAAGATTTTATCAGAATAATTGTTCAATTTCTTACAAACACTTGCCTTTTGTGGAATTCACTGATACACCTAGCTCTAGGACATAATCCTTATTTTCAAACTACTGGATTACTCAAGTAACTACTATATTGAGACCAGTGTGGTTTTGGGCTTGTGTCAGACTGGATAGCAATAGTTTTTTTCATCAGATTAAGCCAAAAACACTGCATTCCAAAGGAAAAAGATTTATGGTTAACTCTCTCTGGAACACTGAAGACTTAAGGAACTAAGCAAGGTCTTAGTCATTCTGTTGAATTTAAAATCATTATTAATGGAGAGACAAGGTCCTTAATAACCCTCATGGTGCTGCTATATGCTGTACCTACAGATATATTTTCTTGAAAAATATTACCTATATTTGGCACTGAACATGAAGGGGAAAAAAAGATTTTTAACACCAGATTTGAGAGTTTTAATCATGAACTAAAGACTTGTTATTATAAGTTGCAAACTAGGGCTGTAAAGCAGAATATAGAAACACTAAAATATAATATAAAATTAGGAAGCTGCAATTGTCTTGAGTTATTGCTCAGATTCATTAATAAAGATAACACAAGCCTTGTGTACAGTAGGACAATGCTAAATAAATCCCAAAGTGGGAATGTGAACTGACACACTTAACCAGCACTTCTAACAGAATTTGCTCAGAAGGGGACTGCATCTCTGGTACAGATTATTTCAGAAGAAGTGCATTTACCAGTTGATTTTTGTTATGTGAGAAGGTGTTTCAATTAAACTAAGTAAAGCCATTTTAATGGGTGAATAGGGATGTCTTCCAAGGAAGCTGTACTTGCAACACTTTGTAAATGTAAGTGGTAAAATTTCTTCATGTAGACAAGCTCAAAGAGAACAGAAGTGCAATTAGCTGCCCCAGAATGAGGTCCATAACTCCCAGGATACTCACTTCTCTCCACAGATGCAGCTTTCATTACACTGCACCATAAAAGCTTAATTTGCAAGAAATGTTGAGCCCAAATGATTCCAAGAGATCAGCCCAGCTGCAAAGAAGAGCTGGAGTTTCACAGATGAACCAGAACTAAGTGCAGACAGAGGGACATGACACCCTCTCAAGGAAGACCCAAAGTAGAAGATATAACTGTTGGGATATCCAGCATTGAAATTACAGCCTGCACTGTTCTGGTAACAATACTGAGAATGTAATATAAATAAGTTTTTTTTTTAATATGGAGTGTGGTCCATTAGGAATTAAAATCAGATCAGCAGGCTTACCAACAAAGCCCTGTAGGCAACAGATTTAGAGAAAAATAAAGAGCAAATAAGAATGAAAAAAATGTTGGTTTTCTCTTTAATCAGACATTAGAATACAGACAATTGCAATGAAGCTACTGAGAAGTATGGACTTCTTGTCTTTTACCCTGTGTAGATAATCAAGGGACTAGTCTTACACAGCTTCCAGGGAACTGTTTCATTGCTTTTTTTCTGTTTCACTTTGAGAGTACTGAATTTTTTCCTCCTCCTTTTGAGCATTTGCAATGCCCATGAGTACCAAAAAACCTGTCATCTCAAACTCTAGCTTCTTTTTGTTTTATTAAAGAAAACAACATTGAATTAATGCAGGCAGTCTAGGTGTAATGGTTTAGATTCAGCTTTCCCACCGAATGCTCAAACCTTACAGTCTGCAGCCTCTCTTCCCCCCACCCCCTCTATAAACACAAG
>JANXJC010000031.1:26748816-26772419 GCA_027564655.1 Leptodon cayanensis
GGAATACTGGGAACATGACCACTTCCTTGGTTGTACCCTGGTTGCCAAGGAAGTCCTAGGACTAAAACCACTACACTAGGGAAAGCTGCTTTTCATCTGTAACAATCAACTGCCTATATGAACCATTTTCATCCTGTCAGAGAGCACTGAAGCTGTAAGTATCTGAAGTATTAGTATAGTTGGTGGATGGAATTCATTTAAACGCTTGTATCTAACTGTGATTGTCATTAACTTACATGTACCTAAATGACAGTCAGTTGTAATAAAGTAAATCAGAGAATTCCCCTTATTGAACTTTATATATGGCTATTCTTAGGCTTGAAAATCAGCCGAAAAATTCGTATCTCAATAGTTTTCGAAATGCAGCCATGGACACCTGACTTTCTACAAATATTAACATATCTTTCATGCTTAGGAGTGCTCATGTAACATGTAGAAACTCAGACACAGGTTGTGGATGACACAGATATGCATAAAGCAAAGAATTTCAAAGCACCTTTCAATTTTTATACAGAAGAACAACAGAGGCCAAGAGAAGTCATGCACAGAAAGTCAATTATGAGTTAGGAACACAAGTCAGTTCACCTGACTCCAAATCCTGTATTTAACAATTACGCTCTCCTCTTCCCAAGTCCCCTGAATTTGTTTGAATTCTTTGCACCAAACAACATGAAAGAAATCCTATCTGCATCAAAACACAGCTGAACTCATAATAAGAAAAACATCCACTATGATCTGTTTCAGAGATTCAGCCCTCTGCCACATGAATTAAAAATAAAACTTACCAGCACTTTTATTGCTGTAATTCCTTCTCCAGGCACTATGAGGTGATAAAACTCTGCTCAATTAACTTGTATTTTTTTTTTCACTGAATGGCTTTGAATTAAATGCACAAAAATGAGCACCCGAACTTTACCTAGTAGGTCAATCATATTTATTAGCTTTTGTGAGAAGCAGTTTGGCATTTGTATTTAGAGAATGAGAGCCTCATGTCTGCATTTGGAATAGAATTTGAGGAAATACTGGGGAAAGTGAGACTGTGCTACTCAGAGACCTCCAGATACGCATGCAGCCACTAGCAAACCTAAGAGCAGCTGCAGGTCCGTGACCCACACATCCCAAACCTTGTAACAGTGGCCACAGTGTAAAACAGTAGGGGCAGCAACTCCCCTTTGCCTAGGCAGCTTTGGTACACTGCTCATAATATTGACACTGAACGTGGTAAAAGCCAGCTATTCATTTAGATTCCATGGAATGACAGGATGTAGCCTGGGAAATATTACCATTTTTCCAGTTGCCAAAGTGGCTTGGGCTCTTCAAGCACTTCTACCACCTTCTTCCCTCCCTAGCCTCCTATACCATTCTCTCTTTTTTTATAGTACTTGCAACTTTTCTTTGTTTTACTCACTAGAAGCATTTGACCTCCTCTCTCTTGCAGAGCTATGAAGCTTCTAAAATGCTCTTAATTTGCTAGTCCCACACATTTCTTCCAGACCTTCTCACTTTCTGGTCTATATTTACTACTTACTTTGTATCTATTGCAGATTTATCTTTCAATGAAATAATATTTTATCAGCAAATATACACCAATAAATATAGGAGAGGAAAACAGACTGCATTTTAAAAAACACAGATTCTGATCTCCTAGAACTCATTTTTATTACATGCAGTGTAACATATTGGTGTTTTGCCAGTTAACCTTCACTCAATATAACTTTTGCCAGTTGTAAAACTCATAATTATTAATTTTTATCTCTCTTGCAAGACAAATTATTTTTATAACCTCCCCTTCTTCTTTTTATGTTCTTTTCTTCCTTTATTTATTTATTTTTACACAGAGAAAATCCTAGGAACATTTTATCGAAAGCGTCTCCCTATTTGTGCCTCATGAGCTGTGAAATATGGTTTAAATACAAGGGAGAAGATAAATAGTTTTCATTTGTAACCCACAGAAAATGGTTTGCTGTGCTCTAGTAACTGGTAAATCTAAAAAATACTGTAACATAAATTCTGTGTTCTTTTTAATAACAATAGTCATATAAGAGGACGGCTGAGCTTGTATAACCTTCCTGTTATGCATCAAGTCAAATCCTATTAAAGCTTTAATGCTATGGGCACTTAACATTTAAAAGTTGTCTTACCTGTGGAATAAAAATGTGTGATATGTTCTCAACTTAAAACAAAAAATCAAAATTATCATAACTGTATATAAACAGTTGCCTGCTATGCTTATCTTCCAGAGCAGAAAGTATGTTCTGGTCATTCTGTATGAAGCTGTTGTTATACGTCTGGTACTAATTTCATAATTTCTGAAGTCTTTCCTGTCATCCACATCCTTTGCACTATCCATTTCTAAATTCTTCATCTTCTTGTTTATGAATACTTCTTAGTGTTCATGAATTTATCCTCACAATATACATCTAAGGACAGAAGCATTAAGAGTCCCTTTACAGATCAGGAACCGAAGCATAGAAGAATGAAGTGATTTGCTAAGAATCAAGTCAGATTATAAATACATCTATTGTGTTGAAGGCCAGTGCCCAAATTTCATCTGAGAGTATATTGGTAATATATTAAAAATGGAGATACAAATGAGAAGTAATCCTTCATAGTGGTTTAAAAAAAAAAGTGTAAATGGAACCTTTCTACTTGTAAAATACTTATTTTCTGATGTGGTTAGATTCAGAACTGATTTTCCAAGTCTTAGAATCTTGAAGATGATATTAAAGTACTAGTTTAGGATTTACTGAGGGTTATTCTAATTAATGGGCAGGCACTTTATAAAGCAGAATAATTAGCAATGTAAGTGGAATTGAGCTTGGATCAGTTCAAAGAATTCCTGTCAGCTTTCCCAAGGAAATCTGTGGATAAAGCACTCATGAGAAGAACTGGCAAGTCTTTTAATGGTTTGATATGGCTGTGGGAGTTTTGGTGTTCTAGAAGACTTTCACTTTGATGAAAGTGAACACAGCTTGACATTAAAATGGAATTTTTGAACAATATGTTGAGTCATGAAGACTGTTGATAAGGAGCATTGAGGAGCCAAAATTTCTCAGGAGGAAGTAAAATTACGAAGCCCTGACAGAAATCGTGGAAAACCACAGCAGGCAAAATAAATTAAATAAATAAATAAATAAATAAATGAAAGAAAAAGCAGGGTGCTGATAAGGAAAAGAGTCAGAAATATATGTATAGGAAACTCATCCACTTAGTCTTTCCAGCACAAGATAAGACACCCTGTTTTCTTCAGAAAGGGAAGACGCAACAATTAATCTTGGTTCTACTCTGAGAAACTCCAACAAAAATTGTGTGAGAAGATCTCTTCCCACAGAGAAAGGAGATACAAGTTGCATTTGTGTATCCTAACTTCCTTTAAAGTATTCTTCTATATCCAGAGAAAGCAAACTAAAGAGGATGTGGCAAAGAGAAGGCCATGTTTAACAATAAGAAGCATTTACCTGCAATCAGGAAATTAAGGAGAGAGTTAAATCTGAGCTTCCTAATTATTTAAAATTCTTATATACAGAAAAGTATTCTAAAATAAATTTTCTGCCTACTGTTGTGGGAAAAAAAATCAGAATAACTGTCTTAAAGTGCATTGTCAGCTTAAAGTAACTGGCAGAAAGCATCTGAAATTACAATAGGATGGTTTGAGGCAGGACAAAGTAGGAATTTCAAAACTTTTCCCTCTAAAGAGAACAGCTAAAGAAGCTGAACTATCTGCAGAGATAAGCCAGAGTTTTAACTAACAAAAGTGAATTTGCAATAGGCAGGAATTAGTCATTAAGTAGTGTGCATGTGTGTATTCCAATCTCAGTAATATTTTTTAACAGGCTGAAGCCGTAGCTGTAATAAAAAGAAAACTGACTTTTTGATGCTAATACAGCATCAAATAGACTAAATGCCACAGTGTTTAAGGAAGCAATCTGGTTGCTAACTGGATTATGTGCTCTTTTTACATGCAAATGAGAAAGTCTGTCTTAGTAACTAGACACTATCTGAAGTTATTTGAATAATTGATGGAGGAGATATGACATATTTTCCAGTTTAATGTTATTCCAAAGTATTATCCAACTATTACACATCAAAGTAGAACTTCTCTTATAGTGAGAGAACCAACTTCTTAAAACAATTATTACAGTTAAAAAATATTACAAGAAAATTATTTTTTTACTAGCAATTTCAAATAATGAGTTATCATACTTAGACTCAAATAAACAAACAACAAGTGCCTGGATTGCGTTTGAAAACAACATTGTTAGAAGATTATTAATAAGAGTGAGGACAACCAGTGTCATGAAACTCAATTTGAGCTGAAAGACTAATGTATCACCTTCTGTAGATAATGCTATTTCCAAAGACAGGCTTATTCATGCCTTTCATATTTCAACAGATATATAGGAAACAAAATATGCTTACATTTATAAAAAATATGCTGTCCAGTTTGTTACTTGATATGAAAACTCCATAGATACCAACTGTGTTTGCAGAAACTCAATAAGAAGTTTTCCAATGACATACAAAATATTACAACAGGGACTATGGGCATTCCTGTTTGAAGATAAAGCTCTGTTTGTACAAATATGAATATGCACAAATATAGATATGATGACTTCAGTAACAGTCTAAACAATCAGCAAATCTAACTTAAATATTACTTTAAAGTATTAGTTTTAAACAAATTGAGTGCACTGATGGCAATACCAAAACTGAACAAAGTTTGCTGATACAATTGCTTGAAAGTCATACTCAGTGTCAGTTCAAGGTTTGTGAACCATGTAGACAAAATTCAGTTCTGGTGGTGAAGCAGAATAAGACAGTAACACTGAACTGAGGTTTCTACTAGAGGTAGGGCAGGACTATTATAACTGGGACAACAGCTAGTCCAGGAGAACAGAAAATTTTGGAGAGAGGTGAGAGTCTCCTGAAGGCTTCGGATGAAAATTTGCTTTTCTTTCATCCCACAGATTACTCCTCCCTCTAAAGACCTCCTTGTCTTTCTTCCCCCATCATTCCCACTTTTCAGTTGATATCTTTTCCTGGCAACCCCAATCTCTGAAATCCTTCCTCGCCATTGCCTATCCATAATGCCCGTCTCTGTCCATTTGCATCCCTGGTGCTGACACTGTGCTCCTCCACTGCTAGCCACCTCGTGGGGTCTGCCTATGCAGGCAGCAGGCATGAGCCTGTTTGTGCAGAGACACAGTGCCGCTCATTCTTGTGAGGCACATGCAAAGGATATAGATTTCTGCCTGTAAAAGACTTTTTCTCTGTTTTGACAATGTCTTGAGCTAGCTCGAGTTGAGGAGTTCAGATGCATGTTGGCAATAGCAACTAATTCTGATGGCAAAGATGGCTAAGGATATACCTTCCAGCATGGTATAGCACAAAGAAGACTAATAGGCTTCCCTGTCAATCTCCAAAAAGAGCACAGAGTCTCTATCAGCAACCTCTTACTGACCTCAGACACAGAAAATAACATTCTCTGCAAAAGTCATTGCTTCTATAGGGTGGTCAAAAGCAATAGCTAGAAACACTGAGCAAATCCACAGTTTCAAGGAAAGCATTACTGCAAATAAATCCAAGCATTCTAGTATGCAATTTTCTTCAAAAGGACTACAAATATTTTCAGAGAAGAGTAGTATGTAATATACTAGATCAGATCTGCAGGCCCTTGCAGCAACACCAGTTAACACGGTTTTGTCCAAATTTGAAATAGAACAATTGAAAAAGTAAATACTCAATAAATCCGTGAGCCATGCTGCACCAAATAATGTCTCACCCCAATAACTGAGGAGCAAAAATGGAGTTACCTTGTTTTCAAAAGCAGTTTGATATAGCATACTTAGCTTCATAAACTCAATGCCAGAACCATTGGCCAAAAAATGTGACAAGAAGATTATAAATTAGATAAGTTGAATTATATTTTTTCTTTAAAAAAGAAATTACTTACAAGATTACATTAATACAGTTACACTGTTGCAATGGGAACAGACTGAACATGAACTACTTAAGGAAAACAGAAGTTTTCTATGTCTATGAAATAAGGTAGACAATATCCCACCCTCTTCTTTTCATCCATTTTCCTTCTAAACAAAAATTTTTAAAAAGCTGGTACACTGAGACCACAGTGAATTCCTCCTCCTTCCTTGAGAAGAAAAATAACCCCCAAGAATGTATTTTTCTTTGCAAAAAACAGAACTATTATATTACAAAGGTTAATACACAAAAGCATTACTATCAGAGTACAATATTATCAGCCAGTGCTCTTACAGCACCCATTAGTGAGGAACAAGCCTCCAGCCATATTCAGCAGGGCTACCCAGTCTGAGCTATGCAGCCAGAAAATTTTGTCACTGGAGAAATGCTTGCAGAGAAAACCTATAGACTACCTTGGAGTCACTCTACAGGTATATCTGCATTACAGTTTAATCTAATTTTGGTTGCCAGCTCTTGTCCAAGACAAAAAACACGGTCTGAGTTACAGATTAAAGCAGGTTTTCGTTTTGTCACTGTTACATGGCAAAGAAATGCTCTTTGTCCTTACTGCTTTTTTATTTCATTAAAACATCTGACAGCTAGAATTGGGCAGATGTCATTGAAGAGACTGCTATGATTCAGGTAATTGTATTATGTGTGCTTTCCAGACTTTAAATTCTCTCTTAGGAATCTAAAATCCTAAAAGTGGCAAATATCTCAAAAGGTATTTCAGCTGCTTGTTATACTGGGGAAATGCAGTGGTATCCCTTCCCAGCTGTAACATGTATCAAGAATCTTTGGAAGCCATAAGGCTACTGGAAAAATTTCAGCATCCCTGAGTAGGAAAAGTGTGCCTTATACACCTTACAGGGGTGTCAGCCCAAAGGTGGTGCCTAGACAGTGGACCACCAAGCTCCCATGGCTCAGGCTCATCGTAAGGCTGCATCCTATTTCCACACCAAGGCAAAATCTGCCAATGGTCCCTACCTCCTTCCTTTCTTGCAGACGTCCTCCACAGCTCCCATTCACCAGCACAGGTATCCGCAAGATGTCAGCAAGAGTCCTGGGAGGGAAGTGCACACCCGCTGCCCGGGTTCCCGTTTGGGATCATCAGGATTCCAGGACACAGAACAGCCTGTGTACCATCCATATGTAACCACCTATCAACACCACCCATCTATGATAGTAGGAAAAGAAACATAAATACACACACAGCAGTATTAAGTACTTACTGAAAACATTCCGTATCAGCTAGCTTCTGCCATATGTTAATTGAGGTCTTGAAGCTCAAGCAGTTTAGTCTATCACTAAAATTGCAGTTTTATTTTGCTTAACAGACAATATTGCTTTTGTTCTCACTATATGATCGCATCAGTAGCATAAATGTGTATTATTTGCTTGTCACACTTATTTGTTTATGTTAGTAGTGAAGTGGCAAAAAGTAAATAGAAAGTGCGTGACTATGGTTAAACCAATATAAAAATGTGTGTTAGTATTTCTGAATAATGCGCTATACCTGTATGTCTTAAGCTGCTGCAAGACATATGTGTATAGTTCCTGTTACTGAAAGGAATGGAAGTATTTTCCCTGTTCTGATTGTTAATTTCTCAATAATACAACTCTTCTCCTCATGCAAAGAAAAAAAAAAAGGTAGTTTACTAACTACAAATAGAGCTAAGTCCTGAAAATTATCCAGTGACTGGATTTGATCCTTGAGAAAAACAAACAAACAAAAGAACACCCCCCTGCAAAAAAGGAAAAGAACATAAAACCTGCTGAACAGTACAGTAACCCCACCTACTCCTTGTACACTGTTATTAATAAATGCCATGGTCACAGCACCAAAACCTATAGACAGAACAGTTTAACAAAAAATAGTGAGGTACATTCTCTGATCTGAACGTTACACAAGCTCAGCAATGCGGTCTCCAGCGGGATCAAAGAAACGTTTGACAGAGAAGCCTCTCTTCTGACAATATTGTTTGATCTATGTCTCAAGGACAGAAAAGAAATGTTATTTCCATTTTCATGCTGACATACAGAAGCTTGCTAGAAGGACGTTCTCATAAACAAAGTGCTGCAGACCATGCTATTATCCAGCTCATATTTTTTTCCAGATTTCAGGGCAGTTGTAGCTCATAATACAGAATGTTTTCTGGTGAGACTAGGGTGTAGAGAAGTCCAGTAAAGTTATAAAACCCACACAACCTTGGGAGATACTCAATAGCTATAGTGACTTGCTACTCCTGAAAAAGCAGGACATTATACCTTTGAACATGCCTGGAAAGTATAAAAATGTAGCTAGCCTTTACTTTTTATTAGTCATGGGTGGAATCAACTAAGTCTTTAATTTGTAATAATAAACTTTTTGCCTTTCATTTTGATTAATAATGTGGTATTTATATAATGATTTTAGCAACACATTCAGGGGTTGTTTAATTGGTTTGGTTGTTTTAAATACTAATCCCCCCTTCCCCACCCCCCAAATTGGCCAATCAACTATATATTTATTTTTGGTCACTTATAGTATATGGTCAGGCAGTGTATCATTACCTTTCAATGATGTATGCAACAGAGTCAATCAATTACTTTTTGTTTTAAATGTAATGGTCCATCCAGAGTCATAAATCAACTGGTAGCTTTGGCATGTGGGAGATTTATAGGCAAAGTCCCTGTTCTACATTGTTCAGGGCTGATTCTCACTTTCTTCTCTCTCTCCCCCCCGTCTCTCCATTTTTATTGAATAAAAGTTATGTCCTGAACCTGAGAAGACTTTTCATATGAATGTTTCATCAACATGATATCTTTCCACATAAAACTGGTATTTTATTTCAGTAACTGGTATTCTCTAAGATATAAATGTTTTGCTGAAAAATTCCAAGCTACTGTATTACTGGATTTCAGTTAACCAAAATCTCTGATTAAGAATTATGCTTATGAAACTAATCAGACCTTAATAACAAATGTGCAGATGAACTGGGACAGCTGGGTGAACAATTCAGGGCACACACAGAAAGTTGATTAATTTAGCTCTTAATTGTTAGTAAATTATTCACAAAGTAGTGTTGATTTTAAGAGTTGGGGTTTTTTTCATTATTCAGAACTATGCAGCAGTTCAGTCATTAGAGATAACAGTCCATCTTACAGTTTTCTTACAAGATATTAGTATTGTCCATCATGGCCAGAAATAATTCTATGCTCTACCGAGATCCTGTTCTCTCTTTATTTTCTTAGGAATTAAAGATATGCAAAAAGGGCATAAAAACAGAGACATGATTTCTGGGAAGCAGGGAGATTCTTCACTTTATGCAACAACAAGGAGCATGCATCCTACTCATGGTGTCTTGTTGGTTTGTGCTTCTCCTCACTGCCTTTCTTTCGTTTTTCTTTATATTAGGGGTTTTGTTTGGGTTTATTGTTGTTGTTGTTGTCTTTTGGTATCTGTTCTGCAATGCTATCCAGAAGACTTGGTTACAAGCTGATTCATTTGTGAAAATCAAAGTTTGCATATTAAAATTAAAGACATATTTCAATGGAAATAAATCGCTTCCAGCTGGTGTCATACCATCCAACTGTAAAAGGAGGAAAGTCAGATTTTTGTTAAAGCTACTGACTGAAAAACTGCAGTGTATAAAAATACATTCCTAAGATAATGCCAACAGTGTGACAAACAGGGTTTTCTACATGACACAGTGGATATCACCATCTAGAGAGATACATGTTAATTTCTGGATTGTCCTAGGCTTGAAACCAGGTATTCACACCCCAGTTGTGTTTCTGGAATAAGTTACTCCTCCTGTGTGCAGTTTAATGAAAACTGAAGTACCTGCAAACCAGCATATATGAGTATATGAGTGCAAGTTGCTGTTGGTTTGTATATATAAAATGTAAATCATGACAGAGTAATGAAAAAATGCTGTTTTTTCACAAACAGAAATCAGAAAAATAACATGTTTTGTAGAAAACATTGAGAAAAATGTTTAGGCAACAGGTTACAAGACTGCTGTCCAGTCATGCATACAGCACATGTTATGCATGTCACATTTTGGAATTGTTCCAGTAACCAGAGAAGCAAAGTAATTTTTCCACACACTTTCATGAGCATAGTCTCATATCCTGCACTCAAATCTCAACACAAAATACCCTTCACCTACTTTGAAGCATTTGGGTGCCAGAGTATTTAAAGTGCCAGAGTATTTGACGTAGCAAGGACTCCATAAGGCCTGTCAAAAGGGAGAGTAAAAAATTATTTTTTGATGCATTCATCATTGCTTGCTTGAACTCAGTGTTCTCAATGGCTTTCCACTTGTTTCCTAGAGAGAAAAATTTATCACAGTGCTATGCACTCCTTTCAGTGACCACATTAAATTCAGAAAATACGTTCTCTAAGTTATAGTAGGTCAGAAATCTTGGGTGGGGACCTCGTGCAGAATCCCTCACAAGCTTAGACACAGCAAAGATCAAACTCTGTATTTGGAAAACCAAGGAAGGATCCAGTTTCTCAGACATTTGTTTCTGTTCTTATTTTATGAATTACCAATTAAAGCTTTGTCGACAAATAACAATTTACTAATTGCTATAACAAAACAGAGGAAACTGAAAATTGGGCCTAACAATTGAAGCTGATTTTCAGTGCCATGGGAAAGTTAAATCAAATCCTGAAATGCACTGAATCACTTTTTATTCTTTCCCCTTTTCTAACATAGCTTTCATCAGGTTTGGTTAGCAAGGGCAACTACCATTAACGACCTTGTGTAAGTTTTTTTTTCCTCTGATAACTCTCCTGGAACATCCATATTTGCCAACAGCTACCTAGATTGTATT
Source organism: Leptodon cayanensis (assembly GCA_027564655.1). NCBI lineage: Eukaryota > Metazoa > Chordata > Aves > Accipitriformes > Accipitridae > Leptodon > Leptodon cayanensis. Next base: position 26,759,620 of record JANXJC010000031.1, read on the forward strand.
ATCCTGTGGCAATTCTGTCTCCAGAAGTCCCTTGGCTGTATTTTAGAGGCAGCTCCTGTAAGTAATAACCAAGCATATTGGAATTTTGGATATAAAATTTTATTTTCTGTCACTGAATTAGAAGCATTTTCTCCATCCATCCAGCATCTGTGACAACACAGACTCTAGTCTAAGATACATCAATATGTGAGGATAGTGAGACATCTCTGGCAAGAATCATGTAGACCTATACCATGATCCAGAGTTTGGTTATGATAACGAGGCATGTTGTGTTTCAATGTAGTCTTGACTAGTGACAAAAATGCTCTGGGATTAAATTGCAGGACACACTGCAGAAAGCACAAGGAAGTGTACCAGTGGCTCTACAGCTCTACTCACAGGGGATAGTAGAACAAAATACCTGTGGGAGATTAAGCTTGCAGCTGTTTGTAGTAGCAGTGATTTATTTGATTTATTAACTGATTAAGCCCCTTAGCAATCCTGTGTAAGATTTCTAATTATGTTATCCCCTCTAAAAGTGCAGAAGGAAGAAATTTCCTTCAGGATTTTATTTCTAAGTATCATTTCACAGGAGTGAAGAAAACCCTAGCCTTCCCTGAATACAAACAGGAAAAGAATGCCTTGGGGGCCCATCCTTTAGTCAGCATTTCACAAGAGAAAGCAGAGAAAATTGTCACAGTGTATAGCAAAATTAATTTTAGTCAGTTTACTAAGTGCTTTGGCTTGAGGGAAGGAAGGCAGATATGCCCTCCTGTATGATCTCTTCAATTGACAATGCTGTCCACATAAGGGACAAGAGAGACAAGATGCATGGCTTCTCTCTCTTTCTATGAACCGTGCAGGGTAAATCTATCAGGAGAGGTTTGCACTGTGCTTATTTATGTGGGGACCAAGGATTTGCTCATCAGGCTGGGTATCCACAGTGCCAAATACTCTATATTCATGCTGCAACAATCCTGCAGTGTCCTCCTGAGCTAAATACAAGGAAATCATCTACTTCCTGATACTGTCAGTCCTCACCTTGATATCCATTTATAGGGATAGCAGGGCAGATGTAAATCAAGCCAGGCTTGTAGAAGGAAAAGATCTTCAAAATGAACTTTTCAAATATGTTTGTACATTGACCTACAAACTGCTGAAAGATAGCTGTGACTTGTTGGGTGAGGGGCAAGAGATTGTGATGTTTCTGCAGTACTTTCAACACAATGGATTAAGACTGCCATCTATTGTCTCTGATGCTGTTCTTGTGCAATCTCGCTGAGTTATTCTGAACAAATTCGTGTCTCTCTACAGTTAATATCCAAGGAACAAAGCTCTTTGCATGTATGTTTTTCTTCAGTTTTCAGGCTTTTCTGTAAAAGATATCTACTGGACTAATGTACGGAGGCAGAACACATTCTTGGCGTCTGAAATCTTTGTTAATTTTTAAACGCATGCATTCTTTCTAGAACAAAGCCTTACAGGTACCTTTCTTGGGATGGAAGGTATATTCCTGAACTATAGAAATGTATCAGCAAAGAAAAGGAAGTTAATTCATATTTCAGTCATCTGTAAAACAGACATGAGGAAAACCATAATCGAGAATTATATTTTCCCAGTGCATAAGAGATTGTGTGTATCATCTGGATTTGTTGAAATGAAACCTGCAAGTGACTAACTCAAAACCCAAAGAGCAATTAAAACACAGCTTTGAGGGGAAAACAGTGCTGATAAGAGAGCTCTGCAATATTAATTTCATGGAACAGATTTTGTCCTAAGGAATATTCAAAGTGAGGGAAAAGATACAAACTATCACTAATCCCGCTGAGACCTATTTGCAGGTGAGCATCTAGCTAAACAAAAGGACAGAGCACAGGAGCTTGACCACTGCTAGTCCCTCTATGACTGCTTTATGGATGGCTAAATTACACCTACCAGCTCGATGAGAGAGTTTTGACAGGGAGTTTTCCCCAGAAAGAGAGGTCATACCACACACTGTGGGAGTGCCAGCCAGGACAAGAAGCCCTGTCGGCTCCTGTATAAACTATTAATCTGAGTGGTTTCATCTACCGTTTAGTTTAATGCGGGAATTTCACAAAAGTGCCTTGAGCTTGAAATATCCTTCCTCGATAATTTGGTAGTAACATGAAACACTACTTAGCTGTGAAATAGCCAGTTACATGGCACAAGAATGTAGTGTTTAGCATAAGCTATGGACCAGGTTCTTTGGTGTATATCAGCATATTTCTGCTGAAAACTGTGGGCTTACCTACAGTATCTGAGGACTTGCCTCAGTATTTTCTGTGATGAAAAATCATGCCACTTATCCAACTGACTATGTTATAAGTTTAATTAAATGTTGTCAGATAGACCATGTATAAAGCTATGCATGTGTATGGCCAATACATGGTGTGCAAGGCACAGAAGTGGATTTGTATGACAAAGACAGATACCAACAAGATTAAAATGGTCAGCTTACTTGCACCTCTAAAATAAACAAGTAGCAAGGGTCAATTCTTGCTTCTTCCTCAGGCATCAATGATAGCATCTTAAAGAAGAAGAATTTCTATGTTTTTCTTTAAAAACTTCTGCCTGCATAAACCCCCAAGTTTTTGGGTAAGCAGTGTCTAGCATTCAGTTTTATTTCACTCATTATTTGTGCTGTATAGAACAAAGCACAACATATAGAATCCCTAGGTATGGACCAGGCTCCCACTGTGTTGACTACAGAAAGGACAATTCTTGTACATAAACCCATACAACCTATGTAGAAGATGAAAGCTGACGTGTAGACGCAAGGAAAAAGTTAAGGTTAGTGAAAGTGCCTTCTTAACAGTACCATTGGTACAACTTTGTTCTTGGTGGGCTTTGAAAAAAAAGGCTGTACAATCTCATGTCCAGCATGAAGACACTTTCCTTGCAGTTTTAAGTTACAGATTTTCAAATACTTAAAGAAGCGAATACTTAAATCACATGAATAATCCCATTATAACAAATATGGCTACATTAATTATTACACTAATGCTTCATCTTTTCAAAACCAGAACAAGAAGAAATACAACAAGACCAGATGAGCATGCAGTGTGTGTAGGTGATTAGTAGCACAGAGCTAACCATTTGCTGATATATAATGATAGACATTGTAGTAAAATATATTGCATATACAAGACCAACATGAACTTTTTTTTGGAAAAACTGAGACATAAAACCTTTTTCTATTGGCATTGTCAACAGCATTTTAAGGTAATTACCCTTTTGTATTTGTTACTTGCAATTATCATTAAAGCTGGTGAAAACAGTGAAATCTATTATAAGATTTTCCGTTATAATACGTATTTGTCAGTTTATAAATTTATTATGCATGCATTTCTCTTACTAAAATTAATATTTGCCTAAAGTTTACTTTAATTTGTTTGTCTATATTTTGGCAGTTACAGCAAAGTGATTCTGCCATTATCAGAAAATTTCTGTGTGTTTACAAAAATTTAGGTTGGCTATGGCCATGATGGGTTGGTTAGAATCTTGTAATGAACTCTCTGGTGTAACTGTCAGCACTGATCATGGTCCTGGCCATTACAGTACCTACATGCATGCATCATTTCCACACAGCCATCAAGCTCTTTCCATTATAGAACTGCAGAAACAGAGCAGGACTTTTCCTACAACTCGATCCTACAACCTACTGATTACTAACCTAAATATGAGACCTAGAAGCAGTGATTCTGACTTTTCTGTACTCCTGTTATGCCCCCTCTCTGCATTCAGTCAACATGAATAAAATCCTACAGTGAAAAATGGAGCCAGAAATTGGGCTGTGGGTCAGATTAATTCAGCTTGGATAAATTACAGACTTTTATTATTTTGGATTTATTTTGGGTTGTTTGTTAGTTTTTCTCTGATTAGTCGCTGTACAATCTTTTTATAGAGAGTCATGGTTACTCCAGAAAAAAATCATGAGTTATAATTTCATCATTAGTCACCATTATTTGTGAAACTCAAAAAGAGCTTTTATTGATGCAGAAAACAGTGATGAGTCATACATGCCTTACTTTGTTATGAAACAGTTATGTATGTTTTTAACTTAACATTTTAGCCGATATAATAAATAAGAGCCAGAGAAAATGGCACACACATGCACATAAAATCCTTAAATAGCCTTCTACCCCTTATTTTATCTACCTTATACATATATTCATTCTCCAGCCATTATTACCCATATTTGGTCAGCACATAAGCATGCTCCATGGATGGAAAAATAACTAATTTTCACTCACATCAAAACTATCTCAACAGTAATAACCCTATCACCATAGCTAAACTATTATTACAGTGTAACTTTCCAGGTGGATTATAAAAATGCCTGGTTACAAAACAATGTTGATATCTTATCTACACATTTAAACCTAACATGCTGTTTTATTTATTTATACTCTATTCCCCAAACAGCAATACATTCTTCAAGGTAAACAAGAATGGCTATAGCTGAATTCATTTACTTATAGCAAAGAGAGGAGCTTCTAATTAACTAGCTCTCTTAAAGGTCTGTTTTTTCCCTACGTACATTTCTTCAAACCAAGTATTCTTAATGTGCCCAAGAATAGGAAGTGGGCACCAAGGAGGGTGGGAGGAAGTAGATGAAGAAGCTGCAGTCAAGAAGAGAATCATACTGGGTTCAGAGAAGAGGAAGAGGAAGAGGAAGCAACGTAGCTGTCTCCCGCAGTGACAGGGCGAGGGCTGGCTGTGAATACCGCTCAGGTCCCATGGGTGATATATAATCAAGTTCAATAAAACATGGAATTCTGAATGAGCTGACACATAGTCATTCAAGATTAAATGAAAAGCAAATGAAAACACAAAGAAAAAATAGTTTGCTTTTGGTGCAAAATTCCTCTTGTATATATGTGGAAGGGGCTTGACATGCACATGATATAAATTAGTATAACTTATTATAATATTCTAATTTTCTATTTTTTATTTTTTTGAATGAATCCTCCTACCTACTAATGACTTCTAGAATCAAAACTTTGACTTGGAAAATGACTTTTTTAGTCTGTAAAGCTGTAGTGTTATAATTTCCTTAACATTTATGTCAAAAAAGCAGTCAGAAGCAACTTTCATCCAAGATCCATTATGGTTAGTATTAGGCAAGCCTACCATAAATGCCTCTGCTCTGAAGAGATTATACAGTATTTGCAATTTAAGTGAGCCTCCTTTTGTACCAATAATTCATGTTTGTTCTTACTTGGGAGCATATTTTAGCTTTCATCTTCCTTCGGAAGAATATTTTAAGCTACTATATGGACAATATTTTAAGAATATATTTGATTTTAATCACTTAGGAAGGGTTTAGAATGTGTTGCTTGTTTGCATTCATATTTTTAATGTCATTTTTTAATAGAAAGCTAATAATTTTAGCAGTGTTTGTTGAAATACTCTGGACAAAACATTAATTCTCAAAGTAATGAACATGTTCACCAATAGTCAACCACTACACAGAGAAATACAAGCTTTGACAGAGACTGTGGTGTAAATAAGGTTTTAATTTGTATGAAAAGCAACCATGACAATTTTGATACAATTCTTTTTTAAACCTTTTTGTAGTTTTCAGTGTTTTTTTGTCATTACAAAAAAGACTAAAAATAAAAATGTATAATTTCTACCCTATGCTATCATTTTTAGCAATGGAAATAGGTATTACCACATATGCCAACATTTCTCCAGCATTGCAAAAATGTAAGCCAAATCTTCCCATATCAATAATATTTGCCACAGCAATTTGGATAATTAGGAGTTGACTGCATACACGTTTTGTCTTTGTCTCTAACTTTATAAGCAATGAACCTACAAAATACTTATTCTCAATCATTTATGATCAACAAAAAAAAAAATCTATTCTTTCTCCTTGAAAAGGTGATCCTGGTTCCTTTTTTCTATGGGTTTTGATTCTTATGTGTGCATGTGTATGTCTGCAGAAATGCAAACACAGACTTTGTTCTACAGCAAACATACAGAACTGTGAAAATTTGAAGATTATGAAGATTACTTTTCTTATTTCCACCTTCTTTATTGTAACTGATGTCACCAAATAAAATAGATACTAGCAGAAACACCCTAAACAGATGTAACATGTCAGTACTCTGCTGAAATTGAACAATCGGGTCTTTTGAATTATATGTTTTATATAAAGTTTAAAAACAAGAAGAGGCAAAGAAGATTTTGAAAACCCCAAACATCAGTCCTATTACACTGAAGTGTTGAGAAGGGAAAAAATAAAAGAAGAGGTACACAATAAAAATTTTCAAAAAAATAAAAAGTGCAAACTTTTGCATTTCAAAACCTGTGAAATTCCTGTAACTTCTCAAGATTTACAGCTAATATTTTTATTACATAGAATGAAGACATGTGGCAGAGCTCCTGTTTAGTCAGCAATGCTCCTTTCCACCTCTCAGCTCTAGGTACAAACTACAGAAAGGAAGCTACAGGGTAGTATTCCCCGCCGTAGTGATCTCTGGTCACCACTAACAAGCTCGGCTTCTCAAGTCCTATGTGCCCTGCAGTACAATTAATTTATTCTGGGAATAAACACTTGTATTGAAATCTACTTAAAATGAATCAGAACTTTTTGTGTAAAATATTGATAAAATACAAACAAATTCTGCAATGACAACATAAAAACCTTTCTCCAGTCTCAATCGCAAAGCACAGTGTGACCATCAACTGTAGCAAACTTTGTAGGGCTGTAGGACTTCGTACACAGTCCATATGTATTATGAACTGTAATAAATACCTTGGACTGTGGGACTGGAAATTCAAAAAGTATGTGCACTAAACATCAGTTATTTAGCCCCCACTAGTGTTTTAATAGAAAAGAAGTTTTGTTAATATTTAGTTACACATGACTGTTGGAATGATTCATACAGACTATGCACAAAGGCTAATTTCTGGGTTAAGATCCCCATACTCTCTCTGTAATCACTGAATAATATTAGAATTTATTAGAGGTTAATTCAAAGCAGTTAATAAATTTAGTAACACATTTTGGGGGAGCTTCTATGCCTTATCAAAGGAGCAAGATTAGTATTTATAAATATTCTCATTTATTTTAATGCAGTATAAGGTAATGAACTTTATAGGGAGAAAAAAAAACATAACAAATACTGGGAGAATGGAATTCTCATTTTCTTCACTTTTTCTTCTTTTCACCTCTGTCAGGCTTTTCTCTGTTTTTTCCTTTTTTTTTTTTTAAAAAAAAAAGAAAGATTGCCTCAGGTTTGACTTTTTCTATTCTATTTTTATTTTTGGATTAGTACTAACATTACCTATATGGAAAAAAATAAAAAATAAAAAGGAAAGTGTTTCTGTGGTTCAACTGCTTTTGTTGGGGGAGTTTAGCATATTCTGTTTGCTTTTATTTTAATGTAATTAATCCTGAATCCACTAATGTCAAAAAAAGAAATCTGACCAAAATCTTCAAAAAGAAATTTCTCTGTGTCTTCTGTCTCTTCTCCCTCTTTCTTGTCAAATGATCCTAAATGGAAAGCAACAACTGCAGATACCTCACAGCAGTCTTTCCGTACTATCTCAGGCAGAATAGCCAGCAGTCTCTTTCTGTTCTCAGCTGAGCATTATTTTTATATGCAAGACTCCCTTAAGCAGAAAGGCCCAGGAAAGCTATGACAAATCAGCTAAGGCTGAAAGTTAACATGCTTTTCTTTTCTCCCTCAAAAATTAACTAAACCAAATTTAGATTCATTTTACTAATGAATGGCCACGTCCATATTGGAGGCTAATACACTTTCATGTACGTGAGCTACATTCATATCTTCAGTTGATTACTTTCACAAGAGCCTGAGACTCCTCTTGCAGAGGAGCTCTTAGCGACTGGCAGTTCTTATTTCACTGATAACTGAGCTTCCTAAGGGTGGGCTTTCCTTATTTCTTTCGTGCACAGTTACTGCATCTCCTAAGTACAGCTACATTAACAGTTTCTTCTACTATTTCTCTCCAGGTATTCCTAAAGGCCTTTGAGGATTTCATTTCCAAAACATCCAGGTACTTAAACTTCTGGACTGTAGGGAAAAAAAAAACAGTATCTGACCTACACTCAGTTTCTCCATTAAATAATTTGGCCTTGGGTTTCTCTTCCCAAAGATCATAAAAAACAGAGCTGGTGGTGATGGCGAGACTTGATCTAATCCTTACACCTATCCCCAGGCAAAGCAAACTATGCCTAATCCATTTCTAACAGCTGTTTATGTAACTGTTCTTAAATAACCCTCTAAAGTTGATAATCCTTGTAAGCAATCTATTTTAGTGCTTTACAGTAGAAATATGAATATCTTCTGCTCTGCATTGCATTCCTGACTTCTCCTCTCCTTCCCAGTGAACCCAGATAACAGATTATTTCCCTGCTCTTTTATGTAGAACATCTAAGTCTTTACTGATCTTCACTTTAAAAACCAGAGCTTTCAGTTTTTCTCACAATTAATTTATTAAATCTGTCTCCCATACTTATATTTCTTATGGGAAGATACACAAAACTGGACATAATCTGCTGCTAAGGCATCACCAAGGAAAAGGGTGCATCCCACTGCTTTCACAGACTCCCACAGTGGTTCCCATCCACAGTCTTTAAGAGACACTTTTCAATAGAACTGCTGCCTAGTCACTCCATCCTCCTATTTAACTAAGCCAAACGTAACATTTTGCGTATTTCCTTTGCTGAATTGCATCATATTTATTTTGAGCAATTTCTTCAGCTTGCCTAACTCTGTCTTTTGAAGCAGGGTTTCCCAAACTCTTTTTTGCCCCACAGATGTTCCACTTAATAAGTGGGACAACCAAGTAAGCCCTGCATGACAGAGACAGAGCTCATCAGCCAGGTAATATCTTTCTCTTCAATGCATATCCCATACAAGGCCTTAATAATGTAAAGTTACAGGGGGACAACTCAAGTTTGTAAGAAAGAGACTTCATAGCTGACTTCTACTTCTGACAGCTTGAGGAGAAGCCAGAAGAGAAACATTCTTATGGCTTATTCTGTCTCTGATATCATGTTTGTTTTAGTTCCCTAGTACCTTGACTGATCTGATTTTGCTCCTAAACACTTATGTGTGTTTGTCCAGATGAGTCATGTCATTACTAAGAACTAAGGAAAAAATGGCAGAATTGGTGGATCTTTTCCCCCTTTATATATGAGGACAGAAAGGGAAAATAGGTGGAATACACATTAAAACTGAGGAAGAAGGTCCAGGCATGGGGAAGAGATAATAATATGACAAATATAGGAGAAAACACACAATGCAGTTGTCTGTGAGTTGTCATACGGCTTTTAAAGCATGGCCAAAAACCTGAACTCAGTCAATGTCATTGTCTTTTGCAGAGAAAGATTTCATACTGACTCTCCTTTTTGAAAAAAATCTTTTTTCTTTGAGTTACCATGACCTAGATGGAAACTTTGACTTTCTATTGCAGTGATGGATCTGTCAAAATTTCTTAGTTTAGAAATACCTGTGACTATTCCATATATTGTACCTTATTTTGATCAAAATAAATCCTGATCAGCAGATTGATAAGGTCTTTATTAAGAGTTAATGTTCTGTGTTGATAATAAAATCACCTTCCAGAGAAGAGGAGATTAGTATAGATAAAATGTTTCACTGTGAGATAATACTAATTCAATTTATCAGTTTGATTTGTTTCTACTTGAGTTTCATATCCTTTGTTAGAATCATTTGTATGAAATTTGCCCGTTCTAACTTATAATCTTTAATTGCCATTAATGTCTAATTTAAGGTTGTGTATCTCCTTCAGAATTTTTTAATCTCATTAATTTAATTAATTTATGAGAAATAAATTATGAAAATCTGGTTAATTAAAAATTGTAATGAGTAAGTACAGCTGTGTGATTTATCATGCTCAGGAGAGTATCCCATTGGGATCAGTGGAAATACACATGCCCATAATATAACTAGGATAATTTTGTGAGTATGAGTCAAGTAACTCGGAACAAAACAGCTCTCAGGGGCTAGTGGTTGAGGTGTGGGGGATTTCTTGACAACAGGTAGGCATGTTTGCATTACAAATTCTGATCACAGTGGATGACCTTATTTTTTTAATTACTGTAAACTTGTGTTGTGTTTTACTCTCATCTTCTTGACATATCTAGCATCATTACATTTTCTACCTTGTCAAGGACCTAATTCACATCACATTACTGTAAGTGATTATGTTATTTAATTGTCTTCAATGATGTCAAATCACACTCCAAGAACAGATGTACTGTGAAATAGCATTGGAGAACATAACGGTTTTGTCTAGATGAATTTGATGGTCTCTCAGAAGCAGCAAGCCAGTAGGCATTGTCTGATTCTATGAAATCCAGCACAAATGTGATTTTCCAATAAATAATTCCCAGATGAGGTAATGGCACTATCACCTTACTTTACACTTTGATAAATATACAGTTTTATGCTGTACTTTGCACTTTGGTAGATCTATAGCTTTATGCTGTACTGGTCTTGGTTTTGATGCTTATAAAATATGCTAACAGATGTGCAATGAAACAGAATACAAGACAGCTTGCCTACTGCATATTATTTCTTACACCTTTCTTCTCACATGAGTCTTGATATTCTTGAAGCAAAGATTGATATAAGCAGTACTGGTATAGCAGCATATTGCCACAGGTATATAATTTGATATTTCTGCTCCCCAGGAAAACACAATATGCGGTCAAATTTAAAGATCTGTTTGGAAGAACCATCACTGAATTTCAGTTCAGATGTATTTAATGATCACATACCCCAGAGAATAAATATGTAGATGCAGACAAGATGCAACAAGATTAATTAAAATAAAAGCATTTCTTGTTGATGGTTATGACAAGCCAAATCTTTATTTTTTTGTGTGCCATAAAATACGATAACTAGAACCAGCTGAATATAAACTCAGTAATCTCATTAGGTAACAATTTTTTTTGTGAAAGACGATTTATCAACTAAGCTGAAAGTGATGCATTTTCAGAATCAAGCTCTAACTTTTACAATTAATTAGTCTGCTATTAATCTTTCAAATGTCATTTATTCATTGCACAATGAAAGCTGTGTGGTGGGATGAGAAGTGCATGGATAGCTACAGCAGCTACAGTACATCAATGGGGGAAAAGGGGCATGGGCGAAGCCCGATTTCACATGCGATAATAGGAAAGAGGCACAGCATCAAGACTGTGATCTTTCTGCTGGGAAAGGCAGGGTCTCCTGGTGTCTGTCAAGTTTGTGTCTGCTACAGGTCTTCTGCATTTGCAAGAGGCAGCCTGCTTTGCCATGCTTGGAGAAACCCAGCAGGAACAGCTGACTGTCCGTATCTTGCCTCAGCATGAGGCAGCATCACTTGCTGAGATCCTGCCAGCATCCCGAAAGCAGCCATTTCCCCCCTAAAGCAGGATGGTGTAACACCATGTACCCAGAAACACTGTCCCTCTTCAAGGACTGCACAGACATGAATTTGCCTAGGGGGACCCAGGAAAAGTAAAGCTTGCTCTTTGTCAGTATACTCTTTAACAAGCTGTGCAGTAAGAGGGGTTTGGGGGGGAGGAGAAGGAAGGATGGAAGTTCTATTCCAATTTTATAGTAGTCTAGGGCATAATATAATTCCAATTTAGATCAAGCAAGAAATAAATTATTCTTTAAAATCTGATGTTCAGAATTTGCTGTATTTTGAAATAGAACAAGCGCTATGATTAAAATTTTACAAAAAATAATTGTATGGCCAGATGCCCTGATGCCTTTTCCATACTGAGTAACATTTTAATAGTAGAGTTAGGAAGCAACTCCAGGGGAGTAAGCATGGAATAATCTGACTCCCAGGAACTTAACTCTGGGTTGCTTCTCTGCGTTTCAGTCTTTTAAATTCTCCATGAAATATTTCTCTTTGACAATGATAGCATTGTGACCATTGTGCTCAAATGCACAGCATTTCATGTAATATCTTATACTAAGGATTTCAAATCAAGGCTATATGGTTTTTATCAAGTTGTATATGGGAATGTGCATCCCCTCAGCAGTTAAAAAAAAGAAAGAAAGAAAATATAGCATCTATTAATAATATGAATTAACTAGAAGAAAGAAAGATAGATTAAGGTGAACACATTCATACTTCAGCTATTTTAGGGCTACAATTGTTTAGCCTTGCCAAATTCCAAGGCAATTCTAACAATAAGCTAGGAAAAAAATCTGTAATAGACACCTTCAAGAGGCATTAGGGATCAAAGTGATCAGCAATGCACTGAACATATATTTTTCCTGCAGACAAAAGACAAAATATGTTTTTTCACAACCTTTTCTAGCTTTCACTGCCTCCAGAACCAGAAATCTTGCTTGCTTGTACACACACCCCCCACCAGGAATTTTTTTTCATTTTACATATATGTGGTGGGTTTACTGCAGCCAGTAGCTGCCCACATCTACTGCTTTTTCACTCCCATCCCCAGCATGATGGGGGGAGAAAATAGGAAGAGTAAAAGCAAGAAAACTCATGGGTTGAGACAAAGGCAGTTTAATAGGTGAAAGGAAGAGAGAGAAAAAACAACAACAAAAGCCAACCAAGTGAAATTTCTCAGCACCTCCCACAGGGAGACCGAAGCTCAGCCAGTGTTTGATCAGCCACCACCTTGAAACCCAACCCTCCGCTGCTCTTCTTCTTCATCTACCCCAGTTTTTATTGCTGATCACACTGTCATATGGTATTGTAGCAACCCTGAGGCACAAGGAAAAGGGTTGGTCCACCCGGCTAGGTGGGTCCGTAGGCGGAAATTGTAGGCT
>JANXJC010000031.1:26792591-26814388 GCA_027564655.1 Leptodon cayanensis
CTTTTATTATTACTGTTGTCATTTCATTAGTGTTATCAGTATTAGTTTCTTCTTTTCTGTTCTATTAAACTGTTCTTCTCTCAACCCATGAGTTTTATTTCTTTTTCCCGATATTCTCCCCCATTCCCCTGGGGTGGGGAAGTGAGTGAGCGTCTGCGTGGTGCTTAGTTGCTGGCTGGGGTTAAGCCACGACAACAACATATCCATGGGGATATAAGCCTTACTGAATGCACTTCTCATCCTCCTACTGAGAATTTAAGGAAAATTTATATAAAATGTTGAAATGCAATTTTAATTTCAAGTAGCTATGAATCTTTTTTCTTTATTTGTTCTCTTAATGCTAGGCTCAAGATGTTGCACTGAGCTCTATGTTACATATCTATTCATTTAGAAGGCAGAATTAACCACCCTAAACATACATTTATCTCTGAATTATCTTTTCAAACAGGTGAGCTTTAACCTGTTACACGTGGTCAGAATAACATAGATTTTTCTTTAACTTTTAGGTTTTGTTGGATATTGTTGGTCTTTGCTACCACTATGCTCCAGCCTAAGTGGTTTAGGCAACGTGTGAGTACCTGTACAGAGTACTGCTTTCCACTACATGGATTTGGCCTGAAGCCATTAATTTCTTCCCTTTCCTCCCCCAGGAAGCATAAAGACCAAAAAAGATATTAGATGTGTAGTGAACTGCAATTTTGCAAAATGCTGAAACAAGAGTCAACAGCTGAAGAAAGGCTTTAAGTTTCTACATACTGGATGTAATCAACTCTTAGTCATTCTATTTACTCTATATTTTCGTGGATCTACCCCTGAATGACTAACCTATCTGAATTACCAGAGATTTCCCAATTGTATTCCTAGGACAAGACAAAATCCCTACCACACTGAAGAAAAGGATCGTGATTTCATTTCGGATATTTCTTGGCACTCAACCCTTTAAAAACATTTCTGCATCTGTCTCCTTACCCAGAGCAAAATTGTTGTTGAAGATGCATAAAAATCATCAGTCTCTAGCCATAGTCACTAGTAAAAAGATAAAGGATAATTTCAGGAAGTATTGTAGAACTGTTTGTTAGCAATGTGTATAAAAATACAGTGATGTCATTCTTTTAACAATCTTGCTGAGTTTTTCGATGCAGATCAATACCATAATGCATTGTAATGGCTTTCATAAAATCGTTACAGCACTACTGAAACTTCACTACTGTCCATCACTTACAGACTGCCCATACTAATGCCTGCCTGGGTTACTTGTCATCTTATGTTCTAGTGCTAAAAACCACTTGCTGTACAGAGTATGGCCATTTTTCTTTATTATGCCAACTACTACCAGGCTAGTCTGCAAAACTACACACTTCATTTTGCAAGTGACACCCACTACTGTGTGTATTAAAGTAGTGCCCAGGTGCCCTAACTGAGATCAGAAGTGAATCCTGTTCAGCATCACAGGATCACAATGGGAGCCATAAGCAGCTTTACTAACTGTATAAACAAGGAGAGAGGACAAAATTTAAGGCAATAGATGCACAGGTTCATGGAGAGACTGGACCATGGCTGCATAGCATCTAAGCAGCAGTGAAAGGCTGTAAATCAATTTTCTTTACATTCTATTTGCCGCTAGACCGGTGTTTCTCATTCACTACTTCATGAACCGCTCTTAACCTGCAAGACATTGGCAGGAAATCCACAAAAGCAAGCTAAAAAGAGTATACCTGCAATTGCTTACGCATTCCAAATAAAAATAACGAGGGCAAAATAGAGCTTTAAAAAAGGGAGCATTCAAACTTCAGTCTAATTTTATCACTGTGATGAGACACAGCTCCTCCCAGGGAGCATGTAGTCTCCTTTCCCTCCCAAAGAGTTTCACGTGAGCTGCTGTGCAGCAACCATGCCAAGACAAAACAAAAAGGCAGCCCTCCTCCCTGCTGCCTAGTCACATGTCTTTTACTAGCATGCACTATGAACAATAATATTATACAACTTTTATTTGAGTTCTGAACAAAAACCGCACACTATAGTGAAATACACCTGGCCCTTGGATTTTTTTACCAAAATGCTTATGTGCTTCTTGGGCTGGAAAAGGGGGGAGAAGTACTACCCCAGATTCTTTTAAGGGTCATGTTTAAACAGAGTGTAAATATTCTGTGTTTTACATTGTAGAAAATTAAATTGCATATTTTAATAATTACATGTTATTCTAAGCAAAGTTGTTTTGTTTTAGATAGTTTGACATGAACCTGCTCATGCCATGCTGCTGACTGGAATACTTGTGCAAGCTGCAGGTGTTGCAGTGCATCTTCGCTCAGTGGTGGGGCTCCTCAAAGGATCACTCGTTGTAACACTGAGATGATCTATACTTGCAAGATGCAAACACAGAAGAATCAGTCCTCTTTCCTCTGGGGCTGTAGTTGCCTCATGGGTGCCCTCCCTGCTTTCTGCTAGTTGCAGTTTGAAGCTAATGGTTCAAGCTGTGCTCCCATCCAGATCTGAAGCCGAATTGCCCATGTCAGGCGTGAACACCTGGCAAATGTTCAGCTATGCTCCCATAACTGATTTTACAGGCTGTGTTCCTGAAAACAGCTGATCCTGGCTTTCCTGTGGTGAAGTGAAATGTTAGCCATATGATGTCTGTGTGTACCTTGAGAAGAGTTTGGGCTTTGTTTGGGAGTAATTGAGATCTGAACACAAAGTTACAGGGAATAGATAGATCATATTAAATTAAAGAAGGTGTCATTTAGGAATTTTATTATATTGTTTATATTGTTCTATTCTATTCTATATATTGGAATGATTATATTATTTTTATAATAGACTTCTTTAATTGTCTATATCTCACATGATGCCTTGTATTTTTTCTTCTGCTCAAACTACGGTGTGTCATGGATATATTATCCCTACCTAGTGACAGAGAGATTCAGTTTCAAAAGGAGAACGCAGCCCCATGGCAAGTGTTCTGCAACATCTGTGAGGTACCACAGCACTTTGGACAAGCACATTTCAATGTCATACCAAACAGAAATCAAACATTGCTGAATATATTTTCTAAATTTTCCATTTCGTTAAGATTGTTGCCTCCCTCCTGTATTTTTAATTTCTCTGGATAAAGAATGCAGGCTGCTATTTCCATATCAGACTTTCCTTTGGAGTACCAGAGATACGAAATGGTCTTTCAGGTCACTGAAATATATCTTTAAAAAATGTATAGGCATATTCATCATAAGTAGTTTCTTCTCACAGAGCTCAAAAAAAAAAATCCATAAATGAGAAATCTATTCTTACAGGACTTTTAAATTGTGCTGTTGGTGACTAGTCCTACAGATATTTTAGACTGCCTCTAAGTTTGTCTTTTTAAGTCATTTCCAAGATATCAAATTTGTCTCCTGACACATGTTGGATGATTGAGGTTCAAATCTTAACAGCTGCAGAAGAACCACGGAAAAAACTGTGTACAACCTGAGTAAAATGTGGCATCTCCCAAGGGAGGGGCGCATTTCTGGTGCCTGTGGGATGAAGCAAATCACATAGCACATAGTCAAAACTTTCCTTATTTTAATTTATGATCTAAAGCATGGCTACACAACAGTCCTGTTAGTACTTGTAGTGTGGAAAAGGTAGAGAAGAGCTTATTTTAGCTTGTTTGCCTATCCATAAGAAACTGGCAGTGCCACAAATGATCTCATCTGATTCATTAATCAGACTGGTTTTTGACTAGATTTCATACAGCCATGGTCAGACTGCAACCAGCAGACAAACAAGCTAGTTGAAAGTTTGCTTAGCTATCTCTATCGTGTATTACAGTCATTTTGGGGGAAAAAAAACCCAACAAATCCAAAAACCAACAAACCAACAACCTTATTTTTGTGGCACCACTATCTACCATGTTTTTCTACACTTGATTTTTGACATGTCCTGTAATTATTTTCTGTTGGCAAAAACTAAATACAAAGTTTACATTGTTCTCTGCTGTGGTATTGAAAATTAGAGTGTGAAAAAAGGCAGAAATTATAATTGTCAATGATACCCTTGGGATGCAGTACAAATAGAAACCAAAACAGTAGTTGAATCAAAATAAAAGATAAAAGCAAAAGTTGGCCATTTTATATGGTTCATTATCTGTTATGTTTTAATTTATATGCAAATGAGATGTAATTTCAAAATTAAAATGGGTAGAGGAGGTTGGTTGAGCTATTCTTACAAAATATTTAGTGAACATCTACCTCACTGCACAGAAAGCAGAGACTGGAGAAGAAAAGTCTGAAAAAAAACCAGCAAATACAGCTATCAGTTTTAGCAAGAATTTAGAGTGCAGCCACCACTTAGAGAACAGATTGAGGTCTCATTGAAAACTTTCTAGCTCTCATCTTTACCCAGTGAAAATACAGCTCTTTTAAAAAGTGATATATAAGCACTGCTGAAGGTTATCTGTGTTTGTTCACAATAACCTGAGTTCTACTTCTTTAATAGGATAAAAATTATTTTTTCTCCCTTATACTGTAGGGAAAATTTCCTACTAAGGCTTCAAAAAAAACCAAACTTGTTCTGAAATTAAACATTTGGAAAACATTTACAACTGAATTTTTTAACACCTACTCAATGCATATTAATGAAAGAGAAGTATATATAGAGAGTAACTCTTTGCAGGCATTTTAACCCTTTGTAACAGCAGACAATAATAGCACAGTATAATAGCACAATAATAATGGTCTTAGCAGCACATCACTTTTTCCAGTGAAGTTCAATGGGTAATTACGCTTTTTTCTTTTAGCACATTTTTTACTGAAATTTGTTTTTTTGTTTGCTTGTTTGTTTCCTTTTGCTTCTTAATAAGCCTCCACTTAGGTTGTTTATTTTTTAGGGAATGATTCCTGTCCATTCAGCTTCTGATGGTAAGCCAGAAACTCCAGCCTAAGAAGAATGTCACTTCATAACTTGAGAAGTTGTGATGTCAGTGTGAATTTTTTTGTGTTTGTGGAGTTGTCATCTTTACTTTGGAATATCTGAAAATTGTGGATTTCAACAAGTAGCTGCAGTCATTCCAACGCTATGAACAAAATTCTTATTTAATTTTGGCCATTTTTAAAAGTTGCACAGTGAAAACAAGTGATAGAGTTTTACAGATTTTTTTTTGTGCCCTTAACTAACAACTTTTGGTTTTAGAGAAGACTCATACTGTTCTCTTGAACACATTATCCATGTAAAATAGTTGAGTATTTCATTTCCTAAATTATAGGGTACGCTTAAAAAGAGGAAAATTTATCTTTGTGCAAAATCCACTGAAGCCTTCTGCCTATCTCTCCTTAAATGGAATTTTCAAAGATACAGTGGTGTTGATTGATAGGTCCACCAAACATATATGAGTGTATGATATTGTTTCCTGGAAAGTGGAAATTCAAGTTTTGCAATATCCATGCACAACTTACAAAGTTTCAAGGACAGTCTATTTTAACAGCCTACTGAGCTGATAGCAAATCAACTACTTTGGGGAACTGATGACAGAAACATCCATGAATTCAAAAACAATGAGAAATCTTACACCTAGCTTTAAGATACGGATATGGATAGTACAGGGTCATATTTGACAGAGAGGAGTATGGGTGATAAGTTTGGTATATTTATTATCCTACCCTTGATGATTCTTCTGAGGTTTAAAGATATCTTTATAAAGTGTAAGCTCATGGAGCTTTGAGAAAATCTTACCGTACATTGATTTTACATAAAGGGGGCCTAGTAGAAACAAAGATCCTTAGGACAACTACAGTATAAGAAAACAGCCATAAAAAGTTAAGTAAATCACCAGGTATTACTGCACAAGTCATTGGCAGTACTGAAAATTCAACTGCTGTCTCTTTGCCTCCTAAGCATATATCCATCAAACCACACTCTTGTTAATATTGAAAGGACTTGATATCAAAACATTATACTGTTATTTCTTTTCAATAAATACTTAAACAAACCATAATTTTAATTAAAAATGCTTATTGGTGATAATAATTCTAATAATTCTTGGGTTTAATAGGTATTTAATCAAAATATTTATACTCAGGTAGTTTTACAAGCAACGGACTCTTAAAAAATATTCTGTATAACACTAAGCATATGTCATTAATGCTGCCAGTGCTTGGAAATATCACACAATGTCCCACTTCTGCAATATTAAACAAACTGCTTATCAAAAATAATTTTTGTACATACTGAAGTTTAAAAATATACGCAAAACTAAATAAAGTTCCTTTGTGCACATAATCTCAATTGTTACATTCAGAGTATCTTAAATAAGCCCCAGGAGCTTATTTAGGTTAATCTAGTATCCTTTTTCAAAGAAAAATCTGTCCTCCATGTTATTCTCAAGTTTTTTGATATGCCTGAAAATATTTCATAATTCTAGTCAAATCAGCTATCAAAGATATTCCCCTTTTCTAGATTAAAAGTAACACTACTAGATTGCCCCAACGCCACCAGGTTGGACATTTAGAGAACAGTGATGTACAGGTCTGAAGTGTAGATGCTGCTTTATTTTCTGTGTTTGCTTGATGTTTGTAAGTTCCAAAATTACATGGAGACAACTTCTGAAAGTCCTCAACGAAGGGGTGTAAATATAGGACAATATACCCAGAAGAGTCTACATCTGCAGTGAAAATGCCTTCAAGAGGGAGCAAGAGTGGACAAAAAATGTGGAAACATGAGATGATATCAATGTACCGCAGTAACAGATTTTCTAAAGTGGAGATCCAACTGTTTTAATAGAAAAATGCTCCTTGAATACATGTATTTGTTTTGATCCAAATAGACAGTGGCAATCCATGAGGCCCTTTAAATATAGTAAGAATTCTTTGATTTGCAGACTCTTATGAGAGACAAGGGACCAGATGCTTCATCCATTCTTCCTGCCCACAGCTTCAAATCTACTAGCTACTAGATACCTCAGCAAGGAGAAATTGCAGGAGTGATTATTTACATCAAATAACATAGCAGAGCAATAAACAAGGTTATCAAGGGATTTTGAGACATGAGAATGTGTTGTTTACTCCAAGTAAATAGATGTGCATTGATGTGCAGAGTTTCATTCAGATTTCTCTGTGGTATTTTATATGTAAAGACTGAATCCATCTCAAATATTAAGGCCTAAAATTGCTCTAGACAGTTACTACACACAATTCTTCATCCAATTTGTTAACAAAACCAGAAGCAGGGTGCTGGGTTCAACCTACAGTAAATTTCAAATATACATGACGAAAAAGTTGTTTTGACCATTTTCTCTGTTGTGCAATGTAACACTACTTGTGTAAAAATTAATTGCACATAAATATGACTACTTGATTTTTAATGACCTTGTGATGAGCCATCTGGCCATAGATGCACTAGCAAACAGTTTCAACTGGGTTTACTCCTTTTGCTTATATGTTTTTTGTTGCCAGAACGAGACAACAAAGGCAAGATTCTCCCATAAGGGTCATAGGGTTGGATTAAAAACAGAGAGGAAAAGATTTACTTATGTTTAAAGTTAATTTGGATCTAATAAGCTCAAAGCAAAGAAAAACCCTGACTAAGGTAAAGTCTGTTTCATTTCAATGGCCTAAAATGTCAGCTCTTCCTAACTATGATTAAACGCTAAGTTAGCTTTAAGGTGGATAGGGAAGGTCCAGAACACACCAACAACATGATTTAATCCACGTTTTTTCCAACAGAATCTAGAACAACTCATCTTTATAACAGAAGCAACTCAGATCTGCTGCATTAGACAGGTTGAAAAGAAATCTTCCCTCTATTGACTATGTCCGTGAAGGTCATGTCCTCTCCCCTGGTCTTACATTTGGTCCATCCAAAGCAGATCTTTCCTTAGTTGCAGCAAGCATAATGCAGTTTTTTTGGTGCCCCTAGAAAACACTCCTTCTCTCAACCCTCTCAGAGCCCTGATTGCCTGCCCCTTGCTCCTCTCAGCAGCCACTTTGCTCATGCTATGGACTCCACCCATTGCTTTTCTCTGCTTGGCCCACTTCAAATACTTCTCCTAGCTGAGCACATGGCTTCCCTGAGGGCACGTGGCAATCTCATCCCCTGTCCAAAGGATGCTACTTTACCCTGAGTGTAGGAGGCAAGAAAACATGCCACATGTGCATGGATTACATCTCCAGGGCCTTCCAGCACTACTCCTTCCTGCTGTCCAGCCACAATCTCTTTACCAAACATACAGTAACCACACAATGAACTGAAAACAAAGAAGAGTTACCTAATCTATTTTATGGACATCAAAAATGTGGCTATATGTTTCTGTTTTAATGTAAAATGTTTGCCATTACTATACACAAAAATGCTGATAATCTATTCATTTTACAGTTGTAAATGGGGAAAAAAAAGTCAATATTCAAACCTCCTTGCCTTGCCAAACAGTAAATAGCCATACCTGTTGGGTATTGTTGAACTACCTACCAATCAATTCTATGTGGAGAAATTTTTCTCTAAATCTTCTAAATTTCATTAGATAATGCTATCATACTCAGATTCTCAGCAAGTGCAAACTTCTCCAACATCCACATGTTCATGTCCAAAGATGTTTTTTTGTTTACACATATTAACAAGTAGAGTTTGTTGGGACAGTAATCGGACATAACTGAAAACCAGTCTGACAGAGTTGGTGCAGAGAAACAACTATATGGCCTCTCTCATCCCTGTTTTCTCTTTGCAAAAGTGCTTTTCAACTCTATGTCCACAAGTACCTGGAATAACTGTGACTACTTCATGTGGTTGCTAGAATCTAGCAAAGAAAAGCATATCAAGTGTCAGTAATTTAGATTTGTGTTATGAAGAATTGGAAAAATGTACTGCTCCTGCAGAAATTTAACAGTGTGCAAATCCAAGATGACTGACAAGGGCTATTCGTCTAAAGAAGTCAAAGATCTGATTTCACTGGTGCTGTGCCACAGAACTGCAGATTGCATGTGTCTTAGAATTGCAGAATACCCTCCAAAGCAGCTCAAATGAAATGACTGGAAAATCTCTACAGTATCTGTAACACAAACTCCAATGCTGGCTTAAAATAAAAAATCAGTGCAAGCACTTAATTTTAGTATTCATTCTTCTACATGTTGAGACATAAATGGCTACTATATAAGCACTGTACTATCACTGAAGTCAGAGCTGATAATTTTTCTTCTCACCTTATGAATGAATCTGCAGTCACAAGATAGTTAATTTTTTTCATAATCTGGAGCTACGTAAAAGTCTTTGCAATCAAATCTTAGCTGCTAAACAGTTCTATGGTAATTATTTGTTCTACTGATGTATAAAAAAAAATATTCAGTTGGGTGTGTAGAGAACACAACATACATCTTTTACAACTATTAATGAATATTGTAAGTCTAAGTGCTTGCATGTACATCACTGGGAATGTATTCCATGAATTGTTACTTTGTCTCCTGATACAAATTACTAAAAACAGTTGAGACCTTGGGTGAACAATATGCCCATGTCATCTAAGATGCTAATATATCTTCTGAGAAGCTGCAAGAGGCAAGGAAGTTGTACTGGCAGCACATATTGCTTCCACCTTTACAAGACCCGAGAGATTTCCACATAATTTATTGTCTATGATTTTTCCTTGCTCAATAGAATCACTTCTTTCCATTTGAAGTTTTTAACATGCTTAAGCATGCATAGGGAAGAAGGGATGACTATTTAAGTGAGATTCTGAAAGCTTGAGGGGTGATTTAAATTGTGACAAAAATTGTATCACTGAAAGATTATATATTGCAATTCAAAGCAGTGGTTTGCCACAGATATTTTCAAAAGTCAATTCACTAGGTGCTGTCATTGTCTAGAAGACTTGTCTTCCATGTTGTTTTCTTTATGCCAGATTTATATTTTAACTGCTTTAAAGCTCTTGGAGGAAAAAAAACCACCCTCCTGTTCCAGCTCAGAACCTCTCTGGCCCCTCCACATACTGTCCATCTTGTCTCAAGTTACAGTATAGGACACCAAAATGAGTTGTTAACTCCCTAAAGACTGATGCTTTTGTAAGATTGAATATACTAACTATAAATCCGTGCATAGGACATTCATATTATCCAAAGATGGAAGAAGCTGACTAACAACAACAACAACAAAAATATATTGAAAGCAATCCTTGAAAATTTTGAAGTTTCTGAAACATTGCAGTAGCTTGCCTCTGAGTCTGAGTTAGATTACAAGCAGAAACATTCAGATATCATGAGAAAAGGGTGATCTTCAAATAACTGTAATTCCAACCAATGCTAAAAAGCTGTACTATTCTGACCAAACTTCTTGTCAAAAGTCTTAATTTTGTCTTGACTCTGGCAGAAACTGTACTTTCAGTACCACTGAGTCAAGGAGCTTTAACAGAGTTGGCTAGGAAGTTTTAGGCAAACAATTTGTCTTTAAAAAATGACACATCATGGAAATGCATATTGTTGTAGAAAATTATGAGAGATGTTTTAATTTCTTGACTTGAAATTAAATAGAAGAAAAGTTTCAATGGAAAATCGACATACAAATTTTCTTTCATATGAAAAATCAGTTTTCATTTTGAAGCTCTGTTTAGTAAAAAATACTAAAACAAGTCATTAGTGACATAAAAAATAAAATATTTTTTATTATCTAAGTGAAATAATTTTATTAGCTCCCCCCCCATTTCTTTCTCTGTATTTTTTTACCATTTTTTACTTTTCACCCTATTTTTAAGAGCGAAAATATTGCACCCTTTACCGAATGTTCAGGAGATGACAACTATGTTTTCCTACTTCATATATTACTGAAACCTACCTGTTATCCTTAGTTAACTGATTAATACTTAGACAATAAACCAATATTCAATTAAATCTTGGCTTACTTACGTAGTGAACACACGGGATGAACAGCTGCTGCAATTCATTTTTACACTGTTTACATGCAGGTCAGTTTAATATACTTCATGTTTACTATTTTTGCTAGTCAGAGATGTTTATGTGCTCTTCATATCTATTATTTTCTCTCTGGCTCCCTATAATTTAATTTTTGCCTGCTTTCAATTTATTAACTGCTAACTTGGACAATGTGGATTTGTAGAGCTGTGATTTTCCTCTCCCTATTATGTCAACCTCATGGCTATGTCTATACTACTTGCTAGAATGGCTAAGGGACCTTTCTCTGGATCTGGGGCCATATGGCATGGCACAGCTCACATCCATATAGTTGAAGTCTCTTTTCTTCCTAGCGAAGGCAGTCTGTCAGAACTGCCTGTTGTGATGGAACCTATGCATCCTATGCCCAGACAGTGAATAGAATAGAATAGAATAGAATAGAATAGAATAATTTCAGTTGGATGGGACCTACAGCAATCATCTAGTCCAACTGCCTCACCACTTCAGGGCTGACCAAAAGTTAAAGCATATTATCAACGGCATTGTCCAAATGCCTTTTAAACACTGACAGGCTTGGGGCATTGAGCACCTCTCCAGGAAGCCTGTTCCAGTGTTTGACCACCCTCTCAGTAAAGAAATGCTTCCTAATGTCCAGTCTAAACCTCTTCTGGTGCAGCTTTGAACCATTCCCATGCATCCTGTCACTGGATACCAGGGAGAAGGGGTCAGCACCTCCCTCTCCACTTCCTCTCTTCAGGAAGCTGTAGAGAGCAATGAGGTCGCCCTTCAGCCTCCTTTTCTCCAAACTAGACAAGCCCAAAGGCCTTAGCTGCTCCTCATAGGACATGCTTTCCAGCCTTGTCACCAGCTTTGTCACCCTCCTCTGGATGCATTCAAGGACCTTGACATCCTTCTTAAATTGTGGGGGTCAGAACTGCACACAGTACTCAAGGCGAGGCCACGCCAATGCTGAATACAGCAGGAAAATCACCTCTTTTGCCCCACTGATTATACTGGGTTTGATGCACCCCAGGATGCAGTTTGCCCTCTTTGCTGTCAGGGCACACTGCTGACTCCTGTTGAGCTGTCGACCATCACCCACAGATCCTTTTCTGCAGGGCTGGTCCCCAGCTACTCCTCTCCCAATTTGTACTTGTGCCCAGCATTACTCCGTGCTAGGTGCAGAATGCGGCATTTGGACTTGTTAAATTTCATCCCATTGATGACTGTCCAATGCTCCAATCTATCTAGATACCTCTGCAAGGTCCCTTGTCCCTCAAGAGAGACAACAGCACATGACAGTTTGGTATCATCAGCAAACTTGTTAATGGTGCATTCAACTCCTGCGTCAAGATCATTGATAAATATGTTGAACAAAACTGGCCCTAGAATTTGAGTCTGCCTATCACCACATGCCAGATGTGCCAAGGAGAATGCTATTAATCTTACAGAAGGGATAATTGTGAGCTAGCACTCAGGTCCAAGACCTCAAACTGTTTAGCTTAATAAGAAAAAACTAGCCCTAGAGTCCAAGGTTATTTCTAAGGAGGGGGAAAGAGAGTTCAATAAAGCAAAACTACCATCAGGGGACTTACCTTCACCATACAAGCACTTCAGAAAAAGTGGACAGGGAAGGGTCAATTCCCAAAAGCTTGTAAACCAGTAACAATTTGGTATGTTAGTAGTAGAATAAACATGTTAGATTTGTGGAGTGCCTTCCTGAGCTGCTTCCTAGATCCTGTCATGCTCTGCTCCTGAACTGGGAGATCATCAGTGACCATAACCCCAGTGCAGCACTTGCCGATTCTCAGGGGTGCATGAGCAGGTGACTGTACCTTGTGCTTTTAATCCATGAAGACACTGCACACAGTGTAAATTTATATGTTTTATAAGATTTGTAATTTTAAACCTCGTAATTTAAAAGGGATAAGCAGAAATATAAATTGGCAGTTACAACCTAGCAGGGATACCCATCAGCCTCTAAAATCCTTCTAGATAAAGACAAGATCCACCTTCCAACCATCACTACCACCACTGTGCAAAGTTCCAGTGCCTGAAATCAAGGTGATTCAAATAACAAACCCGAAACAGAGTCTTCTGGTCTGTTGCAAATTACCCTGTCCATAGAAGACCCTCAGTTTTACTATTAAAATCCCTCTTAAACTGTTCACAATAGCAGCAAAAATGTTTAAGAAGGTTAATTGATATTGATTCTAGCAGCAACTATTCACTTGAGCGTGCAAGAGGCAAACAGCGGCCGGACCAAACTGCCTTTTCTTTTAATGTCTGCTGACTGTAAGTGAAATCTATGTGTTCACCAACAGATTTAATACCCGTTTATCCCAATGAGTTGTAAACACTGTAATAAAAAGAAAAAGAAAGTAGCAGTCCAAAACAGGAGTTCTGTATTTCCCATCTTTCTGTCCATGCCCTTACACATTGCTATCTTCTTCTGATTTGTGGAAGCTCTAGTTAACAAGACAGGCAATGCAATAACTTCCATTCTATCTCCTTTGTGAAAGAAAATGCTTTCAGAAGTATTCACATTGCAAAGGTGGTGACTTTTAACATGTTGGAAGTACATAACCATTACACAGGGGAAGATTCCTATCTGTATTCATGTTTTTGGGCTCCCTTGAGTGCCCCAGCTGTCCTTGTCTGTATTACCTGCACCACAAATGCTTGAGGGAATACACTGGGAATAGCACATAGCTCAGCGTTGGGCTGGAGCTTTGCCAGAAGGTGTAGGCTCGCAATTTCTGCAGTTTGACAAGTACAGAGAGAGAATGGGATATTAAAGCCCTTTCATGAATGCTCATTCTTATTCCATGAAGGACTGTACAGAATTTACATGAAGATAAACCGATCTGATCTGACTGTAGGTACTTAGGGGAATGTCTGAAAAATGCATTCTGTCAGGATGGCTAAAATGTATTAGAATATTTGTGGCTTGATGTATTTTTTTCACCTGCATTTCTCACTGGAATAAACATGAAACTTTATAAGATTTAGACGACATTTGCAGAGCTAAATCTTGACCTTTTGTTCAGCCTTTTCACCAGCTCCAGGTACTAGGACATGCTCCTGGAAGAAAGCCCATGAATGCTCAAGCATGTGTTATGCAACAAGGCACACCATATCCCTGAGACGACAAATAGGAAATTTGCAGGCTATAAGCATACACAATGATTTGACATTAATCATTCCAATTTGGAGCTCCTCCTCTGCTGTATATATACACTTGAAGGTTATTCCCTGCAGAAGAATAACCACTCTGACAAACACAACTTTTTAATGGGGTAAATGTAATAAACCAAGACACCATTACCCTGTTTATGGGAAAATAGTACTTAATCAAGACTATTGATATGATGCTTTCTAAAGAACTGCTTGCCTCACATTCAAGCATTTTTTTAGTAATTTGAGTGGGTGTGGAGGTTAAGTATTTACACAGTACAAAAAATGTAGGTGATTATTTTGAAAATCTTTTAACAATTATTAGGAAGAAAGGAGGAGTCTTATTAATCCGTTGTCCTGTGTTATATAGAAATGATACAACTGTACACTGCAATGAGCAAGAAACAGATTTGTTCAAAAATTACTTCTATTCTGCATATAAGTAAACACACCATAACAGCACCCAATGGAGTGATGAATAGGTCTCCTCCTTTCTTCATTCTTCTTCTTCCTTCTCTTCGCTTTTGTCATGCTTTCTCAATCCATGTAAATATAAATATATATCCTCATAACACCAGTTTGGGGAAAGGAAGCAGTGTTTCAGTTTTGTAGAGACAGCAAAGTATAAATGTGAAGCCCAGGGTCACAGAGGAAGTCTCTGACTGAGCTGGGTAATGGAATATGGTTTTCAGTGTTTCAGATCAGTACTTCATTCACAAGATATTTCAGCCTCCTAATAAAGATTTGTCACCAGCAAATGAAATGCTGTTGGCAGGTGGATAAAAATAGTTCTTTTCTTCACTTTACAGATGGTAGAAAGATTCTTAAAAAGTTTCAGGGGCATGCATATGAAAACTTCAGAATTACAATTTACAGAATAATATACACCTGTAAGCCACAAAGCAATACAGTAGGTAGTATTAAAAATGATCAAAACAGAAGTCATATGGGCTTAATGAAAACTTTGCACTAAGCATAGTATACCACATCTGCCCAACTTCTTGACAAGATCTTTGCTCCTTTATAGCCATTTATGCCAGACCCGGACAGCAGATAAGCTTTATATTATGTGATGGTAGAAAACAGCTTAGGCAGCAGGCAGAGCTACACTGGGATTGGTTCAGGCTTATCAGACACCAGCTAGGCAGCGCTCCAATACACTGCAGCTCAGCTCTGGCATATTCCAGCAACAGCACATCAAGGACCTTGACACTGAGGATGCTTCAGAGAGACATAAAAGGTTCGTAAATGCTTGGTACCTATTCACTGTGTGAAAGCGGGAACTGGGAAAAAGTTGGTGTCTGTTGGAGCAGACTCCTGTTTGGGAAGCAGTGAGCTTTGCCCAGAGGTCTCGCTAGCAATCTAGACCTTTCAGCTCCAGGGACCAACAAAAACAAGCAGAGAGAAACATACTAAAGAAAACTAATATGCAGTTTGCTTAGGGTGTCCCAAAGGCAAAGAGCAGTTACTGTACTTTAAAATCTCTTCATATATAAACTAAACTCAAATCCTCTCTCCATGCACAGGACACTGGAAGTATTGTCAGCAACAAAGGATATAAAAAGAAGACAAAACCAAAATGTGTCCTATTTTTGTCCTGTATTAATAATAGTTAGATAATTTGTCTTTGTTTTGTATTCTATCAAAGCATCAAGTTTTGAGAAATGATTAGCACCTGTTTTCTTAACTGCCTTCAAAGGGAGTTGTAGGTGGTGCCCAGAATCTCTTAGAACTTACTGCTGTAATTAAATAAAGAAAGTTAATCCTGCTCTGTATTCATTTGCTCTGTATGAGGAGCAGAGTGCTTAGGAGCATGTACGGGAGAGAGTGAAAACCACAGTGGAATAAGGGTATTATTTTAAAGTAAATCATTTACGTTTTCCAAGTGTCTTCCAGTACCCAAGACAGGTCCTCCTCCATCTTTTCACTCAGACTATTTCTCTCCTCTTTCTGCTTATAAAAATAGAGATTAGGAGGGCTATACCATAACCTTCTGAGGTGTAATTGCCAGCATTAAAATTGCCACTTGAAAACTCATGGATTATATGTAAAATAGCGCTAAATTTTAAGCCTTAAGAGCTTTGCAGTTCTGGAGGCAGATCTCTTTATCTAGGGCTTCCAAAGGACGTTCAACTCTACAAGCAGATTGCTCAGAAACTGGGTGGGGAAGAGAAAAGATAAAGTGTATCTGGTTCATATTTGTTTGAGAAGCAGGGAAATTTATTTCTGAATGCTTTTTAATTTAGGTGACATAAGGATTTCCTCAGTTCCAATACAAACCAGTTTGTCAAACCCATATTTAATCTAAGAAGTAGAGCAGGATACATAGTTTGTATGTGATCCACACAATTTCAACAGAAAGACCACTTTATTTGTTCTATAAAACATGCCCAACCTGTATTTTATGAGTTATATCATATATTTCCTTTCTCCTTCAGGAGATCGCCTGGTGCCTCTGTGACATCTCAATACCTACACAAGTCTTCTACATAAGTAAAGCCAGGAGAAACTTGTTATTTGAAAAACTGACATTATCCATTCAGTTTTTTCAGCTTGTTAGTTTGATTTTGAACTAAAGCTGTATTCTTTCCTCTCCTCACCTCACAGTTACAACTGCAGATTACATGTGAAAGAAAAGTTCTCCAGTCTAATTTTCAAGGGCAAAAAGGCTGCAATAGCACCCAGAGCAAAGTGTCTGATATAAGCAAAAACCGAAACAAAAATATCAGTGTGCTGCTAACAAGAACATGGCTGAAGAGTACAGAGTTTCGCTTTCATGCGTAGGCCCAAAGGAGAAAACTACTATGTTAGCATCATGTTTAGATAAAGATAGGCCTCCAGGGAAACAGCTCAGGTACACAAGGAGGTAAGAATTAAGCTGTGCTGGAACTCTTTTAGGGGGGGAAAAATGTTCTTTATATTCTGACTTGCCTTCCGTATAGAATAATAGGAAAACACCCTTGTTTCAGCCAATGCCACAATATCCCACACCAAGAAAACATATTCAGTCCAGTGCAACATACCATGCTACTGAATATTTTCTTCACTTTTTTTTTTCAGTCTAAATAGCCTCATTGACATATGTAGCATGAAAACTTTTCAAAGCATAAAAAGATAAGGAAAGGCAATACTGAATGCATGACTAGAGTTACATGGCTCATCAGAATATTCATACTGAAAGTAAAAAAGTGAGCAGAAGCACTAGTAGACCGTAAATATATGTCTCTAGCATAAGAAAGAAGAGGAGATGAAGACAGAGATAACAGAGTCTTACTTAACATGTGTGGCTTGTTTTAATGACGAAAGTGTATAGTTAGAGATGAATGTGCAAAATAAAAAAGTGTATCTACAAATTACACAAATCAGAGAAGTACCAAAAACTAACCAGGATATTTGAGGTTCCCAAAAACTCTGAAAACTGCTTGCTAACAATATTTTATCCAAAAAGAGGAAAAAAATAAGGGTAGTCTTTCACAAATGGTTTTGGTTTGCCTTTTTTAATGCTAATGACAAAACGGGAAAACTTTGAATGGCAAGTTAATGAATCTTTAAATCTTTTTTGTCAGCAGAGATTACATTACTGCAGAAAAGCACACCCAAAAATTCTTACTATATTCATTATGCACAGACACTGGCTGAGACTTCATTTCAGGAAACGGGGTTTATATCCTTGTTTCACCTATGAGCTGGAGCAAAGCTCTTGGGCGCTTCAGCTTTCCCATCTGCAAAAAGACGTGATTAAATTGTTTTATGTGGTGGCTGAGCCAGTGATGAAAAGCAATACATGAAGACAAAGTGTTATTATAAAACTACAAAAGTATGTGTAAGTTATGAAAATACATTTGACACCAGGTAACTTCTTGTTTTTTATGATTCACATGCAGTAAGCTTATCGATGTAACCACAATAGTGGAACTACATGGTAAGGGAGAAATTTGACCCAATACCTAAATTATGATTAAGCAGTTATATAATAAGGAAAGAGCAATTTTTCTTTCAAATAGTACTTTGATCCATTAATTTTAAATTGCTTATTGGAACTATTTAGAAATGTTTTTATTTTTATTTTAAAATTATCAGAAAATATAGGGTTAAGCAGAGCAAATATATTGCATAGGATTTCACAATGATCTATCCAGTGTCTAGTAAGATTTAGATTTTCATTTCTGAATGAAAAATAGAGAATAAGCTTACTAAATTTACAAATTACTCCAAGATGGAGGGGCCACATGTACACAGGAGCTCAGGATAATAATTCAAAATGTTTTAATTGGAGCTACACCCTGGAAAATGGGGAATGCAATTCAAAATATCTTGAACGTGTAAGGATTCAAAGTGAGGATGGAGGATGGCTATTCAAATAACTGTTCAAATAAAAAGGACATAGGTATTACAAAACTGCATGTCAGCTGTGTCACACTGTTACAGAAAAGGAGACAAATACTTGTAAAATGTAGTAAAAGCAATCTTGTTTGTAAGACATTAAGTAATTCTTCAGACTTTCTTAGTATCTGCTGTTTCCCAAAGCATTCTGAGTTTGGATGCTGCATTTCAGGAAGACATGGATCAACTGTAGAGAGTCCAAAGATGAGTACTGAGAAACAGCAGAGGTCTGGAAAATCTGATTGATGAAGACACACCAAAAGCATTGTGGCAGGAGACATCGGCCTGCAAATGTCTATAAACCAGTTATAAAGAAGAAGAGAATAAACTCATTTTCTTGTCATGTGTCAGAACAGAGAATAGCCAGCTGAAATGGAGGAAGGGAGATTGAGATTAGTTTCAACAAGGCACAGAATGACCGGAAATGAATGGCAAAGGAAAATACTCAATTTCAATCCTTGCAGCTTTAAAACCAAAACAGAACAAAACACAACAAAACAAAACCCTGATTTGATGTAACAGATCCTGATTCTGAGGGGGAAATTGTCAACATGACACTTGAGGTACTTACCACACCTATGATCTGTGATTTCTGTGTTCATAATAATTGGAGAGAACTCCAAATCTGAATTAACTCCACTGAAGACATCTGAGTCACTATGGTTTTATATTAATGAACCTTAAAGCAGAAACCGGCCTAAAATGGCTAAAAGTCCCCACAATTTTTTCTTCTTGTTTCCAAATGGATGTTCATCTCTCTTGAGTCCACCAGTACCTTTCCTACAAATATGTCCTTCCAGCTGCTCTGTGCTACTGACTCTTGTTTCAACAAAACAGCAAGAATTCTTAGGCATATGCTGTGCGCTCAGGGAAAAACTTCTTGGGGGTTTTATTGTACTATGCACCTGTAAACAGTAGGAGTTGACAGTTTTGATTTCCCAGAGAACTGTAAGTGGGTGACAAAGATCAATGACTGTTTCATCCCCAACTTCAGCTGTATTCCAGGCATCAAATTGTTGAGAACTGAGGCACCTGGAAGCCCAACTCTCCTTTTCACGGGGGGGGCAGGGAGCCTAGCCACCGTCATCCAAGGGTGCCCAGCGGATTTCTCAATGGATTGCAAAATAAGATGTTCAATGGACAGCGTGACTGTGAAATATTTTCTTAAGGTGTTAGTGATATCTTCTACTTCTTTTAATCTGTTAGAGATTGTTTTGGAGAAGGTGTGATAAACAGTACACCCTTTTTCGTTCTCTCTTCATAACACTCTCCTGTGAATTTCAGGCAAACAGTATTGTTTTCAATAAAAATCTGATGGAACAGAAACTTAGTAAAATCTTTTCTTGTTCTTTTTGTTATTATTTGCTTTCCTCAAGAGCTCATGCTTCAGTTATTAAACTTTTCAGAGGAGAGGAAAAAAAAAAAAAGTTGTGCTGCTAGTTATTTTTATGTGTTTAAAGTAAATTTCAAAAGACATTTCTAATGGAAAGGTTGAAAATGTGATCTGGTCCCAAGAAAGCACTGTAAAGTCATCTGAGAGCAGCTCAGATAGAAAATAATTCAGTATATTAACAGAAAATCTACATGCATCTAACTTTTATTGTGTGAATAAGTCAGTCACAGGAAGTGTAGGAGGATCTCACTAAAATGACAGCAATGTCACACAACCTCAAATTTAATTACTTCAGTTCAAAAGTCCTTTGGTCCAACTGATAATTGACTTCCTCTAACGATGGCAGAGTGGATAATCTTTTTTTTCATTATGTCTTTGTAGCTTTTTATTTGGTAACTTGAAGAGCAATTTTTATCAAAGTAATCTTATAAGCTTTTAAAATACCAGTTTTGATAGAACCTTAAGTATACTCCACTGTTCAAAGGCAGATTGGGATGCTTTGCTATTGTTATATAGAAAAATTTTGTATGTCCCAATTGACCTGCTATAGCTAATAAATAGATTTTTAAAAGATCAAACTATGGCCTCTTATCAGCAATATAGTATCATTTTGAAATGTGACAGAAAGCGAAAGGATTGACTGAAGCATATCATATTCTGGGTCCTATTGTTACTATGTAAACAGGACATGTCTTTTGTTATTGTTATACTGGCTTTGAAAACTTTTGCACTTGGAAATTTAATTAGTAAAGTTAAGTCTTTTTCTGAAATGCAGCTAGCTAGACTGACACCTTATTTAACAGTTGTGTGTATTCAATTCATAGCTACCTACTATTAACATGCATTCTCAAGCTTTTCCCTTTTTCAGATCAACTTTTTGAAGGAGGCTGGGAAGAATCATCCATTTTTAATACACATTGACAATAAAAACAACTTTGCTGGCCAAAACTAAGCAACATGGTGCAAATATTTGTCAGTCTTCTCCAAGAATGAACTTTCCATTAAATCTTTTTTGTTGGTATTTCCAAAAGTTTGCTTTCTTTATTAAAAATCTTGGGATGATTTCTGAATGCTGCATTACTGTTATTCCCCATATAGATGCTTTAGGACAGTTCAGACCTCACGACCAGCTGCCATATTTGCTTATCTCAGAGGAAAACTGAGATAGTCTCCTGCTAGAAAGAATTAGATGATTGGAGTATTTTCTATATTTATAATATTTCGTAATGGAAGAGACCCACATAGAAGTATACTAGCTTGATAGTCCATTTATCTAATTAAAAATTACTAGTTATCCAGTGGAAGTGAGAACATTTCTCATTATTAAAGAAGACCAATATTCTTCATTCTTAGACCCATCTTCCCATCACTTGCAACTTCATTAAATTTAGTGTCAAGATAAGATTTCCATATGGGTTATATCTATTAGGCTTGGTTTTATTATCTTTTGTGATGATTTTCAGTCATTTTAGAGAATGAAACAAAGGGAAAATATACTGTTAATCCCTTACTGAAATGTTAGGTATATTTTTTTAATGTGGCTCCTACTATTATAACTGATAAGACTTGAAATTTAGTATGGAACCCTGTCCAAGTCACAGACATTCCTTCAGATATTTTGGGGTAAAATCTGCTCCAGATTTGCCTTTGGTAAAGGCAGTTTGCACACATTCAGTAGAAAGTATTTACAGTTCATGCTAAATCTCTTAAAGCTCACATGTGAACATGAGCTAGTTGAGAGCGTTGCATTCCCTTCAGAGTTGCATGTCTGAGCATCTGTAACTAGGACCATAAACAACTGCTTAAGACTGCAGATTTCAGTAAGAAATATAGGCTTTATCCATCCCCTGCTTTATGCTTCCCTGTTGACGCGGAAGTCATGGACCCACCTCACGATCAATATGATCAGGCGAAAGCCAGTTTATTGTTAGAATACACACATATTTATAGTTATATTTCTGCAAAGTCATTGTCCACGCACACAAGCA
>JANXJC010000031.1:26820129-26832947 GCA_027564655.1 Leptodon cayanensis
TCCGTTTTCTCCCCAGGGCGAGACCCTGGCGATGCGTCGTTTTCCCTAGATTGTCGCAGCGGAGAAAGTGCGGCATTAGAAACCAAAACTTAGAGCACAATGCTCTTGCCATACAAGTCAATATGCGATCATAACACAATACTTGCACAATAGTACATTATTACATGGTCAGGTTGCAGGTAAGGGGGGAGATTCCCTTCTTCCCTAACAGCCTTCAATTACTAGCAATGGTCAAGTTCCTGTTTGCTCCAAAATCAAGTTTATATTCCTGCTAGAGGGAGGATGGAGTAATAGATGGACCCAGCAGTCAACTCATCATTGCAGCTTTCTTATAGCAGTCAGTTGAAGGTCTGCTAGTACAGAGCCTGTGATCAATTTTAAATATAATTATCTAGCACAGGAAGGCTTGAGCTCTTGAGAAGTTCAGTTCCAAAATCAGTTAATCTCAAATGTAGAAAAGGTCAACATGAACAAACCAGGAACAATGAAGCAATAAAATCCAATCCTGTTAAGTGAAGAAAGTTAATAGAAAAAGTAATCTATACATATGTTTTTTCATACTGTAAAACAAGAAAACATGCCCTGTACTTTAAAAAAAAATGAAGCATGGCAGGTCAATTTTAAAGCAGCAAAAGTACTAAAGAACACAGGTGCTAAACAAAATTCAGTTTTAATCAAGTGGTAAAGACGAAAGCTTCCAGGCTACCACCCATCATGCTGATGCTTTTCGTATCAAAACCTTAAAATAAATTGAGAGAGATAGGCAGTTTATGTTTAGGAAGACATTTAGAGGCAAAGGAGACTCCTGCCACTTCTTCATTTATTGTAAATGTATTAGGAGCTAATTCAATGGGCCAAAATTTCCAACAGTGCTATAATAATGTACACTATTATAGCAAAATGATGAATAGCGTTAGAATCAAAGGTAAGGTGAAATAAATCTGCATCTTCTATTCAATTTTCCTGCTAATAAACATTTGTCCCTTAAAGCACAATTTCAAGTGTGTAGTTCAGTTTAAATATCTGGAGAGACAGATACTTCATCTATTTTCTTGAGATTGTAATCCACTCCCTTACAAACTGCTGAGAATCTTTCCTTGACATTCAGCCCGTATCTCAGAACAGAAGCAATCAAGTCTGTCTTGAGACACTTCCCTTCATCTACCCTTAACGCCCTCTGACTGTTTATCCAAATAGCAAAGTCAAGAACCACCTCAGTACAAAGATGTTTCTAAAACAAAGAAAAAGTCTGGATTCTAAGAAAATAAATTACCTTATTCTTATTTTATTATTTTGGTTTTCAGTGAAATTGTAGCACTTGACTTGGAATACAGTGCTTTGTGGTAAATAGGGCCCCCTTAGGCTCTTTCCCTGAAGAGAAATTTAAGAGCCAAAAAAGAATTATTTTGTTGAACTACATAAAACTCAGAGACAGATCTTCATCTAATATAAAACTTTCTGTATGCATTAACTTGAGTGAAGCTCAGCCAAGTTATGATCTGAGGATTTGGACCATTAAGTTTAGTAGTCTTTTGTATGGGGTAATCACTATTGAATAAACATTATCATTTGTAATATAAAAATGCCCCTGAATATGACTTTTACTGGACTTTCCTTAGCTACTTCTCTTAATGATTTTACATTGTGAAAGGAATGTTTTTAGATTAAAGTGACATGACAGTGATGAACATACATTTGTTCATGCTGGCATAAATATTTTGACAACATTAAGTTTCTGGATAAAGCTCATAAGTATGTGAAGATCACCACGGTCCTTTTTGGATAATGGCCAGTCTCAAGTCCAGACATGAAATTCCCTGCAATATATCAGTCTGAGAATATTCCAGAGAGATCACAAAAGTGACATATGTAATTTATGACCCCTAGAAAACCTGTGAAGAAGAAATCATTTTCAGCCAGATAGGATTTAGGGCCTGAAGAAATAGTTATAGAGGTTCAGTAGCTCAGAGTTGAGACTTCTGTATCTCTTGACATCACTTACATCAAGCAATGAGCAATGGACCCACTCAAGATCCTTTTCTACTTTATCTCACTGAGCCTTCACCTTCCACATAATTTTTCCATTCACATAAGTAAAATCAACAGATCACACACCTGGAAATAAACCACCTGCAAAAAAAGAACTCACAGCTGTGTCACATATCTTCCTTACTTGAACATCTCAGCAGAAATCAAACATCTCTGGGCATGTGTCTGATGAGGCTTCTGTGACGGAGAACTTTCTGACTGAGCCTATAAATTGGCTATTGCTGTCTGCAACACAGTGTAAGAAATGAGCTAGATATAAACCTCATAGGAGTCATGTTGCTTTGATAAAATTGTTTGTTTTCCATAGTTTTTGTCAATATGACATTACATAATTATTCATTCTTGTATCTCAAGCCCACCATCTAATACAGGCAATACAATACAGTTTGTGTGGTCCATAAGACATTGCAACAGCAAAACAAAGCAGTACCATCTGCTTAACCTAATGCCTGATCAGTAGTCCTAAGGATTTTAGAAAGACCATTTGCTATAGGTGAGCATAGCAAAAGCACAAGTCTTTGCAGTATAGAAGAGTTATGATGGAAAAATGTCTGGTCAATGACTGAAGCTTCTGAGCTCCAACACAATATAGCAGTAGCAACAACAATAGCAAGGGATATGAGTGTAACCAGATTTACAGAGAATTTGATTTGTACAATAGTTCTCAATGCATTGATTTTAATTTTCAGTCAGCCATTTAATATACTTTGTGAATTGTAACTTATGAGTTGGTTTAGAATGTAATTAATTTTTACAGAGGAAAAACTTTAAAAAAATAAAAGCCTATAAAAAACACTTTAACAAAACTTTGAAATTAAATGCCGCTTTGAATCAAGCGATATATTTCATTAAAAAACTATAAAGTAATTAGATTTTTCAAAAAGGATTTTTTCCTGATGAAAATGTTACTCATTAATGATTTAAAATCTCAACATGTAATTAAAAGATGACTGAAATATAGTAAAAATTAAGAAAATATTAAAATTTAAAAAAGCAAAAACATTGAACTCTTTTCAGAAATTTCAGTGAAAGTATAATGTTCCTTACTCATGGAACAGCCTTGGGACTGTGTACTAATTATTTTGGTGTATATTGTATATAAATATCTACATGAATATGTAAATATATGGAGGAAATGGATATTGCATCCCTAGTTACAGAAGGGTCAACAGAATATTTAAGGATAATTGGCAGTTCTCTGATCCAAAGACATTTCTTTGATCAAAAATGAGTAAATTCAGACAGAAACCCACCTCCAATAGTAGCGAAGTGCATCCAGTGGATGAACAAAGAAGT
Source organism: Leptodon cayanensis (assembly GCA_027564655.1). Lineage (NCBI taxonomy): Eukaryota > Metazoa > Chordata > Aves > Accipitriformes > Accipitridae > Leptodon > Leptodon cayanensis. The sequence goes on from JANXJC010000031.1 coordinate 26,823,475, forward strand.
GAATGAATGATCTTCCTTTGGACAGAAACTCCTAAAGGAATGTAGAGGCAGAAGAGGGGACAAAAACAAGGGGCCCATTTTATGGTTTTGGAAACTATACTTGAAGAAAGAAGAAGCAGTGAAGGTACTATTGGAAAGACTTGTAATTATATGACCTATGTATTTTTAAAAGTAGAAATCTGAAAGACTTGCCATCTTCAGAAACTCAACATCAATCAGTGTGTACAGTGTGCACATCATGCATACAGCTGTTTAAAGCTGCTTAAAAGCATAGTAAAATCTCAGTAATGTCAGAAGGTCAAGATACCTTTGGTATACTAGTATAGATCACTTGACCTGTGTTTAACAAAGCATTAATTACGGTAACTTCTACAGTGTGAAGCACAAAAAAATAACGTAAAGGTTCTTGAAAGATGTTTATAATAGGCATGCATTTTTATAGCCTATCATTTAACATATGCATACGAGTTGTTGATGTTATGGTTTTATAGTTAGATGGAAATTACCAGAAGATCTGTTTTGTGAATCTCTAACAGTAAAATCTACACAATGCCGAACTTTAAATTTAACTTTGTAATATTAATGTCACCTGGAGAAGTCCTACTTTTTAGCAAAGCTAATGGAAATGTGAAAAGCTATTTTTTCATAGGTATGATGAGAAAAAAATACCAAACTTATTTCTTTAGAAAAGCTATGAACCTTAATTTCCAGTTACTCTAAGGGCTACTCATCATGGCTCAGTTAAACCATTTCAAGTCCTATTTTCATGACTAGTGGGATATAACAAGCTTCACTGTGAAAAAAATAAATGACAAATTAATGATCTTTATCACCCTCAATATAACACATGATTTCTCTAATTATTAGAGAAGGGCAGCTTTTCAAAGCTTTCAAAATATTGATAATCTCCTAAACTGAAAATAGGCCAGATGGCATTTGACAGGACTCCTAATTTACCATGTCAAAAATGCAAGATTAATGAGTATTTGCTCTACAGGGTCTGTGAGTTATAGTCTAGCTGAAACGTTACTTTTGAACATATGTTTATTATGAATACCACCACCACCACCACCTTTTTTTTGCTTATCAACTCTCCTTTACATACCAAAAATCTCCAGTCATCTTTCTCTTAAAACTTTAACCAGTAAATGATTTGTTGGCTCAAACACATACCAAAATGCTACACTCTAAGTAGCCTTGATGACTTTAGATTAAAATTATAGATATCATCATGATACTTAAGGTACTTATTTACTGAAAAACGAACTCATCCATCCCACGCTGTTAGCTGTGGCTCCTTTGTCCTGTGATGTGGTCAGACCTGGACATCAGTCACCACTGCCTACACGTCTGAATACAATACGTCTCCAAAAGTATGCACGCATATCATATATAAGTACTTCACTAGTTCTAATAATAGAGCTGCTTTCAGTGCCTAGTGTGTACTTTTGTAAATAGCAAAGCATTAGGAAATGATACTTTTGAAAAATAAAAGTGAACTTGTTTATTTTCATCTCCTTCAGTAACAATGGTGCAGTTCATACGCATATTGCACTAGAACTTAAGGGCAACTAAAGCAGTTCACTGATGATTATAGTAGCAAAGTTTATGACCAAAGGGATAATTATGCTATAAAATCAGATTGTACTGCTCATGTACTTATAATTTGCCTTGATAACCAGAAATCTCTAATTTCCCTAAATTTTACGCGTGGTCCTACCTGCCAATAAATGTGATTTTCCAGCTCCTTGCTAAGCTGTATTTCAATCAAATGTCAGCACCTATTAGATTAACCAACACGGCATTAGGGATAAGGAGGTCAAATAATCCACCCAGCTGTAATGTGACTTGGTAAGTATGCAGTGGCTAAGGAATCACAGAAAAAAATTGCATGACTTCAACCTATCCTAATGTGTAATGGAGCAGAAATCATATTTTTTGCTGATTGTACTGATCAGAGTTCTGGATCAATGGACATTTCACCATAGTTCTGAAAATATCACAGCAGGAGTTTAGTCTAAATATAGTCTTAACCTTAATATGTCCCCTCTTCAGCTGATGCTAATATTAATTGGCAATCAACATCAAGATGCAGTTGAAGGAGGAAAAAAAGACAAAAAGTCAGAAGCAGAGCAGTGTCTGAAAACTTTAAAGTTTCAATAAATAATTGATGAAAACAGAACTACTTGCCTTAAAGTAAATAGGCAGTGAGACTCCAAGGTGAGTTAAGCCTCACCATCCACTTTTCTTAAACAATCAGTATATTTCCTATTTTGTTTTAACATTCCTGATATCTAAGCACACTTTGTTGTCCTGTCAAACTGACCCTATTAACTTACTGAGGTGACAATCAGGACAGAAATCACATAGCTTAATTAAGAAATTTGGTTCTCTTTCAAAAAAAGATAGTTGATAAGGAAACTGCATTGAATGCACTGTGCAGCACAGAAGGACTGCGAGACTACAGTCTGTCTGGTTGTGCTGATCAACCACTTAGATTTTCATCCTACTATTTCCTCCCCAGGGAAAAGATAAATACGTGCCATGATATTTTACCTGTTTTGCAAAGGACAGAAAGTTCCACAGAATGACAGAGTATGATTTTCACATGAAATCTATTTAATTTAAGAACAATCACGGGTTTCGGATGTGGTACCCAGTCTGCCAGAGCAACTTTATGCTCATTAGAGTACATGTTTTCTTAGCCTGGTGCCTAAATCAATATTTAGAATGAGACTTCAGGCAAAGGTAGATAGAAGTAGGGACTACCATTACCTTTCATTTGCTGTGTCTGTTTCAGATTCATTGTCTATTTTTTAAATTAAAACTGTCTATTATTATAGAGTAAATATTCAAATAATATTTTTATCATAAATTCTTCAGGTTAATACTGCTGATACTAACTTTCACTATAACATATAAGCTTTCACCCTGGAGGTAGTGGTATATATGCTTAATTTCAAGCATATGAACAGCAAAATTATAAATTACTAGGATACATAAAAGGAGCACTTGAATATGGTTCATTCAGTCAACAGGAGCATTCAAGTATTTTTAAGAAAAAAATAAAGATACATCCTAGTTATACCAAAAATACAGAGTGTTGCATTTGTACCCATTGAAATGTAGAAGATCTCATGATATACGGGTGAGTTTGACATTGCTTTGTTTAACTCAGCAACTTGTTGGTCTAATCTTGTTTCCTATAGTAAGTCATTTCCCTTTCAGGCTCATCTTTATTCTTCCCAGCTTGTTTTTTCTCAGTAGAAATTCACGAGAAAATTCATATCATTTTAGTTTGTTTAGCAGCTAAGATAATAATTATTTTTTAAAATAGTACATACTATATATGTGGTTAACGCTTCGGCATTTTACTTACAGCTGAACCTGAAATAATTTGATTTCAGCTACAGAAGGAGGTATGGAACATTTAAGATGAACTTTATTATGGTTAGTGGACCATGTTATTAAATATATATTGTTCAAGAGACATATTTTTCCAATTCTGTTGCCTGTTAGGTTGCAAGGAACACTATGAATATTGATTTAATTGCATACCATGGGTTTGACCTAGACTTAAAATCGTTAACTGGAGTAACTAAATGCACAACTTTAGCACAAATAGCATATACATTACTTCAAAATAGCAGAAAAAGAATGAACAAAATGGTGGCACTTCTTTTTCTGAGCAGGCAATAGCCCGTCCCCTGCCCACCGCATTCACCAGCTGCAGAAAGGCCTACCTTCGACTGCATTCCTATACCTGATATCTGCTTCCTGCTTGGTTAGGCAGTTGGCTGAGGACAGTGAATTGAGGTAGAGCACCTTCCCTTGCCCTTTTGACAGCTGGATGCAAGACTGCTTAGAAATTAATGTGAATAATCTCACCTTCGGGAAACTTGGGAGCATCAGGTAACTAATTTTATGTTAAATACATGGTCTGAATTTTTAGCTTTGTCTGAAGAAAACTCAAGTATTCTTTCTAGGCAAAGTAAGAGATGAAGTAGCTGCAGTTTGCCTTAGCTTTTACTAGTTTCTAAGTAACTTCATGCAAAGGAAAATTTGCATTATATGGCTCTGCACTGACATATTCTTGCTATGCATAAATTTCCTTCTCTTTCCCCCGAAGATGGGTATAAAAGGTTATCTAGGTGAATGTTTCTCCTTAAAACTCTTTGGTGCCTATGGAAAAAGTCAATCCATATATTGACCGGCTGAGAAGAACATGAAATTCATTCTTGTATGAGTAGGAATGAAATATTTAGATGTCATAAATTCTGTATCTTGCTATCTTCACTTTGATTTGAAAATGGGCCACAATCATGTTACTAACAGTACAACAGTACTACACCACCTATCTTTCAGACCCATTTCTTTGAAAATTTGTCACAACTAGTATTTGGTCTAGATTGGATCTGCTGACAGATTAAGTTATCCTACAAAATCAGTCAGCCAACTGAGATGTTAACCATTCCTTATTATTTCTATGGAACTCCTACAAACATATCTTCAGGATGCATTTAATTGAGAAATATACATATTTATTTAGTTAATCATTACTTTTTGCACATTTTAATTATGGAGTGAACAAAGATCAGTTCAGGAAATCACATGAATTAGCGTGAGAAAATTTTTCTAGAAATAAATATAATCACAATCTGATTAGCTTTACTGGGGCTATAGAAACAGTAACTACTGATCAGCCACACTTTGTATAATTATGTAAAAATTGCTCTGTGGATTCAAACTAAGTGAAAGATTTACATTTTTAACACATTATTATTTTTTTTTTTGTCTCCATCACCTTTATTTTCTTCATCTTTTGTGCAGAATATCATGGGGAAAATGCTTGCAAATTTTGATTGTAACTTTTTCAACATTTACTTACAATAGAATAACTGTGAAACAGGAACAAAACAGAGCAAGAATATATGTTAAGATGCAGTTTGCACTTCCCAGACTGCAAAACAAACTCAGATACCACAGTAGAGACCCTTGACACTAAGGAAGTTTTTTAGGGACAGAATATGATAAAGTTACTCAAATACAAATAAAATTATGACATTAAAAATACTCTACAATACCTTTTTGTTATGATCATGATAAAATACTTTTGTTTCTTTAAGGAAATAATGCCTTAAGGTTTAATCTTACAAATCTGGATTAGATAACTCTGATTCACTGTGAAGACTGTAAAAATCTAAAAACCAGATGACTCTTCAAGTCCTCTGTTAAAGTATGGAGTTACAATATCGTAAGACAAGAATCCCTATTTTTACTTATCTAATTGAAGAACACATCATGTTTTATGAACACAACACCTATTTTCCATCCTATTTCCTAGGGTGGAAAAAAAGACAAATATTTGCCTAAGATGTGACAGATTTCTTCTGAAAGAGAAGGGAAACAAAGATTTCTGCCTCTCAGTGAGTACTACCATTGCCACATCTATTCATAATGATCTTTCCTGTGGGGAAAAAAAAAAACACCACCACCAACAACAACAACAAAAACAAACAAGCAACCAAAAAACCTTATCTTATATAGCCTTATTTTTATTTTCATGATTTCTGAAAAAAATCAGTAACCATGATCTGATGTTTATATTCAGTGCCTTTACATATTTTTCTTGTGCATTGTTCTGTATCAGAGTATATCTGGGCTGTTTTCCATATGACTTTAAATTTAAAGAAAAATCTTTAAACTGCCATTAAAAAAAACAGAGAATTTGACAAGGAAAGAGCAATAATATATTATATGAGATTCTGCCACTGCCTGAATCATGACATATATTTTATCAGAGGACTTGTTGTTCCAATCTTCTGTTGTGGTAAATACCAGAGTTTTTACCTGGAACTCTGAATGCCTGTGTCGCTTGCTCCCATAATGCAGAGAAATGTAAACAATATAGGTGAAATCCTCACACCACTGTAGATATGGGAAAAAGTAATATTGGTTTCAAAGAGTCCAAGATTTTAAAACTGAAGGACAGGAGTACATAGGTATATTAAAAGGAGGGTAAAGGATTATAAGCTGGGTCATTATGAAACCCTCCAGCCTCAGATATTTTTTATATTCCTGTAAATACAGCACTTCTGAGCTCTGAATTTATCATTTATTTCTTGACTTCTCTGAATTTCAACACAATGAGAAATGGCTGATGTTCCTCTATTAAGCACATGATTAACTTCTAAAAGGAGAGATTCATAACAAACCAACCTTATTGAGTTGAAGGGCACAGTAATTGAAAATCATCTAATGGTGTCTTTTTCCAGAGGAAAGCAAACAAAAATTCAGCAGCAGAGTAATGAATTTTGGAGTGACCATGAGCTGCTAAATGATCACAGGTGGCTGTTTCCACAAGAAAGCTATTTGTAATAGACTTTATATTAGCAGGAGGGAGATATAAGCTTTAAATACTTTTGAAATCTCACAAGTGTGAAAGACTTCATATATCATAACTGAAATAAAGGAAGGTGATTAATAATTGTCCTTTACCTAAATGAGTTGCCAGATGCACTGACTCTCAAGGGTAAAAAAAAAAAAAAAAAAAAAAAAGTTTAAAAAAAGTAATCTGGAAAAACATATTTGTGATGCAAAATTGCTCACAATTCTTCCTCTTAACCCTAGCAAGTTAAAAGTGAGTAATTCTTCAAAGACTGCTTTGTATTAAGAGCTCCAGCAGGGAGTCATACACCTCCTTATGGAATTTTAGGTTTCAAAGATAGCTGGGTTCACTGGTCTGTCTGGTTCAGCTTCTCCTGTTTAACATTCATGCAGTCATGCATAACAACACCACAGAAGTAATAGTATTGACCTGACTTCACTTCTTTCATATGCTTAAATAATTTGCTGAATTCAGGTGTTAAATTTACATTTATTACCTTACTACAAAGGCAAATGTTACTGTGTTACTGTTTGTATTTTTGTGGAAGAAGATTGGAGATTGGAGAAATTAAGTCTTCTAGTCAACAAATAGAAGCAGATGACAGATGCAACCCATCAGTTTCAAGGCAAGGCTGGACAGTGACTAATAGCAAATAGGGACTCTTTAGTTACAGGAGTCATGGCAGGAAAAAGTGGTGTTACAAGAGAAGGATTGTAGAGTTAATATAAATTTGAAGACACAAAAAAAAAATTGGGTAGCACCCTTGCTCCCTGAAGCTCCACTTTGTGACTGTGGTCATGATCATTTTCCACATCACTGCTCCACTGGAAAAGTCTAGTTCAAAGGTGTGGAGAGGAGATCAATGTCTATAATGGTGCCAGACTAATATGGTAGTTTTCTTACAGCCAGGCATACAGAGAAAAATCCTTGCCTCAGTTCTTACTTCCAAAAATTCTCTTCTATAAAAAACAAACATTGAAAGATAGCCTGTATTTTATTTTTCTTTTCTTCGGGACTGTCTAACTTTAGTCTTAAATATGGAAGTAGTTTTAAATATGGAAGTAGTTTCTTGCACTTTCACAGCCAGAAATGTTATGATACACATATTTGACCCACCACTTTATATCTCCTACTCATTCAGATATTGCGTATTTTGTTACTAGTGAAGTATCAGATTGCTCAAAAAATGAAAAGTTAACTTGACATTTTCTTGATATTTTAAACACAAACATACATAAATGTACATTACTTGCTTTTTCTATGTCCCCTAGTAATGAAACTTTTTATACTTCGTACTGATGTTTGCATTAATTGCACAAAATGGCATCAGTTAAGTAAAATGCATTGCTTCACTGTGGGCTTAACATGTATCACTTTTTCTTTTGTTTTCAGGTTTTATGATATCCATATTTCTTCAGCTGTGATCTTATTTGGCAGGTATTATCCTATGCATCCTAAGTGAGTGATGTTGCTTAAACAAAGAAAATTGTTGTCAAGTAAAAACTTCCACTTGTTAGCTATGTTTTTAGCTTGTCTCCTTAACCGGCCCTTAAACACTTTAAGCTAGACTCTATGTAAATAGTAGATGGGAAAAGTAATGCTCATATTTTACAAAACCTTTAATACTAAAAATATCTATTAGCAACAATAAATTTCATGGCAGTTTTCAAACTCATATATATGCCTTCTCAAACACAGACTGTGTCAAGGTGTCTGTTAGGATTAGTAAAAGGTGTTCAACTGAGCTTGAAATTTGCAATAGAATAAACAAAACGCTGATTTTTTACATTAATAAGAACTGCCAAGGACTCCCATCTTAATTTAATTAAATACACCTCTTATTATCTGTCTCTATAGTTTGATGTTCTGGTAATACCAGTGTTAGTGTGGGGCTGGACTGAATGCTAGTCTGATCCAGTGTAGATCTTTTTTTCTGAGTTATCCATAGCTATAAATTAATATAATTTTGTAGAAAGGACTGAAGCTCTCTGCTAAGTGCTGAGCAGTGCTACTGCATTCTGTAATGATGTCTAGTGCTGATGTGCTCTGACAGCTGTTTCTTGTAAGATTTTAACATAAGAGTTTTCAAATGAACACCCCTTATCAATTTTGTACATATCTTCCAATTCAGCTTTTTAAGGAGAATGTATCAGACTTAATGCAAATCTGGTTTTGAAAAATTACCTTTAAAAGAAAAAGAAAACACTGAGTGTGTAATTTGCGTTTCCTGCAACCGTTTCTGTTCAGGACTTACACAATATTTATCCTCCAACTATATATGGAATAAATAAAATGAGTGACCTGGAAACTACTTGAAAGAGCAGAGAGTTTTTTTGTAAAAGAAGCCTACTATACTTGATCTGTGGCTACCAAAGGACATTTTAGAAGATGGTGAGTTCTCCTTCTTCACTGCTAAAGGCCTAAATAAATTCTCTAGTTGCCATAACTTTCCTAATGTTCACCTAGTGAGGAACATGACAAAACCAATACATTACATCTTACCTTAGGAGTATCGCTCTTTGTGAAGTGTCTATTCCCTCATCTTCTGCCTATTCCTCCTATATGCAATTCAAACAGGGGCTGTCTAACCTGACTGTGATCCACCAAACTCAAGAACTGGCCTCAGGGCTTGCTGCAGACAAAATGGTTCCCAAATGCCCTTTCAAGAATTCATGTACAGGTCTACTACTGCAGTCCTAAAATATTACTAAAAATGTTTCTTGACAAGTTCTTACAAGGGTTTATTAGGAAGGGACACTACTTATTGCTCCTGCTTGACCAGCCTGATCTCCTTCTACGATGAGGTGATCCACCTAGTGGATGAGCGAAAGGCTGTGGATGTTGTCTACATAGACTTTAGTAAGGCCTTTGACAAGTCTCTCATGACATACTCCTTGAGAAGCTGGTGGTTCATTGCTTAGACAAGTGTACTCTTTGCTGGGTAAAAAACTGGCTGGATGGACAGCCCAGAGGGTTGCAGTGAATGGAGTTAAATACAATTGGCAGCTGGTCACAAGTGGTGTTCCCCAGGGCTCAGTATTGGGGCCAGTTCTGTTTAATATCTTTATTAATGATCTGGACGAGG
>JANXJC010000031.1:26836520-26847367 GCA_027564655.1 Leptodon cayanensis
TTGTTGTTCCTCAACCCTCAGCAACCCCACAATCGAAGGGTCTTGAGAGAGACCAGGCAAGGTAGACAGCTGTTCAAGGCCCTCTGTCTCCAACAGCTAACCCAGTGGCAGTATGCCATCAGCTAGACTGGTGTAGGTAACACAGAACACTTGCCAGTCTTCTGTAATTAAAACTAATAATCCTACAGATTTTCCTTGTGAACGGGGCCCTGCAAATACTCATTTCATGCAGTGAGGAAAAGTGAGATGTTCTGATCAGTCTTTCTTCCTCAAGAGATCATTGGGGGGGAGGCGGGCCTTGGCACATCTGAGAAAGCGTGAGAAAGGGCAAAATGTTTCCCAGCAGTGACTGTGGGAGCACTTGACTCAGTGACCACCTGTGGAAACAGGGATATTATTGCTCTGGTTGGCAGAAAGCCATGGGAACAGAGAGGTTCCTAGCGAAATAATCATGTTGAAAGAACACGGGGCTAAGAGTAGTGTAGAGATAAGATAGTTGCTGCTGAGTGGAAGATTTTGGAGTTTCTGCCTATAATGCTGGCTGTTGCATCGGCCACAACTAGCATATAAAAGGACTCATTTTGTTAAATAAAAGGTCTTCATTTGCAACCAGCTTTGAAGTCCGTTTTCTATTGCAACATATGATGCCCGAGGAGGCTGAGGATCCTAAGGCCTGAGACGCAGTGGGTTCGACTGCACCGGTGGCAAGCCCAGCTGAACTTCTCAAACTGCTGAAAGGAAGCAGAAGACTGCGCAGCCAAATCACCTCTCGCTGGATGACAGGTGAGCAGCTGGGAACAACGAGGAGTGAAATGTCCTGGGAAGAGAAAACTGTATATAGTATGATGCAGCAGCTCCTACAAAAGTATCAAGTCCCTATAACTGAGCATAATTTGAAAGTGCTGCTAAAATGGACAAAGGCAATGTGCCCTGATCTCGACCTTGTAACTATCTTTGGTCCTGAACAGTGGGTCACGATAGGAGTCAAGCTCTGCTATGCAGCAACTTGAGATGACAACATTGCTCAATCCCTATTACAGGCTTGGAGAACTGTTTTTGACTGCTTAAAGAAACATGTTGGGACTGGCCCAGAACAGAGCTCTGCTGCTGCAGAAGCTCCAGGTCCTGAAGTCCCTGGACTCTCTGCTCCAATATTGGAACCTTCGACTCCACCGTTGGTAGGAGCAGTTGTGGAGGCAGAAGAGGGTACTTATGAGGATGATAATCCTTTTGACCCCTGAAGCTGCACCAGACTTATATCCTTCTGATCCCCATGATGTTTAGGGAAAAATTAAACAGGAGGCTGCTAAGGCAGGGGACACTGACATTTTACAAAAACTGCAAGCTTTTCCAGTTACCTATGAAGCCAATCGCCAGACCCAATGGCAGGGTCTGCAATTTTCTATTATCAAAGAGATGCGCCAAACTGTGAAAAAAATGGGTTAAAATCTCCATTTACTATGAATTTTTTAAGATCTGTTTTCGAGAGCTATGTGCTATGTCCACATGATTGTGACACAATTAGCCAGTTGATTTTGTCTAATACGCAATATATGTTGTGGCAATCTCAATGGAAAAGGCTAGCAGAACAGGCTGCCCTTGACAATTTGAATCTTCCCCGTGATAATCCGTTGTGACTAATCGGGATTGATGCTTTAATGGGGGAAGGTATCTATGCAGTACCTGCTGCTCAGGTCAGGCTGGATATCGGGGCATTAACTCAGTCAAAACAGTTAGCCTTCAGAGCGCTTTTTAATGTTCCTGAAGGTGGCAGACCTGAACAGTCTTTTGCAGCAATTCGGCAGGGTCCTCAGGAGCCTTTTACATCATTTTTAGACAAACTTAAAGGTGCAGTAGATAAACAAGTTGAAAATGAGGAAGCAAAGAAAATCTTGTTAGAACAATTGCCTATTGAAAATGCGAATGCCAATTGTCAAAAAGTTTTACGCTCATTGCGAAACCCTGATCTTATAGACATGATAGAAGCCTGCCAAAACATACTTATCAGGCGGGACTCATGGCTGAGGCATTTGCAGCTATGTATGTCAGTTCCCAAACATGTTTTTCTTGTGGGAAGAAGGGATGCGTACGCCGTGAATGTCCAAAAAGTGGAGATTGTTACATGATTTGAGACATATTAATGCGGTATTAGGAGACATGGGTCCTTTACAACCAGGACTCCCACCTCCCACTATGATTCCAAAAGATTGGTGTTTAACAGTAATTGATTTGAAGGACTGTCTTTTTATGATTCCTCTAGATCCACGTGATGCCCCCAAATTTGCTTTTTCTATTCCTTCTGTTAATACTTCTGAACCGAATAAACGGTATCATTGGGCAGTGTTGCCACAGGGTATGAAAAACAGCCCTGCCATTTGCCAATGGTTTGTAGCAAGGGGTCTTTCTCCTGCTCGAGAGAAATTGCCTAATGCTGTAATTTATCATTATATGGATGATATTCTTGTAGCAACACGGACGGAATCAGAAATGCAAATAACAATGTCTGTAGTGTTAGACAATATTAAACTTCATCATTTGGAGCTAGCTCCAGAGAAGGTTCCAAAAACAACACCTTGGAATTATTTAGGGTGGCAAATAACTAATCAGCACATAATACCTCAAAAGTTGAAAATTGTCGCAGAGGTTGAAACATTAAATGATATGCAAAAATTACTTGGAACAATAAATTGGGTCAGACCGTTACTAGGCATAACAAATGAAGAGCTGCATCCTCTCTTTCAGCTTTTAAAGGGAGATCCAGCATTGAATTCCAAAAGAACTTTAACTCAGCAGGCGAAGTTAGCACTTCAAAAGGTGGCCACAGCAATGTCTGAGAGACAGGCTCAAAAATGTGATCCTGATCGTCCATTTCAATTGATAATTTTAAATCCTGATTTTGAACCATATGGTCTCATTTTTCAGTGGGACAAAAAGCAAAGAGATCCTTTGTTGATAATAGGATGGATTTTTTTGTCGCATCAATTCAGCAGAACAATAACAACAAAAATTGAAATTATTGTGTCTCTGATTTTGAAAGGACGACACAGTCTGCTATCTTCGAGTGACCAGGAACCTTCAATTCTCATATTGCCTGTCTCTATGCAGATGTTAAAATGGATGTACCAAAACTCTTTTTTGTTTCAAACTGCACTGGAAGGTTTTTCTGGAACCATTTCAACTCATCCACCAAGTCATAAATTGTTACATTTACAGTTTAATGTATAGGAACTTCCCAAATGTAGTTCTGTTCCTTTAGACGTATTGACAGTTTTTACAGATGGATCAGGAAGAACGGGTCGAGCTGTTATAGTTCAGAAAAATGATCAGAGCGAATGGCAATCAGACATTGAGATAGTAGAAGGTTCACCACAAATTGTTGAACTATCTGCAGTTGTTAGGGTCTTTCAGAAGTGGGACTGTCCTATCAATATTGTAACTGACTCTGCTTATGTTGCAGGAGTTGTGAGCCATCTTGAATCATCTTATTTGAAAGAAATAGAGCATGAACCATTATTTGTGTTATTTCAAACTCTTTTGGCCTTGTTAAAACATAGAAAAACACAATATTTTATTATGCTTGTGCAATCGCACACTTCACTGCCTGGACTATTAACAGAAGGTAATAGTATGGCAGATCAGTTAGCTGGACTCACCGTCCTTCCTAATGCATTTGAGCAAGCACGGTTTTCACACGCTTTTTTTCACCAAAATGCAAAGGCATTGCAAAAAAACATTTCAACTCGCTTTGAATCAAGCCCGTCAAATTGTGACAGCTTGTCCAGATTGCCAACAGGCAACTCCGTCTTTATCATAAGGACTCAATCTGAGAGGCTTGCAAGCTTTAGAGATTTGGCAAACTGATGTTACTCACATTGCAGAATTTGGTAGATTAAAATATGTCCATGTAACTATTGATACTTTTTCAGGAGCACTTGTGGCCACTGCCCACACAGGTGAAAAATCCTGTGATGTGTTTAAGCATCTTTTACTCACTTTTGCAACCTTGGGTGTTCCACAGCGACTAAAAATGGACAATGGTCCAGCTTATGTATCACGAAAAATACAAGAATTTTTGCAACTATGGGGTATTCAGCATAGCACTGGTATCCCTCATTCTCCCACTGGTCAAGCGATTGTGGAATGTGCTCATGGTTCGCTAAAAGTGATGTTATTAAAACAAAAAGGGGGAGAAGGGAATCCCTCTCCACAAGAAAAGTTAGCTAAAGCCACTTATGTTTTAAATTTTCTGAATCACTGGTCTGATGCAGGCGGTCCACTGATATTTAGACACTTTTTATCCACATATCAGGTGTGGCCGGAAATTAGGGGTAAGGCCATGGTTTTAGTTAAGAATCTAAAAACAGGGCAATGGGAAGGTCCATTTCCATTAATAACCTGGGGTTATTAGTGGGGTTTCCATTAATAACGAGGTTATGCTTTTGTTTTCACACATACAGGCCCACAATGGACTCCCGCTCAATTTGTATGACCATCATCATCTGGAACATCCTAGATGGTATGGCAATATGGATACCACCTCAGCCAAAAACTAACATGTGGATCACCTTGGCCAACATGACAGGTCAGGATTCTCTGTCCGTTGCAACCGCATCACAAAGCCCATAAACTGGATGGCTATGGCTCGTGCAGCGCACCTGGCCAGCGAGTGTATGCATCATAGGCTCCTCATGTTGCAACCGAGGCGGATTTTGGCACCCGCTGGCCACATGTGCCAAAACCTGTTCCTCTGCAAATGTATAAATACCAGAATTTTCCGAAGATCATCGGGCTGGTGTACGGCAAGGCCACCATTGCCTCCATGGGGACGCCCACGTAAAGCTGGCACCTACTGATTGCTGGTCTGAGCTTGCGGAGCAAGATGGCACAAGAATGTACAGATGGCCCACCTTCCTCACAGTCCTCAGATGGAAGTAGTCATAGATACGGCCACAAGCCAAAGAAAACAACTGGATGACCCTGGCTAACGTGACCGGACAAGATTGCCTATGCCTCAGTACAGCAACACCGAACAATCCCTTTCCACATGTTTAATCATTATCTGGTTTATTGTTAGATGTGGGTAGTATTAGATACGCAACCTTACAAAATAGAGCTGCTCTTAAATCATTAGTTAAGACAGTTTTGATTTGTCTTGTAGTGTTTTTATGTATTCTAATTTGTGTTCCTTGTATGATGCAATGTGTTCGAAAATTAATTGATAGATCAAGTAAGGTTTTGTTAATTATAAATAAAGAAGGGGGAGATGTGGGAGCACTTGACTCAGTGGAAATGGTGATATTATTGCTCTGACTGGCAGAAAGCCATGGGAACAGAGAGGTTCCTAGCGAAATAATCATGTTGAAAGAACACGGGGCTAAGAGTAATGTAGAGATAAGATAGTTGCTGCTGAGTGGAAAATTTTGGAGTTTCTGCCTATAATGCTGGCTGTTGCATCGGCCACAACTAGCATATAAAAGGACTCATTTTGTTAAATAAAAGGTCTTCATTTGCAACCAGCTTTGGAGTCCGTTTTCTATTGCAACAGTGAGGAGTGAGGAAAAAAGTGTGAGAAACAGCCCTGTGACCACAGAGGTGAGAGAAGGAGGAGGCGGAGGAGGTGCTGACATGCTGGAGCAGAGATTCCCCTGCAGGCCCTAGAAAGACCATAGTGGATCAGGTACTTCCCTGCAGCCTGTGGAGAGGACCACACCTGAGCAGATATCCACACTGCACCACCACAATCTCAAAACCACATAGTTTTCATTGTTTGGTGATGGTCAGAAAGTGTACTGTTTCAGGAATATTCAGATGTCAGTCTATATTGTGTTTTCACTACTGCATAATTTATTTATGCTGTTTACAAAGCTGTTCGATAATTCTTCATAAAAATACTTATCTCTAAAGAAGAGGCACTACAGATCACGATTTTCTGAAAGAAGTTAACTAAAGAATGAATGCATATAGAAGTAAATATTTCAGTAGTTCATTCAGTCTTCACATTTTAATGCATGTTGTTCTCTTGCTATTTAGATACTTTCATTAAATTTCTTCCTTGTTTCTAATACTGCATACTCATCCAATACATTGATAGATGTGTGCATAGAGAAACAGCTAACTTAAGGTGTTCAATAAAAACTGTTTCCTCTCTCTGTCATACAGAAACACACAGTAAATGTGAACCTCACAGTGTGAGGCTTCTCAGGTACCTGGAATATCTAGTTTCTGAAGAAACTGAATCATGAGGTCTAGTGTTCACAGGTTGTATTGGGTTTGTGTGGGAAGGTTTTGGTAGTGGGGGGAGGTTGCAGGGGTGGCTTCTGTGAGAAGCTGCTAGAAGCTTCCCCAATGTCTGACAGAGCCAATACCAGCCAGCTCTAAGACAGACCTGCTGCTGGCCAAAGTCAAGCCCATCAACGACAGTGGTAGTGCCTCTGTGATAACATATTTAAGAAAGGGAAAAAGTTGCTGCAGCACAGAAACTGCAGCCAGAGGGAGAAATGAGACCATGTGAGAGAAACAGCCCTGCAGACACCCAGGTCAGTGAAGGAGGGAGAAGAGGTGCTCCAGGTGCCAGAGCAGAGATTCCCCTGCAGCCTGTGGGGAAGACCATGGTGAGGCAGGCTGTCCCCCTGCAGCCCATGGAGGTCCACGGTGGAGCAGAGATCCACCTGCAGCCTTTGGAGGACCCCACGCTGGAGCAGGCAGATGCCTGAAGGAGGCTCTGACCCTGTGGGAAGCCCACGCTGCAGCAGGCTCCTGGCAGGACCTGTGGCCCCATGGAGAGAGGATCCCACGCTGAAGCAGGTTTTCTGGCAGGACTTGTGACCTCGTGGGGGACCCATGCTGGAGCAGTGTGCTCCTGAAAGACTGCAGCCCATGGAAGGGACCCACGCTGGAGCAGTTCATGGAAGACTGTCTCCCGTGGGAAGGACCCCACGCTGGAGCAGGGGACGAATGTGAGGAGTCCTCCCCCTGAGGAGAATGAAGCGGCAGAGACAACGTATGATGAACTGATCATAACCCCAATTCTCCATCCCCCTGCACTACTGGTGGGGAAGAGGTAGAGAAAATTGGGAGTGAAGTTGAGCCCGGGAAGAAGGGAGGGGTGGAGGGAAGGCGTTTTGAGACTTGGTTTTATTTCTCATTATCCTACTCTGGTAGATTGGTAATAAATTAAATTAATTTTCCCCAAGTTGAGTCTGTTTTGCCTGCGACGGTAATTGGTTGATCTCTCCCTGTACTTATCTCAACTCACAAGCCCTTTGTTATATTTTCTCTCCCCTGTCCAGCTGAGGAGGGGGGAGTGATAGAGTGGCTTTGGTGGGTTCCTGGTGTCCAGCCAGGGTCAACCCACCACACAGGTGCATAAATTAATTTATTCTGTGACTTCCAGGGAAAATGGTATAAAATCTTAACATATAAATGTTGTATGGGTCTCCCTATCATATTGAAGGAGGCATAAAGGTTACCAATTGTCACTGATATCCATCTGTATTAGTTCATAGTTACTAAAAAACATAATTGCAGGTTTTTGATGACATGTGGCAGCTGTCAGGCAGCTAAGACCGTTACTGTACCCCTTGATATCCACCCTGTTCTTATGACAGGTGTTCCTGCCACAAAATAGAGAGATCTGATGAGGTCTTGAATTCCTTCCTTAATTGCCAAACTTCTCAGATGTCCATTGGAGTGGAGACTGAATAGGAGGTTCATTAGCAAATTTTCCAGTTTTGAACTGCCTCCACATGCCTGTGAGATTGCTGTGATCTTATGTTATATATATATTCTTACATGAAGGATTTAACTGCAGTATCTTGGACACTGTGATGTGAAAATCTCATGTAAACACTTGCTGTTGATCATTTGTCAGCATGCACAGTAATTTTTAATGGTCTGACTCTGGAAGACATTCAACAGGTTCGCCTCCTTCTAAATCTAATTCTCAGTACCTTCCCGAACCTGTTTTCTAAGCAACCATCCACCAAACATCTGAGAGAATCATAGTGAAGAAAGCGATGATGATGCAACCAGCTTCTCTCTTGGAGATGTTATAACAGCATTTGGCCTGACATTGACTGGATCACCTCATTACCCAGACTCTGCCAAATTTCCTATAGCATAAGATCACAGACACATCCTGATGATGTGAATACTCAGTGGATGCTGATTTTTGGCTCTGCAGTGTTCTGAACAGTCAAGACAGCAAGTAGGGGAGTTTTCACTTTGTTTTGGTCAGCAAACAAGGGCAGATTTGCCCCTGAGGTACAGGTGACTGGAATAACTTTGCCATTACTTTGTAAGGTCTTGGTCACCACTTTTGTTCCAGGACTAGTGTTCAGTAAGAGTATGTGGGGATTCAGTGTCATTGATTACTCCTTTCCCCAAAAAAATGACCAATGAATACTTAGAAACTTCCTTGCAGAGAGGAAATATGTTAAAACTTCATACACCAGCCACTGACAGAACATTGCAGGGGCCTTATAATAGTGCTGAGAATTTGTAAGCAGGGTTCAACTCATGATATTCTTGTGTTCCAGAAATCATACAGCATGCTGTGAGTTAATCTTTAAAACACCCCAGTTTGGATTGTGTGAATCCGGACCATTACAAAGTGCAAAGTATGCCAACTTCAGTAAGAGGCTTGGCATCTGTCAAATTAACAGACTCTTTATGTGCCAGATCTCCCCTACAAGCATAGTAACAAGGAAATACAACATTAAATAATCATTCAGGTTCTGGTTCTTATCCCATCATTGTAGCACAGCCCTTCCTTGGCCATCAAGGACGCACTACATTCACTCAATGGCTGGTTTAGGGTTCAAAATATCAATGTTTTCCTTTTTACTTAGGAAAAAATAGTGCAGTCCATGCCACTTCAACTCACAGAAGACAAAAAGACCAGGAAGAATGTCAGCACTGACAGTTGTAGGTGCAAAGAGTCAGTGTTATAATTGTTGACAGAGTCTAATTACTGAAAACACCTACAGTTGTTATATATTTATTAGGTCTGCTTCCATCTTTGGCATAGCTAAAAGCATGATCTGAATCATCTTTGGTGAGGGCAAAATTTAGCCTAATATTTTTTCTCAAAGCAAAAACCTCAAAAAAAATCATTTATATCTTTTTTTTATTGGAAAAATAAATTAAATCCTACAAAAGGTGAAAGTATTACACTTAAACATCTCCAGTATATATATTTTCTGTAGAAATTGCCCTCTAGAGATTAGTATTTCATCAGTACAGAACAGAGGCATATTTACAGATTTTCTGTTTGTCTATTGCAGTAACAGGAAATTCAATTAAAAAAATTGCAGCTAATAAAAGTGCAGCAAAGAGAGGAACAGTAGCCATAAAGTTACTGTTAATGTTTGATCAGATGACAGATCAAAAAAAAAAAAAAAAAGAAAAATGTCTTAAGTAATATTCAAATAAAGTTAATTTTTATAAATTTATCTAATTTCTCCAGAGTGACACATTATCTGTTTTATGTTATTTTTTACATAGCTCTGGGAACAACTTGTACCTAGCCTTTGCTGACACACAGCTTTGCATTATTATAATTCCATTTGCATGCAATTAGGCAGAAAGTAACCCCATGTATGTGTTGTTGGCTGGAAGACACAGAATGAGAGGCAAAGAATATTTTTTTTTGTGAAAACTTCATATATCATATGCTCACAAATATAATATGCTTTTGCCTTTCTTAAATTGCAGCAAGAAGAAGACAATTAAGCCAAAGTCAAATGTCCAGCCATCTGGGTCAATATCCTTTGCAGATACTTAAAGACCTATATTTTCTTTTATTAGCCCTCAACAGTGAACACTTGCATAGCCTTTTGATAGTCTAGTGCCCTAACCAGCAAGGCACTACCCTTTGTTTTAGTTATGACAATAATTTCACTGAAGCTTATATGTTAAATTTTTTGCAGTACCAAGATTTTAGTTTGTGGGGTAATCAGTTTCTTGCCAAGCAAATTCAATTCTTAACAGTTGGTACTCCAGGACATGTCACTGTATTAGGTAGAGTAATAATGGGGTTTACTTCACTGGAGTCTTCAAAGATGAGTTGTGCATTAAGTGAACCCACACAAATGCTTTCTAGCCATAAGTAGAACCAAACTCAATTTTAAGAATGTAACTGGCCCTCTTAACTTCAGTGACAAGGTGTATGTAAAATAGTTAAGTATATCTGTGGGATTTCCTGAATCAGGTACAACAGCTTTAAATACCACAAGGAGAGAAAGCATAGAAACCCATAAATAATAATAAAATGCAAATAGATTAAAAGTGGGTATTTACCATGATTGGAAATATATTTTTTCCCTTGCACAGGACAATACGGATTTTTTTTTCCTGTGGAATATCTCACAGTGACAGATTATACTAAACAAGTGTATCATCCAATTGTACGCTTCACTCCACAAGCCAAATGTACACAAAGAAATGAACTCTGCTGCCAAAAACTGCTATAATGTGAAAAAGCAGCAGTAAGGGCAGAAACTCAGGACAGTGACATTAACAGGCACACTCTTAATAGGAAATTGTCAGGAAGATGGGACTGGGGATATAGAAATAATAAAAGACCATATATTAATTATTTGCAAATCTTTTTGCCTTGTAAAAAGCATACAAATATGTAAAAGAATGTTTATCAGATTTCATCATTGCAAGTCGTATGTCATCTCTGAATCCATGTTAAATGCACACAGAGGTCTTCAGTATGATACCTGTCATTTTGCATGCAAAGAAAATGCTGAGATTGTTGCCATTTGTGAGAGTCGGTCAGAAAATCAGCATTGTCTCAACATTGTCATCAGGAACATGAACAGCACACTACCCGACAATGG
>JANXJC010000031.1:26849330-26861418 GCA_027564655.1 Leptodon cayanensis
CATACTGAACTCAAAACATAGCATTGTACCAGCTACTAGGAAGACAATTAACTCTATCCCAGCTGAAACCAGGACACATTGTTAAAATAGGTAATAGGCCCCAAGCTATTAAATTAATTAACTTTAGGAACATTATTGAGCTAGAATTTATAATCAAATAGACAGACAGCATTTTAGAAGCCTCTTTAGGCACTATGAAGCTTGGTAATATTTATGGGGAATTTGATGATTTAATGATTGGCCAGCATTTATAACTAGCTTGTTGATGTTCTGACACTACTGACTCATATTTCATTTAGTTAAATATTAACCACAGCTCAGCTCTGAGGATATATTTTCTTGATATTTTTTAGCTTATTTAATAAGTTTCAACATACTGTGAAAAATGACAACACAAATATTTCACACCACAGTATTTTTACAAAATTGCGAGGATCTGGGATGACACAGGCAGATGACTCAAGAAACGTAGACTTTTGCAGTTCTTTTTGTAAGTTGATTAATAAATAAGGTATTAGGTTAGGTTTTAGAAAATGGTTGACATTGTAAGGAGAATCAAGGAAAATTGTCATAGCCAAGGGTAGGGAGAAGGAATTAACAATTTACTTGTTCTGTTATGACTAGCCATGAAAGATCAGATAAGTTTGAGCAATTATAGAAAGAAAAATTAGGTAAAGTTTTTATCTACTTTGTTTAAATAGAGAAGTCATATCCTCTTACTGTTGTGGATCAATGGTACCAATTAAATACTAAAAGTGGCTTCTCTAGAGCATCTCAACACTTAACCTAAACGTTTCTTCTTATGGGTATCAACCATTCCAGGTGTGCCATTTTTAAACAACCATATCTTATTCTACTCTGCAAGTACCTCACTAATTTCAATGCATTATGAATAAAAATGGTACTTGGTCTTTAAGCATCAGAAAACATATTCTGCTTGTTCTTTCACTTTGACATATATTGTTTTTGCTTTATATATGCCATTATGAATCCCATTTTTTGCAAGCACCTTTTCAGTTTTTACTTATGCAAAATATTTATATATAAATCTGCCCAGCTGAAACACTAAAAACTCCTGCAAAGCATATAATAATGAACGACTCTTGATCATCTCATAAATATGGAGTTCTGTGAAATATGCAACAGAGAAAAAGGGAAAGCATTAAATTATTAGGGAGGAAGAATACAAATTTTCACTTCCTTAAAATAGTAATTTCCATTTATAGATTATTGTAAAATTCATTAGTTTCCTAACATTCTGCAATGGAGTAAAATATCAAAATTGAGGTGCTTGTTCACTTTTTTCTCATTGCTACAGCTTTTGATAATGAGCTCATAAAGTTCTAAATAATTTATAGAACCACACTGTTCTAAGTACCTTCTGAACAGAGAAAAGAAATCTTCATTGAATGACCTCCAATGCATAAAGCATTTTTGTACATATATGAGGAAAGCTTTATATATATAATGGTATTGTTAAACATAGGTTTAGTGATAGATGGAACTTGCAGTTAGACCAGTGTGAAGCCATCATATCTCAGAAGGTTGAATTTTAATGTTCATTTTTTATGGCTGAGAGAAGCTTCAGTTTCATTTTGGGTTGTAAACTCTTAGAATGTCAAGTGAAATAAGCCAAGCCATGTGAATACTGAGAAGTCTGAAGTCTGAAATTTCTAGAGTTCCTGAAAATGATTAATTTTGCCATTATTTTCAGTATAAGCACTTCTGTTAGTATTGCAAGAAGAGGACAACAATAATAATCTTTTTCACACAAAGGATCAAATGATGGTTTATTCTTCCCCTCTGGTACTTCTGCTAAATAAGTGGCAAAAAAGCCCACATCTTGTAAGTACAGAGAAATTTATGGGATGTTTTGGGGTTTTGGTTTGGGGTTTTTTTTTTCAATTTGCCTATATTCACATTAACAACCTCAAGAACAGGACTCGAGTTCTTCAAGCAGTTAAGGTAGGGAACATCTAACAATGGTCATGTCAATCCGTGTTTAACTGATGAAGATCACAGTAAGAACTCTATCTTTTAAAACAGCTGAGTGGTAAGATACATGCATACTGTCAATAGGAAAAAAAAAAACATAAAGAAAAACAAAGGAATATTTATCCCTATGAAAAAAATGAAATCAGATTTCAGTGAGTTCATACTAATTACTTAGGTGAACATGCAATCTTCATCATGCAAAAGCTGGATACAAATATTTCATGAAATAAAAAACATTTCCATTTTTAGCAAGAGTATTGTCCATCACTCTTCCTTAATTTCACTTCCATATTGTGTATCTTCAGTAACTTACACAGAAATATTTAGAATAAAGACTGTTTCTTACCACATATGCAGAAAAATTCAAATCACAGAGGCAAGCCCCAAGGAATCACTGAAACGGAAATAATAAAAAATGTTATTTTTACTGTGCTAGAGGGAAAAAAGTGCTTAGCCAAAGGCACTGATATTTCAACTTTAACTTCATTACAAAGTGAAGTTCGGAGGAAGCAGAATCAACCTGTTGAAAATTCTATTACTTTTCCATTATTTTCAGAAAAAGAATGCACAACATCTGATTTCTTTTATTCTAAATGGTAATAAATAATGATAATAAAAATTATACTTAGCATAATATTGAGGTGACACATTATAAGATGAGTATTTTCTGCATTATCTGAGCAGAAGATTCTATGCTGACAGATTTTAAAAGAGACAAAACAGGTGTGCCTTACACACTAATGTTCGGATGCATATTTGCAAATAATCATATAAAACAGACTTCTTGGACTGAGATGTAAGATGCTGGTAAGCATCTGTACTGAAGAGAAGATACAAGCACTTAAAATAATTCTGACATAGTCTAACATCTTTAAGTATGTTTTTAAACCCCTTGAAATGATAATATTTAGATGGGAATGGAACTTGGTTCAGGTTTGAAAGATGAATTAAATTATTCCCACTGTAAATCCATGCTGGGGATAGGGGTACATACCCTACAAAATTCCCACTTAAACTTAATCATGATCATTGCTCCAGAGGAAAATGAAAAAAATCTCACACTACTACTTCCAAAATATGATCACATTTTTTAATAAGAAGTTAAATAGCAGGAAACGAATAGCAATTCAGTAAGGATTTAGGGAGTCAGTTTGATTTGGCTTTATAAGATAGATTTTCCTTTTGACTAAACAAAGCAAAAGTATTTTTTTCATTAACTACAAAGAATTTGTCTAACGTGCTCATAAAAAAGAAAAAAAAAAAAAGCCAAATTCAGCACAAGAGAACATCTTTTGGTTTAACAATATTTCTCACATTATTCAAGCTATCTTATTGATAAGCTAATTGGTTTGTGGTTGCAATTTAATTGTGCACACAGTAGGAAATCCTTTGCCTTTTACAGGCTTCAAGAAATGAAGTCACTTTTCTGTTTCTCATATGCAAAGCAGGGGTAACTGTACTGAAATCAGCACATTAAAATCCTCACATTCAAAAACTAATGCAAGTAACAAAAGAAGAAAGATATTACAGTCAGGCAGAATATAGGCTGAAGAGCCTGAATCAAAGAGCAATATATTTTTCCAATCATGGGAGCTAACAGAGACACTAAAATAAAAGGTCACATTCAGAAAGAAAATATAGATCTTGGTTATTGTTTTGAAATGCTTTCTGTTTTGGACAAAAAAAAAAAAAACAACCACCCCCCCCCAAAAAAAGGCAATGAAAGTGTGGAATAGTGTCTATGTCAGTCAGGAAAAAGGAAAGAGTTTAGACAGCTGAGAGTGAACTTGTATGCCAAGCCATTAAGCAGCAATTTTTATCCTCTTCCTCCAAAAACACATACACACACAAAGCATTTCAGAAATTGATTTCAAAACTGACTGGGGTTCAAAGTAGCTCTTGCAAACATCTCCTCCCAAGCACCTCACTCTTTTAAAGTACTGATGTGGAAGAAAGAAGATTTTACAAAGCATTTGCAATGTCCTAGAGAACAAGAAAGAGAAGTATGGAGAAAGGACCATAGAAGACCTTGAAAAGCATATGTTTAAAAAAAAAAAAAAAGACAAAAATCTCCCAGTGTGTAGGAGAAAAAATGTGCACAGGTGACAAGTATGATACAAAAGGGAAAGAAAGAAGATCATTTTATCATTCTAAATAGCTGGCATTCCACTTTATATAAATCCATATCTGTAGATGGTGCAATAAGAAGGGCATGACCCTGTTATTCATTCCTCATATTACTTCACCAGGTAATACCTCAGCTGTATTGAAAGCAAGCCACTTGAACACTTGAATGGTTCTCTCCTAGTCAACATCTAGCTATAGACTTTACTAACTGCACAATAAGTTGGAAGTTGCCTTTCTTTGCAGAAGAATCTGCTCTTCCCAAGGCTTCTTCATTGCCACTGAACTACTGGTGTTCAGGAAAGAAAAATCTAGGTTATTTTTTCAGCATTTTTGACAACGGTTTTGGATGACATGTAAGCTCAGTTTTAAACATTCCTTTCAACTTTAAACTTCTTTCTTTTCTCCACCTTTCTGTGGTCTGCGGGAGGCACAGGTAACAGTAACAGGTATGAAATAAAGAAAACAAAAGTGTTAGATCAAACAGAATTTCACAGATACTGTGGCAATCATCAAAAATAAAATTTTGTTGCAGGTGAATTTGTAATGCTATTTTTCATTTCAGTACAAATGAATTTTTTAAACCTATCAAATCAAAATATTTCATTTGTTTTTTATTATCTAATCTTTTTCTTTAAAAAAAAACACTACCACCCAGCTTATATAAAGTACAGGTTAATTTCAAACCATAACATCACTTTGAAATAAAGTGTTCTGACTTTCCAGAAACCATAATCTAGAAAATAGCAAATGCAACATTGTAAGTTCTCCCCAGTAATAATTTTTTTTTAATTTGGAATTACTTTTCAAATCCAACACAATATTGAAAATAATTTTTAATTTTTTAATGTTGTATCTTTGGTGAATCGATTGTTCTCCTTCCCTTGTTCCACTCCCCCAAATAATCAAACTACCCTTGTGGTTTATGATCAATGATCAATATTTTTGAGAGAAAGTTTTGTAGCTTCATTGTCAAGCATTAGCTAACAAATGACAAGCAAACATGTGGGACACATCCTTAAAGGACAATAAAAGTGCATCACAGAAATTACTGAGCCAGCTTGGACAATCTGGTATATCCATATGCCACAGAGCACACTAAGCAGACAGGCCAGCTAAACACCATAAGCACTAGTCCACTATAGCTACATTTGCACAGTGCTGGGTCTGAGCTGACATAAGCCCTTCCCCTGAACCAGTCTGGGTGTCTAGTGTGTAGACTGACACTAGATACTGGGATCTGGATGGGTCTAAGACGTCACTGACAGATCAGTATAGCTCTGAAATTCTTATGACAAATAATTTATTAATCTGAGATTTATCTCTGCACAAGAAACATTACAGTTTTCTAGAAATGACTCAATATTACTTATTCTTCATAAGAATTTTGCTAAGAGTTTTCTATTCATTTTAGAAAATACATACTACTACTTCTTTATTCTGAGTTCGTTATCATCACACCTAAACTTTTTAATGGGCCTAGTCATATTTGGAAGTGTAAATTTCTCTTTCTTGAATATAACTTAAAATCTATCAGAAGTAGGTCATCATTTATGCAAAATCTCTTCTAATAACTTTGTTAGTTGGATTACCACCATGCATGCATACAAAAATAGAGAAAAACGTAACTGAGACAAAAATCTCTTTTTCCCTCTGAGAGGATATACCTTGCTAGTCTTTCAAACATTTTCTTAATTTCAGTTCTATTTTTTTTTTCTTTCTTGTGAAATATACAAAGGACATATTTTTCAAAAGTGTTTAAGGACCTTTTTTAAATTGTGGTTATATTTTAAAATAACTCAAAAAATTACTTTTCCAGTCACTTTTCATTGGAAAATAAAAACAAAAGCAAGGCAAACTTGCTTCCAAGGTAGCCTGTGGTATTAGGCTTTAAATCCTCATGAAACTTAATTTTCAAAGAGTGGAATATTCTCTCTGAAAATCTATTCATTTTAAAACTCCCTAAGATTAAATGCCTACAATCACCGGTCAGTACAGACTTCCATTGTTCAAATATTAGTTTAAAACACTGTCTCATCCTGTACCCAGGGACAGAATTTTTTTTCAATAACTTAATCATTTCAACTCATCTGTCAAGGTCTAAGCTGAATTTTGTTGCCTACAATTACAGATCTTCATGATGCCCTCATAACCAAAAATTTGTTCTACCATCAGAAGTCAGACCTCACAGAGGTCTGCTGAAGTAAACTGAAGAAATGTCATAAATTATTCATAGTGACCATCTACTCTGTTTTGTCCTGTATGAGTTGCCTTAAATCATTGCACACAGGCAGCTCAGTGGTCTCAGGCTGCTGTGTAAAATACACAAAAATGGAGTCTAAAGAATGATTTGATAAAAAGGGGGAAACCACCCCCCTCCTCAAGTAATGAACCTGTCATAAAAGCAGCATGGCTAATGGATTCTAAAGTAGGTGGACAGTTTTAGTCAAATTGAGAAAAAGGTGTGATTGACAAGAGGAATTGTACCCTTTAGTGATATTCTTGGAGCTGAAGGGATATGATGGAAACAGTTATTTCACTAGTCCGGCCTCCTATTGTCTGCCTCTTTTCGTCATTCTGCAGTAAAGGCTATATTCATCTAGATGGCTAATTTGTATTTACTACTGTTTCAGTACTTTGCACATGTTTTGACAACTATGGAATGTTCCAGAAACTCATTTTGCTGCAAGGATGCTGGAGCTGAAGGATGAAGTGTAAAAGTAGCCACTCACTTCTTCAGCTGCCATTCAAGTTCAGCAAGAGCAGAAGTGGGGTACGTCAGTTGTGGTGACTTAAGCATGGTTCTCAGAGATAACATGTACATATCGCAGAAATGTCTTTCTGCACAAGTGGTTACACAGATAGTTGCTCTTGTTAAGAAATAACTCCAATGGGATAGCCCAGTGTGACAAGATAATGGCCTTCCTCCTATAACATAAATGCTGGATCAGACCAAGGAGTTTATGGAAGAGGAAGGCTATTATTTACCAAGTGGGAGGTGAATAGCTAGTCTGACAACAGAAAGTATAATAAATCAAATAAACTTTACACTTAACATCAACACAGACCCACTATAACCTGATATACTAATCCTAAATTTTGTTTACAAGGAGGAAGCTGGACTAACTTTACTGATTTTAAAACAAAGTGCTGTGAGAATATCCATGTATGTTTCAAGATAGCTGAAAGCCCATTGAAGGCAATGAAAAAGCTAAGGTGCTTGAAGTTTAACGTGTTTAAATGCTTTCCAGAGCAATGTTGAAGCTGGCAAGACTTCACCATTAGAGTTAATAGGATCAAAATGTATGTACATATTTCATTGACCTGAGATGTGTTAAAGATCCCTAAGGAAGACACACTTTTACCTTACTCTGGATGCTCAACACCATTAACAGTCATGTTATCTTAGAATATTGTCATCTAAAATTAAGCTCATACTGCTTCTTTGCATCTCAGTTAGGAAAGAATGTTGATTTTACCTAGGATTTTGTTGTTAAGCCCAACTTACTATCAGTCATGCCTGTGGTCTATTTAACTCCTCTATTTTAAGCTTTTCTGAAGTAGCCTGTACGTGTTCAAAAGACATAAGTGAGTCTCTAATTCTAAGCAGGTGTGTGAAATACTAATTTCCTACTGGAAGAAGATGAAATCTCATTCACAAGATGAAACATTAATTTTTTACTGGAATCGCCTAGAGGAAGCTTCATTAGACAGGATCAGTTCTCACAGGCTAACCAACATTTTGCAGCTAAGCAGTGGTGCTTTTGTTATGTATTGGAGTTCAAGACACGATAAACTGTAACTCAAATGTCATTACAGGAAGGAAACAGACTGCCTCCCTTTACAATGTTCCCACAATTAGAGTTGGTCAGTCTTTTAAATTTTCAGGTTACAAGGATAACCATCTCTATCCCAGTTATTTTCTGTTAGATGTTACATGAAAGAAAGGTAAGTTAAGTACAACTTTTCACTGTGCTTGCTGGTTCCCCCAAGGCAGACCCCCTGGCAACAACACACCATGCCCTTCACTTCCTCACACACACATGCTTGCTGCTGCCAATCACAGCTCAGTGCTCACAGCCTGCACCAGTCAAGATGATTTTGTGCAATACAATTGCAATCATCATGGGCTGGAATGAGTAAGAACAGAATTCCAGTATCAGTAACTGTGGCAGTACATCCATCCCCCTCCCCCACCCCATCCTGCCAGCAGGAAACAAAACTTCTCCAGGAAGGGAGAAAAGGAAGGAAACCCGGGAGGCCGCAGGTTGAAATTTGAACTGGCCAATCGAGACGCACCAGGTACACTGAGGTGACCCTCCTGGCCAATTGGGATTAAATGAGCACAGGTCAGATTTGACAAGGGTATAAACGGGGTCCCGCCAGAGGACATGTGGGCAGTCCTCCTCAGAGCAGTGGGTCTGCAGTTGGGGACTCCCCCTTAGGTCGGGGCACCGCCTGAGGCAACTCCTCAAGGGAGAGACCCTCAGCTTTTAGGTGAGTGATATGCACATTTTGAGCCATCGCTTTAAATCTTGAGGATTCTGAAGTCAGCCATGTAGTATTAATTCTCTTTACATCATTGAGCCTGTGGTTTTATAAAATGTTACCGGACTTCTAACTAACTTTTGCTGAAGAATAAATCTCAGTCTTAACACCTATTGGATTTGGTTAGTCGTGCATCCGTAACATTTTAGATTGGCATAGTCGGCAGGATGGTGTTAATAGAGGAATTATTACGGAGGCATGGCTGCTGCCCTTCTCCCCCAGCTCTGGAACAGGCAGAGGAGAAGTGGTCCAGCCCAGCAGCGGTCATGGAGAGAGTAGAACTATGCCACGGAACTTGTTGAGACAGCAAAGGCAGTGTGTGTGCCCTCCTGGGCGCTTGCTTGATTCAAGCACAGAACTGAAAGAGTGATTGTGCTAAAAGGCAAGGGGAAATAGATAATCTGAAGGTGGAATTGGAGGAAAGGGACGTGCAGCCCCTTATTGAAACAGAAGGGCATGTGGGTCCACATGGTGGGAGCCCCTGGAGCACTATTTGCGTGGCCCCTTGGTCGGGACCTGAGCTTGGTGAGTTGCAAGCTAAGTTTTCGCGCAAGCCGGGTGAAACCAAAACTGAGTATTGGTGGAGAGTTTCTCTAACAGGTGAGGATCGGATAGTATTGAGTGATGTTGAAGCAAGAAATTACTGGAGACCGGGAGTGTTTCTGAGTGCTGGACTGGCAGGTGATCAGTCAATAATGTCCCGAGTAGCCTACTGGGCTGGGGGTGCAGACCCCAGGGAGAGAGGAGAACCTGTTATTATCCCGGAAAAGAGACTGTCAGAGTTAACGGACAGAGTGCAAAAAAACACCTGTGTTCAGGCCATGTATGATAGAGGGCAGCAAGGGATACCGATGACTGCCCCAGTGGATCCCTGCCACCTTAGACCCTTTATTAGAGACCTGCTGGATGTTTTAAAGATACACGTCCAGTCCCTCACCCTCAGAGAAAGAATTCTGGGGGTCATTGAGTGCAACCAGCAGAACCCCCAGAAGCTGCCCATGCATGTGACGACTTGGGCAGAAGTACAGCACAGCATAGTAGTTCACGGGTGCGAGATGGGATGGTTGGAGACAAGCGGTGGCACAGAGGGCAGCAGGAAGGTCCAGGCAGCCAGTTGTAAACCCTGCCCCGAGCGGTCTCGAACTCACGGTCAGTCGGGTCGGAACTACGATCCCAGAAGGAACAATCTCTGGTGGAAGACAGTGGCACTGGGGGCACCCCGAGCCGTGTTGCACGGGCAGTCCACCCACGACATCCGGGAGTGGGATTGCTGGAGGGGAAAACTAGAGACCAAAGGGAAGTGTCGGCAACCCCACCCCCTCGGGAAGATAAATCGGACCCTTTCGCGGTGCTGAAGAGGAACTGGAAGGGCTGAAATACTAGGAGCTGTGGTTTGGGGTTCAGGCCGCCCAATCCACATGGTGAACACTTGCCAATGGTCTGTTGATAAAAAGCCTTATATACATATTCCTGTGGGCCCAAAACAGATAAGTCTGGAATTCTTAATCGATACAGGAGCCCAAATTAGTGTTTTAAATGAACGACAAGCTAGAGAGCTGGTAATTGAAGCATCAAGAAAGGCTATCAACATTAGAGGAGTAACAGGGGCGACAGAAAAATGCCCCATAGCTCAAACTCAACTTTGGTTACTGGGGGAAAAAAGAATGACAGCTGTGGAAGTAGCTTTAAGCCCCTATGAGGGAAATATACTGGGATTTGATGTGCTGGCAGGCAAATAATGGTATCTACCCAATGGTAGGGTGTGGAGCTTTGGGGACAGGGAGACAGAGGCTATTCATGTGAGAACATTGCAGGTTTTATGGTTCCCCTAAGGGAAGAGGACAAACCACGGTTCACCTTCACTTGGGAAGGGACTCAATACACTTTCAGTCGACTTCCCCAGGGATATAAGCACTCCCCCACTATTGCTCACAATGCCTTCTTGATGCTGTGGAAGTACCATCAGGTGTCCACATATATCACATATATCAATATATAGATGATATCCTGGTTGGTGGGGAAAACAAGGGACAGGTAGGGAAAGCTGCCCTCCATTGATATCGTTCCTATGACCTTAACAAAACGCAGAGGCCTGCATACCTGCGAAGCCTTGGATGAAAGTGGAAAGACTCACCACATCAGTGCCCAGTGGATAATACTGGACGTCTAACCCTGTGACCTGGTTTTAAGACCAAGGCCTAGTTTGTGCTTTCTTACAAGACCATGAAGGAATGAGTCATTCCAGTCTTTTTGCTGACAGTGATGATGGTGACAGGAATGGATGGTGAAGATCTGGATGATAATGTCGTGGCAAAATGATGGACATTAAGGTATCACGAGTCCTTGATCTCGCATGAGAGCAATGTAACAATTATAGTTGGAGGTTCAGATTGGATAAGGGAGAAGGTTATACTCATGTTGTTTATAGCTGGTCACCAGGTGCAGTAAATGCTATTTCAGTATGAAACACCAGGTGTGACTATATCCTCCAACTAACCCATGGGATCACAGGGTGGAGCTGGAATGATACTACACTATGCCCTGAAATTCCATGGGGGCAACTGTGTATGGTACTCAAGGAACATCGATAGAGCATTCAAGAACTGAATTTACAACTATCAACCTTAGCCACTGCTACATCTGACAATTTGGGGACTCTTAAACTATCAGTTATATCGGTAAAATGACTATCAAAAATTGGGCTATATTGGATTAGATGCCAAAGAAAGAGAAGGGTATATGTAAAGTTTCGAACATGTCAATGGTCAACTGCTGTGTTCACCCGAAATGTGTCAACGTGGCTTCAAGACTAAATCAATGAGAGAATACAGCAAGGGACTCAGAGGCAATTGCTTCTACACCAGGGACCAACTGGTTGGGAAAAGTTTTTATATGTTCGAATTTTCTTTCACGGGGTGGGCGACCAGCCTTCTCTAATCTTTAATAATGCTTGTAGTTGTGATTACTGTAATCTATACTGCAACAAGTTCTATCAAACGCTTGGTAGTGAAGCCTGTACTAACGATTAAGTATACTCCCTTAAAACTGTACATACATTGGGTATTCCTGTGTTCGATATTCCACGTTAATTCTAGACCAGAAGGGAATGATGGCCCACAATGAGCATCAAATTCAACAAGCTGCACCCCCTTTTAAATTTGGAGGCAAGAGGTGACTGTACCACCACTTTCAGAAAGCCTGTCGAATCATGACTGTGGTTACAGGGTGGATTGTGGCAGTACCTCCCCCCAGCCCATCCTGCCAGCAGGAAACAAAACTTCTCCAGGAAGGGAAGAAGGGGAAGGAAACCTGGGAGGCCGCAGGTTGAAATTTGAACTGGCCAATCGAGACGCGCCAGGTACACTGAGGTGACCCTCCTGGCCAATTGGGATTAAATGAGCACAGGTCAGATTTGACAAGG
>JANXJC010000031.1:26867341-26877636 GCA_027564655.1 Leptodon cayanensis
ATTCCCTGATTGGCTCTTCGCAAATTCCTCTCCACTTTTCATACAGCTGAAGCTCCAACTCTCGCTCATCCTCCACAGCTATCCTTCATTTTTAAGAATGATATGTAAAACAAATTTCCTAAAACTGATGCAAAAATATTTTAAATTATTGGCAAACAAAAACATTCAAAGATATTAAAAATTTCCAAATTCTACAAATTATCATGAACTGAAAAAAAAATTTTTTGGCTGATTGGGCCATGGTTATCATACAAAACTTTATCCAGAATGAAGCAAGGGGATCATTTTGTCAAAGTCTGAACTGGTGACAATTAGATTCCTTAGACTCTCCCAGCCTAGTGCTGTTCCAAATTACCTCAACAGATGTTCTGCAGTAACTGCGAGATAAGCAGTTATCAACTCTTTACATATAAATTTATTACTTGTAATTTCTATTATTTTGTATTTCTGCTTTTTATAAAATAACGCAGTAAATTAACTTGTACTAACGCACCCCTAGTGAAGGTATTTCTAACCAAGGAAATCAGAATAACAAATTAACATTCTCTTCATTAACATTTTACTTTATCGCTAGCTAACAAAAATGCATCCAGGGAAGCTCCTCTATTACTTCAAAATAGTTTCATGAAAATGCTGTTATTCCTTTTCTGCAACAGAACCTAGGGGTTGATTCCCCTCCTGTCCCAGATGTGGTTATGTAAACAGGCTTTCCCTCTAATCTTCAAACTGAGAATCTTTCAAACACAGAACTCAGTAATATTCTACAAACCTGACAGAAGCTTGGTTTAAGAAGTATCAGTACCGCGGATGACAAGTGAATCAAAACTGTTGTCTACTGTTGTGCTTCCACTGATGGCTGAAAGAAATTAGTAATTGCTTACAATGTAAGTCTACTAGCCCAAGGCTGCAGATTTCAAACTACCAGCCCTTATTTCCCTTGAAATTATAAAATTGCTTTACAATTACCTCTCTCATCAGAAGATATATTTTCTACTTTAATTTATATGGAAATAATTTGACCCTTTGTAAGTGCCCTATGTTAACAAGTAATTAAAGGACACAGGAGCTGTTTCCAAGTCCCTTGAAAAAGGTGTTGATAGCCCTGAATGGGCTTTTAGAAGACCTTCCAAGTATTGCAGGCGAATGAGAACCTTCAGTGCAGTTTATCCTTTATTCTACAATAGAAAGGAAAGCAAAAGTAATCATTCAGAGTCAGAGTGCTCCAAATAGAAAAGGAATAACCTGAGGTATAGAGGTGGTTCAAATGGTCTTACAGTAGGAATAAAAACTAAGAAAATAACAGTGGATAAATGGAAATGAAGGTTGAGGAATGGGATTACCTTATCTTATTGTCCCTGTCAAGTACTTGGAAATACCAAGCTGTGAGAGGAATAAGGAAAATATGGTTTCAGATCATGCTAATTGCCATGTACAATCGAGCATAAAATAACTGTGTTTTGTGGGTACCTCACTCGTGTAAGGAAATGGGGGAGGTGTATTATTTTAGAATGTATCAAAGTGCTATTCTTTCCTTCTTGCCTTAGGTCAGGTGTTTTCAATATGAAAAGAAATTAGGTTTGCATTTCATTGTTTTCTGATGATCCTTTGGCATGCTAATATTACATCCCCACTCCCAAGGAATACATTTTGGTAAGGAAAATCTTAATTAGCTGCTACAATATATTTTGTGGGTGCCCAAAAGGTAATAGAAATCTCCAACAAAAAGAATACACGTTGTAAGCAATGATTAATAAATGGGCCAATTTTAATAGTCTTAGGTATGTTTCCATGGAAAATATTATCTCAGGGTTGATATTGTGTTTAGAATCATAAAAAAGTGTCATGGTTTAACCCCAGCCAACGACTAAGCACCACGCAGCCGCTCACTGACTTCCCCCCCACCTAGTGGGATGGGGGAGAGAATTGAAAAAAGGTAAAATTCTTGGGTTGAGATAAAGATAGAAAGGAAGAAAAATAAATTAATAACAACAACAACAATAATAGCATTGTAAATGTAATGATAATAATAATAAGTAACAATAATAATAAAATAATTGGAATATACAAAACAAATTATGCACAATGCAATTGCTTACCACTTGCCAAATGATGCCTAGTTAGTTCCCGAGCAGTGATCCCCCCAGGGCCAACTCCCTCCAGTTTATATACTAGATGTGATGTCACATGGTATGGAATATTCCTTCGGCCAGTTTGGGTCAACTGCCCTGGCTGTGTCTCCTCCTAACTTCTTGTGCCCCTCCAGCCTTCTTGCTGCCTGGGCATGAGAAGCTGGAAAATCCTTGACTTAGTATAAACACTACTTAGCAACAACTGAAAATAGTGTCTTATTAACATTCTTCTTATACTGAACCCAAAACATAACACTATACCAGCTACTAGAAAGAAAATTAACTCTATCCCACCTGAAACCAGGACAAAAAGTGATAATTTTTTTTTAAGGATTTATCATTTACCTCAACTGGGTACAAATGATTACATAGAATTCCAGGTGATACAAGCTACATAAGGCTGATAGAGCGGAATGCAAGAAAAAATGCTTTAAGGCGGACTTTGAGTGAAGAAACATGCAATAATAAGGCAGGGAGAAATGCAAAAGGGATGCTTCTGCACATAAACATTTTAAAGCTGAATGGCAACAGGTATCACAACTAATGTTAAATTACACATAATATTAGCACAAGTGAAATACATGAATGAAATAGAACACTATGTCACAATAACTATAATTAAATGTAAAAGTGGAATTTAATATCTACAATGTAGAAGGGAAAGGGTCTTTTTGCAAAAGCATTAAAGAAACCCTTGTTTAATGGTGCATGAGGCCAGCTAGCACTTGAAAGCAGCACACAGGCAATTTTAGCAGTAGCGTCATGTCACTTATTTCGGCTGAACATTTCTGTTTTGTTGTTTCAAGCATCTCTCTTCCTTTCCATTGCCTGAACAGTTGACAGTACTGGGATTTCTTTAGTCTTGAACTGAATGGCAAACTCACATGGAAAGTGATGAAAAAGCTCTACATTTTTAAAAAGACATCATCATAGGTCATGTTTTCTGCTTTTGCTTTGAGATGTCTAAGACAGAGCAATCATATTAAAAATAAAGAAAAAACATTTCACTGAGAACAGCAAAAAACAATGGCCAAAGAAAAACAGCTCCTACACATATCACATACCCCCAAGTATGCTGTGCTCATTATACTTAGAAAACAAAGAGTCAATCATAGAAGCAAAAAAAAGAAAAACTCTGCTCTCAGCCCAGCACCGTCCTCAGAAACAGTGCAGATTTTCCAGGTGACAAGACATGGAGGGGATGCACCGGCTCACTTAGTGGGAGGGGGCTAGTTGGGATCTTTGAAGCAGAGACATTTGTGGAAAACATCCCCTGGCTGAAGAGCCATGGCCTCTCTCACACCATGACTTTTTCTCACTCATCTGCTTACCCTATCTAGGACCAGCTGAGTCTACCAAGGAGCAGAAAAGATGTGTGTGACGAATAGCCTGGGTTATGGAAAGGGTGAATGAATAGGTAATTAAACGTATCTGTAACATCAGTCCCAATGAAATTAAGGATCCTACAGGTGACTTAATGTACAGACCTGAAGCTTATGACATTTTCATAAGCTTTGGGTCAGAGTATTTCCCAAGCAGGAAAAGTACTTGGCTGATAAATAATATATTTCAACAAACCAGCACTTCTCTTCAAAGCATTAAACAACAGATACTTCACTATGCTGTGTCAAGAAATCAGAAATGAAGCTGTAGAAAAAGATGAAGACTACTGCAAGATAAAAATCAGTTACAGTGACCCTATGCTGGGAAAAGATAATTAATGATTTATTTGTACATGACTGGAAGATAAAATATCATAAAAAAAGAAATGAAGCTGTGCAAGTCTAATTTTTAAATATAATATAGATGGCAACAATAACTCAACCCTTCTTTCTAGCAGTGGGAAGATCAGATGTGTAAGTGATGAATTGCAAAGCATGAAAAAGAACAGATGTTAGATCTTAAGGGCATAACTTGTCCTTGATCTAGAAGTGGAAAGCGACATTAACTCATGCTTCAAAATGATAATGGAAGAAATAATGTGCAGAATCACTGCTACAGATGGCAAAAGTTCAGAAAACAAAGCAAGCAAATGTTCTTCACAATAATAGGAATAGTTTTTTCCACAAAATCTTACTATTTTATGATAAGTGCCTTGAACATTTTCAAAACTATAAATATATAATTTTCAGGGCCCAAGCAAAAATGTTCAGTCTTAAAAACAAAACATAAATTCTACTCTACAAACTGAATGGTGCATGTTTTTGTCAGCTTTTAAGTTTTCACTCCATTTTGGCTCTAGACAAAATATGTTGCTTGAAGGTCAGTAAACAATAGGCCTTTTCTTCCCTTGACACTGACCTATAAATATTAGCTTCAGTCCTGGTTCAGTGACAAGATATGGCCAGCAGAACATTCTTAACAACACTGTGATTTGCTTACATAGGTATAACTTATAGACAGTAGCTTCAGACTTAAATTATTCTTGTGAGAAAATGTCAAACAACAAAACAATGTTCCTGTTGTGAAATTGTCCCTTAGAACAAGCTCTTCCAAACATAATTAAAAGGAGTATGCATACAATGAGCGTATATCTCTTTTAACAGGAGGTATCCTCAAATTATTCCAGAACAAATTCCTATTTACTTTGAAAAAAACTGTTCAGTGAAAACCATCTCATAATGCACTTTCATAAAGCAAGTATTTCCAATTATTGTGAATTTGCCATTCAGCTAACATGTTGATATCATTCCTGCCATTTCAAGAACTAGAACCTTTCTGTTCCTGTCATTATTACATAGAGAAATGAGAAGCAAAATCATATTAAATTTTTTTTAAAGAATTAAAAAAATCTATCAGACACCTAGGACATTTGCAGGCTTGCATATTCTGCCAAGCTCGTAGAAAAATCTCACTGAATTGATTCTGATGGGATAATCAATTTCTCTAGCCTGTTTCCATTTACAGAAGCCATATGTAAGAAGGTTTTAAAAGGCAAAGTCAATCCTCGTATTACAGGGCTGCCATGTTGGACACAGCACTATTAAGAGGAATCACATCTGAACTAAGTACTCTTTGAATTTTGAGAAGAAAAGCTGCAACACAGCTTTATCAGGACTTAGGGAATGAACTAGTTAGTCTTCCGTTGAGCCTACACACAAGAGCAAGAGCTAACAGAGACAGCTTTTGTACCCCATATCGTACCAACTGCGTGGCCCATTTTTGTAGATGGAAGTTAAATTTGCTTACACATGCATATCATTTTTCAAAGGACCATCAAGATTTTGTCTTCAATTAACAAGCCACATCCCCATGCCAGTCTACGCATCCTTTAACACAACAGAATGCTTTTCAAATACAAACTGAAATAATGAAGTAGTTAATTTTAAATGTCTTCTGTGCAGTGAACATTGGAAGGAAACATGGAAAACATTACAGGGAATACAAGATGTATCTCATAATTCCACTTCTACATATACAATATAGTCCCTAAAAAAAGGCATTTTCTGATGATGCCATGAGACTTGGGCTGGCCCTTTCTTTCCACTTCAGGAGTTTTTTGCAGTTTTTCTTCATTTTAAGAATCCCACAGCTCTCATTCTATAGAGCCCAGCCATCTGTCCTCTCCCTTTTGGGTCGGTGTTTGCTTAGCAATGTTCTGTGATAGCAGCCTTTTTGCTGGAAAGGTGACTTGTCCCACACAACGGAACTCTGCTGAGCAATGGGGATTCATCCTGTCTCAGTGCTACCTACTCAGCCTCCTCAGCAGAGACTGACACCTTCTTCCTCATCTGAGAGCAGTAGTCCAGGGGTGTCTCCACCAACAACTTTTGCAGCCAGCGTTGCCAAACACTACCATGCTTGAAGGTGGACCCTACAATGGTTAAGTCTCTTCTGTGTTCCACAGTCAAGGGGACATCTTTCTACTGCATTGTAACTCGGAAACCTAACAAAAGCCTTGTCAGTAAAAATAGGAAGCAACCAGAATTTGTTCAACTATGAGCTATGCTTTACATAAACCACACAACGCATGTAGTTCTCCATAACCTCATGCGTCTGACAGCTTACAAATGCTGAATCCCCATTCTCTGCTCTAGCCATTTAATCAGAAATGCTGTGCTTTTAACAAAACTGCCTCAGAGTGAGACTCACAGGACAGGCATCCCACTGCATTTGCCTAAGAACAAAGTTTAAAATGGACCCATCTCAAGAAGGTTTCATCTATGCCATAAGCTCAGCACAAACTTTTCACAGGAAAAAACTTTCAGTACATATTTATTGATTTCTGCAGTAAGGCCTTTCTTCTTGTTATTAGATGTCAATTTCGTAAACCAAGAATATATCGATTGCCCAGACTTACAACATTTTCAGATGATCTACAATGCTGTAGGCCCTATGAAGCATTACCAGCATGTTGGAACAGCTCCAGTAAAAAGAATCTGTAGATATAGACAGACATGTACAAATTTATTTATGTACTTGCATAAGAAATTCAACATAGACCTAGAATTTTAGACATGCTACTTTCAGTGAGAATGTGTTCCTTAAAAAGTGAAGCAAAAAAATAAACATCTCCCCCAATTCCTTTTGCTCTATTACACCACTGTCATATTTGTAATTATTCATAAATCCTAAACAAAAGCTGGCTTTTTTAATATTTTCTTTCAAATTCAATAAAACTCCTAACCATCTTTATAAAATCCCTGTATTTTAATTGATACAGAAAGAAATGCACAAAATGTGAAAACATTGCAATATAAGAAAATGTCTGTAAAAGAGCATTTATTATCAATTAAGTTATATAATCGTTTTCTACCTCAACACATAGAATATAGAGTAGAGATAAAACAGAGCACAGCTGAGGAAGAGTCAAATTAAGGCTGCGTTTTGTTCCCTCCTCATAAAGATAACATTTTTAATACAGCAGATGATAGCATTTCTTTATTGAAATGTTTTAAAGCTTTTGACAGGTTTAAAATTCATGAAGCAGAACAAAATCTCAGTGCGAGATGGAGAACTGTGACAAATCATTTTTACTGTGCACCAGTCTCCTACCACTAAGAACGGTAATGAAAACACAAGTCTTATGCAAATACAGGAACACATACCCTGGAAGCCTCAGTAACTAATCTTTCCCATATCAATCCATTACAACCAGATAAAAAAGCCTTCAAAAACAATACTCTGCATGGATTCATTGTAAAAAAACAAAAACAGCTTCAACAGTTTCTCTGCTTTCATAATCACTTTGTCTCTGTGCTACCCTTCATACAAAGAAGAAATCCATAAAGTGCACACCAAGACATGTGGAAGTCAATCAACATCTTACATAAAGTAACCCTGGTGGATACCCCACAAACTTTTTTTCTTCTTCAAGGTCTTCTTCAAAATTCACCTTTTACTCCTATTATTCTAACTTTGTTATTGTCATTTTGCATATGCCTATACAGCATGCCAGAAGACACATCTGGTTCAATTTGATTGTAAACTCACAGATAGCATCATCCTATGACATGACTGCCTCAATGGTGTAACTAATGGTCAAAAAAAAAAAGAAAAGACAAGAATACTACATGTATTTTTTGCCAATGTTACTGTCTTTTTCTGAAAATAGTACTGATGGAAATCTGCAGCCTTTTAAACTGAACCCCAAACCAACCCTCTGTATCTGAAACACAGAAGCAGAATACAGTTAATTTTTTTTTATTTGCCTATATACACCTAAAAAAACCAGCTTAGCGATAATCCGTGCTTCCAGAAATAATAGTCTGACAGATGTCCATTAGAAAAACAGACAATCCGTAGCATAAATTGACTCTCCATAGAGACCAAAGTAGAGAACAAAATCTCTAACAACCTCCATAATTTCCTAAAACCTCCTTTGCAACAAAGCTTACCTTATTCAAAACCAACACCACAAGAGACTTACTGTTCAAGGGAAGATTGACTCTTAGATAAGGAAACAACAGGTAGCAGGTAACCTTGTGGCATTTGGCACAACAGAATTTTTGTTGAAGCATGATATCTTAATTCCTCTCAAATGGCAGCAAATAGTATTCAGCATCTCAAATAAGTGAAACTATCTCATAAAGATGAGAAAAAGGGTTTTGTTATAATTGATAGACTGACTTAATTAAAGCTTAACATTTAGAAACCACATACAAACCTCCCTTTTAATCTAACAATATCATCAAAAAAATCAGGTAAAACTAAATATAATAAAAAAAAAAGATTATATGCATTGAAAAAAACCTGATTCTTGTCTTCTTTTTTCTTTTAGATTTTGTATTGCAATATAAAGCAGCTTTTAAAAACAAGTCACTTAGAGAAAATAGTCAAACACTTGATTTGGACCTTATTCAATGTGATTTTTTACTTTTAAGAAAACCTTTCCCAAAATAGCTTACTTTCTGAACAGCATCAATTTCAATGAAAAAAATGTGTTCCAGTTGCAAGAATGGCGGGGAAGGAATCATGTGAAAAGAAAGGTTACTCAATGGTAAACCACCATGAAACCAAACGGAAAATTCTTTCCCTCTGCCTTGTTTTATTATATTTGCTCATTAACACAACACAGGCAATAATAGCTTTCTTAGCTTTTATTCTAAGTTGACCTCCATATTGTTTGCATTACTCCAGTAAGCAACCAATAGCGTAAACAGCATTGATATAGAAAAACATCATCACTTCCATGTAACTATGTATGTGTGTGCTGACTTAAGCTCACAAAACAGGTCATTTTTATTAAGGAAACTGACATTAGATACTCAAGTTAGAAATTCTTAGATCTTCAGTAAAGTGGAAAATAAAATCCTACAGACACCTTTCCCTTTTCAGTCTTTACCAATTCATCCTTTCTTCCAGGTGAAAATTTATCTTTCATGTATTTTTGTGAAGTTATTAGAGTTCAGCTAATGCAGTTTTTTCATCACAGTCTACATATATTTAATCTATTACAATAAAAGTCTCAAACCCTTACAAATTTTGATTATTTGCCACTATACTGAGCTATTCTACCTTTAGCAGAAAAAAAAACCTCATCTAACCAACCCACCAACCTCCCTCCCACAAATTTCTCATTAAATGCAATTAAGTACCATCTATACTGAGGGTAAATCACCACTGAAGACAGAACTGTGGGATTAAGTCTGGTCTGTTTTCTAGATAACTTGTATTTATGAAACTGCCAATTAACTGTTTTAACAGGATTGCTAATGACTGCTTATGTACATGCAACTGAAGCTTCAAAATCAGCTGCCAAATTCAAAAGATATCATTCTGGCCTTTATTAACTTATCTGATGAAGAAAAAGAGTCTGGCAGTTAAAATAGTCCAAAATACAAGGTTTTATTTCATCTGAAACTCTGTAGGATGAGAAATGGAAATTAGGATGATGCTGTACCATTAATAAAACTGATTTTAATTGTTAAGTTTGCATACTTAACAACCTGTCTTTGGCCAGTGGATGCAGCGGTTTATTTAAATCTGAGACTTCATTGCTTGAAAAATATCAAATCAAAATGAAATCTAAAAAAATTATCCAAGTCCTGGATTTATTGCTGAAAAACAAGGCCATAGAAATTTGTGGGGATTTGTTTTCCATGGTTAAAGTTTAAAACGTGGTGAAATTTTAAATTAAGGAATTATATTGTTGATGCAATAGTTCTAATTCATTGGTCTTTGAGATAAGATTTGGTCACGGAAAGATCGTGTGATAGACCACACCTGCAGCATGTGAACAGTGCATGAACAATACATATGTGCACACCTCATCGAAATATACCCTATAAAAAAAAGTGGAGACAAGCCATGGTGTGCACCCACCACTGAAGAATTGAAGACTGAGGACCAACGGGACACCGCTGGATCCATGGTGGTGACTATGCTTGCAACTCTATCTTGACTGCTTGCTTGGTTTCTGCCTTTTCTTCCATTCTACCCTATTGCTACTATTTTCTACTTTTGATACTTTTGACAATAAAAACTCTTTTGGCTATATGGCATTTGACCTCATTTGTGTCTTAATCTCGCTCTTGGGATCACATCAAAACCTTCCCCAACATTGGATCGGGACAATCACATATTCAAACAGAACGTCTCTCAGCGTACTTTAATCAAGTTATCAAGAACAACT
This sequence comes from Leptodon cayanensis, assembly GCA_027564655.1. Taxonomy (NCBI): domain Eukaryota; kingdom Metazoa; phylum Chordata; class Aves; order Accipitriformes; family Accipitridae; genus Leptodon; species Leptodon cayanensis. The sequence goes on from JANXJC010000031.1 coordinate 26,877,545, forward strand.
TTAGTGCACCAGGTTGTTACTGAAATCCGGAATAAAACTCCTTAACAGCAATGAGAAGTTAAGAAGCAGGCACTCCTTTATTGCAGTGCTGG
>JANXJC010000031.1:26884896-26895855 GCA_027564655.1 Leptodon cayanensis
TCTTTAGTCCTCTTCTTGCCCCAAAGCTTTTTTGGTTCTGGAGATGCCTTAGTGGAATATGATTTCTACCTGGTAAGCAACTTCCTAGATATTTCTCTTCTATAAGTTTGCCCAGTGTGAAGCTTAATCACATAAAGAAATCCCAGAAAATATTTTCACAGTGTTTGCTCATTTCCCAAATTAAAACTTTTTTTTCAAACTTACTGCACGTGTAAACCTGTACACATTATGTTTAGCAATCTTAACTGTATAACTGCAGCTATACCATGGGCCTAGGGATTATGGATCAATGTGTAAACCAGAGGTTGTCTAGCAAAAAAACAACCCTACAGCTCCTGGTAGAAATGATATTACAATATACTATTCCAGCCAGATTCTTTTGACAAGTTAAATGCCCTCAATTCTTGCAAACTTCATGATTCCAAGAAGCTGCCTGTCATCAGAAATAGGACTCTTTTAACAAAGGAAGTCAGATGTATTTGGGACCTAACACAAAGCCAATTGAAATCAATGGCATTTGTTCCATTGACTTCAGCTTGGTTTGTCTGAAACCCTCATGTTCTGTTCCAGCTGTCCATTCTTTTCGAAAATTTAAGCATGTGCTTTAGTGATTTAGCTTTCCTGAAGAAAGATGTATTTAAGTATGTGCTTAAATGATGTGTTGAATTGGGATTTTAAAAGCTGAATGGGAGTCCAGGTTTAATTTTCAGTGAATTTCCTAATATGTTATAACAAATCCTAAAGGAAGTGTATTTGTGCGTGTAAATTCAGACAAGTGATAAAACAATGGGTGAGGATAATGATTCTCTTATGATACACTGAATAATTTGACACATGCTTTTCTCTTTTTAGAATTTAATTTTTTTGAGAACGGTATAAAGCTTAATGGTCAAGAACAACACACTGACATTTAAAATATAAAAAAAAATGTTGTTTTTAAGCAATTAATGTAACCAGGCAAGCCATTATAATAAAATATCTTTAATTGCAATAGCGGATGGTAGTCCATAGCTAATTAGCTTTATATAAACCCACTATTATCATTAACTTTAGATGGAAAGCATAAATGTTATAGTGTTTTCGTATATCTTTAAAGGACTCAAAGTCCCAAAACAGAAGCATCCATATGATCATCCAGATGATCCACTTCCATCCAACCACTCCTAGCTGCAAATTCACAGATTTAAAAATAATTTCTGGGGTGTAAGAAGAAAAGCCTGTAGCTGTTACCACATAATTTAAAAGACATACCTGTTAGTAAACCTCCGAATTTTTCAGAAAAACAATCTGTGAAGTATTGCGTAGCCTTATTTGCAATATGCTTTTAATATTAAATAGAGGCAGATATTTTAATCTGTGGTTTAATCTAACATGTCTAAGCCTGAGCCAGTAAATTGAGTGCTAAATGAATATTGATTTATTATTTTTGTGCTTTGACAATATCTAGCTGTTTCAGGCCTGGATCAAGACTGCAGTGTGCTATAAAACAAAGAAGTGGTACCTGCTCCAAATGACTAAATGTTGCAACTTCACTTCTCATTACTGTCCAAGAATGCAATCATTCAGTTTTTAGGAGAACTTAATAAAGGATATACTCAACCCTGGAGAACTACACCTTCTGTCCTTCCTCAAGGATATGCTTTGACCTAATCCCAGTTTACATATGAGGAAAAATGTTAAGAGTGTATCATTCGTAGTTACATGTATTGACTGATACTGAGGACAACAATCCAAAACATCCTTTAAGTTACCACTACACGACTTAGATTTTGAGATTATTTTTAACTGCTCAGTATGACTGCACCTCTGATTAAGTTTATTCTTTCTGGATCTAATTCTGCTCTTGATTTACTGTGGTGTTAACGAGTCATTTTCATGTCTTTCAGGCATTCCTCTAAAAGGTGGGCATAAGATCAGAATTTAGCTTTATATTACCTGAAAAATACAATCATGTAGAAATGATCAATAAGATCATCAAAATTGAGGTATGTGTGATGGAAAGTAAAACTCAAGTTCTTGGAATATAGGGGTAAACATGGAACAATTTGGTTTTTACTATTTAGTCCATCCAGAGAGAGTCCACAAGTTGAAGTCAAGAATAAGAAAAAAATAGATAAAAATCACAACAAAATTTCCAAAATATATTTACTGTAGCTATATTTCCATTAAAATAACTATACTCTCCCATTATTTCTTTTTCACATTACATTTTATAGCTATGGTGTTACTAACAGATTCTGTGGAGATGACATGCATTAGAAGTAGAAAGATTGTTTGAGATGTTTCACCTTTTTTCAGAGAAGCTAGCGATCACTGAGTGTCATGCACTGTTAATCGTATTCCAATTGTCCAGCTCACATCTTTCTCCTGGAGAACAACTGGTTACAAAAGACTACGTTTATCAGTACCAAAAGACTCACATGGAATTTAATGTTACTAGAACTGTATTTGTTATAGCAGAAGATTGCCATTGGTGCTGAACATGTGGGGCCCTCTTAATAAGTGCAGACACAGTATCATGATCTCTGTCTTTACTTCTGCTTTATTGCCTCATGCCCTTAGCTGCAAAGAGTTAATATTAAGCATACATGCAAGTTATGTACCCTAACATCATCTGCCTTTTAGGTCTCCTCTAGGTTAATGAAATGTCTGTCTGCATGTGTCATGGACTCTCTTTTCCAGTAACAGAAAGCATAGGAACCTCATAAACCTGCATATTGATGCAGGCTGAGATTTGAAACATTTAAGACACCTTTGCTGAGCAATAGAGCCTCTGGCAATTTCAACCCAGCAATGGAAAAGGCCTACAGAACCCTTCAGCAGCAAGTAAACTATGGGAAACACCAGGACACTGATTGAGATGGTAACTGAATGGATCAAAATGCAATTTTGACTGTCCTGACACAGCCATTGAAAAACAGCGCTCAAATTTTAAGTAAAGATCAAAATGATTTTGTAAGTTGGATCTTCAGGGATCTGTTGCCCCTTCAAATCACAGGGCATATTTTTTCGTCTCAACACCCTGATTAAATATATGCAAAAAATGGATGTTGCTATTTAGAAATGTGTTTATTCACTTCAAATGGTTCTATCAGCTCCCTCTGCAAACTTGTTTCAAGCTATGGAGATCTGTTGGCTATTGCCTAGAATAACTTTTCAGAGTACACATGGTCCAGGCTGGGCTACCAACCCCTGCTTACTAAGCTGTCCATCTGCTCAGTTCTTAACCAAAACAAAGTGTTTCTCTGTTTCAGAGAAATAACCCTTCTATGTCCATTTCCACAACCAGATCTTGCCTTCACATATATCCCTCACAATATCCTGTCTTTTTTAATGTTGCGATTTCTCCTGAGACTAGTCCCTGGATACATATGCACGCTTAACACTTTCACATACACCACTTTTCTGTCATGCAGCTGGTGAATGTCTTTGCCTTTGCTGCCTGCCAATGACACTGCTCCTTTTTCCAAATTCCTTTTATGAGGTCCCTTCCATAATCACACTGAACACATCTCTCATCACCACTGGTATTTAAATCTTTATTAAATGTCAACTCCAGCACTATTTTCCTTGCTCTTCCCACTTCACTCCTGTGTTATTCCCACACCTGCCTGATTTGGTTTATGACTTGCTAATCTGTAACGTGACTCTGAGCAAGTTCAAATATGAGACTCTATACATCCCCATTTAAGTCCTTCTTGAACGTAGACTTTTGCCATGCTGCTTATCAATCTTGCTGACCTGTACAAAAACCTGATGTTTTCCTTCTGCCCTTAGAGTATTGACTCTGAGGTCAGGAACCATTGCTTTGTAAATACATACTTGCCACAAAGTGAATGCCACTGAAAATAAATAGCTGCCAAAAAAAGTACAGTTCTTATAGAATTGCTCAAACAGACATCTACCCATAAAAGAAATTTTGCAGATATATTTGTAAACAACCACAGGTAGCTGTCTGATTCACAGTTACCTAATTGATTGATTCAGGACTGGGGATATTTTATTATCATATAGAATCACTAATAGTTTTACCAGAGAAACCAGTATCAGCTTTTCTTTTATAGCTACCAAAATTATTCAATTAAGAGTAGGCTAAGTGCCAACTAATTTACCGATCTCAAGGCCCCTCAACTTGCTATCAGAACCTCTGTGAAATAAACAGAACTATTGGTTTCCTTTTATGCTGACACAAATGTTCTGAACTGGTCACATTAAGGGTTCAGGGGGTTTTGTGTCATCACAAGAAGAAATTAAACTAGGTTATATGCATTGAGGGATGTATTTTGAATAAGTGCTTCACATTGTCCTTGAGCCAACATAAGAAATTAAGCAGTAAAGTAGTTTAGAAAAGCAATTGCTGAATGTTAGTTTTAACTTTTCGTGAGATTTAAAAATCCATCATAGGCAGTTAAGAGATGATAAACTATAAAGGAGTTCAAAAGCAGTTCATATCTTTCTTTCCTATTTTGTAAACCAGCATACTTGGATATCTAAGTATTTAAGTTTTGTACTCCATGTCACGACCCAGACTGGACAGACCAGGGAGTCGTGTTTAATTTGAAATTCCCTTGGGCCAAATTAAGGTGAAACGTCACCTGTGAGAGACTGAATTGTTACCTTGAGCTGTTTGTCTCAAAGATTGTTAGGTGTGAGAGACTGGACTGTCATCTCAAGCCATTCATTTCAAGGATTGTTTGACATGAGAGACTGAATTGTGAACTGCTTATCTCAAGCCCTTTGTCTCTGAGACGGCCTGTCTAAGCAGGGCACTCCTCTGTCCATAAGGATGATTACCAGGCCACTGAGGCATCCAGGGGAGGAAAGGGGCTGGAGCCGAGGAAGCATGCAGGAATGTGGAAACTACCATTCTCATGGAAACTGTAGTCTTTGAGATAAGATACTGGTTTCTGATGTTGATCACACAAAGGTCGTGTGATAGACACCTGCAGCACATGAACAGTGCATGAACAGTACGTATGTGCATGCATCATCAAACTATGTCCTATAAAAAACCATGGAGACAAGCCATGGTGTGCACCCACCACTGAAGAATTGAAGACTGAGGACCAACGGGACACCGTTGGATCCATGGTGGTGACCATGCTTGCAACTCTGTCTTGACTGCTTCCTTGGTTTCTGCCTTTTCTTCCATTCTATCCTATTGCTACTATTTTCTACTTTTGATACTTTTGATAGTAAAAGCTCTTTTGGGTATACGGCATTTGACCTCGTTTGTGTCTTAATCTCACTCTTGGTATCATATCGAAACCTTCCCCAACATTGGATAGGGACAACACCAAATGATCAGTTAAAGATTTTATTCATGACAGAAGCAAACTGAACTGGGGAGGTGTGATAGCAGGTGGTGGGGTTTCTCACAACAGGAATTGGCATAAGACTAATTCTGTAAACTGTGTAACCCAGGGTAACTATATACATCAATTCAGGGAATAAGGAGCTCCCTCCCATCGAGTCACAAGGTTCAGAGCAGACCCCCTTGCTTTCTAGACTCCTCCTCAGAGAAGGGTCTAGGGACAGCTGGATCCACTCTTAGTCTCAGACTTGGTCAGCGGTTTATCTCTTGAAACGGATGAGGTGTAGGGATTGTGGAAAAGGAAAGAGAGAAGAAGGCAGAGAGAGAAAAAGGAAGAGAGAAAGATTTCACCGTTCCTAGGCCCAGTGTTGGTTCAGTCAGCAGAGGGGTCCAGTCAGCTGAGGGCTCCAGTTCCAGTGAGCTTGTGCACCCGGGGCTTCAGTTTGTGTCCTTTTATCATCCTTGCCCCTCCTTCCGGCGGGCACCCGAACTTGCCAGGTTAATGAGCAGCTTGTGAGCCTTTGGGCTTGGGGGCCATTTGTGGAGTAGCTTCTCCTTCCCTGCAGGCATAGCCGTTGTTTGACCTTTGGATCAGAACAGCACATCAGAACAGGGAGCTGTGCACCATCGAGCACGCCCTCCCCCTCCTGTTGCTGATGTCTGAGCTGATGGGCTTTTCACCTTGGTTCCTTGCTGTGCAGAGTTTGTCTTTAAACAGAACTTGCCCCACTACAATGTTTGAGACATTAACTCTTTCAGTCTCTCATACTCCACCCATAGGACCAGTGAAGATACGGTCAAGGTGTTTTCTTCAATCAGAAACATTTATCTGTAACAGAGCTTTCAAAATTACAAGGGCTGAATTACACACTGAAAAAGAAATAATGGGTGTAATAGGTCACTTGGCCCTTCACTACCTTTCATCAGAAGTAAATAAGCACCTAAGAGACTCTTAATGCTTTCCACCACATAGAAAATTTTGCAGTGTGGGTGGTTTATTAATAACACCAAATGTCTTTCAACAGCTCAACAGTACAAGTGTAACATTAGTATTTAATTCACAGCTTTGCTATGTGAGGAAGTTTTTAGAGCACAGCTCAATGTCGTAAGAGACCTCTTCTTGAAGTTGGTGTTCATTCTGTAAATTTCATCTTCTATTGAAATAATGAATACATTCCTGGTAGTTTCAGTCAGGGCATGGTCCTCACTCTTCCACCTGCTCAAACTTAACAGTACATTCTAAATACTCTAAACCACTGCTGAATCATACTTTCATACAACAAAACCGGCAAAGCAATACTTCTCTCTTGAGGGTTCAGGAGGCTTTGGGGAGAAGGAGTTGTGCCTTAACAATCACCAGAAGAATGTGGTTATGAAAAGTATGTAAGAGTTTGGGCTTCTTGGAGGTATAGTTGGATGAACTGCTATGCCCTATTAATATGGCTAGTTCACTAAATTTCTCACAGTTGCTCAATCTGGCTGAAAAAGAGCTTGTCTTGATGTGTTTCTGATTTACTCTACTCAATATTAAAGATAATGTATAGCCAGCCCAAGCATTGCAAGATATATTCTTAGAGGTTAACCCAGCTTAGAAGTCTGTCGTGTTGATATATGCCTTCTCATAGATTTATAAAATGTTACTAAAAGTACATCGAAGTAAAGAGTTTTCCATGTGACAGGAATTACAGCTGATGAACTGTCCTGATTAAGTCTTTTGTCAGAAAGTATTAATTTGTTCACATAGAAATACTTCTAATGAATGTACGAGCTAATTTAATAAGTACAGTTTGTTTTTAAAATCAGATATTGGGGTGTACATGAGTCCTGGCTCAAATGGGCAAGGTTAGAAGACAGGCAAACTTACATTTCTGTCGCATGGTGGAGAAGCTCACAATGCACAGCTGCTGGTGATGTCCCCTCCATGCTAACAATAAGTCTGTACCCAAATATGTGTGAGACTGTCCTGGTTTTGGCTGGGATAGTTAATTTTCTTTCTGGTAGCTGGTATAGTGTTATGTTTTGGATTTAGTATGAGAATAGTGTTGATAACACACTGATGTTTTCAGTCGTTGCTCAGCAGTGTTTATACTAAGTCAGGGATTTTTCAGCTTCTCATGCCCAGCCAGCGAGAAGGCTGGAGGGACACAAGAAGTTGGGAGGGGACACAGCCAGGACAGATGACCCAAAGTGGCCAAAGGGGTATTCCATACCATGGGACGTCACGTCTAGTATATAAACTGGGGGCAGTTGACCAGGGTGGGTAGATCACTGCTTGGGAACTAACTGGGCATCAGTTGACGAGTGGTGAGCCATTGCAGTGTGTATCACTTGTTTTGTATATTCCAATTCTTTTATTATTATTATTGTTATTATTATTATTATTATTATTATTATTATTTTCTTCCTTTCTGTTCTATTAGACTGTTCTTATCTCAACCCACGAGTTTCACCTTTTTTTTTTCCTGATTCTCTCCTTCATCCCACTGGGTGGGGGAGAAGTGGATAAGCGGCTGTGTGGTGCTTAGTTGCTGGCTGGAGTTAAACCATGACAGAGACACATCCTGAGATTTTCCCTTACAAAAAGGTTATTCATAAATTGAGTAAGAACTTAAATATACTTTACATGTCCAAATCAAAATTCTGACCTACATATTTTTTTCTCTTCTTTCATTCAGTGAATAGTTACCTTTTACAAAATAGAACAGCTCCAGTAAAAGGCAAAGAGATATTCATTCCAGAATGGCTATTTATTTAGGATGTAAATGCAGAACCCGAGGAGGTACAATAGTTCAAATCCCCTGTTATGGATTAGGTAGAACAGAAATTTGAAGTAGCCTACAGATTTATAGCTGGAACATGGGTCCCTGATGTCAGCAGTGAGCGCCCTGATAAAAAAAGCTACTGGATATTCTGGGAGTGGGGAAAGGTGATGAACATGGCTCTTCACCTTCTCATTTCTTTTTTTTTTTTCACTGTAATTCTATAGAAAGGAAAAGCATTTTGAAAACCTCAAAGCTTCCACAGAACAAACTTCTATGTATAGAGGTCTAACACTACTGACCTCTGTGAGCTTTGGATCAGTGATACAAGGAGGGCTAGCAACAACATCAAAATCAGGGAGAAAGGAAAGAAAAGAATAACGTTGACATGAAGAAAGCAGATGGGCACAAATAAAGAAAATTTCCTTGACTTTAAAAAGGCTGAGATGGAACAAGACACAGGATAAGGATAAAAATAAAAATAATAATAATAAAAAAGAAGTAACAACAACAACAAAAAAATCACTTTTTCTTATTTGAGGTAGAGAAGATTTCACCTCAAAGACATTCATAACTTAGTGAGTTAATACGCTTGTCTTTCTGTTTGCCTTAAGGTGCATATAAGTGCACACTGGGGGGGGGGGGGGAAGCACCAAACACAGACTGAGCTACTTACTCTATCATAAAGAAAGTCCACAGGCAAGATCTAAGCATCTGACCATCTTTGCTCATTTTTCTCCACATACAGTAGGATTCTTCTTCACTAGACAACCACATTCTTGCAACTAAACAAATTATTAATAACTGGCTTATGAAGAAAGCATCACAACCTTGAGAAAAAAGCAAAGGGCATGGCAATCGAATAACTTTAGCACTGACAGGTACAACTGCCATTTCATTTGCTGGCTTAACATGCAGGGCAACAGGCAATGCCATACAGTATTTTTACTCCAAGGATACTGAACCTACCAACATTATGCCCTCCAAGAGGCAAGAAAAAGAAGCAGCTGGGACCTGGAGAGCATGTGCTTTCTCCCCTGCTACAGTCCAGCTGTAAGCACAGAACTTATTCCACCACTTTTCTTTGAATTCCTGTCTTAGCAATTAAATATAACCATACTTGAGCTTTCCTTAAAATGATCCCGTGTCACGGTGATTACAAAATAGCGCCAGCTCTGCAAAAGCTAGGTTACTTTTATGATGCTGTTTATAATCATCCAATTCTTGCCTGACACTCCCTTTCTCTTCTTCCTTATCTGAGGACCCAAATCAAAAGAATCCTGTTTTGATTGCACAAAGTTTGACATACTGAGGATTTGGTCTTTGCAGAGTGGTTTCTTCTATTTTTAGAATTTTAAAATTATTCCTTAATCTCTAGCAGTAAAATCCTCTTCAAAAAACACAGGATACTATGGGCCCAAGTCATCCTTGCTAATGTTGTCTGGCTAACTTGGCCTACAGAATCATGTAAAGAGTAGCAGGCACAACTATATAAACAATAATGATAAATGGGAGATGAAAAAGAGCTGGCTGCTTTAGCTCATTTCAACAATATAGAATGTGTAACTCTTGTAATTATATATATAAAAAAGTTATTTTCATCCTGAACCAGTATGAAAAAATAACAGAATTTCCCATGTGACAGAAATTCTGTATTTTGCTAATCTCAGCTTTAGTCTCACTTCAAATAATGAAGTGCTCTGTACATACTTCATTTCCTTGCTTAATTACACTATTGAAACATGTCCCGCTACAAAAAAAAAATAAAGGTACCAGATCTGGTAATTCAGTACCCTTTCAAATAAAAGTACCTTACAAGTTTTTTCAAGAATAACATACGGTTATTAAGCATTCTTACTTAGGGAATAAAAATAGTAATAACAGTAAAAGTAATAATACTAAATTATGTTCTGAGTTTCAAGACTAATACTCTAGAAATCAAGTGGAGTATGTAATTACTGTATGCAACCATACTAGGTCTATTTTCTCTAGCTACACTGACTAAACTTGCTGTTAGCTTTCTACCTTACATTGACTGAACCCATTCAGGGGTTGTCAGATACTGAGAAAGGAAAATGTGGTGTCAAAGCCAAAAGTGATTTAACTCAGAACTGCAAGACTTAAAGATTCACTTAATATTAATATCCTGCAGAGCCTGTTCCTATGACATAACTAACACAGTTTTTTAAGGTTAAAAATGGCATCTTTGTCTTTGGAGAGCTGTGATAAGTTGTCTACAGGAATGCAAGTATATAGAATTTAGCAACACATTGAAGCAAACAAATAAAAAATAAAAACTGGTTTTAACATTGATGCTTTACTTAGCTGAATAATAACTCACTTACTGTATTAATAAAGCTGTACAGATTCAGACTGTACTAGGTCCCATTAAAGTTATTTGATGTTTGTTATTGACTTCAGCAAGCTGAAGTCTCACCCTCAAGCCTTGAATTCACTGGATTCACTGGTACTTTTGATGACTTATGGGCAGAAACATTAACATGAAACAAACTTGTGTTTCATCATTCAAAAAACCATAATCAACACAGATTTTTTTTAAAGTCAGCTGATGGATATCATTGTACAAGCAAGCAATCCACTCAACACATTGAGTGGTTGAGGTTGCCTTCTGAATAACTACTATTTCAAAAAGCAGCAATGATGCAAAGAATGAATGTAAAAATCAATCAGTAATTTGGAATATTTGTCATTTGGCTCAGTCTTTCTGTGAAAAAACTAACTGTCATGTGGTAGTTATTTTTTCCTTCTATTTTTTTTTACAGTTATAACTTCCTTTAAGGTTGGCATGGATCAGCAGTGTTTAAAAAAATTACAGAGGAAAATCAACTTCTAAAATTAGTTCCTTTAGTGTGACAAAATCTCATA
>JANXJC010000031.1:26932567-26963751 GCA_027564655.1 Leptodon cayanensis
GGCGGCTGGCCCATCAGTATTTCTACTCAGTTCAGCCCTGGTCTCACGTATGATTAAAAAAAAAAAAATCACAGAGGGGGCTGCACGTCGCCGTGCCCCTACTGCAACCCCGAACCCCACTTCCCCGAAGGCGCTCGGCGCGTAGAGGGAGGACAGTGATAGGACGCACACATACAAAGAACTCCGCCCACACTTCCTAGTCCATTAGGCCTTCACATCCCTGCCGTGCCCGAGCTGCGCGCAGGCGCAGCTGCAGTTGAGGCTTGCGGCCGCTTGAAGGGTAGAGAGGAGCGCAGGGCAGGGCGTAGTGCTGGGGTCCCCTCTTGATAATTCCTGCTCGCGCTGCCCCGCCTCCCTAACGGGGTACTGGTGGGACGCGCGGGTTGCTTTGCCTGTGTGGTTTCTTCTAGGGAGTCGGTCTTGGCAGATGCATACACGACCCAACTAACTCATTCGCAGCAGGGAGAGAGATCAAGCCAACCCAGGAGTAGAGGCTTGTTCTGCTTCGATTTTTAGTCGATAATGGCTCACTGACGAATAAAGCACACAAAGATCCGGCCGAGGACACGAGTGCGTACGGAGCTGCCAGGACCCAAACATGCAGCAACCTCGGCGCGGGAGGAGCTTGCTGTGGCCGTGTTGAGAGCTCTGCGCATGCGTCGGAGTGGTGCCGTGGTCGTGGTGTGTTTCCGAACGGGCGGAGAGGCTTAGTTGTTATCTTGGGACTAAGTGGGCTCTTTGTGGCGCTATCGTTTACCGGCCGCAGCGGTCATGGGGAAGCTGAACGTGGTGATGCTTCGGTACTTCTCCAGGGAGCACTTCAGGGTCCTGACAGCGGTAAGCCGGCGGGGAGGCCTGGCTGGGGGGACAGGCGAGTGGGGAGGGTATTGGAGGCCTGCCTAGCCTAGCCCAGCCCTGCGGCACTGCGCCGGTTAGATAAGCGGGATCGGGCAGGTTCTGTGCCGGGATGGGAGACTGGACTGGTAGTGTCGCAAACGGCAGTGGAAGAAAAGCTGCAGGGGAATGGCAGCGGTTTCTGTTCTCGCTGCCTCCCCTGGGGTCCGATGTTGGTGTTTCTCGGTGGAGAGGGCCCAGGTCGTGCCGTTCTTTCCTTCAGCCGGCTGTCTCGGAGGGATCGTTAACGGCAGGGCTGCCCAGGAAGGTACCGTCAGCAGTTTCTACACACGTGCTGATTGCTTTTGGCACGCTGTCTTAATGAGGAGTGAGCAAAGATTTTCCATTGTGCGGCATCCTGCCTTGGGTGGTTGCATGATAAGTGCAGGCCGCACTAGTTGGCCTGTCTGACTGTACTAAATGCAGGAGAACTAGTGGAAAGGCAAATTGAGCCACGGCTGTGTAAGTATGAGAAAAGAGTCTCATTTCAGAAATGTAGAACAGCTCCTTCATCCATTCCTGAGACTGAAACCTAATCAGCCATTCATCTTCTGGCCAGTACTGTAGAAGTTTCAAGGCTGAATTATACAAAGGATATCAAAGACCAATGATGCATATTAAAAGATTTGGTTAAGTCATTAAAAAAAATTGCATCCATAAAAAGTTATTTTAGTCTCAAGTGGTATGTGATATTATTTCATTGTTGAACACAGGGATTAATAAATCTATTTTTATTTACTCTTTTAGGTGGAAATGGGCATGAAGAACCATGAAATAGTTCCTGCTAGCTTAATTGCTTCCATTGCCAGCCTTAAACATGGTGGCTGTAATAAAGTTTTGAGAGAGTTGGTGAAGCACAAACTTCTAGCTTATGAACGAACTAAAAGTGAGTTTGAATTCTGTGTTGGGCTCCTGCACTCATTCTGTCCCCAGTGCCTCACAGTGGTACCTGCAGAAGTACTACAGCTTGGCACATATGAGCATCTAGAGCACCTGCTAGTCTTACCTTCTCTTGGACCTAGCCTGGTGTTCTGGTTTCAGCTGGGATAGAGTTGTCTTCTTAGTAGCTGGTATGGTGCTATGTTTTGGATTTTATATAAGAATGTTGATAACACTGATGTTGTTGCTAAGTAGTGTTTAGTCTAAAGTCAAGGATTTTTCAGCTTCTCATGCCCAGCCAACAAGAAGGCTGGAGGGGCACAAGAAGTTGGGATGAGACACAGCCAGGGCAGCTGACCCAAAGTGGCCAACATACCATGTGACGTCATGTCTAGTATATAAACTGAGGGGAGTGGGGGTGGGGAGATCACCGCTCCATGACTAACTGGGCATCAGTCGGCGGGTGTTGAGCAGTTGCACTGTGCATCAGTTGTATATTCCAATCCTTTTATTATTACTATTGTGATTTTATTAGTGTTATCATTATTAGTTTCTTCTTTTCTGTTTTATTAAACCGTTCTTATCTCAACCCGCGAGTTTTACTTCTTTTCCCAATTCTCTCCCCCATCCCACTGGGTGGAGGGGGAAGTGAGTGAGCAGCTGCATGGTGCTTAGTTGCTGGCTGGGGTTAAACCATGACACCCGGGAATATGGATGTGTGCAGCACCAAATGTTGGAGCTGTTTGCTGAGCTGCTTGTGCCTATAAAGATGACAGGCAGAAAAGAGATGAACAGTTAACTTTCCTTTTTGCTCAGTCACCAAAGTAATGAAAAATAAAAGAATCATCGGTTAAGGCAGTATTCAGATGCATACAGGAGTCAGCCCAAATGAGTTACAGTTTTACAGTACACCAACTGGAGCAGACTGCAAAAGCCTTGTACATTTCACCCCTCAGAAACAGCTACTAAAGGAGTTTTTAGTCCCTGTCATGTGACAAGTAGTAGTTGTGCAGGCCTTTCCCCATTTCCTTCAGCCTTTTAGTTGCACCTGGCTTTGCAAACATACTGTAGAGTCTAAAGGAAATTTGTATCCTTTTTTTGTCCCAGTTCTTCAGAGTGTTGAGTGTTGCTTTAGATCATCACAATAATCCCAGATCCCTGCTGTGTCTCTTACATGTATATCTTCTAAAATGCTCTGTGTTTTCCCAAGTTATTTGAAGTACTGCCATTGCCTCTATTAGTGAGGGGCTAACAGCATGTCTTGTCTTCTGCCCAGTTGTCAATTTTCATAAAACTTGCAGGAATTTAAACATCTTTACCATTCTTTCAAGTTGGGCTGATAGTAGCCAACAGGTGAAATATTACTTGGATGTTGAGTACTGTAAGCTGAAACAAGAAACAAGACTAAACTGAGACTTCTTTTAAGTGTAATATATACCTAATGAGGAATGAAATGTTTTGTATTTTATCCTTACCTAGCTGTCCAGGGTTATCGGTTAACTAATGCAGGATATGATTACCTTGCTTTGAAAACTCTGTCTTCCCGACAAGTCATAAATTCTGTTGGAAACCAGATGGGTGTTGGCAAAGAATCAGGTAATTAAAAAAAAAATTTTAATTTTTTTTTTTTTTTGCAACATTACGGCTCTTTTTGATTAAAAATGTTTTGCTAGAAACTAAGTAAGTTTTCCTCTGGATAGTCACATCAGTTAATCTGTCAAACGCCAAGATTTATGGGTCACTGCTTGAAATGCTGTGTGAGGCTTCTGGCTGCATTTGAATATTTCTTCACAAGAGTGAAGGCAATTTTGTCTGATTCTTGGTTCATTGCTTAAAAAGGTACTTTGCAGGCAGATGCTGTTTGTCTCATTGTTTGTGAAGAGTTTTGAACCATTTTAGCAAAAAGATAATTTCATTTTTTTCATCCCACTTTAAGATAGTAAAGTAAAATAGGCTGAAAACTATTGGAGTACCATCTTGGTTCCTCTTATGTTCACGTACATTGTAATTTGACACAGCCCCTAACTCGTGTAATTGAAGAATGAGAAGGGGTTTGTTGGGGACAAATGGTAGAAATGAAACATAGGCTATTTTTTAACGCTGTTTAAATTAAGGGGCTGGTCCTTTGGGTTTTCTGTCCACAAAATAGCAAGAAGGCAGCTCTTCTAGAGTGTGATTAAGAATACCAGCATCTGCCCTAGATTGCTCTAAAGGATAGCTTATATTTGTTCATTGCTGTGCAGATAGCCTGGGGATGTTAACCTGAATATAGGAACGTTAAGATCTCCTATTCTGAAAGATGTTTCAGATCACATCAATATTTCTTCTAATGGTCACTTTAACAATAATTTCTTCTTGTTCAGATCTGTAATATACAATATGTAAATTTTGCTGTCTTTACTAACTGTAGTAGAACTTGCCATGCCAGAAATAGTAATTGTGAGAAGTGAAGTAACAAACTTACCACTGCACTTTTTCGTCAGATACTAGCTTGTTAGATATCATTTATTTCTTAGATCTATGTCCTTTTGTGTCATCTAGATATTTATATTGTTGCAAATGAAGAGGAGCAACAGTTTGCACTGAAATTACATAGGCTTGGAAGAACTTCCTTTCGCAGTCTGAAAAATAAACGCGACTACCACAAGCACAGACATAAAATGTCATGGCTGTATTTATCCCGGCTAGCAGCAATGAAGGAGTTTGCCTATATGAAGGTAGGTGGCCATTCACACAATATCAGCAATGGTGTAATAGGCTGGAAGATGCCTTTCAGAGTGTGTTTTGATCACTTTGTATTTGCAGTAATGGTATGATTTACTCTTTTTTTTTTTTTTTTTTTCCTAGTGGACTTAAAGTATATATTTCAGAGAATTTCAATGCTATATGTTTTGTGTACTTTCCAATGACAAAATGAAGCTTTGCCATTGAAGCCTTGTAGAACAGAAGTAGGTGTCATGAGAGAATTTCAAATTAACCTTGTTATTTAAGGATAGATAATTTATGTATCGCCAGTTCCGCTGTTTTTCCTTTAAAATTTATTGCATAAGCTTGCAAAAATGCCTTAAAAAGTAAGGAAATTTACAGTTACTCATCAGAATTATTCTTTTTCTTTGTTCAGCTGTCATTTTTTTTAATTAATTTATTTTTTTTTTTAGTTTACAGTGTTTTCATTTGTTGCTGTGCTGTTGAGGGAAGTCTTTCAGTCCAGACTGGTGTTCTGATCTGAGAAGGCACACTTTGTTCTATACTGTGGGAAAAGACTTAATTTCCAAGCATATGTTGCTACTCTCACAGAGTTTTTGATCTGCTTTAAAAAAATGCAGATGTTATATAGTGATTGAAAGTTGATAGTGGAAAACTAATTATAAAAAACTAGTTTTCCCTTCTCCTTTTGTGCTATTCAACAGTATTATAAACATTAAATATTATTTGCTTGCTTCTCTTAAAAAAACCTTGATAGGTTCTACCAGTGGCCTCCACAGAGAGAGAAAGAACTATTACCATTATTTAGAACCTCTATATTGGTCCAACTGGCCCAACTGGTAAAGCATTATGTGGTCAGAACTTGTAGGAATATAATAATGGGTGTCAGTTTCCCTGAAAATATAGTTGGGGGAGCATTAATTGTGTGCTGAAAAGTGATAGTAGTGTAATATTTAAGTAACAAAAGTTTTATTTATGTTGCTTTAACTTAGAACTTAGAAAAATTTCTTAGAAAAATTCTCTGGTAACAAGAGAATGAGTAAAAAGAGAGTGAAGCCATGAAGGAGCTGAGTGGATTAAGTGAATGACTAAATTTGCATTAGAAGAGGCTAACAGGAGAGCTTCAAAATATTATGACCTACCTTTGGTTAATCTTTAACGTGGTGTAATGCTGGTTATTAATATTTAAGAATGAACTTTTGTCTTACAGCCACTGAGTATAGATTAACTAGTCAGGCAGAACTGTATTGGCAGCAATGTAGTGCAATATTTTTTTCTAATGCCTGACACTCTATTCCCAGTTATCTGCTATTGATTACTTGGGCTAACAGACCAGATACGATTATCTCATTTTTCCATTCTGTTGTGTTTTTCTTCCATATGCAAATAATTAAACTGTAAACAGTATAGCAGTGTGCTTAGTGTCTAAATTTACTAATTTTATTTGTCTTTGCAGTGAAAGTTCAAATGTCTGTTATGCTGTCTTCCTTCTTAAGCATGTGATTTGATGTTTCCAGTTAGCATTCGAGTAATGTACACTGCTTCCACAGTAATATTCATTGTTTATCTTAGATGGCAGTTTGTCAATATATGCAATGTTTTCTTAACTGTTTAATTTTAATTTGCAATGTGTTGTCTCTTTCCAGGCTTTGCATGACAGAAAATTCCCTGTTCCAAAACCTGTAGACTACAACAGGCATGCAGTTGTTATGGAACTTATTGATGGCTATCCTTTGTAAGTACTGAAGCTTGAAATCTCTGTGTTACAGAAACCCTAACAATGTTAGGTTCAGTAAGGTAACAGGGTTAGGGTTTTTCCTTGTCATGTGAATGAATTCTGACTTCACCATGCTGAATAGTGCTCTCTAGCCCACACTCATTAGCATTCTACTTAGTTATAGTCTTGCTTCTCTTATCTTTTTATTCAGAGAAATTGGGGTTTTTTAATTAGTCCAAAGAAACTGGTGAAATAGACTGATTTTTTTTAAGTAAGGAATACATCAAAAGAGCGATGCGACACAAGTTAGTACTGCAACTGTTTTCTACACAGAAATCACATACTCCATATGTTATTGGATATGTACAGTATTGAATATAATATCCTTCACATTCTGACCGCTGGTTTGTGATCCTTGCTCTGGTAATTCAAGTAAGATTATAACTCACTGTTTTAGAGCTTCTGCTCTGTTTACGTAGAATACTATGTATAATCTGGGTTTGCTTCTTCAAGGAAGATTACTTTGCTTGAGTTGTTCAACATCTAAGAACATTAAATATCACTGAAGTTTGTATGTGAATGTATGATTTGTTTTGTTTGCAGAGCAGAATGCAGAAGAAGGCCTCGATATAATGTAGAATAACCTACGTGCTTATCTAGAGATTTTAAGTGTCTAGTTCTAGAACAAACCAGTCCATGTTCTTGTATAGTAATCAAGAACTAAAGTGGGCAGTTTAATCAAAAGGGAATTAATCCCAAAGTATAACAGTTGCAGACTAACATGGAAGAGACTTCATTATATTCTGTCTCCCCGCCTTCATTTGTTAAATAATTCCACATCCATCATGTACATAGAGCACTTCAAGTTCCATGTGGAGATCTGCAGTGGAAGTTTACCATGCTCTCCCTGTTTTGTGATTCTAACCTGAAGAAGATAAGTAGTGGATGAGAATTATTTCAAATATGCCAAGATCAAAGAATCTCCAAATAATTGAGGTTGGAGGGGACAGCTGGCAGTCATCTGGTCCAAATGACCTGCTCAAGCAGGGCCACCTAGAGCCTGTTACCAGATTTTCTGTTGTCAGTTGCCTGAGTTGAAAAACTAGTGTGGAGTTGGTGACTTACGGTAAACAATTGTTATGCTCTCTTTGACAAGTACAGGTTATCCAAAGTTCCTGCCAAATTGGATTTAGTTTTTCCTACGCTACCTGCCTCATTTCACATCTCACAGAATCACAGAATGGTTGAGGTTGCAAGGGACCTCCAGAGGTCATCTGGTCCAAGCACCCTGCTTGAGCGGGGCTACCCAGAGCTGGTTGTCCAGGGCCATGTCCAATTGACTTCTGAATATCTCTGAGGAGGGACACTCCACAACTTCTTTGGGCAACCTGTGCCAGTGCTCAGTCACCCTCACAGTGGAAAAAGTGTTTCCTATGTTCAGACAATTATGTGTTTCAGTGTTTCAGTTTGTGCCTATTGGCTCTTGTCCCGTCTCTGGACATCACTGAAAAAAGCCTTGCTCTGTCCTCTTTGCACCCTCCCTTCAGGTGTTTATATACATTGATGAGATCCCCTTGAGCCTTCTCTTCTCCAGGCTGAACAGTCCCAGCTCTCAGCCTTTTCACATAGAAGAGGTGTTCAATCCCTTAATCATCCTTGTAGCCCTTGGCTGGACTGTCTCCAGTATGTCCATGTCTCTTGTACTGGGGAGGCCAGAACTGGAGACAGTACTCCAGATCTGGCCTCACAAGTGCTGAGTGGAGGGGAAGGATCGCTTGCCTCAAACTGCTGGCAATGCTTTGTCTAATGCCGCTGAGGATACCGTTAGCTGCCTTTGCAGCAAGAGCACATTGCTGGCTCATGCTCAACTTGGTGTCCACCATGACCCCCCAGGTTGTTTTCTGCCAAGCTGCTTTCCAGCTGAGTGACACCCACTGTGTACTGGTGCATGAGGTTGTTCCTCCCCATGTGCAGGACTTGGCATTGCTCATTGAGCTTCATGAGGTTCATGCTGGCCCATTTCTCCAGCCTGTCGAGGACCCTCTGGATGGCAGCCTGACCCTCTGGCACATCAGTGACTCCCAGTTTGGTGTTGTCTGCAAACTCTGCCCTGCCATCCAGCTCATTAATGAAGATGTTTAACAGGACTGGAACCACTTTTGACTGCTGGGGTACACTGCTAGTTACTGGCCTCCAGCTAGACTTTGTGCCGAGCCATTCAGGCAGTTTTCAGTCCACCTCACTGTCTACGCATCCAGACAATACATCAACAGCTTCGCTCTGAGAGTCTTAGGGAAGACAGTATCAAAACCTTACTGAAGTACAGGTAGTTAATAATCCACTCTGTCCTCCCATCTAGCAGGCCAGTCATTTAATCACAGAAGTTTATCAAGTTGGTCAAGCATGACTTCCCCTTGGTGAAGTTGACTACTCTGATTTTCTTGCCCTTAGTGTGCCTGACAGGGGTTTCCAGGATTAGCAGCTCCATCACCTTCCCAGGGCTTGAGATGAGGCTGACCAGCCTACAGTTCCCTGGGTCCTTCTTGCCCTTCTTGAAGATGGGAGTGATGTTTGCCTTTCTCCAGTCTTCAAGTACTTCTCCTAGTCACCATGATTGATCAATGATTATCAAGAGTGGCTTTGCAAAGAGACCTGCTAGCTTCCTCAGCACTTGGGGGTACATCCCATTTCAGGGTCCATGGACTTAATGTATGTCCAGTTTGCTTAAGTATTCCCTGAACTGATGCCCTTCCACCAAGGGTGGATCTTCCTTGCTCCAACCCTTCCCCCTGATCCTTGGAACCTGAGATTCCTATCTTGGAAGATACCATTTAAACATGACGTCCAGATTCAAAAGAGCAAGTGGGACGTTTTGTGATACAGACCTGTGGCTATGAGAATTGTCACCAATTAATTTTGGTACAAATGTGGAAGTGTTCAACAGGAGCCTGGTACAGAGCTGCTAGACTTCCATCATTCATTCTTTGTATCGTACAAATGATCCATTCCAATAATACTGCAGTGCTGCATTTGACCAAAATACTTCACATGGTAACTCTAAATGCTGACCACTTCTTCACAGTTTATGGTACCATAAGAAAACTGCCTTTTTAGTTTGTTTCTAAACACTAGATGACTTGTATTTCACCACTTAAGGTACTTTGCTTTCTCAGGTATGCATTCAGGAATGCTTTAAGCTTTTTTCTACCCCCCCCCCCCAACTTAGTCTAGAAAATACATTTCTGTAAAAGAAAATATCATGGGGCATTTAAATTTGAATACAGGAAGACCTAGTTCCTACTGAGGCCATAAGATTACCTAAAACAGGAAAGACATAAAAATTTACAGATCCATTATTTGAATAATGCATTATGACAATGGTGCCTGATGGGAGACAATGAACATAAGCTGAAATGAGATTTAGCCAGCATGTAAGGAGACATTTTCTCCCACTGAAGACAATGAGGCAGTGGCACAGGGTGCTTGTGGACGTTGCACAGTCTCTCTCCATCCGTAGAATTTTTCAAGCACCAACTAGACAAAGCCCTAAGCAATCTGGTCTGATCTCAGAGTTGACTCAGCTTTGAGGAGGGTATTGGACTAGAGACTTGAGGGCCCTTTTAACTTGAACTACCCTGGCATTCTGTCAGATGTACTTCATTTACTTTGTCTATATTTTCAAATTAAGTCTTTCAACATTCAGAATATTTTATTATATTTAACTTTCCAGGTGCCAGGTGCGCCAAATGGAAGATCCTGCCTCTGTCTACAGTGAATTGATGGATCTGATTGTAAAACTTGCCAATCATGGTTTGATTCATGGTGATTTCAATGAATTTAATCTCATATTGGATAATGATGACCATATCACTATGATTGATTTCCCTCAGATGATATCAACATCACATGCAAATGCTGAATGGTAGGTTCAAATTTAAAGATGCTTTCAAAGTAAATCTGGCAAGTGCTGATGACAGCAAATAGTCAACCATGACTTGTTTCCATTAGCCTGTTTCTGATTCTTTTTCTACCATTTTTGTCATGCAGCAAAAATAGCATTCCAACCATAGTTTGATTTATGAATGAGTAGAAATGTCTCTGTAGGATAAATATGTAATTAATTTCTTCTCAGAGAGAATGATGTTGTTCAGTTAAGAAATGCTTAGAAATTGCATGCAGTTTGTCTCCCTAGCCTTTTGTCTTGGGATCACTAATAGAAATAATTTTCAAATAAAACCAGTAAAAGACAAGAAACGTAGGGTGAAAGTTTACCATTGCAGTTGTCCTGGTTTCAGCTGGGGTTAAACCACAACAGCAGTAGACTTCATTACCTTGATTTTATGTTCGTACAATTCTGTATTTTTTTACAGGTATTTTGACAGAGATGTTAACTGTATTAAGGAGTTCTTTAAGAAACGCTTCAACTACGAGAGTGAGCTCTTCCCAGCATTCAAAGACATCAGGTAGAAACTGCCAGATGAATTTGAGTTCTCCTATTTATGGTATTTGTGTTGATTTTGTGAGAAAAATGGATGCCTGTGATTGATGCTTGTAGGAGAAGTAAAAAAAATAGGCCCAACTATGCAATTTTAAATTATATGTTTGTCATTCCTATTGTGTTTTCTTCAACCAACTCTAAGTGGTTTCCAAAAGCTAAAGTGTGCTTTAAAATCCACTGCTACCTCCTTTGTCTTTCCTCTTGCAGCTAAGGAAGAGAGACGAATCCAAAAGCTTGATCAAAATGGTGACTATCTAGGAAGTATTAACAGTGATGCAGAATCAGTTTTTCCTGCTTCTCAAAGCCTATTTGACAGTTCTAGTATATTGAGGATTAATTTCAGTTTCAATTTTGAATTTATTTTTAAAATGCTAGTAAATATGGTGACTGCCTCGTCAAACATTATGTTCAAAGTTTTCTTCCCAATGCCTTTTGTCCCTTTTGAAAAGTAAAGTAATTTTTCACTTATTTTAAGACTGAAGCTGTTGCAATGAAAAGGGGTTTATTTCATTCTGAGCGCTTTTCCAAAGTAGTACCACACATGAATCAGTCTCTGTGTGTCAGTGTACCCTTTATTCTTCTATTTGCTTAAACATAATTTGAATTCACAGCTAAATTGTATTTCTGCTAAAATAAAATAATTTCCTATAAATAAATAAATAAACAAATAAATGCTGGCTATGGAGATGAGATCATCTTCAGTAGGAGTTTGCTTTTTTCTGGTCACATTCTGTTAATACTTTACCTAAAGCTCAGCACTATCATGTGGTCTCCTGTGTGTTTCAACAGAGCATGTCCTCTTTGTTAATAGTATGGGTAATTGTAGTCTAGCTTGATTAATATTTTTAATCCAAGATGTAGCATATTGGTAGCTTGATGATTTAGCATATTAAAAGAAAATGTACTTCTTTCACAGGAGAGAGTGTTCTCTTGATAGAGAGATTGCTGCCAGCGGCTATACAAAAGAAATGCAGGAAGATGGTGAACTGCTTTACCCACCAACTTCTGATGAGGATGATAACACAACAGAGGTATCAGAATTTGTAGAAGATGCTGAGAATAAGATCAACTTCTTCAGCAAAGATAAAGAAAACAATGCAGGCTTCATGTATGAAGTGGGTGATTTCTCTGAAAGCAGAACCTCTCACAACTTTATGTATAGCAATGAAGAGGCTGATACAACTGAAAGTAGTGAAAATACACAAAGGCTGAATATGTCAGAGCTGAGTTCAGCCTTAGAAAAAGTTGAAGGTCAAGCTATGCTTTGGAAGTCTGGTGAAGATGCAGAGAGTTCTGCGATTGCTTTTTCTGAGAGCAAAAGCATAACTGAAAATGCTGCTGAAGTCAAAAATCAGACAGGTCAAGGAGGGTGCTGGCACGATAAGGAGAATGAAGACAAATGCCCTGATCTGGTTGACTTGTCAACTTTAAATGAGAAATTCAGGCATTACAGGTAAAGATTCATACTTATAATCCAGGAGTGTGGTTCCTCCCCTCCCCCCAATAAATGTAAATCTTGCAAGTAGCTCAAAAAGGACTACTCTTCAGCTACCCTTGAAGAATTGAAGACTAAAATTCAATTTATTTTGAAAACATTGCAGCGAGTATCTTTACTATTGGTCTCATGATGGGTAACCAGTTGATTGGTACTACATACGTAATGCTTCAGATGTAAAGTGTGACATATCAGTTGTCCAGCTGTATAGTAGTATGTAACAAGAGAACAGGTCTTGGATTTAATTCATAGTCCAAACTCTTTTCTATGGTGGAATTATTTTCCCTTTTTCTTTACTTCAGTTAATATTGGTAGTTGCCCTGGTTTGAGCTGGGATAGAGTTAATTTTCTTTCCAGTAGCTAGTATAGTGTTATGGTTTGGATTCAGTATGAGAAGAATGTTGATAACACTGATGCTTTCAGTTGTTGCTAAGTAATGTTTATACTAAGTCAAGTATTTTACAGCTTCTCGTGCCCAGCCAACAAGAAGACTAGAGGGGCACAAGAAGTTGGGAGGGGACATAGCCAGGACAGCTGACCCAAAGTGGCCAGATGGGTATTCCATACCATGTGACATCATGCCTAGTATATAAACTGGGGGTAGTTGCCCTGGGGGGGATCACTGCTCAGGAGCTAACTGGGCATCGGTTGGCAAGTGGTGAGCAATTGCATTGTGCATCACTTGTTTTGTATATTCCAATCCCTTATAATATTATTTTTAATATTATTGTCATTTTATTATTGTTGTCATTATTATTTCCTTTCTTTCTGTTCTATTAAACTGTTCTTATCTCAACCCATGGGTTTTACCTTTTTTTTTTTTTTCTCTTTTCCCCCAATTCTCTCCCACATCCCACTGGATGGCAGGGGAAGAGAGTGAGTGGCTGCATGGTGCTTAGTTGCTGCCTGGGGTCAAACCATGACAGTAGTGAAAGAGTTCGTGGTGTTAAAATACTGCTTCTAATAACTTTAATGAATAAGTTTGTAATTTGAATGCTCTCTCTCAAAGCCAAATTACTCTGCTGCTCACTCAGCTGAAGTTAGCAAGAGCAAGCTCCTTGGAATGTATTGTACTGTTTACTCTTCTATCTTTTAAGTCCTTCCCTGACATACTTAGAAATTCCTGCTTACATTCAGGCTAGACCCTTGCACATAAAATTCTGAATTTGCCAGCCTACCATGTACCTGAATGCATATACCAGGCTCGTACTCCTCCTCATTTGGTTTTGCTTTTTAGTGAAATGACTTGTTGAAGCATTGTGCAGAATCTGAAATACTTTTTTTAATGTTCTTAAGCTTCTTTTAATTTGCTTGGTATACCAGTGGCTATTGTGCAACAAATTCTGCCTTTCATAAAATGCCTATTTTGAACAACTAGTGTTAATATTTAAAATCTAACTTGCATGTTCTGTTGGGAGTTTTCAGATTATATCTCAGAAAGGTAAGACTAAAACATGATACTCATAAAGGCAAACAATGTTTATCTTGCTAGTGGAATAAAACATTGATTTATGTATTTTAGAAATGAAGAGAGTATTGTTCATATTGCTGAGCACAGAACAAGGACTAAAAGTATCACATCAGTCAGAAGTGTTGGGAGCTATTCAACCATTCCAGCGGTAAATATTGTTATTACCTAGTTTACTCTCAGACCATCTTAAATTTCACATAGCTGTTAGTACCTATTTGTAAAAATGTTCTCTAGCATAAATTATCTTTAAAAAGACTGTTACCATGTACCTCTGTGGTTTGCATTTCCATGCCCACAAAAAAATAGGAGTGATACTTCTGTAATTGTTTATAGGCAATGATTTCGAGCACTTTCCTTCATGTATTTCTTTTTCACCGAAGTGCTACACCAGCATTAGCAACTCTCATTTAGTCAGTAACAGGCTAATGTATGTTAATGTATGTTCATGCACTAATATTTAATCATTTCATTCATTTCTGTTGCTAGCCACAATTAATATCTTCTATGTTTAAAGTGCATGCTTGAGTGAAGATTTAATTTGGCCTTTTTCGCCTATCTTCTTGGAGATTCACACTCTTTGAAATATTTATATGAACTCTCTTCAATGGTGATTTCTTTGGCAATATGAATTTATCTGACTTTCTGCATTATATAAATCAGAGCATTTTCAGCAGAATTTAATTTCAATTAGGTCAGACTACATACTTGCCATTGTAGATATGGGTACCTATGTTCAGTCTCATTTTCATTTGCAATTAGGAGCAGAAGATCTGAAAAATCTAGTTTGGGGAACACATTGGTGTAGTTTCAGCTCTTTCATGACATGTACCAAAAGTAAATACATACTTTTTCAATTTGTGTTTTTTCAAAGCATTTCTATTGCCTAATTAGAGTATTAGTCCTAGAAATACTGTATCTGAATCCTATAGTGCTGGCAAGAGTGACTTTTTTTTTTTCCCAGTTAGACTTGGTCTTCATCGTTTACAGTCTTTTCAGTCTGCTGCTTGCTGCTTCAGTACTTTTCTAACAAAGGCTTTGCTACTGTCCTATTAAGTGATGTGTTATTCTATGAAGCAGCCTTTTTTTACACAAGGTGCCTGTCGGTGGCTATAATATTCATGGAATAGTTGGCTGCTTTACTCTTTTATGTTCAGATTTTTTTGTTGTTGTTAAGATAAGTATTTTAAAGATGCACCAATAACCAGTAAAGTTACATGTGTAAATTAATGTTAAGGAACAGCATGCTTGCATCTTGTCTAAAGACATTTTTTACAGGACTTCATGCAAGCTAGACAAAAACAACTTTGATCTTCTTCATCACAGTACTTACTCTAGGGGATGGCATTGTATCATCTTAAGGAGACGAAGGATTAGGTTAAAACTATGGGATGAAGTAAACAAGAGCCATGATGACCTGGCAGGAATTTCCTAGCTTCTGGTCCATGCAATCTTTTTTTTTTTTTTCCTTTTTTTTGAGTTTGCTAATTTAAGTGTGCAGAATTAAAAAAAAAAAAGACTAGTGCTACTAAGTCCTATAAAGGAAATTACTTAAAATTATACTCCTGTACCCCAGTTAGTGGTAGCAGTGGTCATAATGTAGCTATAGAAACCTTTTTGAGTGTATAGAGGATGTATGTTTATTCTGTAGGCAGGCACATATGACATGTTAAAAATATGTAAACGGCATGTACGTACTTAATTTTCTGTTCTAAAAGAAAGATAAAAGCACTTTAGCAGAAAAGCTTTCAAGAGATTCAGCCACATAAAAAACTTTATCCTGCACCAATTTACCTTGCATGCTTTCACTTACATGCTTTTATGCTGAGTAAAATAACGTTTCTGCCCATTGCTGAATCTTATTTTAACTTTTGAGCTAAAGAAACGACATGTATAATGGGCTAGTTGTAACATAACAAAATAATTACAGAACTAAAAATGCAAAATAGTGGCACTGCGGTAAGATCCACTGGGCTGCTTAGAGATGATGCATTTTTATTGCTGCTAGCATTTGTCTGTTATTTATGCAGCTTGCTTTCTGTTTGTTGGAGAAAGCATACTAAAACATAAGCAGATTTTTAAATTCACACAAATTAATTCATACAGGCATATATAAACAATGGCAGTAATAGCAGCAGGTACAGTCATAACTTGGAGAGTATGCCAAAAAGAGAAGGCTTCATGAATTTTGGAAAATCAGCTATTCCACATGAAGTAAAGTATCTTTCTGGGCTTGTACAAATCTTTATATGCAGTGCTGTAATTTAATTAGAGGAAACAGTGTGAATGATCAAAAATTTAAATAATAAAATGTAAGTCTGTTTACTCTGAAGCATTTCTCAGTATTTGCTTACATTTAGGTTATGATGGTGGAAAGACTAGGGAGTCTTTCCACCACGTGCTGTGGTTGAGCAGTAGAATTTGGTGAATTTACTTTATGATTCCATGTCAAAAACTTCTGGTATCCCTCTTGCAAAATTTCTTCTAGCAAGATTTGTATAAACTAGTCATCTGTCCTGGACCAGAGTGGGAGAAATAGAGAAGCCTTCTTTCAGGGTTCTGCCTGCAGAAAACACAGAATGACAGGTGCATTATTGGCAAAAGAAAAACATCAGTGCAACAGTTTAAATTAGTTCTGATCAGTTTTACTTCAGGAATATTTTTAAAGAGAATCTACAATTTTTATTTCCAAGGAGCTCATGGTTAAATATTGAGTGCTACTAAGTACCCAAGGAGGAAGGATCACACAACTGCTTTTTATCCAGATTTCATCAGTCAGCCTGCATGCGATGTAACTTAAGAAACTGCTCTTCAGGTGGTTCCCTCATTATTACAGGATTCCTGCTGAAATCAGGATTGAGTAACTGGATTCATTGACTGCCTTGTATTTTGTTACTTTAGTTGTATTAGTCACAGCAATTCTTAAAGAGCATAACTTGCCAAAATTATGCTTCCTGGTTCCTAACTTATTCCCTACCAACTTACTACTTCATATGCTACAGTGAAGTTGAGTTGATAGTACAATCGACAAAGCACAACAAGGCAACTGAAATTGGAGTACGTGTAAAGGAAATGTAATTACATGGGTATTTTTTCTCTTGTCCAGTTACTTGGACATCAGCAGATCTTTTATTAAGGGCAGATTTATTCCTTCATATGACCTTTTTTAATGCTTTATTAATTAGAATAAAAATAAGACACTCCTTTGGGATTTTCAATAAGTACGGTTCCGTCATGATGCAATAGTAAGATGAAAATAATTTGATTTCTCTTTTTCTTCCAAGACACGATATGCACATATGCACTCAGTATCAGTGCAGCAGCAGGAGCTGGGATCATTTTCCAAATGACAAAATCACAGCCACTATCTACTAAATCATGGCTTCATTTTTATTATGGATAGCTATTGCCATCATAATGGAGAGCAGAACTCAGAATGAAAACATTGTTGTAAATAACAGATGAAATTTCATAAAACTATTGCAGTTTTATGGAAATAGCAGCGGCTGTTGCTGTTTCAATACTTTTGTTGTAGAAGCATGAGACAGTCCTGCCCTTGGGCATCTTAATAGGAGAGTCACTCACAACAGGGGAAAACTGGAGGAGGAATTGTAAATCGCTCCTGACTGCCCATCTTTTTTAGCCACACTTATGGTAAAGGGTTGTTGTTTTCCACTCAGATCATTGTAATCCAAACTTTAGAAAAAACAGGATGCTAAAAAAAATAGGCACAAACCAAGGAGCTCCATTGCAGGACATTAAATGTTCTACTGGTCCTTTTTTTTTTTTTTTTTAAACGTAAAAGGCATTTGTCTAATCTTCAAGCATAGAATATTACTGGCTTTTACATTTTTGTAGAAGGCATGTGTTTTGCACCGAGAGGTGCTGGTCCTTTATGATCCCTGTGAGAAAGACACTTAAACTCTGTAAGGTATGATTTAAAATGCTATTTATTAAAGCTAAGACTGTCAGAAGAGAATAGCATAGATAATCCCACACCCCTTTAGGATGCTGGGAGCCCTGAGGTTATACCATGGAACAGGACTCCAACACACATGCCGCGTGCCATGCAGACCTTGTCCATAGCAGAGAATCTCTCTCTTCAGTCAGTCAAGCTATTTTATGATTTTCTTACAAGTAAACAGCTCTGTTCATCATTTCTACAGTCAAGCTGAACTGATGTTCGCATGATAACTTCTTGCTGCACTTTTAGAAAAAGGCAGGGCCACGCAGGAGGCCTAATTATGAGTACTGAGCGGGAGCTGGCTTAGTTTATCATGTGGACAACAGATTTTTGCAGCACAACACAGGCCTGAAGACAGCCCTGTATCTGCAACTTAGGGCAACACTGCACAGACCTGGGCTTGCTCATGTTAACTGTTTTGTATATCACTTAACTTCTCGATGTACAGAGGTCTTCCAGTTAGGATCATGTATGTTCATGTTGGTAGTGAAAATGCACTATCGTTGTGCCATGTCTCAGTACTAAATGATCTTCAAAAAGTTCTGATACTGAATTGTTTGTTTATTTGTAGGAACTGGTGAAACAGAAGATAAAACGTCAACTGACCAAACATCAAAAGTCTGCTCTGAGGCAACAGCTTCGAAAAGGAGAGGCAAATATTTATACCAAACAACGTCGAGAAAATATCCACAACATTAAGTCAAGCTTGGATGCAGCTAGTTTCTGGGGATAATTTATTAAAGCTCCCATAGAACATGAGAAAACTCACAATGTATATAGTCAAAAGAATT
The DNA here is from genome assembly GCA_027564655.1 of Leptodon cayanensis. Lineage (NCBI taxonomy): Eukaryota > Metazoa > Chordata > Aves > Accipitriformes > Accipitridae > Leptodon > Leptodon cayanensis. The sequence goes on from JANXJC010000031.1 coordinate 26,950,980, forward strand.
ATGCTAATAACCAATAATCCTTTTATATAATGGTGCTAATCCTTTTACATAATGGCGCAATCTCTTCTATACTACCGAATGTTTTTCTGGAATTTAAAAAAACTCATTGTGGTTCCCATGATTTTAATTGGGGGATTTTGGTTTTGTGTTTCTGGTTAAAAACATTGATTGTAATTTCAATTAGACCAGTAGTACTAGCTAAGATCATTTAACTACAGTATTTTTGAACAGTATCTTGTAAATCCATTGTACTGTGTGTGTTTAGATTAAGAATCTTCTGTTGTGCAGAGGATCCCTCTTCAGAGGGAAGTAAGGGAAATTTTTAAAACCAGTTTTTGCAATGACATGAGATTTAAATTTAAAATGTTACCCTCATGTTATAAACAGATATTTGTTTGAATTAAAAATTGCAAATATGAACCTGATAGCAGTTAGTACTCTTAAAATTTCTTTTATACCTGTACAAAATGTGTATGAGCAATCCATACGATGAACATGCGTGCTCTGAAGCCAGCAATTCTCATTTATTTTTTCGTTCACTCCACGATCTCACGTGTAAATCTTGCGCAGAAAAATATGTAATAATAACAGTGTTGTATAGACCTGGCAAGCACTCAGATTTTTAATGTGCCTGCACAGTTACCAATAAATTTAATTCCTTTATATCTAATAACTTACATAAAGTGGTGAGGATTCTGGAGCTTCTCTTTTTCAAAAATATTACCATGACTTTTACTATGCTATATCCTTGGGGTCTGAAAACCTAGAAGAAAAACAAGTATCTTGATTTATTTTTTTTTATTTTAAGCAAGGTATATCTAGTAATAAAATTAAATAGTGTTCATATTTAAAAACTCATAATAAGGAGAGGAGTGTTTGTGACCACTGAAGCAAGAGAGAGTAGTTTAAACTTTTTAAGTTCTTTTTTTGACCTTGTATCCACTGTATCTGTGCTTGAGATGTAAAGTGGAGCCCTTCTTGAGAAGGACAACTTGGTACAGTTTAAATTATCAATCTATAGTTTGGAAAATCTTAAATCTTTTACTTGCCTGAGTAAAAGAAATGAGGAACTTTGGCTTTGACCTTTGGTTTTCTGCTTGCATGTCTGATGTTATCTATTCTTTGGCTTATGTACCTGATACGCGTGATACCGTATTCAGGTTTTAGTCTGTTGAAGAATTGCAGCCTCTATCCTGTCTTGCAGCACACTCTTGCTTTCAAAGTTTTTAATTTTTGTCTTCCCTCTGGAACAATGTAAAAGCTAGTCTCAGCCAGCAGCTGTATATGGTCTTAATTAAACCATGGCAGGTCAGTGAAGAGATGCAGTAGATAAGTGTTCCTAGCAGGATCACAGCTGCATGAAAGTCTGCTGACAGAAGTAAGAAAGTTTGATTAAATCTTGCACGTAAGTGATTGCAGTCAAGTTATGTAGGCCTGGTTCCTGATACAGCTAGAGCTGATTTTAGCAGGAGTAGAAAAACAAACTAAGTTAATTTAATTGCATTTCCATTTTAAACATTAAAGGAAGAAAAAAGTCTTTTTGTTTCTAGGCTCTTATCTGTTAAGAGACTGGTTCAGTGACACCTTAACCATGACACAGCACAATGATCTCTGTCTTGTGATTGGAATGCCTCTTCAGACCCCTGAACAGCTCTGTTCTCTTATATATAAATAGTCTAATTAATTCACTGGCATTTTCATACACTTACTGTACATGGAACTGGAAACTACATTCCAGGAAAATGGATTCAAATTGGGTTAACCTAATACATCACAAGTTTAATTTTGCTTTCTTCTTCGTTTTCCACTTGCTTTTAATACCAAAGTTGTGTTCCTGTTATGTAATTGAAAGAGATAGAAAAACATACTTTTTAGTTAATTTACTGTTTACACAAGGGTCTGCATGCTACTTTCATGGTAGTGAGTTTGGAACAACTTAACATCTTTTTTCCTTCTGTTTTCAGTGTCTCCCTATAATTAGGGAGTCTTGGGGAGCAAGGGAGTCTCTTTGTTCATTTGGCAGAAATCAGAACAACTTTTGCTTCAGCACATCAATATCCTGATGAAACAACTCTATCCCTAGCCTGTAGGTGGGTGTGTGTAACAGCAGGAAGCAATAGAAATGAGCCTGTCTGTCTGCCTTTACAGCTAATTAGCATACAGCAAAGGTAGGCAATCCAGGGAGGTGGACCCTCTGAAGGATGGTGGAGTTAGAAGCAGTGTCTGACTGGCAGATGTGGAGAGATTCTTTAGGAATCCAGTGCATCAATGAACTGCAAAAATTTGGTACAGGACTCAACTAATTCAGGTATGAGGACAGTTTGTGGATGCTTTCTGGAAAAGCAGACCTGAGACAGATAGAACCTTGGAGTCTTTGCAACTTGTAATTGCCCAAGTTCTTCCTCATAGAGACCCTACCCTAGTATTTAAAGACTGTAAGTACCAAAGATAGCTGACTTTCCTAACAATTCAATTGCTTTGTTTAATTCAAATGTCCGCTACAGTCAGGATATTAAGACATAGAAGTAATTAAATGACTTGTATTTGCATGCATATCACAAATTACAATACTATTTTAACTCCATATCACCTATTTAAGGTTGTTCTTTAAGTTTGCGTTTCAGAAGATTGATTCAGAACTTTTTCTTAGGATACTTAATTACATGCTTAGTAACATTCATCTTGTGGTATAAACTTCTACTACTTGACAGATGAACCAGAGAAGAATCAAAAGCCATCCAGCATCCACTTTGCTGTACTAACAGCTACCTTTTTTCACAATGTGAGCTGAATCGGTTTAGTATGTAGATCAGACTGAGCAAATAGTCTGCTTACTACCACTCAACACCACATACAACTTTTGTTCCCGTTGCAACTAATGGGCCTCTGCTTACTCTGACCTAAAGGCATGATATGTTGGGAATGCCTCCATAGAGGGCTTTCCCCAGCAGCAGGCAACGATGGGAGTTTGAAAAGTTCCTGCTTCCCTGCGTGCAGCTGGCAGGAGCAAAAAGTTTTGATATATAAAAGAGACATGCATAGGCAGTAGCCTTGCCTGTTAAGACTTTTGTTCTTGCTATCTGTGCTAAACCTGTGCATTTGAAGTGATTATGTTCTGTACTGGAACTTCCAACAGGCACTAGGTAATAAAATAGTTTTTGCCTGAATTAACAGATTATGGATCTATCTTTCTCTGAAAAAACTATAATCCATGATTTTTGACAAGGACTTGGTGTTTACTGGCAGAAGTGGCCTTCTGTATAAGGGGTGCAAGCTCTGCAGTTAGCTAGAAAAACTTAGCCGCACTTCCGGTTTTGCAAAATTTCAATTTGCACATACTCAGTGGAGACAATCTATAGGTGTGAAATTTCTTCTCCCTACTAGCTGTGTGCGTGCTGAGAGAAACAGGGCCTTGAGTAGTATCTCTGGGCTGCTGTGAAGCATGTCTGGAGTTGCAGTGGCCCTCACATACTGGCACGGACACCTGCTGACCCAGGAACATGGAGGGTAAGACTGCAGTGTTCATGACGCAGAGCACACAGGCCAGCTGTTAGTCTCAGGGAGGAAGCATGCCAGGCTGCCTACTAACTGGTGGGACAGAAAACATCAGATTGAGACAGCAAATCTGCAAAAAGGCTGTAGCAGGCAGACCTGGAGTATAAAGGAGGATACTCAGGCTAGAACAAGGAGTCCATGTTCAACTTTTGTAACTGCAAGAGTTACTTTTACTTCTTTGCATTTCCCTGATCTCTGTTTATTATGTAGCTTCTGTCTCAGAAAATGCAGGATTCATAAAGATAACACCTTCCACCAAGGGGGCCCTATTGAACCCCAGAGCTGGTCTAACCTGTGCACTGCCAGAAAAAGTGTCCTGATAGCAAGGAAGGAATGAAAACTATCAGTATGTAATTAAATTGTCATTCCTGTGCAAATTAGATTAATTCCCCTTCTCTATACATACTGTAATGCACCGGTGTATTTTAACTTCAGATCTTTTTTTTTATGTTTCTTGAGGAAAAATGTGGATACCCAAGCAAGGAAGGAAGCTGAACTCATGAATTCTATAAGGAGTCCAATTAAAGGCTGAAGTACAAAGGATTGTTTTTCTTTCTGATGTCTTTCTGATGGGCTCAGCTTTGCTCAGCAGTGGGTCCATCCTGGAGCTGACTAGACCTGGCTCTGTTCAACATGGGAGCAGCTTCTGGTGGCTTCTCACAAAAGCCATCCTGTAGCCCTCCATGCCCACTACTAAAACCTTGCTAGGTAAACCAAGTACACATGGGAAGTGTCTTGATGGTTGTATATGGAAAATATTCTGCTGAAGAATTCAGCTTCCCTGCTGGCTGGAGGCCATCAAGGGCAGTCAGGACTCAACTCTGAACTGACTCCAAGCAGGTTACATCCATGTAAATAATAGAATCATTTAGGGTGGAAAAGACTCTTAAGATCATCACGTCCAACCATAAACCTAACACTGCCAAGTCCACCACAAAACCATGTCCCTAAGCACCATATCTACACATTTTTTAAATACCTCCAGGGATGGTGACTCAACCACTTCCCTAGGCAGCCTGTTCCAATGTTTGACAACCCTTTCGGTGAAGAAATTTTTCCTAATATCCAATCTAAACCTCCCCTGGCACGACTTGAGGCCATTTCCTCTCTTTCTACTTCCTACTTGGGAAAAGAGACAACCACCTCGCTACAACCTCCTTTCAGGTAGTTGTAGATAGTGATAAGGCCTCCCCTCAGCCTCCTTTTCTCCAGACTAAACAACTTCAGTTCCCTCAGTCACTCCTCATAAGACTTGTTCTCTAGATCCTTCACCACCTTCATTGCTCTTCTTTGGATGTGCTCCAGTACCTCAATAACTTTCTTGTAGTGAGGGGCCCAAAACTGAAGACAGTATTCAAGGTGCTGCCTCACCAGTGCCAAGTACAAAGGGACAATCATGTCACTAGTCCTGCTGGCCACACTATTTCTGACACAAGACGGGATGCTATTGGCCTTCTTGGCCACCTGGACAAACTGCTGGCTCATATTCAGGCAGCTGTTGACCAACACCCCCAGTTCCTTTTCCACCAGGCAGTTTTCCAGCCACTCTTCCCCAGGCCTGTAGTGTTGAATGGGGTTATTATGACCCAAGTACAGGATCCGGCACTTAGCCTTGCTAAATCTCATACAATTGGCCTCAGCCCATCAATCCAGCCTGTCCAGGCTACTCTGTAAAACCTTTCTACCCTCAAGCAGCTCAACACTCCTGCCCAGCTTGGTGTCATCTGCAAAGTGACTGAGGGTACACTTGATCCCCTCATCCAGATCATTGATAAAGATATTAAACAGAACTGGCCCCAATCCTGAGCCCTGGGGAACACAACATGTGAGTGGCCGCCACTTGCATTTAACTCCATTCACCACAACTCTTTGGACCTGACCATCCAGCCAGTTTTTTTACCCAGCAAACAGTACACTCATCGAAGCCATGAGCAGCCAGTTTCTCCAGGAGAGTGCTGTGGGAAATGGTGTCAAAGGCTTTACTAAACTCCAGGTAAACAACATCCACAGCCTTTCCCTCATCCACTAAGCAGGTCATCTTGTCATAGAAGGAGATCAGGTTAGTCAAGCAGTACCTGCCATTCATAAACCCATGCTGACTGGACCTGATCACCTGGTTGTCATGTACCTGCCATGTGATGGCACTCAAGATGATCTGCTCCATAACCTTCCCTGACACCAAAGTCAGACTCCTTCCAGCCCTTCTTCTAGATATTGTGCTATAACTGACCACTGGTTCCCTCTCTCTCTCCCCTGTCCTGTTTTCAACTAGTCCCAGTAGCCTTACTACACTTTTGAGACTGATGCAGGCCAGTGAAAGACATGAGCAGAATAATCAGAAAGAGCAACTCTTTTTTCCTTTCCCTACGCAGCCTAAAGAATTCATCAGAAAACTAAGTCTCAAATGCAAGGCAACATCACTGTAGAACTCGAAGCAACCGTGAATCAATTCCTACATTTGGTAAAGTGTTCCCAAGCTTAATTACCTCAGTTGGAGTATATCACCTTGTTTCACGCCTGACTTTGTTCAACAACTGTTTTTAACCACTATATCTTATTATGCACTTACTTCAACATTAAAAAAATGCTCTGGTAGCCAGTACATATTATTATATAACTTGGAAAAAGATAAGTACTTTCACAAAGGTTTTTTTATCCCGAAACTTGAATTCATAGTTCCTAGCTGAATTGCACCGTAGTTAGTTGGTTTGTGAACATTTTGCCAAGTGATTTCAGTCCATTATGGAGAATGAAATAGGCCTCTGAAGGCCTCTCAGCATATAGTTTGTGCCCCAGTACTTGCTACATGTTGATATTTTCTTAATGCCACATTTCATTCTGTTTTAGTGGAGATTTGGGCCTTAATCTTATTTGTACTACATCAAATAGTATCTATTATACATCAAGAATAGAAATTATAGCATGGGGACCAGTATATCCTAATCATTACTAACATACTAATATATAACAACTTATAAATACATAAGAAGATCATGGAAAAATTAATTGATATTGCCTACTTGCATTTGCAACAATTTTTTTTTTCTAAAGCTATGCAGTTGTGTTACAGAGGCACACACAATCAAATCCAACAGGTGTTAAAAATCAGATTTATTCTTCAATAAAAAAAGTTAGTTAGAACTCTGATAACATTAGTGAACCACAGGCTCAATGATGTGAGGGAACATTAGTACTCCGATAACATTAGTGAACCACAGGCTCAATGATGTGAGGGGACATTAGTACTACACAGCCAACTTAAGAATTCTTAAGGTTTAAAAATAATGATTCAAAATGTGCATATCACTCATCTAAAAGATGAGGGCTCTCAACCTCGAGGAGTTACCTAGGACGGCGTCCCAACCCAAGGGGAGAGTTCCTGGCTGCAGACCAACTGCTCTGAGGAGGACTGACTCAAAATGTTCTCCAATGGGGCCCTATTTATACACTCGTTGAATCTGATCTGTGGTCATTTTAATCCCCATTGGCCAAAGGGTCAACACTTCCATGTTCGTGACACGTGTCGGGTTGGTCAGTTCGGCTTCCAACCTGCGGCCTCTAGGGTTTGTTTGTTTCATCTCGTCCCTGTCCGGAGAAGTTTCATTTCCTATCAGGGCGGGTGCACCTGCCACAAGCTGTTAATTTAAAAATACGAAAAAATAATTGAAAGAGAAGATATAAAATCTTCCATTAAAAAACTGCTGGTTCCTACCTCAGTTGCTTACCTTTTTTTTCTGCAGATTTAAATAATATATGTTTGTTAGTCTGAAACAAATTTAACAGCTTCCCTAAGATGCGTGCATTAAGTTACAAGGCTACAGCTGCAGAAGGGTGCACTTGGAACTTACGAATGTTGTTTGAATCTTATAGTTTTACTGATTATGTGCCATAGGTTGATTTAAGACATGTAAGACAACTTCACTAGCCTCTCACTAAAGAATCTTTATCTTTAATAAATTTTGTATTACATATTTCTTTCATTCAAAAAGCTTATATTTTTCTCTGCATTCAGGTATTAAATTAAATCTATTATGGCAGTTAAAATGGTTTTTAGAAAGAGCTGGTTTAAGTTTTAAAATTATGAAGTACATGGTTATTTTGTGTGTGTTCTTTATATTCCAGTCTCTCAGCAGCAAAATGTTGTCAAGTATATGACTCCATTCTACTTCACTCCATAGTCCTTCTACTCTAGCCAAAACACCTCCCTTTTAGTTGGACATTCTCCTGTTCATGGTCTTGTTTGTTTGCCTTGGTTGAGGTGAGTGCCTGGCCAGAATTCATAGAAGTTTGGAATCATTTTTTTCTCTTTTTCTCTAGCATAGAGGTGGTACAAACTTACTGATATAATTCAAATCAAGAGTTCTGTTTCCCACTCAGATTGATCCTTAATTTGACCCACAAACTTCCATGAGCGGAGGCAAGGCATTTTCTCAAAGGTGAGAATCAAATGGAAAATAATGGCATGATATAACATATGTTTCATCATTTAATCTGCTTCCAAGTCTGGTTCACATAAAACAGTATTTATGAATACTGAAAAGAGCTCTGGGCTCATTTAGGGTAAATGCAATAGAACAACCCATGTATTTCTGCTCTGTGGAACTCTGAGCTTCCAAGCAGCCTGGTCCAGGAAAAAAACCCAACAATCCTTGCAGACTAGGAGAACTTCAAACAAGATATGCTAGGACAGCTTCACCAGGTACAACAACTCCTGGACAAGAAGTTTTTTCAGTGGATTAAAAAGCATGGTAGAGAAACGCACAGAAAAAGATAATCTCACCTCATAACTAGACATTACAGTCAATATCAAATAGACTATTGTGAAACCCTTAATATTTACAGGTGGGAGAGAACTAAAGAAGGAGGATATATGAAATTCTTGCTTTTGAACTTGGTAATACTTCTACTATAAACCTAAAATTGAGAAAGATCTGAGTAGGAAGGGAAGGAGCACAGATAGATTTATGGATAAAATATTGTCCATTTGAACAGGACACTTGGCACTGACTTCAATAAAATCAATACAGTTAACCAATTCAGCAATCACAGCGTACAAAATGAGAATTTATAGAACACAGATAGTTTAATCCTGAAAAAAGTGTTTCTCAATGCATATGAATAGTATAATCATTATTTTAAAAACTCAGCCATTTCATAGGCATCATGCAAAATACAATAAGCATTTACAAGATGAGAATGGCCTTTCAAAATGAGATACAAATTGCAGCGTTCTGTTTCACTAAACCTCTCAAGTTTACCTCAAGCGAACCTTGCTGTTTCATTGTCACAACCTGTGCTGGACAGACCAAGGAGGGGTTGTGGTGAGTTCGAAATTCCCTCAGGCTAAATGAAGGTGAAATTACACCAAAAGATCAGTTGAATGTTTTATTTATGGCAGAAGCAGCCTGAACTTGGAAGGCATAACAGTAGGTGGTGTGTTTTCTCACAACAAGAATTGGCATGAAACTAAGTCAGTAAACCGTGTAACACACGGTAACCGTATGTATCAACTCAGGGAAGAAAATAAGGAGATCCCTCCCATTGAGTCGCAAGGTTCAGAGTAGACCCCCTTGCTTTCTAGACTTCCTCTCAGAGAGGAGCCTAGGGGCGGCTGGGTCCACTCCAAGTCCCAGACTTGGTCAACAGTACATGTCTAAAGGGAGGAGGTGTAGGGATTATGGAAAAGAGAGAGAGAGAGAGAGAGAAGAGAAAAGAGAAAGATTTCACCAGCCCTGGATCCAGCATTGGTCCAGCCCGTCTACAGGTCAGTTCCTGAGGGCACACGCACATAGGGCTTCAGTTCATGCCCTTTTATCATCTCCTTGCCCCTCCTTCAGGTGGGCACTTGAACTCATTAGGCTAATTAGGTGTCATGCACTGTTAGTGCTTTCAGAACCTTCAGGAAATGGGTCAGTGGGCTTGGGGGTCATTTGGGGAGTAACTTCTCTCTCCATGCAGGTATGACCATTGTTTGACCTTTGGCCACACACGGTGAGCTACCCCGCTCAGCATATCAGAACATAGAACTACATACCCTCTGGCACAGCCCTCTGCACCCTGTTGCTGATGTCCTGTGCTGATTTGTGCTGACAGACTTCTCATCCCTGGTTCCTTGTTATCCAGGGTTTGTTGTTATGCAGAACTTGCCCCACCACAATGTTTGAGACATTAACTCTTTCAGTCTCTCACATTCATCTATGTACTGCTATTTCTGAAAATCCTCATGGTTAATAAATTGCATTTTTAGACTAGTTGGATACAAAATACTGATACACAGCATATGATGAAACAACAACAACAGTATGCCTGGAGTGTTTAAAAATAAAACCAAAGAATGCATGTTCTTACAGGAGAAATGAGTATTGGGAGATCTTACTAAAACATTAGTAATCATGGTACCGCTTCAGAAGAGTACCATAGCACAATTAATAGTACACCTGAACACATAAACATTTTTCATGCCTTCTTATATTACTACAAATCTAAGTGATATATAATGAAAATATACAAATTAATGGTTGTCAGGAATACAGTGTTAAAAAATTAAAAAGATTAAAAGGTGTTTCTTGTTACAAATACTTTTATTCAGATAACTGTCTTCTTTAAGGTGAAACAATATTCAGATGCCATGACAGTTCTGCCTTTGAGTGTTTAACAGTCAAAATGCCAGAATTAGTAAGCACCAACACTAGCGCTGCATCTGTGATTACCATTCCAGTGGTAAAGAGCAGTGTAATTCAAGAGTTCTCCCTCAGTTCCCAAGAGCTCAGATGGTGCTGCTTGCATGTCCTCATGGTTTGAGCACACAAAGGAGAAGCAACCTGGTGATAGTCATACTCTCTGCCCCTGCCTTCATCCTGACTAAATTCCCAAGAAAAGCTGTTTCACATGAGACTAGTGGAGTAAAGAACCAAGAGAAGACACTATTGGAGATCATACGGCTCACACCACAGAAAACAGAGTAATGCCCATCCATAGACTGCATGTGAGCTACCACCAGGGTGACACTATCTCAGAATGGATCCATTGTCCTTTCTTCCTCCACTGACAAGCTCAGAGTGAATGAAGAAAGCTGAAAGTTAAGGAGGGAAGTTATTTCTGCCCTCACTTATCCTCCGAATCGCACTGATTCCTGTACAAACAGTTCATGCCTTATAGCATTATACTAAACTGGTATCAGTACTCAGAAGGGTTCGTGCTATTCACTAGGACTAATCCATACACCACTGGAAGGTCCAGAGTAAGAACGTTAGTTCTTATCTTCTCATTTAAACTTTTAATTTTTAAGTGAGGAATTACTACTGACATCGGCATGTATTTTTATAGCAAGTATCCTACACAGCTGTTCTTTTGAATAGACTTGCTTTTCTGGCAAGGTCTAAAGCAAATACTGGCAGGAGCTTTGACAAAGCTAAAAAGAAGATCTATATGGTGATCTGCTAGAAAAAGAGCTTATGTCTGAGCTACAACATATCTGGCTTTGTAAAAGGTGTCCAGATAAATTAGGCACAAAATCCCTTTTAAGTCCAAAGCAAAAATCTGTGGGAAAACGTTCACCAAAGAATTTAAAACTTTGGAGAACCACATCAATAGTCATGCTGTCAGCTGAATTTCTAATTTTCATATTTCCATTTTCACATTATCCTGTAACAGTTACCATCATAATATACAACCTTAGCATGACCACGTCATAAAGTCCATAGAATCATAGAATGGTTTGGGTTGGAAGGGACCTTAAAGATCATCTAGTTCCAATCCCCAAGCCATGGGCACTGTTATGCCTTCCACTAGACCAGGTTGCTCAAAGCCCTATACATCTAATCTAAATCTACCCACTTTCAGTTTAAAGCCACTATGCCTTGTTCTATCACTACATGCCCTTGTAAAACTCTCTTTCCAGCTTTCTTGTTAGACCCCCTTTAGGTACTGCAAGGCTGCTATAAGGTCTCCCTGGAGCCTTTGCTTCTCCAGGCTGAATAAACCAAACTCTCTCAGCCTGTCTTCATAGAAGAGGTGCTCCAGCCCTCTGATCACCTTCGTGGACCTCCTCTGGACTCACTCCAACAGGTCCATGTCTGTCTTCTGTTGAAGGCCCCAGAGCTGAATGCAGCAGTCCAGGTGGGGTCTTACGAGAGAGATATAGAGGGGGAGAATCACCTTCCTCAACCTGCTGGTCAAACTTCTTTTGATGCACCCCAGGATACAGTTGGCTTTCTAGGCTGCAAGTGCACATTGCTGAGCTTCTGTCGTGGTTTAACCCAGGCCAGAAACTAAGCACCATGCAGACGCTCAATCACTCCCGTCCCACCCAGTGGGATAGGGGAGAAAATCAGGAAAATAGGAGAGCTCTCAGGTCTCTGGGAAAGCACAGATCGCAGTGGGCTTGTGCCTGCTTATAGACTGCACAGAGAAGGTGAAGACCAGCAGCAGCTTTCCGGGATGGCAACTTCCTTGTGGGAGAAGGAGCCGGATGTTTACACTTTCGGAGAATAGATCTGCCGAGAATGAGAGCGGTGAGACGCTACATCTCTGAGAAAGCACAGGTCCCCAGTGCTGCTGTGCCTGTGAATAGGCTGCACAGGGAAGGTGAAGACCAGCAGCAGCAGCTTCAAGGGCTAGAAACTTCCTTGTGGGAGAACTAGACGGATGTTTGCACTTTCGGAAAATAGACCTGCTGAGAATGAGAACGGTGAGCTGCTACATCTCTGGGAAGGCACAGGTCCTGAGGGCGGGTATGCCTGTGAATAGGCTGCACAGGGCAGGTGAAGACCGGCAGCAGCAGCTTTCAGGGCTGGCCCCTTACTTGTAGGAGATATAGGCATAAGTTTGCTGTTTCAGAAAAATGCTCTGCCGAATACAGGCATGATGACACCTGCCGTCTCTGGGAAAGCACACAGCCCCGGTGCTGCTGGGCCTGTGAATAGGCTGCACAGGGAAGGTGAAGTGCAGCAACAGCTTTCAGGGCTGCCACATTTCCGGAGGGAGATATAGCCAGATGTTTGCTGTTTCAGAAAAATGCTCTGCCGAATACAGGCACGATGAGACCTGCCGTCTCTGGGAAAGCACACAGCCCCGGTGCTTCTTGTGCCTGTGAATAAGCTGCACAGGGAAGTTGAAGAGCAGTTACAACTTTCCGGGCTAGCCCCTTCCTTGTGGGAGAACTAGCCTCACACAGGAAAGTTTTTCAAGCAGGCTTTACCCAGAAGAGTGCGCTGTC